>PVKB01000654.1:0-638044 GCA_004027205.1 Ctenodactylus gundi
GCTCTTGGACTGCAGTCCTCTGATGCTCCTTGACTTCTTCCCACAATTCCACTATCAGTCCTGGCTTCTCCAACCCTGAGATTCAGAATTCTCCATATAAAGCACACAGAGGCAGCTGCCGAGGCTGCGGCATCTCTGTCCCTGTGCCACAAGTACCCGTCGCCCCAGAAGCAAGAGATGAAGTGGCTGCCTCTTGATTACCATATCTCTTTATCTTTTGCCATCATTCCCTGGCCTTTTCTGTTGTAATTATTTTTCCCCACTATTTTTATTAATATACACATGTAATACATAGTATTTACAATGAATTTGGGTGTTTCGTACATCTATGTATCACATCGACTTCACAATCCCTTCCCATCTTCTACCCTCCCACCCACTCCCTGTCCCTTCCCCTGGCTCCGGCTATCACTTCATATGGTTCCAGAGAATGTCTGTGTTCTGGGTTTTCCAAGTCCAAGAAACCATATGGTGTTTAACATATTAATCTTCTGTGCCTAAGTCATTTCACTCAAGTCACCACTCTACCCCAGCTTCCTATTCCTCTAATGGGTTCGCAGTAGTCAAATCTTGATATCTCCTCTCTGAATCCAACCAATCCTTTCATTGGGATATTCACCAAAAGTTTTTTTTCCATATTTTCCTACATCTTTGTTGCTATTGTTAAACCTGGCCTTACCCACCAGTTCACACTAGAAAATAATTATAAGCATGTAGTTCAAAAGGATAGTTAATTTAGGAATGAAGAAAAAATAATAAATAAATAAATAAATTTCAATTGCCTTAGCTGAATACTGGAAGGTGCATATTTGTACATTCACAAGGTTATCTTTATATCAATCAGTTTCCTTAGGATAAACTTTCATTAGTGACTTAAAAAGTGAATTGCTACAACAAAACAATGTTAATACTATATCACATTGCTACATTAAATGAACTTAAATCTATACACATAAATATACTTAAAGCGACAGACATGAAGGCAAACATAGTTATTTCAGAATTTCCTAACTTTCATATCTTATTTACTCATATTTCACTGATTACTAACCTACTTTTTTCTCAGCTCATTCTCCTCTAGCTGTTGTCACTTTTTCTCTGGGGTCATTGGTATCACTGGTCTCCCTTTCACTGTCCAAGTTTCCTTTAAGTATTTTCTGCAATACTGGCTCAGTGGCTGCAAATTCCTTTAAGCTGTCTTTGTCATGGAAAGTTTTAAGTTCTCCCCTTAAATTAAAATATAATTTTGCTGGGTATAGCAGTCTTGGTTGGCATTTATGTTTTTTTAGTGCTCGGATGACATTGCTCCACGATCTCCTTGCTTTTAGAGTTTGGATTGAAAAATCTGCTGTTATCCTGATGGGTTTATCTTTGTAGGTCACCTTCTGTTTTTCTCTTACCGCTTTTAGTATTTTCTCTTTGTGTTGGGTTTCTAGAATTTTAATTATGATGTGTTGTGATGAGGATCTCTTCTGATCAAAGTTGTTTGGTGTTCTATATGCCTGCAAAAGTTCCATGTTCATTTCTTTTCTTAGATTTGGGAATTTTTCCTCCATTATTTCATTAAACATGTCCTTTAAGCCTTTTGTTTTTGTCCTCAGTCTTCTCCTCGATTCCCATAATTCTGAGGTTATTTCTCCTTGAATCATCTATCAGCCGTTGTAATGATTTGCTTCATTATTTACTTTGTATTCTTCATGGCCTGTATGTTGCAGCTTAGTCACTTTATTTTCTAGGTCTGACATTCTATTCTGAAGTTGTTTAAAGTGGTTGCTTATCATTACCTGCGTGTTTTTCATTTCCTGAATATCTGCATTCAATTTTTCTATATCTCTGTTGTGTTTTTCTCTAATGTCTTCTTTTGTCTTCATTATCTTCTGGTATATTTCTTCTCTGGTCTCCTCTAGTTGCTTTTGAAGGCTTGCTTTCTGGTTATCTATGTATTGGTGTAGCTCTTCTGTTGTCTGTTTTATTTCCTGCTTTAATTCCTGCTTTAATTCACTGAATTTCTGGGCCCAGATGATGCCATCATTTTTGCCATATTCATCTTTATTTATCCTGACTTCATATCCTGGGGTTTCAGGTCTTTTTGTAGGAGATTTGTGACTGTGCTTCCCCATTTCTTCTTTGGTCTCCTCTGATTTCTTTTCAAGGCTTGCTTTGTGCTTAGCTAAGTGTTCTTGTAGCTCTTGTGCTGTCTGTTTTATTTCCTGCTTTGCTTCCCAGTTTAATTCCTGTTTTAATTCACCGACTATCTGGGCCCAGAAGTTACCATCAGTTTTGCCCTTTTCTTTGGGTTCTGCAATTTCAGCATTCCTTGCACCCTTCCCTGGGGAGTCCGATCTTTTTGTATAAGATTTGTTACCACGTTTCCCCATGGTTCTGCTACCTCTGACTGTCTCTGGTGTGCAGGAAAGAGAATGGCTCCTGCTGACGTCACTGCCTGCACCAGCTGTTGAGTCCTGTTTCTGATCTGGGATACTGGGGCCTTTTCTAGGGGGAGCACACACTGCATTTTGTAGTACACAACCCGCGTGTTGGCCGTCCGCAGCCAATGATTCCCACTTGTCTGGATCCACGCTTACCTCGGGCTGAGGTCTGGCCTCTGGACCTTGTTTGTGATCTGTGGGTGCCAGCAGCTCGGGGCTGTGCCGAGTGGGCTGCATCTGACCCTCCTACAGCCTCTTCTCCCATCGTTATGTGCTCTGTCCTCTCCCAGCTCCACTCAGTCAGATGTTCAGGTCCCCATGAGCTTTCCTCCTGAGCCATCTGTAGCCAGCTGCGGAGGCTTTCTGGACTGCGGAGGTTTTTTTTTTTTTTTTTTTTTTTTTTTTTTTTTTTTTTTTTTTTTTTTTTTTTTTTCTGGTTTCGATGATCCTTCGGAGTTTCTGGCCTCCCGCTGGTCGCCTTTCAGTTTCTGGGGATGCTCCTCTCTTTCCTAGATACACCAAACACACTTTTTCTAACTATCTTCCTTACTTTTTAAGTGAGTTGTTGAGCACACATTGTGCAGTGCTCTGTTGTAATTATTTTTGTACATCAAGCCATTTCCCACTAGAGCGAAGAGGTCAGGGATTTGGTCTTTGTTCTCTGCCTGTTCTATGCACGGTACTTAGAAGCATGTCTGGCCTCTATTAGTCACTCAATAAGTAGTTATTGAGTGCTTTCAGGAATCCATGTGGCCAGTCTTTAAGTTCATTAATTTTAAGTGTTCCTGGGAACGTGGATAGATTTCCTCCTGAGTGACTGTCCCCCCAAGAAAGCTGAACCCTGTATTTGGAACCCCATTTTGAACAGACTTTTCGGATTTTTCAACATCCAGAGTCAGACGAAGGACACCTTTTTCAGGTGCTGTCTTGCTTCTTCTCCTTAGAAGTTTTGAATAATTCTTGAACCACCCATCTTGTGGGCCTCAGGCCATTTTTCTTCCCTGATCCTCTGTTTCCATTTTCTGAATAATGTAATCCCCAAATCCCCATGTCAAGACAAGCCAGGCCTTGGCAGCCAGCACCCTGAGTGGCTTCTGGGATAGCAGTCACAGGATTTGCATTTTTCTGCAAGCTTGATCTCATAAATTCACCCTGCACACCCTAGCCGAGGATTCATCAGACTAAAGATTTTCCATATCTCCTTTCACAACCAAACTCAAGGAGAATTACTAATGCTCTGCCCAGCCCTGGCGCAACATGGGTTTCTTTCCCAGAGTTTTGCTTTACCAAAAATACCGATTCCTTAAGGAAAAAGCCATAATCGAGTAAGCCTTCAACGTCCAAGTCACTGCAATCTGCAGCCCAGCAAAAATTTGGGAGGACTGTGTCACAGGACATGGCTGGACACATGTCCACAGGTGGAGGGTCTGACAGTCACCTTTTTACCCACCTCATCAGCATCAAACAAAGAGAAAAGCAGCTAGCTGCCGCAGCATGAAAAACAGAAACAAATACATAGACAGAAGAAAAGCAGTCCCTTTGTAATTTGTGAGATGTTGGAAAAGAAAACAAATTTCTAAGGCAGGCCTCAGTCTCCTCCTCTATAAAATAGGTATGATCATACTTCCCTTCTGCAGTTCCTGAACTTGTATTTGAAATAGTGATTATGAATATGCCCAACACAGATAAGGAGCCCCAAAACTATTTTCTTTCATTCTGGGTTTTTTCTGTACTCCCGTAATTAAGCCTTCTGCCAAGAAAACAAATCTGTCACACAGTTGTGACGCAATGTGCGTGTGTGTGAGTGTGTGTGTGTGTGTGTGTGTGTGTGTGTGTGTGTGTGTGAAAGTTTTGATTCAAAGGTCAATTTTGAGTACCAGATCTGTGTTCAGCATAGGAAAAAATAGCTCCTGAGATGACAAGAAAAACCTAAGAGATGCCTTGTACGAACTGCAATTTGCTCTGGGACATAAAAAGCCTGTGGCCAGATCCCCGAGCTCAATTGAGGCAGCTCTTCCACAGAAGTTCCAGAACAGTCTGCCTGCTGCTCACTGTGTCCTGAGTGATGTTTTAGCTTTACAACGCCTCTTTCGGTATCTATGGAATTGGCTTTTTCATATGCCCCTTCTGGGGTTGTTGCTAAGCTTAAAGAAGCCTAAATAAAGTCATGTCAGTGAAACATTTAATAATGTGCCTGGTGTGTAGCAGACAGGCAATAATTGTACTTTGAATTCCATAGCCAAGCCATCAAGATCATTAAGTGCAACCACGACCATACGCAGTAGACCTATAGTTGTGGAAGTAAGTGTGAAAGGTCAAGGAACTGCCCCGCAGCTGCGCGGTCCCTGTGCTGTGACTCCCTGTGGGTCTCACAGCGGCCTTGATTCCGCCACAACCACGAGGCAGGGGACACAGCTAAGCAAGTGAGTGTGTGCTGGAGCAAGACACACGTGGTCTCTAAATCTAGCTTCCCAAGGACTCGCTGTACGACCTGGGGGGGAGGGTGACTGACTGCTGTGATTTCATAATGATTTGTTACCCCCAAACACATGCAGGAAGTTGGTCCCCAAATCCATATGTTAATGATATGAGGATGGTGAAAACTTTATATAACTACGATGCCTAGATGTGAAACCTTCGGAAAGTGATTAGAATTAGATAAGGTCAAGGTCATTAGGGTAGAGGCCCCGTGCCTGAGGACTGGTGGCTTTATAAAAAGGAGAGGAACAGCATACACACATGTATATACACACATGTGTACACACACACACACACACACACACACACTCATGCTTCCTGTCTCTTGTATGTGATCCTCTGCCTTGCCCTGGGTTTATTAGCAAGATGGCCATTATCAGATGAGGCTATTAAGAACTTGTACCTCTAGAAATATGAGCCAAAACAAATCTCTTTTTAAAAAATAGTCTTTCTCAGATATTCTGTTATAATAAGAAAAATGACATTGTGCGTTGTCCTGCATATCCCTACAGCTTCTGTGTCTATAAAACGGCAGCCACAATAATCACCTCTGCAGATACTGGTTGTGAGGATGGGTGGAGTGGGATACATGGTACTGAGGGCCAAAAGGTATGGGCGAATGTCTCCAGGAGAGATCCCGCTCCTAGCATCATTCCAAGAAATCTCTTTTAAGGAAAGGAGTTCCCTGGCATGATGCTGCGGAGGAGCAGGGAGGAGAATCAGAGAAGAGCACATGACCAAATGACTCTTATATGTGCATCAGGAAGGGATCCAGGAGTAGGCTTTACTGTCCCCTCAGGAAGAGGACAGGAGAAAGGAGCTCCAAAATATTCCCGTAAACCTTCAGTGGCAGGCAAGCTAAGACTTACTTCCCTTAAAAGTTCCCTTAAAAATCTGATCGAAGAAAAAAGAGCGCACAGAAAAGCTGGGCGCGGCCAAGAGGAAGTGACAGGCAAATGGAGAGGACCATCGGAAGGATCTCTATATGAACAGGAAAACTCCGAAGAGCATCTCAAAGAACCCATGTAATCGCTCTGAGCAGGAGCTCTCCAGGTGGATGCTTGCTTGTCAAGACAACTGGTCAACCTTCATTACTTCTTTCAATATTTGCACCATGCCTTGCTAGTAGTGAGACACAGAGACCCCTGAATCCATGAGATGTCTAAGGAACTATCACCAAAGGAGAGATGTTAGAAGTGCTATTGGTCCTTCAAGGCAACTGGTCAACAGAAAACAGGAACCTCAGAAGGCAAGACATCAACACTGGAGGACAGAACAAGAAAATCTGCCACGTGTGCCTGGCCATCAGGTCAGTCGGTGGATAGAAAGCAAGTAGTAATAATCATGGTGGTAGCTAACATTTCCGAGCACTTACTTTGATAAAATGTGTTTAGATCTTCTCTTTTTTAATTCTCACATCTATTCTTTTACACAGGCCTGATCTCTGTGCCTATCCCTAGATTAGAAACCTGAAGCGCGGAGGGGTCCAATCACTCTCCCAGATCACAGGGAGAAACAGCAAGACTCAGTGGACCAAGTGTCAAGTCCCCTCTTTATGTTCCAGAACTGAGTGGAGGAGGAGTATGCCCCACATGAGGATCAGGTTTGTTGGCCCAGAAAGGGGGAGTAGATGTCAGAGAGGTCAACACTCATGTAAACCATCTGGTGCACCTTGAGCCCATTATAACCAAATACTTGCCTTTGGCGCCAGCTACACCCAGTGAAATCCAATTTAAAATTAGACCTTTTTAAAATTTCTGTTATAGAGTCATGAAAAGAAAAAAAAAAAAAGACCTCCAGTAACAAAGTCACTGACCATACACTCTGTGTGCCCCCATTCCCAAAGGACTGGTTTTACATTTGCATTTCCCCCAGTTCACTTAAAGCAATCATTTCTAAAGGTAAAGAACTCTCCTTCAGCCTACAAAATCTGGTTTTTTTTCTATCTATGAGAAAATAAGATATGTAATTATAAGAACCTAATTATCAGATCTTCCAAAGAAAAAGTCAGGCTGCTTGGGCTGTTTGTGGTATTGGATTCAAAAGGCCAGAAAATTCGACTGGCATAATATTGTAATTATCATAATGATGCTGCCCTTCCAGTGCTCAATGGAGACCTCTTTGTCTAGAGGAAAACATAGAGGAACCTTTTGCAATGACAAGTAAGTAGCAGAATGAGAGACAGTTTCGTGGTCTGAGTGACATCAATCAGAATTCCCATCCTGGTTCCCCCTAACCCCTGCTTAGCTGTGGTACCGTAGGCAAGTCACTATATCTTCTACAATCTCAGCGTATTCACCTATAGAACGGAGTCCAAACTACTTCTATCACAGGGATGTGTGAAATTAGCAAAACAATGCATGTAAGAGCAACACATGAAGTGTGCTGCTCAAGGTTAGCAGTCCCAGCACGGTAGCATTATTTTATCTTTAGGATTGTAACATTAAAGTATATTAAATTAGAATGAGGGATTGAGAATGCTGTTAGTAAATTGTCAATTTCCCTTTGTAAATCCTTACCCCTTATCTGGGTAAGAAGTTCACTTCCTACACTTAAGTCATCTACATCCCCCTCTTTTTTTTTTTTTTTTTTTTTTTGAGACAGGGTCTCTGTAGCTCAGGCTGGTCCTGAACTCACTGGGGTAGCCCAGGCTGGCCTTGGACTCGGGACAATTTGCCTGCCTCAGACTCCCAAGTTCTGGGGTTATAGGCATGCATCACCAAGCCCAGCTTTATGTGGTGCTGGGGAATTGAACTCAGGGCCTTGAGCGTCCAAGGAAAGTGCTTTAACCACTGTACCACTGCTCCAGCTCCTCCACCCCTTCTTTCTTGAGAGAAACCCAGATCACAAAACTCAGATAAATTAGCTTCTCTTCCTGGGCCTCAGTTCCTCTTCTGTGAAATTGGCTGTTGAGGTCTGGCCCATTGGTTGGCAGTGAATATAGTTAAAGTGCGCAAAATGTCCTTGTCAGTATCCAGCACACAGCTGCCGTTCCATCCATGAACCTCCTTCTCTGATGCCTCCTGTGCCATTCACTGCCCTCTGCTCTCCACTGAGGGGAACAGGGGAAGGATCCTCGCCCAGTAAGAGCAAAGAGAAGTGAACTGATCTCTCTGACATCATCAATTTCGTAAAGCTGAAGTGTAAACTCCGTCTCTGGTTCCACATCTGCGCTCCTTTTACTACTTCACATTCCCTTAACACATAGGTAGGCTGGGCTTGGAGGTACAGACCTGTAATCCCAGTACCCTGGGAAGCCGCGACAGAGGATTACCAATTGAAGCCCTGCCTGGACAATTTAGCAAGTTAATGTGACTCTGTCTCAAAATCAAAACTAAAAGTTGATCTTGGAAGTCTAGCATAGTGTTAGATCCCTAGGCTTCACCCCCAGCACTGGGAGAAAAAAAAAAAAAAAAAAAAGAATGACAATATAAATGAAAGCCAAATTGTATTCGTCCCTCATGCTGAGGTGATAGGCCAGATTGCTGCAGTAATCCACGCGAGACTTAGTGAAGGCCTGACCCCCAGGCCAGTTGTGTGAGAGAAGGGTAAGAGGATGGCTTCTGTGCCTTTCCTTTCAATACCTCCTCCTCCCTCTTTCTAGCTTATTTTCCCTCTCATTTTCTTTTCTCCAGGGCTTCACCACCCACGTCTACAGCCAGATACATTCTGACAACGTTAGTAATCAGGGTGTCAGCTTTAAATACCAGTTGGTTTAAATGGGAAAGCCTACCTGCCAAAAAAAAAAAAAAAAGAAGGAAAAAGAACAAGAAAAATCGAACGAGAGGAAAATTCCAATCGGGCTAATGCTAGCCCACAGTCACATAGCACCAGAGCGTTTGTTCATTCTCAGAGGCAGCACTTACGAACATACGTCAGGTGTCAGACATTGTCCAAGGCCAGAGATCAGGCAATTTTGCCGTAAATGATGTGGTGAGAACTACGGGCTTTGTCAGCTGTGTGGTTGCTGCTGCTACTACTTGAGGCTACTCTTGTGACATCAGCAATAAATAAATGAATGGCGTAGCTGTGTTCCAGGAGAGTGTACCTTACAAAAACGGGAGGTAGGCTGGAGTTTGTTTTGCTCCAACCTCTCAAAATAGGACCAGAACCCTTCCTCCTGGGAGTCAGTGTCTGGAAGGTAAGACAGGCTGTGAGGATGCACTATGCTCAGGTACAGGACAAAGGGCACGTGTTCATGATGAGTAACAGTCCATTGTATATGGAGCACCTACTCTGTGCCACACACTTTATCTTAACTTATTTCATTTATTTTCCTGACAACTCTGAGAGAAAAGTGCTCTATATCCATGTTTACAGACAAAAATGAGGCTCGGAGAGGTGACATGACTTACCAGGAGCCCAGGGTAATAATGGGTGGAGCCAAAACAGGAACAGGCACATCAAGATTCCAAAGCTCACCCTCTTAAAAGGTGCCTGGGTGGAGGCTTGTGGGAGAGGAAGAGTCTTCCGGGCTTCAGAGGTCGCAGGAAGCTTCACCAAACTGCGACGTCAGATACTTGCTAGTCTTCCTAGGCAGAGAGAAGGGGAGGGCATGCTGAGGCAGGAGGAGCAGCCAGGAAGGGAGTTCCTGTCCTGCCTTTGGACAAAGTCAGCCATTACTGGAGGAGCCACCAATGGACTGGGAACACCCGAGGACAGCGCCCGGGGGCTTGTCCACTCTGCTTCCCGTGCTGTGGAGAAGGTCGCAGAAGCTGTCCTTCTGTGAGTTGTTGGTTAGTTGCTTCACCAAAGGGCACAAGGGTGTGCAGTCAGATCAAGCAGGACTTTTCACACTCCTGTTCCCTCTGTCCTTCTGAGCTTCCTGAGAGAGTCCCAGCTGATACATGCACTCTTCCTGTGATCCTTGACTTCTGGTGTGTTCCAGCATAAGCTCCACCCCCAGCCTCTACCCAACACCCAATCCTTGAGGCCCAGAAAACCCAATTCTGAGCAGTTCCTGGGGCAAAGGATATTAGCATCCCTAGAGCCATGTGACTGATTAAAAACAATCCCTGTCTAGGAAACTTACTCTCCAAAAGTCTAGATTTGGGGAGAATGGTGACAGTCTACCTATGGCCCAGTACAACCTCACTAGCTCTTCCAGCTGAGCCTGGGTTTGCCCTCGGGAAAGTTGCAGGAAACTCAAGTCCCTATTTGGAGTCTTCTCACTCCATCTCGCTTTTGCCACCAGCTTCTGCTCTGGAACCATCCTCTTCCCCTGCTCTGGTCCCCCTTGACTGTGTGTATCTCTGCAAGACTGTAGCTCACTGAGGGCAGGGACTTGGGGTCTTCAGCCACATGAGCGTATTCAGAAAATATTTGTGAACATGAAGCATGCGGATGGATTGTCATATGGATGGAAGAGTGTGGAAAGAACAGAAACACTCGCACTGCGTGGGCTTCGTTAAACGTTGACTCTGTGAAGTGGATGAAACAGCTCACTGCTGAGTCTTAATTATCAAACTCATAGGATACTGGCGCTTAGCTCCCTCACAGAAAAGGCACTACACACTCCACAGCTGATTTTCAGTATGGCCTTCAACCAACCAAAACAATTGTTGGGCCAATAAGAATAACAGTCGTCAGGCAGGCAGCTAAATGCCAGATCTTCTTTACAGATAAGATAATCCACATAAAGTGCTAACACTATATTTGCTACTTGGTAATTGTACAGTAAGTGGCACCTAGTGCCTTGCACATGACGCTCCTGGCATGTATGGTCTTAGCTACTGTTTCATCACTGTGACTCAATACCCGACATGCACAAATTAGAGGAGGAAAATCTTGTTTTAATTTACAGTTTCAAATGTCACTGTCCATCCAGCAACAGTGGAAGCACGTGATGGACAATAAAGGTGGAGGCAGCTCCTTCAAGCATCGGGAACAGGAAGCCAAAATCCAGAAAGAAGGGAGGAAGCAGCATGGGAGAAAAGCACACACTGACCAAATAAAAATATGATGTGTCAAAGTGACAGATACTGGAAAAAGCAAAGAATAAGCTGGTAAAGAGAGAGACTGTGGTCAGAGCAGTCTCTGGACGGAGGGAAATAAGGGGCTGTGACACCTTGTCCAAGCAACATTGACAGGAGAAAGGATCTGTGAGGTGACTGTATCACTCTTCAGACTAGACTATATAGTTAATGAGACAAGAAGGCCCTGGAATGCTTTGTGAAAAGGTTTTGAGCA
The DNA here is from genome assembly GCA_004027205.1 of Ctenodactylus gundi. NCBI lineage: Eukaryota > Metazoa > Chordata > Mammalia > Rodentia > Ctenodactylidae > Ctenodactylus > Ctenodactylus gundi. The sequence goes on from PVKB01000654.1 coordinate 11,097, forward strand.
GCCAGGAAGCTTCTGAAATGAGCCCAGCCTTCCGCAGCTCACATTGCTTCTTCCCTACAGACCCGAATAGTCATAGCTAGAAGTGGAAAGTGAGTCCAGAGACCTCCTGTCCCTCCCTCTGCTACCCGCGGGGCAGGCTGCACCAACAAAGGAGAAGCCCCAATTGCAGTTCTGAGAGAGGGGAGGCAGACCTGTGTGCCCAGCCCCCAGGACCTGGAGCCCCTGGAAGGAGCAAAGGTGAACTGGGTTCTGGCCTGCACAGGTCTCTTCGGAGTCAGCTGTCATGGAAAGAGATTAGAGATGAAAACGGTGCTCTTTTAAAAAACAAAACACAACCAACGCCGCAGAAATATTTGTTTCCTAGTAAATCTCAACCAGTAAAAGCCAAATCAGTCAAAATTTCCATAAATAAAGCGTCATGTTTATTGTGTGTGAATCCATCCTGACTTCACCCTTGCCCCGTACTGCAGGCAGATGTCCATAAAGTTGAAAGCAACCATCAAGGTTTGCTTATTCTTTTTATTTTCCTAAGTGAACACAAGCAGTAATCAAATTTTTGGCTCATTAAAAATTTAGGTTTTGAAAATTATTTTAATTAAGGTCAGAAATGCATGAGTCAGATGGAATGAAGCATCGCGTGTGCGTTTCACTGCGCAGCGGCGCACGCGAGCTCCCCGGGGGTGGGGGGAGGTAGGGGCCTTTGATCACACCTTCAGAGCTTCCAGCCCACAGCGTTGATTAGTGTGCAGATTGCCTTTCTGAAGCTGGTGCCACGTGTTGGGGTGGCTGAAGACGCGAGGAAAAGAGGGCTCCAAAAAAGGACACGTTTTAAATCACTGACATTGAGCTGGCTGCCAATCTGTTTCTGGATAAATTCCTGTATATGCCATTAAAATATGCAGAGAATTTTAAAGAGACAGGAAGTAATACATTCCTTTTGACAATCTCCGAATGCCTGAAATAGGTTTCCAGACCTCATCTCAAGCAATGGGCCCGAAGCGTGTCACTACCCTTCAGGGATGCTAGCAGAAGGGCTGCGTGTGAGGGAAGGTGTGGCGAGGGCTGGAGCTTGGTCTGGATTCAGCAAGATGGATTTTGTTTAAAGAAAGCAGACTGCTGGGAAGCCAAAAGCTGTAGTTATCTGTTTGCAAGCTTTTTCTGTTGTATATTTACTGAAAGGAAAGCCATTCTAAGGGAAGACTGAGCCTATCGCCTATAGCCTTCCTCCAAGGCTTTGTACGTGTTGATCTCTCTGTCTTGAATACTGTTGCAGACTATTTCTGTATAAAGAATTTCTCCTGTAAAACCAAGCTTAGAATTCTGCTTGGAATGAAGTGAGGTAACTCTTAGCAGACATCAATCTTCCCCAAAATAACAACTAAAAACCACAGGCAGAATGCAATCAGCACCTACACCGAAGGCTGGAGAGCAAATAACAGCAGGGAAAATTGTGGAAGAGAGCCCAGATGTAGGACGGACCAGAACAAGAGGAACTCCCTGTCTTTGCAGCTTTAGCCCACAGGTAGGCTGGGATCCTGAACACCTGAGGTGCCTGAAGATCTAGCAGAAAAGCCACTATCTTCCTGCAGAACCAGTGGACAGAGCTTAAAGTGGCCACACCCACCAAAAGTGAGAGTTTATGAAAGCCACGGGAAAGCAGAGATCTAGATAAAGGGAGCGCTAGTGTGTGTGTGTGTGTGTGTGTGTGTGTGTGTGTGTGTGAGAGAGAGAGAGAGAGAGAGAGAGAGAGAGAGAGAGAGAGACCTATGCAAGTTTCTGGTCAACCCCTGAACCATGAATGTCGGAAGGACTCAAAGGACCACACGTAAAGGTTAAAACTGAACTAAAAGTTGAGCTACCAACCTTTACAGGCAAACCAGAGATCATAATTTGAATCTCACTAATTGCTAAAACCAAAACATTAATGTTCTTGGAGGAATACAGCAGAAATGCTGGTTTTCTATAATATAATTACCATCATGTTCAAGATAAAGTGAAAATAACTCAACAAAAAAGAACCATATCTACACATTCTGCATAAAATTTTAAGGAAAGGCAGAAAAATGTAAAATAATTAGAATCATACCAACAGTAACCTGGAACAATTGAGTAGGTAAAGGACATAGAGATTATAAGACAGTGAGGAATATTTGAAGCGATGGAACTCATTCTGTGTACTGCTGGTGACACTGAATTCACACACGAATATTTTTATCAAAACTCACTGAATTTCTACATTTTAAATGAATGTTACTTATTGTGTATAAATTATACCTCAACAAAATTAATTTTTAAAAATACAATTCTAAATTTTGTGTCCTCTGTGAAGCCTCCAAGATCCTCCCATCATAAGTTCTTCCTCCCTCAATTCCATTGATAGATTGCTGTTCTGTCTTTCACCGTACTGGCCATGTGATTCTGAAACACGCATCTCTCTTTTAAAATTTATGATACCTCACTCCTCTCCAACGGTCAGCACAGAGCCTGGATTTCTTTTTCTCCCAAGAAAAACACAAAGTACACTTCTTGTGGACTAGTCAATGGCTGTGCCTTCTTAACGATTACAGTAGAACTAGAGATAAAAATAATAATTTAGTAAATGAATAAGCATAACTCTCTCAGCATCAGGTTTCTTGTTTTACCTGTGCAGAACATAGGTAATAAAAACCGTCATACTGTTAGGAGGAATGTATGGAGCAATAAAAGAATTCCTGGCATGTAGCAAGCACTCAGTACGTGTTAGCTATTATTACTATTACTGAGTATTATTAAACTTTGTTGCTACCGTGACGAGACTAGAAAGGAAACTCGCCTGATCGAGTGTTACAAGTCGTGGGAGAATTTAGAAGCAGAGCCTGCCCAGTGCCCTCTGCCCCTCAAGCTGCTTCTATCTTCTCACTTAAACGCTGGAGTCACACAGGAGAAAGATCGTTTCCTTCTCGTCTTTTAGTCACCAACCTGCTTCATAAAGAGTAATCAGGGAGCCTTTTCTGAGTGGGGACATTGAAGCTGGAACTTGAAATGTGAGATGCCAGTGACCGAGATAAGTGTGCTTCCAGCAGATGAAACAGCATATGTGAAGTCCTCGACGCATGGAAACGATAGACCTCGTGGAGAAACTGAGAAGAGGCCGAAGAGCTCAGATGAGAGAGAGAGATTTCTTCATGAAGGCCTTGTAGGCACTGACTTGGCTTGAAGTCAGTCAAGGGAGGACAACTGGCTGGGTAAATGGGAGAGAAGGATGGAAGTGTGCCACACGAAGGGAGAGAATAGTGCCATTTGCCAAGGGGATGAAGGCAGACAGCTGAGACATCCGTGGAGGGGGGATAACTGAAGCAATTACGAGTCTCATTAAGGAGGGAATCCAAGCATCAACGCTATAATCTCAGAGCAGAAAATCTTGATATTCAGTTAAAACCTGCGGGAACACAGTCTGTCCAAGTGACCTTGTCCCTCAAACTGCTTATATTTTCTCACTTAGATGTCAGAGGCACCGAGAAGAAAGATCATTTCCTTCTTTTCTTTTAGTTACTAGAGATTTCCAGGGTGGTTGAGCTCAGCAGGGTTCAGGTTGTTGAGAAATGACCCTTCTTCTTCATTCTAAAATGTCGAAGGAACATCTCTGCCGGCTGCAAAGGATATGAAGGCAAATCGAGCAGCGTTCTGGGCCAAGAAGAGGGTGCGCTGTTCAGTCAGCAGGTCTGGCTGCTGCCCCAGGGCCACCTTTAATGATGGCTGTGAGCTCAGAGCTCACTTCTCCAGGCTGTTTCTTCTGGAATATCTTAGCTTACCTGGGGACTTGCTCTGCTTCTGTCTTCCAGGCCATTTCCTGTAACTCTTGGTTTACTTGCAGTGGACACAACATCCTCTCTTGTCTCCACAGCACCCTGCACAGTCTTTAATTGCAGGACCTGCCATGTTTAATTACAGCTATTCCTGGTCAGTGCCGCAAAGGGGAAAGAACTTGGGAGTCAGGCATTTGGGGGCTTCCGTGTTAAGCTCTTCCTCTCCATACATGTGAGCTTCCCTTTTCCTCTTGGGTCTCCATCACAAGTGTTCATGGCATTTTAAACATGAGAAGAAAATATGCACATAAACTGTCGTCATTTTTTTCATTTTCTTTCTTTCTTTCTTTCTTTCTTTCTTTCTTTCTTTCTTTCTTTCTTTCTTTTTGAGACAGGGTCTCGTTTTGTAGTCCAGGCTGATCCTGAACTCACTATTGAGCCCAGGCTGGCCTTGGACTCATGGCAATCCTCCTGCCTCAGCCTCTCAAGTGCTGGGATTACAGGCGTGTATCAGCACACCTAGCTTATGTGATGCTGGGAAATCGAATCTAGGGCTTCTTGTTTGCAAGGCAAGCTCTTTAACTGCTGTGTCATTCCTCCAGTCTCTAAACTATCATTATTATGGACACCTGCTAAGTGTAAAATTTAAGTTCTTGTACTAGTCCTCTATTACTGGGACAAAAACATCTCCTGTGTGGGGAGATTCAAATCATTAACAACTGTTTCTTGGGAGATTCTTCTTGAAATACAGGAATTTTCTTTTTGCTCTCCTGCAATTCTGGTGGAAGACTGCCATGAATGTCAGGGCCTAGATGAAGAATCTCTAGGCTACTCTAGAAAGGTAAAAGACTGAGTTCCATAAACTGAACGTAACTGAATCAAGAGGTCTATAAACAGGATCTGTAACTTAGGAGGTGAGAAAGGCCGCACACAGGTCACTTCTAAGATCTCCTGAAGTCCCCTCCCTGCCAAGCATGGGCCCTCACTTTCCCCTGGGTATATAAGGCTGGGAGGAAAAAATAAAGTTGTTTTATCCAATACACAAAACAGTCCCACAAGTCTGCCTGAGTGGATTCTTAATTGTGCACAGAGATTCAGTATCTCAGTGAACTGATCAGTTTTGCTTTGTGCTGGCCATGACAGACATACATCACTGAAGGAGAAAAGATTTGAGTTAGATCTCAGTTTCAGAGGTTTAGTGCACGGCCATCTAGCTCCAAAGCAGTAGCCTCACAGTGAAGTGCATGGCATGGGAAAGCTGTTTACCCCATGGTAGCCAGGAAGCAGGGAGAGTAAGAGTCATGGAAGGATAAAAAGGGCTGGGGAAAGTACATATTCTTCAAAGGCATGCACCCAGGACCTGCCTCCTTCAACTGGTCCCACTTCTAGTAGCCCATTTATCTATGACCTCACTGACAGTTTGACCCATTGACAAAGTCAGCTCTCCTGTGGTCTGATCACCCCTCCAGGCCCCCTCTGAACTTTGCTGTATCCAGGACCAAGCCTCTAGTACCTAAGTCTTTTGGGGAACTTTCTATTTAAACACAACAGCCCTCAACCCAGGGAGGCAGAGAGCTTTACTCAAGCAGGGGCTCTTGGTGCATGTCTCTGATGAGGAGGGTGTCGTTAACAAGCTAAGTTTATTCATGTGCTGCCTCTATCCCTTACTAGATAGGTGAGATGAAAGTAGACTATTTTAATCCTTGGAGCCTCAGTTTTCTAATCCATAAAATCATGGCTTTTGTTAGAGTAAACATGAATAATAAATGTGAGGTATCTTGTGGTCTCTGGCGCTTGCTGGCTACCTCAGGGCTACCATGTACAGCTGGGCAACTGTGCGCTGCACTGCTCCAGGATGTTCTTAATATAAATTTTGGTATGGATGAAGCCCCCAGAAGAATTGCTAGCATTGTTCTAGGTTGTGCAAGGAAAACTGATTCCTGCTTCCATAGATCTATGGCATAGTAAAAAGAAAAAGGAAGCAGTCTCAGGCAAGGATGGCTTGCACTCCCGAGTGCTCCAAGAAGCCACAGACAATTTCTACCACGGGTTACTTATAATCCAATCAGTTTGTTAAGGGGACAGATGGAAACGGGCAACCCATGAAGATGCCAATGGAGAAATCCTGTCTAGAGATACATGCCAATTGGACAAAGAGGCAGAATTGAAATTAGAGAAAAATGAGTCCTGTCAGTTCTTACACCTAAAGTGAAGAAAGAGGCAGACATAAAAGCTTCTGGACAAGGACATCATGGACAAGGATGGAGGGGTCCCCACTGTGGGGACTGTAGCCCCCTTTCAGGGAGTGTTACTCATATAGATGAGAAGACTGGGAGGAGGATGAGTTTGGGGAGAGTTTGCAGAGCCGACTGGGCACCTAGGTAGGGGTGCCTGGTGTTTAAGTGGTACTCCATAAAATTTGGATGAATATGTATGGTCATGTGCCTCATAAAGACATTTTGGCCAAAATCATATCACATACACAAATGAGATTATGACAGAGCTGGAACATTCTTTTGCTTCATGGTAATTGCTGTAGTTTGGATCTAGAGTGTTCCCCAGAAGCCTCATGCATTTGGATGTAGTGGGGTAACTGTGGAACCTTACACTGTTGGGAGATACGCTGATGCTTGGGGTTTGACCTGGAGAGATTGTGTCAACTTGTGAAGATGGGGGGCGGGCATTAATTGTGGGCCAAGAAATGAGGGAGGGGTACTCACCCTAGTTGTGGACAACCCAGCTGGCCACTTCAAATAGTTAAAATAAGGAAGAAGAAACACCATTACAGAATTTTCCTGCCAAAGCTATCACTTTGCCTGAGTCCCCAGCTATGGCTTGCTTTGACTTTTCTTAGTTTCTGTCTGAAATGCCTTGAGTAGCTCTTCAGCCTCTGCAGTAGTAGGCCTGTATCATTTCTGGCTCTCCCCTGAATGACCTACACAGACCTTCTGAAACTGTGAACTAAAACAAATCTTTCCTCCCTTAAATTGTGGATATCAGCTATTCTGTCACAGCAATGAAAGTGTAACTAAGACCATATCAGAGCCATTGTGTGTCATAGCACAATGTGTTTGCAGCGATGTAGATAGAAACGAATCACAGTGTTGCCAGTTGCTTAGAAGCGTAAGCACATGCAGGCTGGGGTTGTAGCTACTGGCAGAGCATTTGCCTAACACACGAGGCCCTGGGTTCCATCCCTAGCATAACAAAAATAAATATAACATAAAATTATGGGCAGTACATAATACTTGGTAATGATAATAAATAACTATTACTGGTTCACATTTTCGTGTATTTTCTGCATCATATTTTACATTACCTGAGTGCATTCTTTCCACACATAAAACAATCTACTGTAAAATAAAAAGGGAAACACTTTCCTGTAAAACAATACATTGTGTAATGCCGAGAGCAACCTCACACATCTCGGGTTTACAACATCTTCTGATCCCATCATTTTCCCTTGTGTTTAACCTCATGTTGTAAGCTACTTTTATGTGTGTGTGCACTTGCGTGCACATGTGTATCTGTGTGTGTGTGTACACGTGTGTGTGAGTGTGTGTATGTGGTAGGCCGTTCCATCTAGGTTTGTGCTCATGCACTCTGCGACGTCTGTACAGAGTGCACTAAGTGCGACAACACGTTTCTCAGTGCACATCCCCATTGTTTCGTGACGCGTGACTGAATGAATGACGGTCAACGTTCCTTCTGACACTGAGATAAAAGTCTTGTTTTGTGACACGGGAGTCACTGATAAAGGAAGGTGTTCTGACACATCCCGTAGCAGGAAGAAAGGGTTCCCACGGCCGGATGCTGTGCTGTCCCTCCATACCCCCTGCCCACGGCTCTTGCTGTCCCAGAGCTCGGATTTCGTTCTCCAGGCATCTCTCCTGCTCTGCTTTCCAAGAAGAGTCGCTCCTGCTCGCGATGGCCAGTTGCCTCAGAAGCCCTTCTGGTTACTTTGCCTCTTGGTGAGGAGAGGTCCCACCTAGCTCCCAAGAGGACAAGGTCAAAACGGCAGGCCCGCTGGGCTGAGTAGGATTCAGGGGCCAAAGCAGCTGCAGCTGCGCCACGCCCCCGATTTGTACTTGAGCAATGCATTCTGGGTGGAGGCAGGCTTTGGGTTGGTGGTCCTGCTGTGCACGGTGGGTAGGAGGGAGACGCCCTGGCAGCCTGAGAGAGGCCTGCCTTGCTGTGAGGGGGGTTGTATCTCACTCCGCCCTGTGACTCCCCTTCACACTGTTCCCACACGCTTCTGCTCCCACCCTCTCGTTGGCCTTTTCATTCTCCAGCAGGTGCTGTCTCTGAACGGAAGGTGCGTGTACGCACTGTGGTTATGTGAAAATGTCAGGGCTCTTATTTTCTGGGCAGATTTTAAGCTCTCTTCAAAGAAACCTCAGACTTCATAGCTGAGCAGCGTAGAACCGGATAGTCGGGCCTGCGCCTGGCACTGTGACTCACAAGCAGTGCCACCTTGGGCTGGTCACTTCCAGTCTCACCCATCTGCGAAGTGGGCTATTTCCAAGGCGGAACGTGTCCTTGGTGACACGCACTAGTCCCCAGCACCAGGTCAGGCCCGTGACAGGTAAGATTTAACACGAATGCACTGCTTCCTGTGAAGTCAACCTAGACAAAGGATCCAAGGAAACTCCCTTCACAAACCCCCACACCCACCTCCCACGTGATCCTTCATTCACAAGCGTTTATTGAGCTCCTCCCGCGTGCCATGGCCTGGGCCAGGCGTTAAAGTAGCGAGCAAGATGTGGAATTTCAGTGTCTGATAAAAGACAGTCCTCTGAACGAGCAGGGTGCCTCAGGAGGTCCTCTGGGAGGTGTCTGAGCCAAAATCTTTAACAGAGAGGGAAACCACCAAGGTCAAAGCAGAGGCATCATCTTTTCTGAGACCACCAAAAGCAGGGCACTCAGAGCAAAGGAAGCAGCTGCAGCGGGGAGGGAGGATGTGAAGCCATCGCAGGCTCAGCGGCAGCGCCACCCCCGGGCAGAACCTACGCGGAATCTATGGGATACAGCCCTGGTCCCGAGGACACTGGGCCGCCGTGGGGGGGTGGGGGTGGGGGGGCACGGCGGGGCTGCAGCATGTGGTTTATGTTTTCAACCGTCCTTCTGGTTGCTCTGCACAGAATGAATCGCAGTGGACAATGAGTGGAGCAGGGAAGAAATCAAAGCACAACGCTTTGTCTTCACCCCTGAAGTCAAATGAAACCAGATTCAAATCTCCCCACTACCACTTAGCGTCAGGTGAGTACAAACAAGCCTCTTTTCCTCTCTATGTCCTGAGTTTCTCAACTATAAATAGGTGTCATTTGGAACACATATCTTGAGGCTGTTATAGGAAAAAAAATGAAATGAGCTCATCTGTGAGCATAGCTGGCACAGAAAAAGCAATCACTACTTGGGAGCTGTTCCCGGCTCTGCTTTCTTCTCCCTGTCACACACACGCACACGCACACACACACACACACACACACACACACACACACACACACACACACGGTCCAACACACCCTGGCACTTGGGCAAGAACCCTTCCTCATTGTCACAGCCAGTACTGAGTTGACTGTTGTCACAGTTCTGGAATGAGGGGTGAGTGAGGCCTCACAGGATTTGTGCTGCAGCTCAGTTGCCTAGCAACAGTATCCACATCTGCATCATTACAGAGCCAGGCTGCATCAGGCACCAGTCAAAACAAAGGCAGCAGAAATGAGTCACAGCTAGTCCCTGAGAATCGGTGGGAGCAGGGCTCCGTTTTTTGGCACAGATCAGACATACCCAGAATTTAGCTCTAGGGAGGGCCCAGCCCCCAGCTCCCTAGGGAGGCCCACATTCCTCATAATTCCTTCTGGCCCAAGAAGTGTTGGGTGGGTGCCAACTGTTTGTTAGAGCACGCCGCATACATTATGTTCACATAGGCTTCAGAATAATATTTATCCCCAATTTGCAGATAAGGAGAAGGAGGAGCAGAGAAAATTAACATTCGAAGTTCAAATCTATCTGCCCTCAAAGACCAAGTTTATATGTCTACACCTCAAAGGAATCTCTGCTTTTGCCCTGACCTCTTTACGGAGCTGCACAACCCAGAAGCCAGGCCTCTGGGCCTCACCCACAGGCAGCTTCCTGATGGTGACAGATCTGGACCCGCCATGTGATCTCATTCACTCCTTCCCCTAGGTCCTCATCTCAGAGACGGCACGGACCTCTACCAATCACCCACGGCTAACAAAGGATGCATCACTGCCTCAAGGCCACTCCAGAAACTTTCAGTAAGAGGGCCCCTGGCATGTTCTCCTGTCTGTTCCAGCCTCCTGGAAATGACACTTTCACTTCCTGGCCCCAGTCTCCAGTCTGGAACTCTTTCTAAAGGCTGAATCTGACCTTGTCTCTTCTTTGCTTAAATCTGTATCCTGGCTCTGCCTCGCCTGTAGTCTGAAGTCCAATCCTTTCCAGGAGGCTCCATAGCCCTGCCCTGCTAAGTCCAATCCCATGCCTACTGCCTATACTATCCTACACTACATGCGTGAGCACATGTGCACACACACACACACACACACACACACTGAGTCCTTTCATTCCTAATATTCTGAATGATGGAGCTTCACACTGTTACCTGATAACAGCTGGTGATCCTAGTTACTGTGGCAACTGAGATGTCAGACCAACTCATGGCCCATGTCCCAAATTCCAGATCAGGGGCAGCTCATCCCCAGTTCTGGATGCACCAGGCAGCCTCAGTGATATTTGTACTGTGAGGCTGACCAACACTAAGACCACAGAAGTAGTAAGTAGACTCTGGGCTTATGAACCAGTATGGCAGGTTTGAGACCCAGCCAGGTAATATACTAGTGATGTCATTGTGGCACACTTAAAATATGCCTTCTGAGTCTTTGATACTCCCTTCAAAGGTTGCCACTTACTTCTGTCTTTCTCCCCACCTACCTTGGGCATCTGCTGAACTTAGCGGTCAGTTCCTAACAAACAGAGCAAAGTGGAAGGGATACCACGTGACTCCCAGGGTTAGGTGACTCGTAGCACTCCTTGCTCTCCATCTTGAATCGGTCACTCTGGAGAAGGAAAGCTGCACTCCCAATGATGCTCATGCAACCCTGAGGGGTGGTCCCCACACTGAGGCACAGAGGCCTCTTGCCCACAGCCACATGAGGGAGCCGTCCTGGAAGTGGGTTTGGAAAGACAGAGCTTTGATCTCTCCGGCTGAGTGAGCTCTAGAAGGGGATGAAACTCTAGAGGTGTGGTCAGTTCCATAGGACAGACAGCCTGCCTCAACTTCCCAAGGGAGCCCAAGCACAGAGTAAGAAATTGCAGACAATAACGATTGGGAGCCTGGGAACAAGTCTGTGGGCAGTCACACAAAGGTATGCTGGTGAGCAGGCACCAGGCACAGCAAGCACCAGATGCCCGGCTGTTGGCCGGGCAGAGTCACCACACTCGAAGGACAGCAGCCTGACGTTCTCGTGTTCTTCTCACTCTCTCCAACTTATCTGCAAAATTTAGCTGGCCCTTCAAAACATATGTGCAGCCATACCTTACATAGCGATGTTGCTAGTCAACAGCAGACCACATATGCAGTGATGGCCTGTGACTGTCGGAGAGATTATGTCAACTTGAGGCAATCAGGAACCATGCCTGGATTAGTGTTTAGGAACCTCGTCTAGATTAGGCAATTAGGAACCAGCCTGGATTCCAGTGTGAGTGATTTGTGGGCCAGCGAATGAGGGAAGAACACCCACCCGGATGTGGGAGGCCTAGCTATATAAAAGAAAGGAAGAAGAAAGATTGTTACAGCCCCCCCCCCCCCCCCCCCCGCCGCTGGAAAAGCTCTCACCTTAGCAGTTATCTATGGATGCCTCAAATCTTCATCTCAGATTCGCTCCAGTCTGATTTGTGCCTGTCTACCTGTTGTTGATCTTCAGTCATTGAACTTGTCTCTGGTTCTTACTATTGTTCTTCAAGCAACCAAGATCTGCAGCAGACTTTCACCAGCTGCCCTGCAGTCCTGGGTGGATATTCTACCTCAGGGCTGAGCAGCCATTGGACACTCCAGCTCTCACACATGCAGGCAGCCATCTTGGGCCATCTCTGTCCTCAGATTTGTAAGCCTTCCAAATAGATTCTATTTCTTACAGTTTCTATAAATTCTGCCCTTTGTAAGAACCCAAACTAATACATGAACCTCAAGGATGATAAGAGAGCTCACAAATTCCCATCGCCTTGTGATATGACAGCTGTCATAGTATCAACTACAATACCCGCATGATTGTGGTGAAGCTTATGTAAGCAAATCTATTGCACAGCCATTCAGACAAAAGCATAGCAGCACATACGATTGTGTAGAGTACATAATACTTGATAATGACCATAAATGAGTATGTGATTGATTTATGCAGTTACTATATGTCATGGTTGGGATCTAGAATGTTCCTCAAAGGCCTTATGTATTTGGAAGTTGATTGGATGATGAGAGTTACACAGATGTTGTGGATTATCTATGGATTTCCTGTGCTGCTGAAGGAGAGAGCATGGTTGGGAGGGGTGAATCACTGAGGGTGTGGCCTAGAAGGACGTATTCTTACCCAACTTCTCCCAAATCACTCCCTTCTCCCTGCAATGTCTTGAACAGCTATTGTCCCCCAGACCTTTCTACTATTCCATCATTGCTAGCTGACTGTGAACAGACTGAGATCTCTGAAATGTGAGTTAAAATAAATCTTTCCTTCCTTAGATTGTGTGTGTTGGGTATTGTGCCCCAGCAATGAGAAAGTGACTAAGATATTATACTACACTTGTAAGTCATTATTTTAGATTGCACTCCTCTATTTACAGGGGAAAAAAAAAAGCTTACCACCAGATCTTCCATCATGCCATATGGGCAGGAGCCTCATCCACGTCGTGTCTACCATGTCTTTCGGCTGCATCATGTGGCTGCATGGACTGGCGGAACTTGCCCACCACGTTTGTGTAAGTACTCTCTGTGATGATCACATCACCAGATAAATCACCTAGTCACATATTTCTCAGAATGTCTCCTGTCCTTAGGCAGCATATATATGGCTGCACATAGGAGATTGTCCTAACAGTGCTAGTGCTTCCACTGTTAGATTTCTCACCATCCTCGTAGCCTAAACCCAATTACCACCATCCCACCATCTTGCACCTGAACTGTGGCAACAGCTTTTCCTGCCCATAGCAGAGTGCTGCTAAAACAAGGTTAGAGCATGATGCTTCTGTGCTCTGACCCCTCCAGCAACTTCTTGTTTTTCTCAGCACAAAATGCAAGTTCCTCTGGTGAATCCTATATACCCACCCCTCAGACCTCATCTCCAAGTTGTTTCCCCTTTGCTCCCGTGGCACCAGTCACTCTGCCCTCTTGGGAGTCACCTCAACACACCGAGCTTGCACTCCACATCTTCACACATCTTTGAATGCTCCCAGGCAGTCATAGGACTTCTTTAATTTTCATGCCTTGGCTCAAACACTACCTGGCCATTCTATCTAAAATCAGCCTCAGCCACTCTTCAGCCTCTTAAGTGTTTTATGTTTTTCTCCATAGTCTTTATTATCACCTATGTTCAGTTGATTATTTTCTCCTCTCTGTTAGAAGGTAGCTCCAAGGGCATGGCTTTGCTTCCTTGCCTCCTGCCTGCATACTCAGCACCTAAGACAGTACCTGATGCTTTGCAGGTCATTGATTGGTATTCACTGAATAAACAAATGGCCTGTGTTGCCGGATAACTGAGGACCAGTCAAATAGAATTCGAGTCTTGAATAGGTATGCTCAAAGACCACAGGATTGTACTTGTATTTTATTTGTATTTTCCAGGTCATTCACCCCACTGTGGCACAGGGACTAAAAAAAGAATTATTATAGGTTTGAGCAGATGAAGGTTTGGTTCTTGCACTAAGTTTATGGACTGGAATTCATAGGAGGTACATCTTGCCAATCGGTAGTGATCTATTGACTGCTTTGGTGGCCTCCTGATTTGATCCTCCTCATTTCTGAGCATTGTAAACAGTGCTCAGCATTTTCTTTGTATCGGCACCTAGTCTGAGTGGGTATTAGGTAAGTAGGTGACATCAGTGATGATCATGAACATTTATTGGACACTTCTTGTCCAAGAAACGGAATAAAGCTTTACTAATATCTCCCCACTTCCTGTAATGTCCATGAGACTTGCACTATTAGTAACTGCTTGTTGCGTATGGTTCCTGACCTAGAAGTACTCCAAATTCCATGGGGGCAGGGGGGGTGGGGGCCAAAGAAATAAATCAATAATGATCAAACGGCATGAGTTCAAACAGAGGAAACAGGAAGATGCGGGAACACAGGTGGGAAGCCAGTGAATTCTCTTCAGGGCAGGAGTCAATGAATTCCACTTTCTGAAGCTGCTGAGCTCTCTGACCTCCTTACCTTAGGGCCTCCAAGCCTGCTGCTCTGCTCCCTCTCCTTAGGTGCCTTGACCTTAGCTGTTCACATGCAAATCTCTTGGAACAGTCCAATAACTCTCCAACACCTTCACCAAAAGTAGAGCCCTTCCTCCATACCAACATTGTTTTTGGTGGTGAGGGTTGGTCTGTTTTGGCATTGGGTTTGCTGGTTTCCTATCTCCTTCACTAAAAGGTGAGTTTCTCCAAGAGCAGAGACCAGCCTGTCTCATCCATCACTGTATCTCCAAAACCTGGACAAGTGATTATCACAGGGTGGGTGCTGATCAGTATTTGCTGAACAAACTCCTGTTGGATGTGTGGGTGAATTACTTATGATCATGTGTTGCTTAGCAACAGGGACGTGTTCTAAGAAATTCATCATTAAGTGACTTCAGCATTGTGAGACACATCAGAATACACTAGAATTAAGATGATTACAATGCCACCAGATGCTTGAATCCTATGGAACTACCGCAGTATATGGATGATCTTCAACTTAAGCACTCTCTGTTATACAGTGCATGACTAAAATTGAAATTCCAAGAGATTCAATAGGCTAAAGTGATGAGAACATTTTACATAGAAGAGATCCTATAGGCCAACTGGAAAGGATCTGGCTAAACCCAGAGTGTATGGGGCACAAAGATGCCCTTGGCTTCATTCTGTTTACAGAACCTAATGGTCAGTATCTGTACGCCCTTCCCAGGCTACCCCCTAGTAGACTTCTCAAAACATACTAGATTTCCCTATGGTTGATAAGAGAGATGACCACTGGGAATTGCTCCAGCTGAGCAGAGGTGCTGTTGCCTGGGGTGGCGCCACCACCAGAGAATAACCAGTCAGATCACTCTTTTTCTCAATAGGCCATTAGTTACAAATCTTCATCTCAGGTGATCTGGATTGGCGACCTGGCCTCATGACCTCGGACAAGCTGTTAAGCCTCCAAGTCCCAGTTTCTGTTTCTGCAAACAGGGATAGTAATGTCCATGTGATTGCTGCAAGGACTAGATAATGAGACTCATAAAGCCTTCTGTGTATGAGCTGGTACATAGTAAGAACTCAGTAAGGGATTAAGGAATGCATGGGCTTGTGGAAGGATGGATGGATGGATGGATGGATGGATGGTGAATAAATAGTTAACAGGTAAAGCAGTGTTTTCCTTGAGACCCTGACATTTAGAAACTGTGGGCTAGCTGGATGAAAAAGAAGCAGTGCAGATGTCTCACCAGACATGTATGAAACATGTGGATGTGGGCTGTTTTGAGCCCCCTCGTGCCTAGCTCCTTGACAGAACCAGATCAGCGACTTAGAGGGTTTCTGGAGCAAAGTTTCAATCAATTTGTCCTAGCTCATCCTCACACTGAACCAACCAACACAACTTAAGGGCTGCCTCTGGCACACAGAGAAGAGATACCATAGAGAGAAGACTCAAGGGTCTTGATAGCCCCAAAATAGCTGATTGGACTTCTGTAGATGGAGCTCCGGGGCAGAAAGTGTGACTCTGGAGATGAACCGTCCGGATTTAAGACATTTTAGCAAGCACCCTTGTCCAAATTGCACTACCTCCCCATGCTGTGAATTCTACATCTGTAAGCTAAGAATAATGACAGTACATGCTTCGTTGGTTTACTAGGCAGATTAATGAGTTTACAAATGGAAAATTTGAGAACAATGTCTGTCTTACTGTACATATCAATACACAGTGCTTAAAAATAGAAACAAAAAGATGTGGTATTATATAGCAGCCTTACTTATGATCAGCTCTGTTTTAGGTTATGGACATTAAAAATATAGAGATAAATAAGACGTGATCTCAGCCCTACACTCTGAAGTCCAGTGAGGGAAGGAGCTACAGACACTGTCCCCCAGGGTCCATTAGTATGATGATAATTGAAGAGCGATTAACAAATCGTGAGCACCCACAGCAAGGACACCAAGCCATAGTTGGCAATTCAAAGAGCCATTCTGGAGGAGGGTATGTACCTGTATGGCCGTGAGGACTGAGCCAGGAGGAAGAGGGGGAAAGCATTCTAGGCAAAGGGCGATGCATGTGCAATGAATGACCTGGAAGCCCAAGCGGGCTTGGCGCAGCCTGCCACGAGAGGATGGGCCTGTGGGCCTGCTGCAAAGCGAAACAGAGTCATGACTGGGAATCCGCTGACACAGCTCAGGTGCCAGAGCTTTTGCCAGGCACAGAGTAGGAAAGTAAGAATGGAGCAGCTCTCCAGGGGCACGAGCTATAGTAGAAGAGGTGGTGATCCAGGTAAGTGACAGCAGTGCCTGGAGTACAGTGTGGTGGGAGCGAGGACTGAGGTACTCCCCAGGGCTAGAGGGATCCCTAATTCTAACCCTAGCACTCTAGGAGATTGAAGCAAGAAGATCGTACATATGAGACCAATGGGCAGCTTAACAACTTATCAAGATCCTGTCTCAAAATTAAAAAAAAAAATAATATGGACTGGGATGTACCTCAGTGCAAAAGCCCGGCACTCAATCCTCAGTATCACACACATGAAACAAAATCCCAGAGGACATAATGGTGGGAACAACTTGCGTTTTTTCTTCTCCTTTCTCTCACCAAAAAGTAGCATGACTTGGTAATTAAAGAGTCCTACTTCGTGATTCAAAACTCTGCCACTAGTAGTTGTGGAAACTTGGACAAAACTCTAAACATGTCTGTTTCCTACATATATTTACAATGAGAATTGAACAAGTTAACCTATCTAAAGTACTAAAACCAGGCTTACAATGAAAATAAGTGTTCTTTGTATTAGATACAAGTATCCAATTATCCAATGTACCTATATTAAGTTCTTCTGACTGCCGGACATTGTCTTAATCACTGGAGACATCCTAGTGACCCAAATAGAAAAAGCCCTCACCTCCACTCACCTTGTATCCTGGTGAGAAAAACCAAACAATGTACACAAACAAATGAATGCCAGAAAGTGTGATGGCAGCACGTGCTGTGACAGAAATGAAGCAAAGTGGGAAGAGAGCAAGTGGCCAAGAAAGGATGATTAGCCCGGTATGCTCGTGAAAGCCCTTTTAGAGGAGGTGAACTTGGAGCCAATTTCTTGAGGATGCGGGGAGGCCAGCTGAGAAAAGCTGGGAGCGTAGAGTTGTGAGTGTTGGCAATGGCAAGCTCAGTGACCATGGGAGAATGCACGAAAACTCAGACTTCTTCATCGGAAATGGATCCAAGACTGCCCAAGCTGAGCACCAACTTTATGTGCATGAAGAGAAAGAAGACCAATGTGGCTGAAGCCGAGTTCATGAGAGGAAGCACAGTAGGAGCCAAAATGAATGACATAGTGTGCATTTGAGGGCTTGGGGTAAGACCACGGAAGAACAGGGACACCCACAGGCAGAGGTCTCTGAAGTGCGCGTGTGGCTCACTCACAGATGGCTGGACTCGAGGAACAGAGTGGGGTTGATGGTAGGATAAGCTAACGGAGAGCTGTGATGACTTTTAAGCTGTATTCTACATGTCATGGTGGCCACAGAGTATGGGCAGTGATCAGACTGAGGTTTTAGAAAGACTGCTCTTCCACTGAGCTGCTTGATGAGATACTGTGTTATTTCGCAAGGCTGCTACAAGAAGTCCTCTCATACTGGGATAGCTCACAACAGAGGTGCACTGGCTCACAGTGCCCAGGGCTAGAGGTTTGGAATCAAGTTGCTAGCAGGTCCATCCTTCCCCTGAAACCTGCAAAGGACTCCTTGATTCCCTCTCCTCCTTCGGGCCATTTGCAGCAATCTTTGTCATTCTGTGGCTTGCAGCTGCAGTCCTCCAAGTGTCTCCTCCATAGTCACACTGTGTTCTTCCCTCCTCTGCTTGTTACTTCATGTGGTGTTTTCCTCTTGGTATAGAAGCACCTCTTGTGCTGCAGATTGCACCCCCAATTCGATCATCTGTCAATACTTGATTTGTGCATAAGATGACATTCACAGATATCAGAGTAGAGTTCAGCATATCTTTCAACCCAACATAAGTTATAGCATGTATGTATAATGTCAGTGTTGTCTCTTATCCATATTAGCAGGTTCCTATCATCTGGAAAACATGGCCTTGATGCTGACCAAGAAGAGAAAGCCAGAAAGTGAAGACCCACAAGAGCTGGTTTTTGTAGATTTCAGACCTAAGCATCTGCTTTTGAGACCTCAGAACAGCATCTGGTGGAATTTGTTTCCTAAATCCAAACAGTTGCTGCCTTCCTGCGGAGGCCATGGATCAATAACCTCTTCTCAGTCTATAAATGCAGGGCCTTTCTCCCCGCTGGAGACAGGCTGCTTCCCCAACTTTAAATGCACTTCAGATATACCCATTTTCTTTTGCGACCTTCACTTGAACAGCAGCCAGCTCCAAGGGCTGAATGTGTGTGCCTCTCAGTAGAGACATCCTTGTGCCTCTCTGGTCTCTACAGTGAGAGGTGGGAGGAAGTTGTGGGGCCCCAGTTAACCCAGGTCTGCCACGGATCCTGAAGGAAGAACAATGTCCGGAGTCCATCTGGTGAGGGGCGGCTGCCTGGTCAGGCCAGGCTATCTATCAGGCCTGGATCAGGAAAGTAACATGATGGGGGAGAGGGGCAGCAGTAGGCAAAATTTGAACCCAAGCAGTCTTCTCTGCCTTAGCTGAGGAGTCCCTCGCAGCACAGTGTGATGGTGCATATGCAGCTGGGCTTGGTGAGTTCATCCTGATTCTTCGTATTTGCAGGAAAGTATTTCTGTAAGAAACAAGGTTAAAAATCCAAATACTTCAGCATATCATCTGAAAAATAAAGACTATTGATCATTTCCACTGAAGTTCAAAGTCACTGTTACTCCAGGGGTAGAATTCCTGGGGAGCATTCAAATATTGTAAGGGTCTGAGACCACATCACCCTTGCAAGCTAATTCATTGGACTGCCACTATTTCAGTGTTGCAAGACACCAGACTCCTGAGTTAGGGACAAAGAAAGTGAGCATCATATTAACACTGTTTTCTTTGCTAGCTGAGCTCCTTAATAGCTATGTAGATGACCTAAGCCAATGCTGCACCATGGGGTAGCAGCACAGCTGAAAGAGCCTGAGTCTTTCATAACGGGCTGTAAATCTTCCTGACCTTTGACTTTATTACATCAGTCAGTAAGCAAATCTGTCCTCTGCTCCTGAAATAAATATCATCTTTACCTCCAAAGGTTATTTTATATACTAGAAAAAAATGAAACAAAGCTATTTGTAGTGCCTCTGCTCACAACACTGATGAGACATCAGTTCCTAAGAGTAGCTCCTAATTAAGCCATGATTCAAGGGACCAGGATTCTTCCCTAATGTATCAGTAACTTCTCCCAGGTTCTTACAACTTTCTCTATGAATTGTGTATATGGCAAAAGAGAACAGGGTTCAGGAGGGGGAAAGAATTGTTAATAGCCCAGGCCTGGAAGTGTTGTCGCTATATTCCACTGGCCAAATCTCAGTCATTCGGCCGTTCCTGTCCACCAGGGAGGCTGGAACTGTGGTCTGACTCTATAAGGGGGAAAAAAAAATGAATTCTTTGGTGAATCACTAGCAAGACTCTGCCATTCTGTCTTAGTTCCAATCTAAATTCCACAAAGATGTTCTCAGGATTTCTGATAATGTCTTGGGGAGCAGAGGTAGATCACAGAGTATCAAAACAGGGAACGGAAAGAAAAATGGAAGGACCACACTTCTAAATTCTTGGTAAAATATTTATTTAATAAGAGCACAAGATTTGAAAAATTAGAACCCTAATTTTAAACTTCAGACTGTAATTCCCTAGGATAACTGACCAATCCAGGCTGATGAGATCCTGAGATACAGGACTACACTAGTCTGTTTTCTCTTGCTACAACAAAGTACATGAGTCTGGGTGACATGTAAAAACAGGTTTTTGTTTGTTTGTTTGTTTGTTTGTTTCACAGTTTGGGAGATGTAAGATCATGGTGCCAGCATCTTCCGGCTACAGTACGGTCTTCTGGCTATGTCATCATAAGATAGATGCCATTCTGGCAGGAGAATCTGAAAGAGGGAGATACTGCTTGTGAGATAGGAATCCAGAGCAGAGAAAGAGGTCAATCATGCTTTTTTATAACAACCCTATCTCAAAGGAACTAAGTGGGCCCCCTGAGGACTATGTTAATCCCTTCCAAGAGCAGTATCCCAATGGCATACTTAACTCTCACTAAGCCCCATCTCTTAAAAAAACATCCTATTATCTCTCAACATCACCACACTGAACTCCCTAGGTGGAGACACTCCAGTCATGTCCGAACCACAGTAGGTATGTTCAGTATCAAAACTGAGCTTGTCGGGTGGGACAAAAGGAGAGTGGGAAAGTCCTTGTCACCTTGACAAGGTACGTATGTGCACAAAATCCTCAACTTCATTGTAAACCTTAAATTTTGTGCTTATACATATCAATAAAATGGGGAGAAAAAAAAACTGAGCTTGTCCCAGACTAACTGAAGCAGAGGGTGGCTCTGTTTATAGGTAGAGCAGCCTCAGGAAAGTGCTTCCCTTTTGGGAGCTTCACTTTCTACACATTATTGAAAGAGGCCCAGTTCTGTTCTCACGATCTTTCAAATATGTGATAAGGGATTCATGGAAGTCATGAAAAGGAAAGTCTCTTGTGCAGGATTTCAAACGAGAGCTCGTCCATTTCAGAACATTTAGAACATACCATTTAGAATACGATATGAGAAGACAGAGTATTGGAGTCAGGGAGAGGAAGAACTTCGAGTCCTTATCTTTGAACCAGTGTACTTTATAAATGAGGAACCGATGAGACTCAGGGAGGTAAATGGAAGTGACTCACCCTAGGTCCGCTAATAAGTTGTGGCAGAACTAGAGCTCAGGCCTCTTTGCAGTGAGTTCAGTGCCCTTCCTTGGCCTTTCACTTACCTTTTACTCTCCCACTCCTGACATCAGCAAGACCTCTGTGGAGCTCAGCACATCTCCCGTAGGTAGGTAATCCTTATCCACCTTTGAATCATTATACATGATCAAATCAGCATTCTCCCAGGCCTGGTTCCTTGCACTTGCCAACTGCTACGTAAATTGACAGTTTGGGAAATGAAATTGTTGTCACTGCTATGAGTATTTATTTCCTTCAATAAGCTCTGGCATTGTATTACAAAAGCCCCAAAGTATTGATATTTATCATGTTTTGAGTCAGTGGGGAATCAAATGCTTGACACAGATCCCAGTTTATAATTTAGAGATTTGGAAATGAACTCCATCCTTCCTGTTTCAAACTCCAAATGAAAGCCTGTTATTCAATCTGGGTTTGCCCAAACCCTGACCTTCACTGCAATATAAATATTATTTGTTCTTCTCCAGTCCAGAGATTCATTTCACTAAGTCATCCTAACCATTTTAAAGGCTAATTTAGCATAGCAGCATGGACAACGTTAGGCAGGAAATCGGCTTCAATGTGTTGTCCAAATGTTTATCTGCAATAAAACATTCATCTACTTCCTCATGGATACACCAATGATTTTATCCTGCATTGACACCCAAAAGAGAACTCATTATTTTCACTCCACACCTGGTGCCTGGGTCTCTGGTCCCAGTAACGCCTGCATAATCCAGAAGCATTTTTTTTGCCCAGAAATGCAAAAAATACTCTAGATGCTTCCCCCACTGCTCCCAGTGTTTATCTCGACATACACCCCACCATTTCTGCTCCTCTCATGGGTCTCTGACATCCAGCACTGGCATGGTCCCATCATTCCTGCAACTGATTTAGTTCAATGCTTATTTTCGTTCTCCCAAACTAGTATACAGCAGGTATCCACGTCCTCAGTTCCAGCCCATTTCCACTCCTGATATACACCGCCTAGGCTAGTAGCCAGTCAAACTCTGCTTGCCCAGTCTGCCCCTTTCTTTATTTTAAATTTCGCTCCTTCCTCTGCGATTTTGATCAGTATTACCACTTTCCTTCTGCACCCAGAGCAGTGGGCCTCATATATGGCCTTAAATAGGCATGGTCCATTGTGCATGTTAATTTTAACAAATAATGTCATGTGATTAGTTCCCTTTGTTTTCCCACGTTTGTCCCTCTCTTTCATTGTTTGAAGATCTTTCTGTGCCACTACGTGCCCACCTCACTGTGGCCTTGGCTCTTGAGTGGTGTCTCCCAGCGTCCTGATCTGCTTCTCTTGTCCCTCATGATGGGCACCCAGGTTGTCTTCCGCACAGAGGCTGGCAGTGACTGCCCTCGTACATGTTCCTTTGCTGACCTTCAGAGGAATTTGGCTGGGCTGTGTTTGCAGAAATGCGCTAAGTTGGGCCATGTGGCTGAGGCACACATATCTTTCCTCAATCCTACTGCTTTTCAGGACTCTGCCAATTTACATTCCTACTGCAGCCCTGAGAGGCCTGGTCTCCCTACATCACCACACGTGGAACTGTTCACTCAATGATGTTTACCGTAACGATAGCTGTGAATCGGTTTTTTCAATATTGTGCACACTGCTATTTCCCTCATTACCAGAGAATTCGAGCCTCTTTCGGTTTGTTGTTTGGCTGTTTGGATTTCTCCTTTTGTGAAAGAACTGTTTGTCTTCTTCGCCTTATTTCCAACGGAACTCTTTCCCCTTTAATTCATTTGAAAGGGCTGCTTATATACCAGAACTATCAACAATATTTGATATGAGCTATTGCAAGTATGTTGGCTCAGGATGTGACTTAGTCTTTAACAGAAAGCCCTACATTTTAATGTTAAATTAGTTCATTTTCTGCATTATCGCTTGTCAGAACCTCTTTTTCTCTCACGTTTCATGCTTGACCTCAACACAAGACAATAGCACAGTCACAAGCCTCAGTGTCATCTGGCCTTCAGGGAAACGATAGGGTACCAGCACTCGAGTCTGGATAGGAGTGGTCAGTGCACTTCCTGGCCCAATGATCCTGTTCCCAAGGAACATAAAACTAGGCTGAGAACAAGTCAAACAATCACTTCCCCGGTGGCTATAAATTTAGTAGCTATGGATGACCATTTTCTGCAATGGTAAAGCTGGTCTGTAGGCAGATGCCAAAATGTAAGTATGTGGGGAGAAAAAGAGACAGAGAAGAACTGGAGGATTTTGTGAGTTTTCTGTTTTCTGATTCCTAAAGTCCAGTTACTTGGCAGAACTCAGCATTTTCTTGACCTGTATATTATGGCTTAGATCTAAAATCTTCCCCCAGATCTCACGTGTTCTAAGGGAGGGTCTTTTGGAAGGTGATTGCGTCATGAGGGCACTAAACTCATCAGCAGAGTAATGCTGATGGGTTCAGAGCTGACCGTGCTATTAGGAGGTAAGGCTCTGTTGGGAAAAGGCAAGTCACTGCGGGCACAGACAAAGATGAACTCTGGTCCTCAGCTTCTCTCCTGTCTCTCTGCTTCCTGGCTGTCATGGGGAGGAGCTTGCTCCACCATGTGCTTCTACGATGCTGTTTCTGCTTTGGAACCCACCAACCATGGACTGAAACTCTTCCCTCAAACTGTGATCTAAAACAAACTTCTCCTTTTCAGAGTTCCAAGTGTCAGACAGTGTGTCTCAGTGACAGGTAAGCTAACTTACATGTCAACTACTACAATGTCTGCCAATGACCTTGCCAAATGTGAACATTTGGACTCTTAAATATTGCCTTTTATTTTAGCCACATCATTGAACACATGAAGCAATTTTTACCTAATACTTTATATTGATCAAATATGTTTGCCTTAAATTTTTATATTTAAAAATTTCATGCCAAGACTAAATATAAAGTCAGTATCATCTGTTATAACTACAGGTAATAATGAAAATATATAATTAAAACTATATTAATTCAGTTAGGTACCATCAAGCCAAGACAAAGAAGTCTAAACTTTCTCTTTAATGTAAGCAAGACATGTAGAAGTTTAGAAGAAAGAGTAAACTTTCCTTCATGCAATTCTTATCACTTATAGCCTTTCTCTCAACTCTCTAAATGCATCCCCCTGTCTCAGAGGTACTTATGAAGGCTAGTTCTCTAATAAATCCCTCTTCTCTCCCCCTTTCAGCCTTTTTATTTTCTTCTAATAGATTTTTGTGTAATAGATTAGGCCACTAATAGGTTTCTAATCATTGCAAACAAAAATGTCATAAAAATAAAATATTTGTGAATAAGCAAACCGACTGTTTTATCATTAAGAACTAGTTTGATGGGAGAATGGCATAAAGCAATTTCTCCCACATCCCACTAACAGGCGTAGTCATATGACCCCCTCCCAACACTGAATAGTCTGGGAAATGTAGCTTATAGCTCAGCATTGACTTTCCTGAAACAACTCCACTCCATGAAAGGAATTCGTGAATCTTTTGTGGATGATGTCTGCCACACACTGTCACCAACAGCTAACAAAGGGATAGGTGGACATATTCTAGCAACTCAGGCGAGGCAGAAAAGGTAGGAAGAAAGAAAAGAAGGAAGCAAGGGAAAGGAGGAAATTTTATTCTTTTAAGTTTGAAGAAGTTCTACTTATCCTTGAATCTTTTACTCTTCTAAATGAGTGTGAAATACTCTTCTTACAAATGTATTGATAGCTAGGATAATTTAGTGGAAACTTTAGTTTTATTAAGCAATTTAATTTCACTCCCAGAATCTCTATCAGAGTATAACACACATAAATGATTCCTGAAAGGTCACCTGGAAAATAGATTTCTATAAATCACATCTTTGGCCTTCATTATTCTATCAAAGTCAAGTTTCTCTGGGAACATATTTCTTAGTCATATTTTCTGAAGAATCCAGCTAAGCAGCTATCACAGGCTTAAATGTTTGTGTTTCTTTATCTGTGTGTGTGTATATGGATATGAAGATGATTCTGAAAATATAGCACTAAACAAAATGCCTAAGATTAATAATACTTGGATTTTTACATTAGTATCCTATGGCTTCCAAAGCAAAGTACCACAAACCAACAGCTTAAAAACATAAACTCACTGTCCATGAGCCCTCGCTGCTGGAACTTCCTGATCAAGACATTGGCAGGATTGGTTCTTTCTGCTGGTTGGGAGGGAGAATCTATCCCATGCCTTTCTTCTGGTTTCTGAGACTTAACTGTTAATCTTTGAAAGTCCTTGGCTTGTAAATACATCATCTTAATGTATTTCTTGGTGCCCACATGGCATTGCCTCATGTGTGTGTCTCTACATATAAATTCATCACTTTTATAAGGACACTAGTCATAGAGGATTAGGCCCACCCCAATAACCTTAACTTGACCATCCGTAAAAACTATTTCCAAACAAGACTACAGCTTGAGGTACTGGGTATCAGGACTTCAACTAACAGAACATTGAGAAGGCAGGAAGTAATGCTTAGCATTCACTGTCTTAAGATCAAAATGTTCCGGGAGAAACAGCAGAAGCTTCACGTAAGAGAAAAAATCCACAGCATCAAAATCAAGCTGCCTCTGTTGAGTCTCCATGGTTCGTAACTAGAGAACAAGACACAGTTTTGATTTCTCAGATCTTAGTTCCCAGATATTGAGTGGGCATGAACTTCTAAAGGGGATGAGCTTTAAGCTTGGTCCCTGAAGTGTGTGCATCAGATGTAAATTATTTGAACTCAAATCTGGGGTCACATAAAACAATTGTGAATTTGCACATGTTCTAGCCTCGCTGAACCTCCATATCTCATCTGAAATCAGAAATGATGCATATGTCACAAGATTACTATGATAATTCAATGAACAAAATGCTTGTTTAGTAGTTTTTAAAGCACATCTGCTACAAATACCACTAGTCTTATTACACAGTGAGCTGCCGTGCACCCAGTCCCTAGATGTAACTAATATTGTCACTGCTTTTATTATATAACTTATCTGTCTATCTGTTATCTTTCCTTTTGATATGTTATTCTATCTTGGTATTTGCTTATTTCTAAGTAAGTTTCAGATATCGGCACATTTCTTTCCAAGTATTTTTACATAGAAATCACTAACTGGTGTTCAAATTCATTTACAATTCTTCTTTAAAATTTTTGAGATAAAATTTTATGTAGTGAAATGCAAAGATATTTAAGCACCCAGTGGTTGGTTTTGGCAAATCATACCTTTGTGAAATGCAAAGGTTGTATGAAGCTGCGGTCCATTTTCATCACCCTAGAAACTTCTCGTCCTACCTTCCCTGTTAATCTCGATACCAACGCAGTCAGTGTCCTGATTTCCATCTGTCTGTCATTGGTTTGCCTATTGTAAGGTTTCTTTCATGCAACATGATTTTGAGACTCATCCAAGCAATTGCATTTCTCAGTGGCTCATCCCCTGTGTTCTGAATATTATTTATTTTATGCCTACACTGTGGTTCATTTACACATTCTACTATTAGTGGATACATGGGCTTTTTCTAGTGCTTTAACTAGCATTATTAATTATCATCATCATCGTCATCATCATCATTATTATTACCACTACTATTATAATGTGATGCTGAGTATTGAGCCCAGTGCTTTCAAACTGAGCTACACCCCCAACCCATCCACAGTCCATTTTTGAGTTTGAGATGAAGTCTTGTTGAGTTACTGAATTACCCAGGCTGGCATCAGACTTGTGACGCTCCTGGCTCAGCCTCCCAAAGTGCTGGGATTACAAGCCTGCGGTGATACCACACCCAGCTTTTTATGGCTACTATGCAATCTGCTAAACGGAAATTCTTGTGCAAATCTTTATTTAAAATCTGCTATAGTAATTTTTGGAGTTATAATTGATTGTCATATGATAGTTATATGTTTAGTTTTATTTTAAAAATCCAGAACTTTTCAAAGTAGACACAACAATAGCCCATACTCTCACCAATAATTTAATATATTGCAAAAAGACGTAATCATGGTGCTCCTGAAAAAGACAGACGGGGGGGGGGGGGGGGGCGGGACCCAATCCACAAGGTGAGTAGCTCGGAACATTTTGTAATATCCTGGATGAAAACACAATTTGATAAACACTTTCCATACCACAAAGACCTCTGTTGCCTTTTAGAGAGGATTGCAACATGCACAAAGACTTTGTTCTTCTGTGTGTACTCTGGATAATCCCAATCTAGTACCAGGACACAAAACAGGGTTTAGAGAAAGATTTCATTCTTGATTTAGATGATAATTTCTTGGGGGGCGGGGAAGCCTACAGATGTGGAATATTTTAATACCTATGCCAGTGTGTGTGTTCTTTCGTTAATTCTAAATTTTGACCTATTCTATATTGGAAGCAATAGGTGTGGGCAGAGAGAAGACTGTTTTATAGTGCTGTTCTCTCTCTCTCTCTCTCTCTCTCTCTCTCTCTCTCTCTCTCTCTCTCTCCTCCCTGCATTAGTAGCAGTAAACCAAGTATTTGGCCACTGGCCTCCATGTCAGTGTCACAGAAGCACGGTCCTGGGGCTATTCCAGAAAGGCGAATCTGTAGCTGGGATCCCCCAGCCTCTCAGTGAGGCTGTAAATCTCTTAGCTTGTTCCCATCAGTTTCATTTTCTGACTTCAAAGTGGGAAAACAGACTCGTGTGGGGTATATTAAGGTTTAGATTTGTTTTAGGGAGTACATCTTCAGATCTTCAGCTTGCAAAAAGCTTTGCTTCAAAAATAGTCCCGCTGTAACTTCTGAGAACGACTGATTCTCCTTTCCCACCTTCCCTAGTACAATCTCCCCTCTCCCACCTTACACAGTAAGGCTGCTGAATGAAATGCCCAGCATCTACCACTTACCACAGGCCAGTCTGTCTACCTTAGAATCAGAATTCAAAGCATGATCTTAGCTCAGAGTCAAGTTTATTTGAACTGAGGGATAATGTCAGGGTTTTCTGACAGTTTGATTTGACTATTGGTTTAAATAGATGGCCTTTCTATTTAGGCAACATGACAGAAATTTTAAAAAACTGGAAAAGGTTTCTAGCATTCTCTACCCTACTTGGGCAAGTACCATCTACAACAATCTGATTTGTTTCGAAACAACTAGAAAATAATGAGTATGAAAGTTCTCAACATATAGAAATCATCAAAATTTGAGGAAATTGAAAGGGATTTGAACTTTGATTTGATGTCACACATACATGTATCAAATTATCATATATAAGTTGTAAATACAAATATTCTGTCTTGACTTAAAAAATTGAAGAACTCTCTACAGTGGGATCAGGACTAGCCTCAGCTATAGAGTGAGACTTTATCTCAAAAAAAAAAAATGAGGAACAAAACGTACAGATACAAAGTTTCAAAGCAAATGTATTTGAAACATACTTGAGCTCTAGTTTAATAAATTATACCCTTTACAACTATCCAAACTTGTGGTTCTTTTTTATGAGACAGTATCTCATTCTGTAGCTCAGGCTGGCTTCGGACTCATGGCAGTTCTCCTGCCTCAGCCTCCTGGGTCCTGGGATTACAGGTGTGCAGACCACTTCTTGTGGTGCAGGGGAATCAAACTCAGGGCCCTGAGCTTGCAAGGCAAGCACTTTAACTACTGTACCATTCCTTGAGCCTTGAACTGGTGTTTTAAAGGCTGTATATATCATTCTAAAATTACATAAGAAACAACAATGCATTTTAAGTGGTTGTTATTTTACAGAGAGTTCGAACAAAACACCTTTGATGACATTGCCATAGGGCATCACCCATTCTCCACTGACCTCTCAAGGCGTTTCTCCCAAATAAATCTGATGCTTTACTCCCGAAAAAAAAAAAAAATGGGGAATTGAATTCTCCTGGTCTCATTACATTGGAAGACAAAATTAAAGCTGCCCCCGTGTTTGGAAAGAGGAAATTCATTTGCAGAAAATGTTGTCAGATATAATAAAGCTGTCTGATGGGCCCCGATGGAAGGCAGGCACGTGTGGGACCCTCTGAATCCCACGGTGTGCTGGTCAGCTGAGCAGATTTTTCCAGGCTTCTTCCCTTGAAAGAGGGCTTCACAGAGCCGCAGGAGAGTGGCGCAGGGCGACGTCCAAGCAAGGGACGTATGCAATGGCACAGGTGAGCTTGTTGCTGCTCAGCAATGCAGAGACTGACCCCGCTTTGCTGAGCACTGCCCCCTCCCTTGAGGAGGCATCCATGCCAGCGCCACCCCTCCACTTGCTTGGGAAGTGTGGCACAGAGTTTGGAAGTGGATTTGGGATTGGCTTGCACCCAGCACAACCAGCTTGCACGTATGTTATTGAAAAAAGGGTCAAAGAACAACTAATTAAAATCACCATATCTCATGCTGCAGAAAACACAATAATGACTTTAAAAGATTTTCCCGTGTTCATTCCAAACACAATTAAATGCCAAGTACCTTTGCTGATTTCAAGCCCAAATTGTTGATGCCGTTTTATCCAACTCGCACAATTATAAAAGAGGAGGTGGAAGGCTAATGGTAAACATCTGAGGAAGAAAGTTTGTTTTTCAGCTCATTTAGTCCAAATGAAGTTTCACTCTTTCCCCCTCCCCCAGCGAGCTAGTGGCTGGTTGTCGTGGATGTGAGCGTGGGCCTGGCAATAGCTGTTAGCGACTATGGGCTGTCCTCCCTCCTCACTCCATAGTGACACCTTCTGGATCACACCCCTGATCCTTCATCACATCTTCTCCAAACATTTTGTGACCTTGTACCCAGCTCATGTGTGTCAGTCTGAGAGGTTCCTAGGGCCAGGCCCGGGACTCCTATCAGTGTATCCAGGCAGCACAACCTCTGTCTAAATGATTCTGAGAAATTTGAGAGGATGAACGAGCATCACCTGGAAGCTGGATTTTGTTTGTGTGTTTGTTTGTTCGTTTGCTTTTTGGAGTCTGTTATCATCATCTTGAAGATGAAGTCTGTATTTCAGTCTTTGCTTTCTTCTCGATCCCTAGCAGAGACTGTGGTATGTGGACAGAAGCCAGTGACCACTGACTTGGTTGGATAGAGTCACTTGGCTCTGCATATTTATTACAATGACTACCCAATAAATTGTTGTCATATGCAGCTTAGAGAAATAACACAGCATTTGCAGCCTGTATTAGCTTGCCAGAGTTGCCCTAACAAGTACCAGCAATAAAGCTTAAAATTTATTTAAACCAGAGATTTATCGACTCAGTTCTAGAAGCTAAAAGTATCAAATCAAGGTGGTAAGCAAAGTTTGTTGTTTCTTCTGTGAGGTACAAGGAATGATCTGTTCCAGCCTCTGTTCCAGCTCTGGGTAGGTTTCTGGTCATACTCTGCTTTGGTTTTGTGAAGGCATCGCCTCCTCTCTCCTCATGGGACATTTATCCTGTGTCCTCATTTCTGTCTCCAAATACCCCTTTTCAGCCTTCTTTGCCTGTTCATGAGCATTGTTTTTGCACTAGTGTACGCTTAGAAAAATCCTGGAATTTACTCACCTCCCCCAATGGCTCCCCAGGGGTAGTTGAGCATACCACAGGAGTGGAGGAGAGATAAATTGATTCATAGCAGTTTCAAAAAATGATCACTGAATCTTCCAGAAAAAAAAATGTGTGTCTCCTTCAATGACTTCTGAGTTGATCCGCTGCTGGCACCACCAGGGTGCTGTGATGACTTCTGCCCAACATTCAGCAGCTGAATAGCCTTTCATGTCACTCTCCTCTCCCTGGGCTGGGACCACAAGCTCTGGGGCGGCAGGGGCAGCTTCTGGTGCATGTTTCATCTTTGCATCCAGCACTAGCCCAGGGAAGGCAACCCATAAGCCCTGACGGGGAGAGGCCCTGTGCCTTCTCTCCACCATACCTTTGGGAAGACATGTCTGTGGCCCCTTTCCTTCCAGTGGCATCCTTTGTGTCAAAAGGCAGCCTGTTCTGCAAGTCTCAGTTCTAAAACAATTCAGTCAAGAAGCCCTGGTGGATCCCCTCAATCACATGCTCTGCTCTCCTAGAACTTCTGGTACACTCCAGACTTGGACTCCATTACCATTTCCACACAGCTCTGGTTTTTGCCTCATCTGGGATCCTCTCAAGAGAGATTCCCAATGTTGGCGAAAATATTAAAAGTGTGCAAAAGCTACAAAGAACCCTTCTACTAACCAAGTTGTGCTTATGATCATTGCTGAGCTGCCCTTGCCTCTGTCGGCCAGAAGGGCTCTGTAAATCCCCACCTTCCAAAATTCTTTGCTGACCCAACTTCCCTTGAGTAAACCCTGATAATTGCTCTATCTCTCCTTGGACAGTCATGGGAGGCGATAGACAACGTCCTTTATTTTGATGTGAAAATCCTAGTTCTTCAGGAATGGCACGTGGCCCCATTCCTTTCACCCATCTCCCCCTTTCCGTCCTCCTACTGTACTTCTAGTTATCCTCTCATAGCCTGTCTATTGCCAAGAAAACATAGCTTTAGTTTGTTTCTTTAAGGCAATAGAATGGGAAATCCTTTTATGACAGATTGTTGGGACATGTGTTCATTAAGTCTTCAGTTGACTTTGTGTAACTGAAAAATACACTGGGAGTTTACATGCTGGCCATATGTATCCGTTGGTCTTTGTAAGAGAGATGCTGGCTCCAGTCCTTGCATGGGCCTTTCTAGCTCAGCCTACCGACCTCTAATACCTAAGGCTTTAGGAGTGTGAGAAGAGTCTGATACCTGGTGCTCAGCAGCCCATGTGGCCCCCTTTCCCCTCCACTACTACACAGGTTAGGCTACATCTTCACTATTATAATTAGCTTGGAGCCTTTCTGCTTCCCACTCTACTCAAAGCCAATCCTGGCCTCTCCATCAGAGGGCTTGCCATCTAAATAAGAAAAGATGTGTGGACACAAACTATGAGCAAAAGAGACAATTGCAGAGATGTGTGGCTACTGCTGAATCGCATGGCGAATATGACCACTGTCAACGTGTGTGGGTTAGAATCGTGTTTCTGCCACTCATTAACCATGTAAGCTTGAGCGATCTGCTTTGCTGCCTTGTGCTTGATCCACTTTTTCACTGGGGATGACGATGACGCTGATGGCATTGGTGTGGGGTATCTACATCCTATAATTGGTATGCGAGTTATATGAACTAAGACACATAAAATGGTACTAAGTATGGCGCAAGGGACATTTCAGTGTTCGCTGCACTTGGCATTAAGTCTGTTGAGACTGAACTTTGGCTGACAAGTTCACCTTAGCATAACTACAAGTTGAACTTCGAAAAATGAACTATAACCTTGACAGGATCTACACAAAGCAGTTCACGGAAGTAAGAGTCACATGAGTTTAAATCTCAGCTCTTGTTCCATTCATGCTGCTTCATCTTCCTCCTCAAGCCGTTACCTAGTCACCAGGTGTGTTATGTCAAAGGCATCATCATCATCAGTCTCTCCTCTTGCCCTTCTTGACTTCATACTCAATTTTGTCTGGAGATTTCAGGACAGTGACTAAGTGCTAAGGTTTGAAGTTTCCCAAAGGCAACAGTATTGGGAAGTGTGTAGGTCACCCCCAACCCATGAATGGAAGAATGCTTGTTAAAATAGAGCTTGAGGTAATGAGCTGGATCTCTTGTTTTCTCTCACCTTCTCTCTGCCCTTTGCCCACGGGTCAATGCATCAAGAAGGCCCTCACCAGATGCCAGCACCTTGATTATGGACCTGAACTGTGGGAAACAACTCCCCTCTCTTTACAAGTAATCCAGTCTGATACAGCAACAACACAAAATAAACTAAGGCACTGTGTATCTTTTAGTGCTGTGAGTCCATGCCCAACTCAGCCTGGCCCTCAGAAACTGGCCAGCAATGTCAGAATGAGGGGCACTGGACTGCAGGACAGGTGGCTAGGTACATCTGTTGGTCCTGAATCAAGACTTCAACATTATGTTAGGCCCACTTACCTGAATGTAGAGGTCGTTCCTGGCCCCCTACCCAGTGAGTCACCCTGCTTTCAGGGCTCACCCACCCCCCAAGAACTCCAGTCCCCTGCAACTTCCCAATCATGGCCACCGAGCAGAAGACAAAGTTGCAAGGAGAGGTCAAGACTCTCAGACACATCTATCTTTATTTGTTTTCTGTCAGAAAATTTCAAGAATTACACCAAAAAATACTTCAGCCTCTGCTACCTACTGACAAAAATACACCACAAAATTAAAAAGCGCTCAGCGGTTTTGCTAGGGGCAATTTGTTATTCCGCTTCATATGACAAATGAATTTACAGGTGACTCAAGGTGATGGAAGGGTGGGAAAGGAAGGAGGGAAAGTCAGATGAGAGCAATTGGCAGGACAGTCCGAGCTATACTAGTCTTGTTACCCAGCTGTTGTGTATGATAATTTTGGCAACATAGCAAGCCACAAAAATTTCCCTTTATATGATTTGTCAGAGGCTCATGGGGAAAGAGTAACACACCTCAAATTTCTCAAATTACCAATTCTCTCAGCCAGTTCTGATCCTGTTGGGCCTCCAGTCAACACCTGCACAGAATGGGCCTAAAACATTGTGAGACAGGCATGGGCCGCTCAGTAAGGCTTCACACAGCAAGAGGCCCCAGGCCAGTGAAGGCCAGACACTGCCTCCTGCTCAGAAGCTTCCAGAACTTGGTTGAGAAATCTGGACAACACAACGAAGTGAGCAAAAGATAGTCACTTTGTCAGCATCATTTAGAAATGATTTGGCATCCTCTCAGCCCTGGTCTTACAATCTCTTTCTGGCTATCTCTTGAAGTTCCTGGTCATAAGTCAATCGTTGTTGCTATTGTTAGCATTTTGGGAAACAATAAACAAACACAAAATTCAAAAATTGGGTATCAGTGCTTTCAGCTTGGCCAAGGGTCACATCTCTGCCATGTGCCTTCTTTCTTCTCATAGCCTCTTCCCTTTCCTCCCTCTCTACCTCTGCCACCTCATAAATATGGGCAGTATCCAGGCATAGATCCAGAAAAACAAAATGACAAAGAAAATTTGCCCACATCACAATACTCACCTACTCAAAGCACACTCCACAGGGTAAGCGTCTGAGCCCAGGCCGCGTGGGTTGGCCTAGGCCATGTGGGTCCAGGTCCTATTGTGGACATCCACCTAAAGTTTGTGCTCATCTTGCAAAATGCATCGATTATTGGTACATTTTGCTCTGGGTTTTGTGCAACCTGGGCTTAAAAATACCAAAGTCAATTCTTCTGTCCAACTCAGCCATTCCTCACCTCTAGTGATCCTATCCTACAGACCAGTGGCCAACCAAATAGCCTTAGTTTGGGTCACTCACATATTGTAAAGCCTACAGTGAAGCTACAGTCTCTTGTCTAAGAAGCCCAGAGAGTCTGTGCTGCTCCTGTTCTCCAACATCTTCCAGGTAGAAACCATATCATGCTTTTCATTCATTTCTTTGTGTCTCTCATTTTCTGTTTTTAAATTTTCCTAACAAAGGATAAGCAGTGGCTTTGAAAATATCTTACATGGGAACAATCAACACGAAACATGCCTTTGTACATGAGCCTGACTTGGGGACGAATCAACAATACCAAGGGACAAAAAGAAATAGCGATTCAGACAACTCCAGTGCACAATATTTCGGAGAGTGCCACCCCACCCCTCCCTGCCCCGCCCCCGCCCCCGCCCCCCTGTCCCAGGAGTACAGTGTTGTCTTGTAACTTGAGCTTGGCTTAGCCAATGGGGGTTTCCTCTCTCCACCGCCACCACCACCCCCTTTCTGGCAGGGGCAGACCTCTAATGGCCCTGGGTCTTGGGTGGCTTGGGCTCATGGATGACAGCAGCTGCTGACAGCCATGGCCCAATGGCCCGGGCAGTGCTCTGCTTGGCCACACTGTAGTGGCTGATGACTGTGTAGAAGCGGCTTCTGGAGTTGGGGTCCTGGGATGAATAATAAGCATCCAGGGAGGCCGGGATACAGCGCTTGTGCTGGGGAAGAAAGAAACAGGATCAGGAATTGTTTGGTGAGCTATTTCTAACTCGTCCAGAAACACGACCACCCACCCAGAAGCCCCAGATATATCAGGCTGCCAGCCATACAGCTAGAAGTAGCACACCAGCTAGACCTGGCACTACTGTCAAAACTACTACTAAGAAGAAACCAGAAAAAAATAACCTGATGTTAATATTGATTCAAGGCCAATCTCACCTGCCACCGACTGTGTGACTGTGGTAGATACTGTTTGTGCTTCCAGCACAATGGCTGTTTACTTTACGTCCTTGATTTTTTGTTTTTATTTGAATGCGTATGCACTACAAATTATTTACGTGTTAATGACACGCAACTTGGGGGATTTGTGCCCATATATACCACTTTTTTGACCATTTTTCCCTCCCCCTTTTCCCCTCTTACTCCTTCTTTCTGTCCTCCACTCTCAGCTGCTCTTTCCTTTGCCAAGCCTATCATCTCCTATATCTCTTCTAACAAAAATCTTGCTTCCTAACAGTGATAAATTTTACATTTACATTGTCCTATATACGGAACAGTCACAAAATGATGCAGATATTACTAATGTTACTACTCAGAACTAGACTGCTAAAGAAACCTTGATATATTTCAACATCCACTTGTGTCTTTAAAATAGACAATAC
Organism: Ctenodactylus gundi; assembly: GCA_004027205.1. Classification (NCBI taxonomy): domain Eukaryota; kingdom Metazoa; phylum Chordata; class Mammalia; order Rodentia; family Ctenodactylidae; genus Ctenodactylus; species Ctenodactylus gundi. Next base: position 46,783 of record PVKB01000654.1, read on the forward strand.
AACTTATGAGGGTTTGACTTTTAAATTTTCCATCTCATGATGACACAGAAGTGTATCAGTACAACCATTTTTTTTTTTTTTTTGCTTTTCAGTATACTATTCAACAAGTTCCATAAAATATTATAGTCCACACTTTATTATGAAGTAGGCTTCTTGTTATATGATTCATCCACCTGTAGGCCAATGTAAGTGTTATAAGCACATTTAAGGTAGGCCAGACTAAGCTACAGTGGTTGGTAGGTTACATGTAGTAAATGCATTACAACTTATGATAAATTCAGCTTATTTTGGGTTTATCAGGCCATATCCTCACTGGAAGCTGAGGACCATCTGTATTTGCACTTTAAACCAGAAATGGAATTATGGTTTGTCCTTTGTACTGTGAATAACTTAAACCATGATGTTTAGTAGGTTAAATGTATTAGATGTGTTTTCAAGAAATTATGATATTTTCAACTTACACTGGATTTATCATGTTACAGCTTCATCATATGTTGAGGATCATCTGTATCTTTCGTTAAGAGTATATAGTTAATATTCTAAATTTTATATTCATTAAAAATCTCTTTTCCTTTTATGCTATATTCTCAACCAAATATGAATGATTTGCATTTTTTGCTTACTTTTTAAACAAGTAAGCCACTTTACTTATTTCTAAAACAAACATATATCTCAAGAAAAAAATATCCTCAGAATTCTTGCTTCTTCTATATCCCCTACATTCTGGTCCCCCTCTTCCCCTTGAGTAATCATTTTTATTGATTTTTAAAAATTTACCCACTAAAATTTCTTTTTGAAAAAATAAACAAAAGCTTTCCATTTCCCTTTTATATTACACAAATGTAGGCTCCTTCCTCCTCTGTCTACTCTATCATCTCAGAGGATATTCTACTTTCTGCCCCAAGGCATTCCTCGCTCACTTTCAAAATTCTATAGAATTCCACTGTGGGACAATGGCATACTTTGTTCACTGTTTCCAGCACAAGTTGCTTCCAATTTTTCAGAAATTTAGCCTTTAGTTACTAAGATTATAACCTTACACAGTCACGTAGCAGTCTACAGCCCAAGTGTGCCCGATCTCATCTGATCTCAGAAGCCAATCAGGGCAAGGCCTTGTTAGTACTTGGATGGGAGACAAAGTCACACAGCAGAGCAAAAGAACATGTTTCTCTAAGCTGAAACATTCCCCACTTCACCCCAACTTTGGAACACATGTAGCTGTGATGCCTTGAAAAGCCTTCTTAAATAAATTTTAACCTATTTTTCGTATGTAAAATGAAAACAGCAAAACTTATTTTCCAGAATGTTTGTATAGCCTACGTGAAAAATAATGTTTATAAAAATGTCTAGCAAAGACCCTGACGTGTAATAAACACTCAGTAAATGTTAATTATAAATATTAACGTTGTCACCTGCGTTAGGTCTAAAACAGATTTCCTTCTTTTTGGCAACTAACATGTGTGGAGGGTCCATTACCTGACAGGTCTTTTAACAACTGGTTTGACAGAAATTCTTTCCTTAAGGCCTCATGAAAATCCTGTGTGCAGGCATTATCAGCCTTCATGTTTCAGGCAGGAAAACTGAGGCTCAGAGGGTAAGGAAACTCCCCAAGGTCATGCAACTGCTGTAGTTCTTTGATGTAAGGAATGCAATTAGAGCAAAAGTCAGGGGACAGAGACCAGAAGGTCGAGGTCCAATGACAAAATGGGGAGAAAACCCAGAAGCATTGCTCCCTTCCTTCACACCTCTGTGGGATCGTGTGGCAGCAAAGAGCCAGCATCAGGCCAGGAAGATCTGTGCCAAGCAGAGGTTTCCAAAGGCAGGAAAGACAACGTCAACAGAAAGTGAGCCCTATCACTGTTGACGAGCTGTTGACAACTGGACCCTAGACAGTGCCACCTTGAAAGAGGAGCTCTACGGATACTAAATTCTCCAAGAAAATTTAATTAAAACAGTGTGTGAAGAGGTTGCTCTACCCAAACTTTGGACACCAACGAGGACACTGACACTTCCTCCAACTGAAGTTGACAACGGCCTAGAGGTACTCTCCTGCCAGAAGCCCCTTACCTTATAGACAAATCCCTCTGGGCAGCTGTGGTCATAGGTGAAGGCTTTGTAAACCACCAGGAACACAATGCACGCGAGGAAAGCGAGGGCCAGGCTGACAAGGATAGTGACCTGAAGGAAGAGAAAACTGATGAGAGTCTCCTAGAGCCAGCTCACCTACCTTCAGCTTGTGCAGGCAGCCTTCAAACCCAGAGCAGGCAGGCACTGTGATCTATAGAAGAGCAGAAAGCCACACTGGCTCTGTCTTCGCTTTATCACTGTCAGCGTGACCTTGAGCAAACCACCTGCTGTCTTTGAGCCTCAGTTTCCACATTTTGAGGATAATCTATGAAGTTCTTTCTTGATCCAAGAAATGATTTCCAATCTAATTTTATTTTTCCTGTTAACACTGTGTGAGGAAGCATGGAGGTAATTATCAAGCCACTCCTTCCCTGTTTCCTGCCTCCCATCACCTCTATCACCACTGCTAACTCCAGTCTCAGACATCAGCTGTTTGTTTCTCTTCCACTTGGACATCTAATACATGCTTTGAGGATATTCCCCAAATCACTGCCTTTCTTCCCTCTTCAAACCTGCTCCACCTGCATCTTTCTTCATCGCAAGAAATATCAACTCCACCTTTGTAGTTGGTAGCTTAAAAACACTGAAATCCTTCTGGACTCTCTTTTCCCCATACTGTACACCCAATCTATCAGAAGAACCTACCATCTCTACCTTCAAATACACCTAGAATCTGGCCACTTACTACCACTTTAATCATCTCCAACCTGGACCAACCATCATTCCTTCTTGCCTGCAGTGCCGGCAAAAGCTTCAAACTAGCAGCTTTCTGGCATACTTGACACAGAACAATGAGAAAGATCTTTGGAATCTGAGACAAGACACATCCATTTTCTTCTCAAAACAATGAAGTGGTCTCCAATCTGCTCCTGATCATTATCTTAAAAAAAAAAAGTCAATCCCAAGTATCACCAAGTTGGGAGTCCCATTAGGATTTATTAAAAGGAATAAATGGGGAATTTCAGAGATACCACCCGTTTTCTACTGGCCTATTTCCGCCACCTGTACACGAAGAGCAAGTGTGACCTCCATGATATTGGGGCATCTAGGGTCATTAACTTTTGTCTGTATTATTTTTTAAAAGCCGATAGGCCTTTGAGTCAGCTGGCCTAGAAATATGGCAGAAATCTTCTCGTGGAAATATTTCTTTTGATTTAGAAGAAAAATAAAATCAACGTTGGGGAAGAAGATTCTATATTCATTTTTCACCCCAAAGCATGTTGATAACTACAGAAAATAGGAGCTCCTGCTTCTCTAAACAAGTGAAATTGCTTAGTGGCAGCTTTGAACACTGGGAGAGAGAATTTAAAAAGGAAAGCAAAGAGTTAGACCAGGAGGCATCAGTCTGAACCCTCTGGGCAAGCACAGTTCATGAGAAATTCCCACACACATTTGTGCATGCAGCTTTAGCTCAGTTTTAAGCTATTGTTGACACAATGTGCTTTCTCAGCCTCCACTACCCCAAACCCTGGGTTTAAACTCTGCACACGCATCAGCCTCCTGCTACAGACTATAGCTTGTCATGAAAGCCATGGGTTCAAGCCCTAGCACTATAAAAAAAATTTTTGGGTTGTATAATAAAGGAGATTTTCTAGAAACAGTACCCACCAACACTATGGCCCCAGGTACATCTGCTGAGATGTTTAAAGTACAGATGTAAGACAACTAAAAAAATTCCCAGATTTTCTAATAGTCAAAAGGCAAAACCATCCTTAACGTTCATGAGCTGATGAAAGGGTAACCAAATCATGGTACAATCAGCCCTCCCCATCCATGGATCCCATATTCACTGATCCAATCATTATACGCACTCAATCATCTGTGGATCAAAAAAGATGGTAATGAGCAGACTTTTTTCTTGTCAATATTCCCTAACAACACTGGAATACTTCTTTCCTATAACCTGTATTATATTAGGATTATAAAGATTATAGACATGATTTAAAACATATAGGAAGACTCACATAAGTCATGCACAAAACCTATGCACTTTATATAAGGTATTCAAACATCTGAGGATTTGGGTATTTACAGGAGTCCTAGATACAGCCCTCTGGGATCTTCAGGGATGACTGTGGATCCTCCCAATGGCATACTACTCAGTCACAAAAGAGAATGAAATAGGTGTCACAAATGTGGACAGACCTCAAGATCATTAAGCTAAGTCAAAGAAGTCAGTTATAAAATGTCACATATTACATAGTCCCACTTATTTGAAATATCCAGAATAGGTAAATCTATGGAGAGAAAACAGATGAGCAGTTGCCAGGGACAGAAGGCAGGGGAGAATGTGGAATGACAGCTAATAGGTACCAGGTTTTCTTCTGTAGTGGTAAAAATGTCTTGGAACTAGATAGGAACTTTGAAGAACATTGTGAATGTGCTAGAATGCTACTGAATTATTCACTTTAAAGGAATTAATTTTATGTTATGTGAATTTTACCTTGATTTTAAAAAATAAATGCCCAGAGCCCAGGCAGCACCCTGATACCCACAACTCTAATCCTGTTCCTAAATGGTGATTCTATAAAAAGGACATAAAAATGCTGCGAGCATCCCTTTACTGCACAGATAGTGCTGCCTAAGCACAGCCTAGAGGACTGTCCTCAATGCCAGGGCATAGACACGGTCAGTGCAACGGTGCAGCTGCAGACCTTGTGCATGCAAAGAACAGAGAACAGAGAGCTGCAGCCCCATGGTGCCAGTCCCACAAGCCCAATGCAGGGTGTAGGGAAGCCCCCAGGAATTCTCCTATCCTAATGGCCACAGGCAATCCTAATCTGACTGAACAGAGCCCCAGGCCTCTTGGAAAATGTAGGACCAGAGCAAGATGTGCAAAGACAGTACACCTGTTCAGGCTGGATACTCTCCAACCAGGTGCAGGTTATGAAGAGGGGAAGGTATCCCTCAGAGAGGTGGGCGCTGCCCGGCCTAACAGTTCCTGAGTTAATAACCTCATGAAGAACACCAGAGTGTGAGTCACTAAAGGATCAGTGGAGCTTGACAGTGTGCGCAGAGAGGAGGCCTTCAGCAAATGCTACTGGGATAAGAACAAGTGGGAAGGATGGAGGAGGTCTTCTTCAGGCACAGTGGTTTCGATTTCTGCTTCACATAAGAAGCATCAAAAGATTTTTCTAATGTTGAGGTCTGGATTGCCATCACCCTCTTGAGTTCTAAATTAATAGGTATTGTTGTACACTCTCTGGATAATTATCACATGCGACAGAGAAGAGACCCACTCCCCTTGTATGATGATGTGTGAGTGCAGTGGTTCTCAAGCTGGTCACATACTGTAGGGTCACAGAGCAGCATTTTAAACAGTTTTGCTCTTCTGCACATGACCAATGACATCATCTCTGGGGTGGAGTTCAGGCCTCAAGGTGTTCGGAAGCGCCAGGGTAGCTTCAAAGTGCAGGCTGCATGGGATGAACATTGTGTGCAAACACTGGACCAAATGGCCTCTGTGTCTGTCACTGTCGAGGGTCTAATGCTGAATGGTTGCTGGAGGGACCGTCCACTCCATACATGGGACTCTGCCGAGGCATGGCTAAATTGCGTCAAGCTTTGACACATGTTCCATATCCCTGGAATTAGCACAAATGAGGGTCATTTTGGCTAACAAAAATTTTGTTTCCCTGTCCTGAGTTTTGGTAACTTCGAGCCGATCATTCCTTAAGAGGATGGGAGGCCACGCAGTGCTCAGCAGTGAATTAGGCACAGACACCACCTCCCCACCTGGAAACACACAGTTTACCAGGTGAGAGAAATATGGGCTAGTGTGCATGGGCACTTGCAGCACAAGTGGTGGCCCTGTGATTGTGGTTGTGGAGGCCATCCTCAGAGAAGGCTGCCAGAGCTACCCAGCCTGAGAGTGGAGTACCAGGGAAAGCTTCCTGGACACAATATGATACCAGAAGTTATCACGTGAAAACAACACAAGAGAGGAGCAGAAAGCCCGGGTCGGGGAAAGTGCATCTGCCGCATAGCGGAAGTTGGAGAAAACACCAGCTACTGTAGAAGCATCACAGGGTTTGGCCCAAAGAGTACAAGTGAGGGAAAGGCCACGGAGGCTGGAGAGGAGGGAAGAGAACAGACTAAAATGTGAACTTTACCTCAAAGGTAGTAAAGAGTCACTGAGGTTTTAAGGAAGAGACAGTCTAATTAAGTATGGAAAAGTACCTCTAGAGACAACATGAAGGCAGATTCGTGGAGGTGAAGGCTAGAGGCAGGGAGGCCTGTGGCAAGGCTGACGTACCAGATCATGCTCCCAAGGCAAGGCTGGGCTTGGACAATGGAGTGGAGAGTGGCGATGACTTGAGGAGGCCTAGAAGGTGAGCACTATGCTCCGAGTCAGAGGAGGAGGGGCTGAGTCATGAGACCCAGGTGGATATTTGAACTGAAGCTGAATGTTTGAGGACAACATTTGCACTCGTCATCAGAGCAGGCTGGCGAGCTAGAGATTTCTGACTTGGCTCCAGGGTTGATTTCCTGCAGATGACTTCAGTGAGGCACCCACTGACCAGGCCTCCCGGAGATGGCATCTCCTTTCTGGAGACTGGGGAAGTCAGAGCCCCATGTGCTTGATCCTATAGCAAAACTCCCAGACGCAGAAGGCTTTGGAGAGGAGAGAAACTCCCACTTCCCACGTAGCTCCTCGCAACACGAAAGCCTGACTGCCATCAATATTTATCGACTTGGTTTACACAACCTCACTCCTTGGAGGAGTTCCAAAGGCCTTGGTTTCACCTCTTAAATTTAACAACTTGGGGCTAGCAATAAACAGCTTGTTAGTTTTCTGGTGCTATATGTGAGTATTTTATTAGATGTGAGCTCACCCCATGAAAACACCTTCCCTGTTCCGACTTCTTCCCTCTCATTCCCTCACTCAGCACATACTCTGCACAGAGTATGTTCTGACATAAGACTGCAGTCATGACTACTAAGGAGCTTGTGGTAGGCAAAGTCAGACCCCAAAAGGGCAAATAACCAAACAGAACCAAATGAGAACAGAACAGGATATAGAAGAGTGTGCAAAGTAGAACACTCATATATGGAGATTTGGAAAGGAAGGAGGGGCCAGGCACAAGGCAATGCCTAGCGGGAGTATCCCAGGCTTGCCCAAAGACCCTGAAAAGAAGAGGAGCACAGGACCCAAGACGGTCCTTAAAAGGAGTACTGTGTCTATGACAATGGCCTGAGGAGACACAGCTCAGGTGTTGCAGAAGAGGCAGGGTCAACCCCATGAAGTTGTGGAGGCTGAAATCACTCTTGCTCTGCTCCTACGCCAGCATTCCTTCCTGGATTGTTCAACGTGACCATCCACTCAGCCTAGCTCCCTCAGCCACCCTCCAGCCCTCTGTGATATCACTTTCCAGCTCACACTTGTCCCTCTGGCCATCCCCAGCCCACTCTTGAGTTTCACTGAGCCTTGATCTCGCCTGGAACTTCTACGTGTCCTATCTCAAGGTTCAGGGAGAATGTCTCTTCCACCTTCCGACACAGCCCTGCGCACCTAACCCCTCCCCAGTATGGAGGAGGGGCTCACTTCAGCTCTTCTAACTTAACACACCAGCCACTCCTACCTCATCCCTCAGAACCCTCCTTCTACTGGGAACACCTATGGTAGACAGCCAGTATCACCCTTCTGTCTGGGCCTGGCTTGGTGACTCATAGAGTGGTGACCAGAAACAGTTCTGAACTACAATGTTGAATTGCATTAAGACCACACACAAAGAGGCACACGTGTGTGTGCACACACATGAACACACACAAACGGGCATCTAATCAGACAGACACAAAACCTGGTCCAAGCCACATTATGCTCAGGTAGAATAGAGTGGAACACCCACATCTGACTTTCTATACATCTCCATCAGATCTTCTGCACCCTGCCAACCTTCAACCTTACACACACACTCAAAAAAACAAAAAAGTATCTCTTCACCTTGAGAAGAGTCAGAGTTTGTGTTAGTATCTGCTAAGATGGCTTTTGAGGTAAAAAAAGAAATCAGAGAAAGAACTTAAAATCAACTATAGAGTTGGCACTTCTGACAAATATGTACTGAAACTGGAGTCATTGTGACTACTCTCCTATAATCCATATCTCCTTGAATAATAATAACTATACTAGTAAAGACAATCAAAATAGATGCTAAGAGTTATTAGGAGCTTGATGTATACTTATACTTGAATAATATGAAGTAAGTATGATAATCACACCCATTTTGCTAAGAAAACTGAGGTTCTGAAAAAATCAGTGACTTGCCTAATATCTACGAGTGGTAAAAATTAAATTTAGCCCAGACAAAAAGTTAGGGTATCTCTTGGGCTCCCTTAACTCATTATGTCCACACCGCCCTCAGACTCTTCCCCTCTAGCCTTGCTGGAAGGCAATGCTTCCCCCTCCCCACCTTCCCATCCCTGCGGATGACCATCCCTCCCCAGAGCCTGAGCCCAGTTGACCGCCAGCCCCAGCTGCTGCACCTTGTGACACAGATTCTTTTTCTCTCCTTGCTACCTTCATCCTGAGTTTGCTGACTAGGACAGGCTGCCACTTAAGCCCTGGAAACTGCGACTTTTCCCTGCACCCTGGCTTCCTGGCTTCTAGTCCACGCGGGACTTTCTACAAGCCAACATGATTATGCTGCTTCCCTGAAGTATGGACCTTCACATCAACACTATCAAGTCTTAGCATGCTAGCCAGGGGCCTTCCTAATTTAAGCTCAGCCCTGATAGTTTGATCCCTCCCCTCCCCGCCAGGCTCCCAACACCCTAGTTTTCCTACCCCATTCTCTTACAGCTGCTGTTCCATGGCCTGGACCATTGCTCTCACTTCCTGGCCTACCAAGATTTTGTTCATTCTAGGTCTGGCTCAAACTGTGTCTTTTATCCAAAATATTCCCCTTAAAGTCCCCAAGCAATACTTAGCCCCTTCCCTGTCTTCCCAATGCTCTCTGAGACACTCCTCCAAGTGAACTGTACTTAACCTCACTGCGGCTTCCCCTCTTAGCAGGCAGTGTGGTATGCTAATGCTTCACACTTCCTCTTACTACCCTCATTGTGTGCCAGATGTCCTTCTCAGCGCTACACACAGATTTGCTCTTACAAACCTAATCACAGCCCTAGAAGGTAAATACGACTGTGTCCTCATCTTCTGGATAAGGAGACCAAGGCACAGAGAAGTGACATCAGCTTCTCAAGGACACAGAGTATTACATACACTCAGGAACCTAACCTTCCAAAGTGTGGCCGGGGTATCTTGTCTAGATTATACACTTTGTAAAGTACAAATTAGCGTATGTACTTATTCCTTGCATATTAACAGAACCCCCACATATAGTATGTCCAAAATAATCCTGCATCCTGTTAAGACAGTGCCAAAGACAGAGAGGCCCCTGACTACATTTACTCCCTTAGTGTGAGTTTTTTTCCTTTTGCAAAAAGGAAAATAATAATTCCTGCTCCTCAAAGTTTGGGGAATTAAACCAGATAATGAATGCAAAGTCCTACAGTGGTCTGAGTGATGTTCTCCAAAACTCCACATCCACATCCTAATCTCCAGAACCTGTATTTAGAAAACATGTCCTCATAGATCTAATTAAGTTGGCTATCTTGTGATAAGATTATTCTTGTTTATGCATGAGGGCCCTAAATCCCAGGAGAAATGCCCTTATAAGAGATATACAGAGAGGGCTGGGGGCATAGCACTTGTCTAGCATAAACAAGGCCCTGGGATTGATTTCCTAGTACCACATAAAAATAAACCAGGCATGGTATCACATGCCTATAATCCCAGCACTTGAAAGTCTGAGGCAAGAGGATTGCCTGAGTTCAAGACAAGTTTAGGTTATATAGTGAGTTCAAGATCAGTCTGGACTACAGAGTGAGACCCTGTGTCAAAAAAAGAAAAAAATAGAGAAACATGAGAGAGACAAACATGGGAGACAGAGGGGTGGTGATGTGAAGAGTGAGGTAGAGATTAGAGAGATACAGCTATAGGCTAGGAGTAACCAGAAGCTAGAAAAAGCCAGAAAAGACTCTTTCCTGGAGACTCTCGAGGACGTGTGGGCTTTGCCCACACATTGAATTTGTACTTCTGCCCTGCAGAACTCGAAGAGAATAAATGTCTGTTACTTTAAGCAGCATGGCATATGGTGATTTGTAATGTCAGCTCTAGGTATATGCCTAGTATATGTGCTACAAAGGTGAGCTCCTGTGCTTTTTAATGCTATGTCCCTCAGCACATACATCAAAAGTATCAAATGCTCAGAAGGACTAGTGCAGTCTCATTATGCACAGCTTTTAAGCATCTCTTCCCACAGTGGACTCCTCCTCATGCTTCACAATTCAAGGCACCATGTACCTCCACATCTGAGAGGCCTACCATTAACCTACCTGTGCTCCCAACTACACTTTGTGCACTCCTCACTACTGAGCACTTGACCTTCATGTCGCAATTGTTTATTCTGTTCTGCATGGGTAAGGATCTCATATCTTGGTTGGATCTCAGTCCTAGCTTCCAGCTCGTCACCTGGCAGTTTGAGGGCAATAATAATGCAGACCTCATGTGGCCTACCCCCACATTCCTTTCCTCATTTTTGACAAAAGCATTCCTTGTAGCGAGGGTTTTAGAACCCACCCACCAAATGTTCCATGGCTTAGCAAGGTAAGGAACAGAAGGAAAGAGAAGTAAAGGGCTAGACATGACCCAGTGAGTACAATCATCGAACAAGATCTCCCAAAAGCTAGTCCTCCTGAATTTGGAGGAATTATTAGACCCCTTCGGTATCGTCTCTCTACCTACAGTGCCCCTAAAAGATACAGAGCTTCTCTCTCCTACTGACAGGGCTGAGCCTCCGTAGGTGACCTACTTCAGGTTTCTGCAGTAGCTGTGTCACATCCCAGCAGAGATCGGTCTTGCTTCTGCCCCTGATGACCTGAGTAACAACAGGCAAGATGTTCTATCTGAGTCTCTGTTTCCTCATCAGCTAAATAAGGGAGAAAACAAACTCTACAGGATTACTATAAAAATTTCATGAGATGACAGCAACCATGTAATAATGGCTGTTCAACAACAGGCTAAACACTGTGGCACAGGAGTTTTACATATCCTTTCTTTAAATTTCATGAAAACCATGTAAGCCTAATTATTATCCTCATTTTATAGCTCTGCAAACTGAGGCCTGGCAGGATTTAGTAACTTGTCTGAGTCTACACAGCTATTGAAAGAGCAGAGCCTGGTAGAGAGCCTAAAACACCTGATTGTGAAGGCTTCAATCCTCAGTGGCACTCTCTCACAGGACTGCAATGAAGCCCAACATCACTTGTAGTATACACTGTAAATTTACTCTGGAAGGACCTGTCACTGAAGATGTCGAAATCCCTAAAGTTGGGAAGAGAGAAGAATCACAAATTCCCTCCCACCATCTGGCCAGCTGTGCCACTGATCCAGGACCTTTGTTAAGTTGGGGAAACATGCACTTCATTAACATTCAGGTACTGCATCCTCTCAGCACCACAATGCCCAACAAATGGTCCCTTCTTATGAAGAATGCGAAGCCTGGAAATCTCAAAGCAATAGAACCACTCACATCAGGGAAATTTAATTTTGTGGGGAGATAAAAACAGAGCGGCCCAGCAGAGATTCGTCTTCTGTCTGTAGCAGCTGGGAGCCTCTAGAGACAGAATCAGGCCACCCAGCACATTGTTACTGGCGTGGCCCCAAAGATCCTAACAATAGAGCTTGCGTGGAAAGGGTGGGGGATCACAGCCTCTGTAAATTCCACCCAAACACACCCTGGTTTTCACAGCCCTGTTCCTAGTAAATGAAGCAGCTTCTTTAAGTCAGATTATAAACTGGAGCCCCAGATCCGCCGCTTACCTTCATGAACCTGTGCAAGTCATCTTCCTTAAACAATACTCACATTTCTCTTTTAAATAGAGATGATGCTAGTGTAAGTCTGAACAAACATTGCACAAACGCCCTTTGCATAGATCTAGCTCAGTCTTTCGTGCTCATCTCCTTGTGGAAATAAGCTTAGAATACATTGAGTGTCCACACACATGATATCACTTCATGTCCTCAAGGTGCCCCTTTACAGATGTTGTAACAGAGGCAGCAGAGGATCTTTACACATTGAGGAACAGAGTGAGGATTTGAACTCATATCAGCCTAACTTACAAGTCTGTCTGTCCACAAGTTAGTCTGTCTATAAATTTTTAAGCATGCTAGAGATTTTTAATAAAAATATATTGGGGCTGCGGGTATAACTCAGTGCTTGCTCACCTGCCTAGCATGCATACAGTCCTGGGTTCTAGCCCAAGTACTGAAAAAATAAAAATGAGTAAAAACGTCTCGCATCATTATTTTGAAACCAACATTGCAAATCCAAGAGGACACCCATTGGAAGCCCATCACCATGCTCAACTCATCTTCACCTTGCTTCTTGTTCCTCTACATATGTCCTCTATCCAAAATTTTAATTCTTTTTGCTTCATTCCATTTTACACATTTGGGAAGGCTCCAGCTTCCTGTGGTCACACAGAACATCCTTACATTCCAAGTCTGGGTCACCTGAGAACCAAGACAGTTCTTGCCTTTGCCCTCTGGAAAATGGCTCTAAATGGTTATACTCACCTATACCAAACTGTTATGAAGTACGACCAAGATAAAATGAATAATACAAAAGGAAAGAATGGCACATCAACGTGAAAGTCGTCAACTAGTGTTTCCTTTTGCTGCTGTTGTTCATACCAGAGCTGCGTCATTAGGGCTAAATTTGGTTTCGTTGTTGACTTAGCACTGGGACTACTTGGTGGTACAGTGTGTCACTGTGATCTGTCCTCCCAGGCAGATGGACACTCCCTCAAGGGCAAGGCCATTCTCTCTCTCTGAGCTTTCCCAGGGCCTGATGGGCCTGGCTTTTAAACCTGCATAGAGTTTGCTAGTGATTCACATTGATGGGACAAAAAGCACTCTGGAGTGTATCTCTCTGACTTGCCTGCCCTTCCCCTGTCTGCTCTATTATCCATTCTCACCACTGAAGGATCTTCTTAGAGTGTTTTTATGAACATAACAAGGTAAAGTTGAAAAAAAAATCCCTCTCCTGCCTTCTCATCTCCTGGCATGATGGGTCTGTATCCTGGGTATCAGGACCATCTAGAGAAATGGATCAGGGGCAGACACCCGAGCCCTACACTCTGGTCTGTTCCAATACCCAGAAATCAGCAAAACTCCTATGTAACTGAGAGGCTTGGGTACAAGTTATGTGGAGCCTGTCGTGAGCTCAAGGTAAGGTCTAAATTCCTTTGTCTGACACCTAAAAAGAAGAGGGTAAGGAACTCAGATCCCTTGGTTATCAAATATAGCTGTCCTTCACTAACTATGGAGGATTGATCTAGGACCCCTATGGATAAAAAAATCCTGAGTGTTCAAGTAGTACTCACAACACTAAATGCTGCTGCCCCAGTAATACACACACACACACACGCACACACGCACACACACACACACACACACACACACACACACAGAGAGAGAGAGAGAGAGAGAGAGAGAGAGAGAGAGAGAGAGAGAGAGAGAGAACAGGGAAAAGAGTCATTGGCATGCCTCCCCTATCTTCCCCATGGTTGTTCCGCATGAAATATATCTCAATAAATACACCAGGAAGCCCACCAGACTCCCTCATTAAGGTAAGGCCACTCTGGGCCTCCGATGGCTATGCATCTTGGCCATGCTAACATGACTGTGCAAACATGACTTCTCAACCCACCAGCCTATGAGCTTCCCAAGAGCACAAATTATGCCCCAGTGACCTCCTGCCCTGCTCTTGGCCTGAGCCTAACACTAAAAACACATAAATGAGCTATGAAGGACTGACAATTGTTTCTTCAGCCTGTTCCCAAAGACAGGCCCCAGAGCAGGGCCAGTTTGACTCCTCTGCCCAGAAGGTCATTGGTGTAGATCCTGGCACCCCAGTCACGCTGCTGGTCTAGATTCAGCCTGTATTCCTCACTCCATGGAGGCACAAAACCTGCAGCCCAAACAGCTTGCTCCATCAAGCTACTATCATTCCTCAGCCTCTTTTCTTGACAGAAGAGATGCTACTGAGAAAAATAAAAAGAATTAGGTCAGCAAAACTGGTTTGGAAAATCAAAAATAATCTTTTCCAATTCTGGTTGATGATACTGCTAGACATGTCAGTGGGGGTTCCTGAGCCAGATGAACTAATCCTAGACTTCCTGTATTCCTGTGAGGGTGAGAAGCAATGCCTGTTACTGCCACAACCTAGCGCATGCAGCACTGTCTCCTCTGGACCTAAGGTGGCTATGTCGGGGGCGCAGCCTTTCCACCACTGTACTCCATTTGCTAACTTTGTCCATGAGGAGGAAAGAATCTCTACTAAGTGCTGTACCTGCTCATAGCTCCTTCCTCATACACAGGCACACCAATACATGGGCACATGTACTTGGGGAAATGGTTAGAGAAGTTTTTCACAGAAGAAATTCAGGCAGTAGGCCTAAGATTGCCCCCTCCATAGAGATTTGCTTTAAGGCTGCCCATCTGGAAATGTGGGTTTTAGGAATGTTTAAACCATTCATACACTCGGTAAAAGTAGTTCCCTGTACCAAACTGTGCTCTAGAAAAAGTAGCTTCCTATGCCTAAATTGTACATATGATGTAACTTATGGTGTGCACCTGCCTTCCTTTGTGTGGATAAATACATATGTTTAACAACCATCGCACTTATTATTAAAACTGGAGGGAGAACTAGGCACGTTCTATGCATCACCCCTGGGGGAGGGCTTCTACGGGCTGCCACTTAGCTTCCTCGGGCTTTTGGCACACGCTCTTTTCCCTTGAATGATTTTGCTGTGGGTCCTTTTACAGAAATACACTGTGGACATGAATACAATCATGCGCTAGATCCTGTGAGCACTGGTGTGAGCTCAGGGACGTTACTGGGGACCTTCAACACAGCCCCCTCCCTGTCTCATTTTCTGGTTCTCCCAAAGGCGAAGGTACCACACATTAGACACTGCGCCTTACAGGTCGGTACCAGTTTTCAGTATTAGTCGTTCTGCTACCCAGCGCCTGGCACCACTAGCATCTCTTCCATTTCCTTCTTGTCTCACGCATCAGTGCAAGGGCAAGGGACCTGTTCTTTCTGTAAGAATGAGCATGGTCATCCGCCTTGGGGTATAGCACTCCTCCTGTGGCATCCTGGCCTATGCTACTACTTGGTGAGCCTTGCACTAGGAGTTGGAAATAAATTCACTTTCTCCTACATTCTCCCTTATTTTTCCCCTCCAGTAATGGCACCGCTATAAGGTACTTCTATGGTCTGGATATGGTTTGAGCCCATGTATTGACACCTTGGTCTCCAGTGAGATCAGGAGACGGCAGAAACCAGAGCTTAGTGAGAAGTGATTAGGTCATCAGGAGTCACTGCCTTCGGAAGAAATTAAGATAATTCTTATGAAACACTGATTAGAGTTTGCTAGAAAATTTTTTATAAAAGAGAAATACTGGACCCTCCTTAATCTCTGGACTCCTGCCTCGCCATGTGATCTCTGTCTCTCCGACATATTCCCACCACAACACCATCCACCATAACATGACAGTCAGGGGAGTCCTCCTCAAACCAAGCATCAGTTGGCTTCAACTTTCAGTCTCCAAATCTGAGGGCTAAATAAGACTATTTTTCTTTATAAAGTATGCGGCTTTGGATATTTTTGTTATAGCAACCAAAATGGACTAATAAAGTCATTTTTGCCTTATAGTGTGAAAGTCCATTGGCCCTTACAGGATGAAAAGCTAAAAACTCACTCAGAACTCCCTCCTGATCCTCATGCTTTGCTCAGAGGACAAAGTGCTCCTCCTGGTTTTCAAATGCTCACCAGACAAAGCACAGATCCTCATCTGCCAGTCAGAGTCTGACCTTACAAACAGACCTACTCGGCAAGCGATCTCAGAAGGAGAGAGTCATAGGATTCTGGCACCGGCACTTCTTTGTAGCCCCATCCATCACTGAAGTGATGCGACTCTGTATTTACCTGGCCCAATCAGGATGCTCACCAGCATCATATTTAAATAATACCCAGAAGCCAAGTCTTCCCTCAAAGCTCAAATGCTCTCAGGTCAATGTGTGGGTTTTCATATGACCTCAGGTAGCAAAGCTTTCTATCATCTGTTCTGTCTTGAGAACGACAGAAAAAACAGGGAAGTCACCAGCGCCCCTAAAACCAGAAACCTTGATGCTTGCATTCCAACCTTCTAAATTCCTAGTTTTCTTGTTACATTTTTGCGACCTCAGATATAATATTTGGGAATTGGGATCACAGTAGCTGCCTAGGAGGAAATGAGACAGTGTGTGGGAATGCTGAATGCAGCATTTGGCAGAACAGAAACCCAGAGACTAAGAATCCAGGAGAAACAAGCAAGACAGCTCTTCTGCCTATCCCATGGGTCCATGTTTTGAGTGATTTTTTTTTTCATGACTACCAGAGTCCACTCATTTAGTACCAATGAATTTATTCTATTTTTTTTACCCATCAAACTCATGGACATACCTGGGGGTTGAGAATAATTAGAATGATCATGATATTTCTCTTAGTTGATTTGGCCAAATCAAAATAAGAAAAATAATTCCTTTCAGGCTTTATGAAATATTGGGAAGAGACGGAAGACAGTTGCTGGCCATAGCTGGGCTGAAGCCACTACAGAGCCTGAGAGCAGACACACCCTGCACTGGCAGCTTCACCTCCTGCTGTCATTTGCATGACTACTTGGACCAGGTCTTGTGACATCTTGAAGCCTTGATTTGTCTAACTCTAAGCTGGGGATCTATAGTGATTTGTGGCACTCGAACACTGAAAGGAGCAATGAGATCACAGAGTTCACCTGTCTGGCTGTGGACTAAAACGTCCAATGAGTGGCATCTAAGCGAATGCAGCAGGACAGTTCCTGGTCAGACACGTTCTTGGGCAGGGAAGCCAACTCTAAAATTATACAACAGATGGGGAGTGAGCATCCAACGAATGGCTCTCTCTTCTGCCCATTACTTTGTGCATTACTATCCATTAGGGTCAGTTCCTAAGAGGGAAAGATTGGCTTTGGGCTGTTTCCCAGAAGCCAAGATAAATTCACTGGAAAGGCTGAAGATGAACATTACCATGTTTTAGGCATCGTGTGATAATTTTAACTTTTTTTCTTACTAATATTTTTAAATACAACCCTATAATATGGTTCCTACCATTTGTCTCATTTTATAAATGAAGAAAATTAAATCAAGAGAAGACAGCTGCTTAAAGAAATTCAATGAATGGAATAGTGACATTTGAATTTAGACCTGGCCCCTAAGCCTGTGCATACCTCCACTGACACTTGCTCTCACACCTTGGCAGTAGCTGATGCTAGCGTGGCTTCATGGAATATGAAAGTTTTCTCTACCCCAGACCAAAAAGATAGTGCGCTATCACAACGTTTGGTCAGCTCCCAATGGAAGCCCCCAGAAACCCATTAAAGAAGCCCATTCCCTAGGGCCCCCGGGAATCCTACTAAGTAAATTGCCTTGGGAAAGTAAAAGGGAAATGAAACATCTGCGGCCTCAAACTTTATTTGAGCAATAATTCAAGAGACTTTCAGAACTCAGAGAGAAAAATTCCCCATGGGGAGGACGAGGTAGCGTAGAAGTGTGATCCGGGGATGTAGAGCTAGGAATTCATTAATATCTGTGGAATCCTTGAAAGAGAAAAAGCACCTTTTAAATTGGAACATTGTAAAGCAATAACTCATTTCCCATTTTAATGCGCTATTGGCATAATCATTAGAAAGAAGAAATGAGGGTCTGGGGCTCTGATTATATAGGAAATAAATCTCGGGCTTCCTGAACTATTTTTCATTTTGAAAGTGCAAACCATCACTCAACTTAACCAGAGGATATTTAGTGCTTTGAAGTGAACCTCTTACAGGACAGAAAAGCTGAGACCTTAGTTCATAAGGTTGCATCTTTATATGGCAACAAAGCAAAAGTAAATGCAAATACGTGTAAATGTGTTTACCTATACCTGATCAACTGACAAGAGAGGAGGGACCAACCATCCCTGGTTATCTCCTCTGTGCAAGCACAGAGCAAACAAGTTACATCAGTAGTGGAAAGTACTGGACACTGCAGAGACTATAACAAACCTGGAAGGAGCCTGTCCCACCTACAAGGAACAGCAGCAGCTCTGCCCGATGTAATTTATTGTCAAGGGTGGAAAGCAATGGTTGATCTTTTAAGAAAAGACAGAGATTGTGAACTTTATGTGAAACTGCTCAACTTTTAAACTGGAGGTTAAGAAATCTAAACAATATTTTCATTACTTCTTTTTTTATTTCTCTTCCTAAGCCTTTCAACAACTCATTGAAGTAGAACTTTTTATCCTTGTTTTATTAGAGGTAAGTTTCCAGCAGCAGTTAGTACAGGGCCAATGCTAGGTAATCAATTCTGTCTCTTTTGGACAAGGTTCAAGATAAGGTGAAGAATCTGAATGGTAAGTGTAGAACCAGCTCCCAGGTGGCATGATGGATACCTATGGCCAACTACTGCACTGTGTGTTCACAAATATATCCAAATCGTACAGGCCTGTCATTTGCCATAGTGGAGAGATTTGGTGGGGTTGGGGGAAAATGAAGAACATAGCATTTATCGAGTAGTAGTATCTACTATAAGCTAGGTGCTGGGCTTTAAAGCATTGCTTTAAGTGCACCAAAACAAGAGTCAGGTGAAAATATTATTATCCTTTTACTTAAGTAATGAGAAAGTGAGGGGACATCCCAGAGTCACATCCAGGACAACTAGGGTCTCTATCTGACATTTGCTCAATATATATGGCCTTCCTTTTCCCCCACACTAATGGATTTCTGCCATAACCTTGTCTATCATCAGCATGTTAGAAAAATGATCCAGACAATAAACCACCTACCAATCTGAACAGAGCTGTTTTGCAAAAAATGCAACTCAGGAAACTAAGAAGTCATACAGCTTTACTCTTTCCACAGGTAGTGACTGTAGCTCCAAATCTGTCCCAAAACTCAAGGAAATTAGTTTATAAAGCTTATTTACTGCTGCCATTATGGTGATTTGTGATTGCTATTAAGATAATAAAAGATTCCCAAGAGTTCAGGGTACAGGCGAGGTAACACTTTGGTTTAGACTATCCAAAGGCCAGGAGAGAGCAGTTTAAAAGAGAAGCAAGGGAAGATGGAAGAAGGAGGCGAGCTCTGGCCTCTGACTGATCTAGAATCCAAGGTCTGCTTTACCTTTTACTAACTATATGACTTTAAGTAAATGATGCCCCCTTTCTGAGCTCCTGTTTCCTTATCAACAAAATTGGGATTAATCATAAAACACTCACCTGCCAGTAGCTTTGGGAGGACTTCCAAAAACAGGACATACAGACCTCTCATAAATGGTGGATATTATTACTGTCAATATTATTTAAGTGAATTCTCTTTTGAATCAAGGTCTCTCTTTGTAGTCTTGGCTAAAATGTCTTTTTAAAGCAGTCATCAGTATAGTCAACTACATGAATTCCTGCCATTAAAATAGCTGGGTGCCCAGCTTCATTTTGTGAAGATGGCCTGGTGAGTCACATCCTTAATTTACTGTCTGATGGTTTTACTGGCACTGGAATCAGAACCTTGCAAGTCTTTCTCTCTTTCTAGTTGCAAATAACAGAAGTGCCCTATCTACAGACCTCAGAAATGCATCCAGTAGACACAGGATTGCACATACCACTTCCTTGTAAGGACATAGACAGACATCTCCAAAAGCATTGAAATTACCTAATAAAATAACCTTCTCTCAACTGAGTTCCTACAGTGGCTATAATCAGGCCTCCTGGTTTGTGTGCTTATTCAATCACAGCCTCCACAATCTTTGTGTGAAGCTCTCATTGAAAGGCCATGGACAAACCCTGAGTTTGGATGTAAGGTTCAGCTCAAGGATGCCTTCTGGACACAGAAAACAAAGGCAGGCAAGAGATACAGAGAGTATGGTATGTTCTTTGCTGCAAACTCCATAGAAAGAAGCCACAAGCCAGCTGAGAAGGCCAATTTCATATCAGTGTCTGCCAGGCTAGGGCTGAGGTCTTGAGGCTTAACCTCAGTAGCATCTGGCCAGGACCTGGCACCAGTAGGTGCTTAATAAATCTGTACTAAGCAAATAAATGCCATATAATTAGTTTCTTTCATGTTATTTTTTTACATCTCCATCTTTTTTCCAGAAATGATGTAAGGCAATTTACAATCTACCTGCTTTCCTGACCTTTAACACTAGTTTAGCATTCATGACATGGTATGCCCTAAGTACTTTACATGGCTTATCATTATCTTCACAATTACTCCAGGTAAGTATTATTAGTATACCACTCAAAATCTGTAATGTTGCAAAATCAAAACTACCCCAACATCTAAAAGTGTTTGACCACCAACATGTGCCACACATGGAAAAATCCACATGTGAATACTACAAAATCTAAAGTCTGAAACACTTCCAGTCTCATGTATTTTGGACAAAGGATGCTCAGCCTGTTTGTGACGTTATTACAATATTAAAATAAATGGAAGAAAAAAGAATGAGAATAAATTGGAGTAAGTTAGGATAACAGTGTCCATACTTGAAGTGAATGGGCAACAAATTGGCTCAAGGTTTTCTAGAATCTTAACCAAAAGTATGAAATAAATCAGCAATAACATTCAGTGTCCAGAAGTTTAAAAAAATGATTGCTCAAAAAATGTATAAATGACTTCTATCTAACTTGATGGGCTTGGGCAATTGCTTCTCTCTCGCACCCTGTTTTAATCCTCTGTCCAAAGGGAGTGATCCCAATAATGTCCCCATTACAGGGTGGCTATGAAGGTCAGAGGAGGTACTAAGTGCACTATGTAAAATATAAAAAGCCCACTCTCCTGTCTTATTCCTGGCCTTTTCTCTCCCTTTGTTGGAGGAGGCATCATGGAGTGTGGGTGTTTAACTGTAAAATCATTGACATTACTGAAAAAGAATAGAAGAGCTCTGCAACAAGGCTCCGGGATTTTCAAGTGCACCTGCTCCTGAATTTCATTAGCAGTGGGCGGCTGAATCAGTTGATGAGCCCAAGCTCCGCTTGAAATACACATTAAAATGAAAGGGACAAATGGCTAACAGAAATATGAACAAGGGCTCAACATCACTAACCAACAGGGAAATGCAACTCAAAATCATGAGAGTCTACCTCACTATAATTTAAATGATTATTACCAAAAAGACAATAAATACATTCTGTAAAGAATATAGAGAAAAAGGAGCCCTTGCAAACTATTAATGGGGATGTAAATTAGTAAGACCACTATGGAGAAGAGTATGGAGGCTCCTCCAAAAAATGGAAGTAGAACCACCATAAAATCCAGCTGTCCCCCTTCTGGGTATATAGCCACAGGAAACAGGACCAATTACCGAAGGAATGCCTGTGCCTCCGTGGTCATTGCATCACTATTCCCGATAGAGGTTAAAGAACAACCTATCCATAAGTATGCACCTATGACAAATGGACCAAGAGAACCTGGTATTTAAAACAATGGAACATTATTCACCCAAAATGAAGTATGCAATCCTGATACGTGACAATGTGCATGGACCTGAAGGATTTTATGTTAAGTAAAATGTCAAGCACAGAAACACAAGCCTGGCATGACCGCATGCATGTGTGGAGTCTAAAACAAAACGATCTCATAGAATTTGATGCTAGGACAGAGGTTTCCAAAAGCTGGAGAAACCAGGGAGGAAGGAAGAAGATTGCTCAATGAGTACAGTGCTAGAACTAGCTAGGAAGAATCATCTTCGGTGTCCTGTGTCACAGCGGTGCTACGGTTTGGATCCTGAGCCTCCCATAAAAGCCTCATGCATTTGGAACTGTGTGTTATTTGGAGGTAGGACTTGGCTGGAAGGTGCAGATGCTTGGTGTTTGACCTGGAAAGATTGTGCCAACTTTTTGGAATTGGGCATCCCATGGCAGAACTTTCAAGTGTGTGTTGTTGACTTATGGGCCAGGAAATGAAGGAAGGGCACCCACCTGAGCCAGTACAACTGGCAGCTTGAAGTAATTAAAGCAAGGAAGAAGAAATATCGTTTCAGCTTTTTATTGGGAAGAACCTAGACTTCCAGAGTCTCCAGACTCACCTGGCTTTTGCCTGCAATGGGGTAAGCAGCTCTGCCGCCTCTGCAGTGTATTTCCACCATTGCCAGCTGCCCACTAATGGACCAACGGACTATGTGAGACCTTCTGAAACTGAGTTGACTAAAGCTTTCCTCCCTTAACTTGTGGATGTTGTGTATTTTGTCAAGCAATGAAAAAGACAGTAGATTAGTATCGTTCACTATATGCATTATAAATCTCAAAATATTTAAAAGGCGGAATCATGAATGTACGATCCATAAAGAAAATGAAGGTTAAAGGTGATGAATACGCTGCTTACTGTGAAATGAGCGTTACTAATGTACACATGAACCAAAACAGTACACTGTACTTCATAAAGATGTGCAAACATCATGTGACAACCAAAAAATTAAATAAAAATTGAATAAAAAATTCAGGAAACTGATTTAGAATAGATAATATATGAATTACTGAAACTCAAATGACTTAAACTATGCCAATGATATAAAACATAATAAAATGAGTGTCCAACTCCCAACCATAGTGCGATGCCCTGGGATTTGATCAAGAACTCATGCTTTTTCATCATGCCTTTCAGCTGAGAAATGCAATTGATTTTCCTGGCCTCACTTTCATTTGTTTTAAAGAACAATTTCCCCAGGCTCCTCAGAGAATTGAAATGGAGAGAAATCTCATTCGTACTGTACTATATAACCCAAAGCCTAATCATCCACTAGTCTACAGAAACAGCCTGAAATTCTAATTCCTAATAAGCCCAAGACCAGGAGCATGGAATGCAAAGATTCAGACACAGACGAGGCTCTTGGAAGAAGCCATTAGAACTCAAGGTGAGAAGCACTAAGGCAGCACTCTTGAGCCAGCCTAGCAGGAGAGAGGAAAGAGAGGTCCAGGCACAGAGAAAAGCCCGCCAGCGGATGGATACAGCAGTGGGACACAGCAGCGAAATATGCAGCTTCAAGGACAAACAGAGGCAGCATTATGAAGTAACAGAAGTGTCAGACTAAACAGGTCACTGAGAGCACCAGCAGCTAAAGGTGTTCACAGCTGTTGGTGACTGACATGACTCCACACTTGAGTTTTAAATTTTACTGTGGCATTTTCAACGGGAATTAGGTGGAATGAGTAAACATGGGAGGTAGGAAGACCAGCCGAGGGCTTTAAAAACAACCCAGACTTGAAAAAGTATTCCACAACTCGTGGTATTTATACCCCAAGACTGAGCCAAGTATCTGAAGAAACAGCAAATCAAGAGGGTACATGTACATTTTTCTAGCATCACTTGTGTTTAGATGATTTATATGTGTTATTTAAATATCCTGTGAAATAAGAATGCTATTTCTATCTTACAGATAAACAACCTAGAGCTCAGGAAATACAAAGAGGTGAGTTACAGAGTCCAGGCGGGTCTGACAGGTTCTGAGCCCAGAATCCAACGTGACTTGTTTGCAGACATGCATCAGAAATGGGAGCCACATGTGAACATAATGGGGAATGACAGTCACATCTGCGTTTATAGCCAGTACAGCCATAAGTGACACGTTGTTTTCTAGATTCAAGTAGGACTAATGGATACCTAAAGGGTAATCTGTAAGTACAGAGCCCCAAGATTTATTAATATTCAATGATAAACAATATTGCTTTAGAATCACACTCACACAAATGGGAATTTCCACTGTCTGCCAGCCCCCTGGGAACATTAGATCGTGAACCACGTCCTGCTTCCGTGAATCACCCATACCACATATCCCAAGGCTTGGCACACTTTGGCTGCTCCACAAATACCTATTGACTGAATGGGGCCATTTGAAGAAAAAATCACTGAAGAGAGTTACAATTAAGGGAATGGCAATGACACCTTTCAAAATATAATCTTTCAAAGTGTTAGAGAGGTAGCTGAATATAACTGGAAGTTGCTTATTATACCTTTTTATATTTACTGAAAATGACCACTCTCCCAGCAATAATAAACCAAATTATTTTTATGGGTTACTTCTATTAAAAATGTTTAAGAGGGACAAATTATGTCTTTGCTCTTTCAAATTTTCTGAGGCATAGAAGAAAAAAACATGCACACCTTTTTCCAGACATAACAAAATCCCACACCAGACTCAACAAGGACAGCACAAAAAAGAAAAACAACCTCAGAAAATTGTTTAGGCCAAAATTTTGCATAATATTTTGCTAAGTAGATTTCAGTGGTACACCATGACCAAAATTAGGACACATACAAATAGCTTAATATTTGAAAATCAATAAACAGATTTTATCATAATACTTAGCCCAAGAAAAATATACCATTTGAATATCACCATAAATGCAGAAAGTGCACTTCTGGGGAGGATCCATCCAAATTTGAATGGTAAAACCCCACCAACAGCAGACCTGAAGTTAGTGAACAAAGCGATTTGACATGAAAATGACATTGGGAGTCTAAAAATTAAAAAATTGCATAGGAAAACTAAATATCAGAAAAGGAGAAGCAATGCTAGCATTATGGGCAGATGAAACAATAACCTATATTTTAAAAATCCAAAAAATTAAATTTTAAACAAATCTCTAAGAACAATGAGAGAAGTTAGTAATTACTCGGTGGCAAATGAGCATGTAAATTCAAATGCGGGGACTGGGTACATAGCTTAATGGGAACATTAGCATACACAAAACTCTGGGTTCAAATTTACAAAAGCTTTTCATTGAGTGTAACTAGTTAAAATGTAATGAAAAACATCACTTTTATAAAATTAATGAAAATAGGTAAAATATTTAATAATAAATTAAACTAAACAAAAACCTAAATGATAAGCCAGGCATGGGAGCACTCAGATATGACCCTACCAAGTGGGAGGCTAGGCAGGAAGATCTGAAGCTGCAACAAGTTTAAAGCCAGCCTGGATTACACAATGAAACCGTGGCTCACACACACACACACAAAGAGATTTAAAAGATAATTTAAAAACCCAACTGAGAGTCATGGAAGGATAATTACACAGATGCAAACCTAAATCTTATTTACAGGTAGAAGTTTCAATATTTAAATGTGGAGCTTCTCCTCAAATTAACCTGTAAGTTTTTGTAATCTAAATTTTAAAATAACAGGAGTGTTTTGGAGACTAAATAAGTCACGATGTATCTGGAAGGGAAAACACACAAAAATGGATAAGGAGTTCTTCAAAGTAACAGGAATGAGAATACAGCAATAGGCAGACATTAAGAGGTATTTAAAAACTTTGCAACTGAGAAGATATTAGTATTTAAGACCAAATAGTTGTTAAAACTATGGAAGAAAAGTGAAAACAGACAAATTTAAATATATACGGAAATTCAGTCTCAGACTAAAAGGTCACAGGTGAAATTAGAGAGGAAAAGGTAAATGAGACAACCAGCAAAGAGCCTTGCAAAAGTAAAAATGAAATTGAATTTTCAACTGACTCTTTATTCAAAGCCAAATTTCAGATAGATCAACATTTTAACATAAAAATAAAATTATAAAAAGTATCGGAAGAAATTATGAGTTAAGAGGAGGCTTTCGTTTTTAACATGTGCTTTCTTTTAGGCCTCTGGAGTTTATAATTAATTTGAATTAAAGTTAAAAATGCCATAGGGTGAAAAAAGAAGTTATGCGGTAAACAAAACCCAAAGGCAAAGGATGGCTGAGAAGATGCCGAATGAGTGAGAGTCCATTTACAGCTGTGGGAGCCAGCTGTGCACATATGTGCAGGGAACCCAAGCAGCCTGACCCAATAAGGAGCTTTCCAGGAAAGACTGCAAAGACAGAGTCACTTACAGAAAATAAAAAATGCTGGTAAGGATGTGGATAAAGGAATATTACACGCTGCAGGTGGGAATTTTCATTAGAACAGCCATTATGGAGAACAGAACAGAGACTCCTCCAAACATTTAAGATAGATCTACCACATGATCCAGCTATTCCACTTCTGAGACTATATCCAGCATACTACAGCGATGCTTGCATTCTCATGTTCATTGAGGACCCTCACAATAGCCAAATAGGGAATAGGCCTGGGTGCCATGCCCATTAACAAATAAATGGGTACAGAAAATGTGGTAGGTACAGAGAATGGAATACTATTCAGCCATAAAAAGAATAGGGTAGAATCTTGTCATTTGCAACAAAACAGATGGAACTAGAGATTACTATATTAAGTGAAATGAATTGTATTTGGACAAGTGGCACATGTCCAAAGTCACAGGGAAAGACTAAAAAGTCAATCTGAAAGAACAGTGGTTACAGAGGTTGGGCCGGTTGGGTGGGAGGTGGGTTGATAAAGGGAGACTGGACCTGACTGTCACTTGTTATGCGCACGGGTGGAAATATCACCGACCTGTTAATAGGTACAATTATTACATGTTCAGCAAAAAAGTACATAGAAAAAGGATTAATTTTATCTACAATGAGAGATACGGAAACTTAAAAATTAGGTGTCATTTATTTATCTTAGCAGAAAATTTTAAAGTTGGTTAAAACCTAGTGCTGACAACATGAGGAATAACATATTTGTAGGTAATATGCAGGAAGTATAGCTCGATGGGAAATTTTTAGAAAATAATTTAGCAAAAATCAATTAAAATTGAGTGCTGAAATATTCTCTGGCAAATGTTTTTAAGACTGAAGATATCCATGCCTCACAAATATATTCCTAAGATATTTGAAAGATGTATATGTGCATGTGTTTATATAAAGACAAACAGAGGAAGTTCTCTGTAGAATGGATTTTAGTAGAAGAAGACTGAAAGCTACAACAATAGTGAACTAATTGAGAAAGATTGTGAAACATCCTCAGTCTACAGCAATTAACAAGAACATAAAGGATCTCAATGTGCTGACGATGAAAGATCTCTGAGCTGTATCATTAAGAGAAAAAAAAACAAAGTAAAAAAAGTGTATAAAATGGTCCTATTTGAGAAAATGAAAGAGGATACCAGGTGTATATATGCATATATAAATATATAAATATTGACATATATAAAATGTCTCTGGATAGAAACAAAGAATTTACAGATTAACAGAACTTTCTGCGCTGATGGAGCCTCTAGGCACGTGCAGCTACTGAACACTTCTAATGTGGCTCTTATAACTACAAAATTCTATTTTAAATTTTGTTTTATTTTGATTCATTTAAATGTATACAGCTACATGTGTCTAGAAGTTACTGCTTTGGGTAGCACAGATCCAGATAGTGGATATTTGGGTGGGAAAGATTATAAAGGGAGAGAAAAGGGAACTTTCATGCTTTGATCTACATGTCACTGGACTACTGGGAATTTTTACATTTGGATGTGTTGTTTTTATTTAAAAACAAAAGTTCCTGACCACCTGTCTTTTAAAAGTACATCCTACTCTAATCCCTAGCATATGTAATAGCAGGGGCTACTGAACTGATGAGGGACAGTTCTGCTCTTGAAAGGCCAGGTTTCCCTAGACCATCAATGAAAAACATGCAAGAAAATGAGTGCAAGAAGAAGAAAAAGTTGACAAGCTCTGCCCCACTAATAAGGAAGCAGTCAGTCTTAATCTGCCCAGGAAGGGAGAGGAAGGGCTCCCAAGAACATCTGTCTCAAGGAAACAGTATTCAAGCCAGGCTATGAGATAGACAGGTGCTCACCAAAGTGGGAAGGAAAGAACCCCGTTCAGAATGCAAGAACATTCAAGCATAGTACAGGTGAGATGGGGCAGAGTACACCAAAGATCCCATAAGAAATGTAAGTTGGTAGGAAGAGATGGAAGCGGGCAGGGAAGAAGACTTACTGGAGTAAGGAACAGGCTCTGAGGAGCTCGGAGGGCAGACAGCCGGCCCAGGAGACTTTCCCCTGAGGCAGAAGCCCCTGAATGTCTTCAGCGGGAAGGAAGTGATCACCAGATAGTTTTAGAAGCAACACACTCTGGCTGTATCTTGGAATGTCAAAATTCAAGACAGGAGCAGGGAATGAAAGAGGCAGATGAAATATATGCAAGGCTATTTTTATTCTCCTCTATAGAAAAAATAATAAAACTATTTATGCACCTGAAATTGCATTCAATTCATTTAGCTTGAGCATGAAACAATCATATTTGGTTTGTTTAAAGTTACGCAGTATTTTTCCCACCTCCTGTGGCCATTTTTTCTTTTAGGAAGCCCTTTGCAGCCTTAAAAAGTCCTTTTTATCCTTACCTGCACTGATTCTTCTAACACATCTAGCATTTGTAGGAGATTACAAAGACCTGAAACTGAAAAACTGGGCAAACCTGATTTTTCTTGGTTGTATGGTTGTGATGCGACTTCTATTTTTAGAGCCAATAAACATGTTCTTAAATTCTAGACCAAGGTAACCCAGCTGTGGCCCTACTGACATTCGACATAAATAACTCTTGTAGAGACAGGTCTTTGCATCATAGGGTGTTTAGTAGAATTCCTGGTATCTACAAACTACATGTCAATAACACACACACACACACACACACACACACACACACAGAGAGAGAGAGAGAGAGAGAGAGAGAGAGAGAGAGAGAGAGAGAGAGAGAGAGACAGATTTAAAAAACAATGTCTCCAGGATTTTCAACATGCCCCTAAGGACAGCAATCATCTCTGACAACCACTATCCTAAAAAATCACAGCCAAAAAGTCCTCAAAGATTAGTCTATCCAACTACGTTTTTTATAGATGGGAAACTGAAGTCTGGAAATAAACCAGAAACCAGTTTTCTCGCTCAGTTTAGGGACTTTTTTCAGTACTTAGATATTTATTGCTTAGCCTCAAGGAAATACAATTAAAAACAGAAATTTTAACTTAATTTTATCTAACTCAATATTTATTCTCTCTCTCTTTCTCTTTCTTTCTACCTTACTCCCTTCCCTCCCTCCTTTCTTCCTTCCTTACATGATTCAGCCTAGACTTTCTCTATGTAACAGCCTAGTTCTCTAGTCATAAATATTGCCAAAATCAATTTTTAAAACAGAAACCATTCTTTCCACTTGCAGCATTTTCATATTTCATATATTCAGAGTGAAAGAGACACAAAAGATGATGTTTAATACATATAAGGGACTACTTATGCCAAGAACTTACTAGGCCCATCTCACACATCATCATTAAACATAAGAATTCTCTAAAATCTAAGCATTGGTATCTCTGTTTCACAAAACAAAAAAGAAAAAAAGAACAGAAACTGAGACTCCGGGGAGAAAGGTGACTTGCCCACTGCCACGTAGCCAGTGTGTTAGAGAATCGAGTTAGGGATGATCACCTGAGTGACTACTGAATCTCTTTAGGAAACTAACCCTCTCCCAACTGCTAAGATCACAGAGCTGCATAGCTCAGTGCCATTCTCAGGAGGAAGCCAAGCCTATACAGCAGTTACTACAGCAATTAGGGTTTTTGCTTGTTTGTTTGTTTGTTTGTTTTTTAATCGTAGAACATAGCATTGGCATGAGAAGCTACTCATACCATCACTTTGTTAGGGACTGTCTTCCCTTGACAGTTCCAGAACCTTAGATATTATAATTTTAAAATTTTTAAAACATCACATTTAATGTAATCATACGTTGCAGCAGTGAAGACCCAGAGACCAAGAAAATCAGGGAGCAAACATTTCCACCTTGTGACTGGGATCACGAAGCAGGTCAAATGACAAGCTGTCAGGAAAATGACACTTCTTCCTAAGAGAATATTTGCTACTCCCTTTTCTTTTTGGATCAGTGGATTTCAAGCTTTAGCTAAACAATATACTCAACTAAAGAAGCAAAGAACAAAACCAACCTAATTCTTGGCAAATAACCGAGACACGAAGCAAAATTTCAGTATTCTATTAATAGCTACCACTTTTGAGAGTAGTTTCATTGAAGCCACTCGTCAAATGTGCGGGGCTACTCAAAAGCAAAGGTGATGCCGACAAGATCGCAAGTGGCACGTGTGAACACAAATGCACAAGTCCATTGGAAGCAACATCTCTGGGTTGGAAAAGCCCAACTCTGCTTCTTCCTGGATGTGTGGCTCTTACCACCTTCGTTTACCATCCTGTGCCTCCATTTTCTCAGCTAGACATCAAAAGTAATGCCTACATCACGAGATATAGTAACGATAAAGTGGGAAAAAACTATAAACTACCTGGCATATAACAGGAGTTCAATAAAATGATAACTATTAACTACAACATGTAAAATACTGTTTTACTTTCTGTAGCACCTTCCTTGTATTACCCAACTTAGGATCTAAGGAACCTTTATGAAACCTTCAGCAAACTCTTCAGCAATCCAGCCAGGCAGCAAGAGAGCTCTAGACAGGCTGCAGCACCACGTCAAGCTGTGAGAGGTGCAGGAACAGAGGGGACCACAGGGTCCTCAGAAGAGACAGTGACATGCAGAGCCAAGACTAAGCTCCAGAAAGAGGTGACGTCTGAGTTGAACTACACGGCAGAAAACACAAGATGGAAATAGAGGTAGAGAACACTGAATGGACGCAGAGCTGACAGTGTGAAGAGGCAGCCTTGCAAAACTATGAGGGACATGAGCCCCATGCACGCAGGACACAGGAAGTCAGTGGCAGAGAGACAGGAAGTGGAAGCAAGGACCGCCTTGGAGAGCCTGCAGGGCTATACTACAGGTTCCACACCACAGAGCTGCCTGTGGGAAGCAGGGAGCTGTGAAAGATTTCTCAAACCAAAAGCAACCTGATGATACACACTGACTTTGCTCAGAATACAGGAAAGGGTGGGACTGAAGTGCAGAGTGTGAAGCTGGCATCATGGGAAGGGAAAGAAAGGGGGAGCAATTGGGTCATGCAGTGTCACTGGATGGAGGGTCCATGGGTATCAGGCACAACCTTACATGAGAGAAATACCTGGTGGCAGCATTGCATTCAGTGGGATGCCCCACTCCCTGGAAATGGAACTATCATGTAACAACAGAAGGAAGCTCACACTGATGGAGGCACTAATCAACAAGAATATTAACTTACATTATCTCTCTTACACCTTACAATAGGCTTATGGTGTACACGTCATTTTCCCATTTAACAGACTGGGAAACATAGATTGTGAGAGGCAAATGGTTTGCTTCAGTTCACACAAATCTACGATATCAAACCTCCAGCCTATATATTTTCTCCTTTTATACATTTGCCTTCTGCAACACGGCATCTTGGTATACTACCTCTTGGCAGGGAAAGGTTGCTGATTTCTCTAGTGTAAAAACTCCCACCATAGTTGGTTTTAAGCTTCCTGCAGTTTAACAACTGGCTTGCAATCTTGGAACAAACTGCTGTCAGGAGTGGGTGTGAGCTAGCTCCTGGTCCCCCTTCAGAAATCTCGTAGGAAATAAGAATTGTCACAAAATTCTTTTAAGTCTTCTCCTTTGCTACATGTATTAACAAATGATTTACTTCCTTGCAATATTTACTTACCAAGGTTTGTTTAAGTTAATAGAATGAGAAGCCAGGAATAAGGGCAGCCCAGTTACTTGATTTTGAGGTCATTAAATCTCTCAGCCTCTCATTCAGACCAGGAGCCCATCCTTTCTCCTAAGACAGCACCAGGAACAATTTCTCTTTCTGGAAAATATTTTCATTTTTTTAAAAAGCCACATTTGATTTTAAAACTATCAATTAACAGTATGTATTTGTGAGGGTCACCTTTATCCATTGGTCAGTCTAGGAGAATGCAACCAGCCAAAACATATGCCAGTATATTTATCCTGATTTTCAATAAAACTCTAGCCAGAAGTAAAACAATAAACATTAAACACTATTGCAGCCTTTCTCCACCAAGTACTCCCGTGCAAATTCTTCCTGTGCCAAATAATGATCTTACTTCTGGCCTAGAAGGCAATGTTTTTAATAACTTGCCTTAAAACGTTCCTCAAAATAAAAAAGAACAATAAAATCAAAACAACCGATAATAAAGTAAAATCTCTTATCTTTAGCTGCTGCCATCAGCAAATCTTAGAATCTCACCAATGAAAGGCAGTCCTTGGAGTTGTTATGAAAAATCGGTAGAATCAAATGGCAGGGCTATAAATGAGTTCTCACCCACTCAGAAGTGAGGGGTCAGAAAGAAGATCCTTATGAGAATGTGTCGTTAGCAAGAAGCCAGGGAGGAAGGCTAAGGCCCTTGTTATAAATAAAGATATTGAAAAT
Organism: Ctenodactylus gundi; assembly: GCA_004027205.1. Classification (NCBI taxonomy): domain Eukaryota; kingdom Metazoa; phylum Chordata; class Mammalia; order Rodentia; family Ctenodactylidae; genus Ctenodactylus; species Ctenodactylus gundi. Next base: position 79,242 of record PVKB01000654.1, read on the forward strand.
GAGGCAGCCAAAGTGTCGGTGTTATCAATGAGGAGTTCCTCAGCCAGCTAGGAGGACATTTTTTGTTTATTCAGTCACCTCTTTATTCATTGATCAAGGGCATTTTTTGAGGCCCAGCCTGGTGAGGTGCTGGTGAGGCCCTTGAAGTGCAAAGATGAAGATGTCACACCTGTCTCAAGAGCCCACAGTCCAGTCAGTGGAAGACCCAGAGGCTAGCTCATGACCCTGACACTATACGGTTGAGGCAGGGGTCCCAAGGAGGAAAGGCAGTCCTCACACAGGGTGAGAGCAAGGCTGCAAGGGCCAGGAGCCATTTGGGTCAGTGTCGAGGGGTGAATTGGAATAAGACCCCTCGGGGAAGGCAGCGAGGACAACCAGTTGGAAGGGCCAGAACAGACAACGACAGAGAGGGACAAAGGCGCTGCTGGCACATGGAGGGAAGTGTGCAGGCTGCGGGGAAGTGGAGCCACGTGGGAAGCGAGTGAGCAATAGAAACTGAGAAGGGGTTTTCAGAGCAGGAATGTGCCGGTGGGGTCTGAGCTTCAAGAAGAATTCTCCTCAGGTCACTCAGAACAGACAGAGAAAGAACGCAGAGGGGCCAGGAAGGAGGTAGACAGGAACAATATGGTGGTTCTAGACTGGGAGAGGGAGAACAAAGAAAGGACAGTCACTAGAGACTTTCAGGAGAGCAAGGAGCATGGACTTGACAGCTGTTTGAACCAGCACTGAGAGGCCGGTTCCAGTACCTTTTTCTCGGCCAATGCTGGAGGGAAGATGAGTAGGGTGTAGTTTGAGATGGCCCAGACCCCATCCTTGGCCTTAGAGGAGAAGAAGGAACATCTGGTATTGAGGTAGCTCAACAGAATGAGCCACCTGGGGAGCTCTTCACGGACAGTTAAGGCTCCCCTTCCACTCCGCTGCAGTTTCTCTGAGCATCCAGCCCCTCCCCTTTCCCCAGCTGGGTGGCTTTGGACCTTGGAAGACAACTGAGTTCTACAGCCTGCTGGGTATGGTCTTCAAGTAAATCACACATAGTTTCTCTGAGCTTGTTTTCCTCCTCTACAAATGAGGCATGTTGTGATTTGGGTCTGGAGCGTCCCCTAGAGACTTGTGTACCTAAGGATACACGAGGATGTTGGGAGATGGGACCTACTAAATAGGGTGGATACTTGGGGGCGGATCTGGAGGGGTATGCTGGTTCTTCCCTTTTCCGAGCACTTGGCTTTGGTCTGCCACGTCCCAAAGAGCTCTCTCTCCTGCTCTGGACCCACCATGTGCTTTTGTCATTTCTAGCTGTCCACCACTTATGAACAGACTGTGACCTTCTGAAACTGTGAGCTAAAATAAATCTATTCTCCCTAAAATTGTTGATTTTGGGTATTCTGTCCCAGTAACGAGAAAGTAACCGAGACAGGGCAATAACCCTTCCAGTCTGGTTTGCAGGGATCATTTAGTGAGATAGCACACACAAATGTAACCACAGGTCAGGGTTAGAGAAAAAGCCACAGTTGACTGGATGAGTGAATGAATAAAACAATAAAACATCAACACTCTATGATGTCAGATCTGAAATACAGCTGAAATTTGTTTAGCTTGTTACCATTGTTCATTTTTCAGTAAGAGCCCACCAATCGGAATCCCAAGTCAAGACCTGCGCTCAGGAATGGTTACTGAAACCATCCAAAAAGACCGGACCCACTTCGCAATGCACCCAGTACTCACTCCGTGTGAGGCCCTATACCTGGAAGCAGGAGCACAGCAGTGAACTAGACGTTTCCCTGGCTCAGAGGGAGGCATAGCTCAGGGGCAAAGCATTTGCCTGCAGAGGGGACTGCGGATGCAGATGCAGAGCAACTGCTGGAGCTCAGCAGAGATGCAGACCTCCACATGACACTGGGGAGGCCAGGGAAGGTCCTAAATGAGGCTAAAAGAATAAGAGAAGGGGTCCCACAGGGGATGGCTCTTCATACAGTAAAGCCAGAAGATGGCCAAAAGAGCAACTTGAGAGCAGGGATTTTGTTTTACTCACTTTTATGTCTCCTAGCAACAAGCACTGACTCCAGCCCAGAGCCAATCTAATAAAGACAGGAAAAAAAAAAAGAACAGGGGAGAGGAAAGCAAGGAAGAACAGAAGACAGACCACAGTTTGGCAATAATGGCGGATTGACCACAAGGTACAACAGAGACAGCGGGGTATGGAACGGCAGAATTGGGTTCTTATTTTGTTCTAACATTTCCAAGCTTGCAAAAGTCACTTCACTTCACTTCTCTGAGCACCAGTTTTTACACCTGTGGAGGGGGGGTAACAAGAGTGTATAGTTCACAAGGCTCTTGTTAGAGAAAAGTGGGTATAAAGAAATTTTAACACTTTACGACCATTTATGTTATAACTGATAAACTGGAGAAACAGCCTACAAAAAGATGATCTTCACTTGCCAAGAGGCAAAGATATAACTCCAGAGGCCACTACTGAGAGGAAGAGGCCACCTGTGCATCCTGACATTGAGCTGGCTATAATGCTGAACAGTTTCTTCAGGTTTCTGTAGAGGAAAAAAATAGGAAAGGGCAGAGCAGAGTCCAACCAACAGACAAAATCCAGCTGATTAGTCAGGAAGCTAAGAACCTAAGAGAAATACAAGAGATATGAAAAGAAGAAAATAAAATGCTCATTTATTAATCCCCTAGGGTATATCAAGATATTACACCATTGTCGTTCCAGGATCGTTGTTCCAGTTTTATTGACGAGGACTCAGGAGCTCAGAAGGGTGAGGGGATTTCCCAAACTCAGGAAGCTAAAAAAGAATGAGGTCAAGAGCTGAGGTTCCTGGATGAGCCTAGCCTCCAAGCCCAGGTGTTCTCCCGAATGTCTTTCATCCCCTTAGTGCAATACCTATCAAAAATAGCACTCAATCGCCACTAGTCACCAACTCTGGAATAAGCAGGCCTGACACCCTGGGCAGACGTACAGTATCCTTCCACAGCGCCAGCACCTTCCCTAGCACCCTTCACAGCAAAAGAACTCTTCAGCACACCAGCACTCTCCATAGCACCAGCATCCTCCTCCGTATCAGTAACTTCCACAGGACCAGGGTTTCTCATAAAACCAACACCTTCCTTAACACCAATACCTTCAAGTGTGCCATAGCCCTGGCATCCTCCCAGCACGGCACTCAGCGCATCACTAGATCCCTCCATGCTACTAGTACTTCCGTATCACTAGCGCCTCCCACACCCCTCACACCTTGCATGGCACCAGCACTTCCACAGAACCACTATGCTCCGTAGCACTAATATCTTCCATAGGAACAACTTTCCACAACGCCAGCGTCATCCAGAGCACACACTGTCCACAGCAAAGTCATCTTATGAGGAGCCCTCAGTTCCCACACTTAAGAAGGAAAGGTTGCCTCTCGGCACCCTCCCAACTGCTAAGAGTAGCCTGCTGAAAATATCGCGAGACTCTGGTCTTTTACAATAACTGCAAGAGCCTCACTAGCTTTAGAAACGAGAATGATTTCGGACAATATTTTCAGCCTGTCTTTCTCAGTTCATCTCTCCCCATTCTGCTCTCTTCTCCCTTTCTCTCTCTCAGGTCAGTTTTGAAATTTGAAGTCACAGCTGTTCCACCTCGGGAAGGCACTGCGGTGACAACTGCATGCCTCCTTGCCCTTCCTAAGGCTACGTTAGCCCTAGGCATATATCCCCAAGTGAGACCTAGCAACTGTTCGCCTGCACCAAGCTATCTAAGGCTGACTGTAAATTCCAACTTCCAGCCCTCATTCACCATCTGAGATCTCTATCCTTGTCTCCAGACCCGTGAGTTGAGTTGTATCTAAGGGTGGCACCACCCTCCCAAGCGTCTAGGCACTTCCTACATACTGCATCTCCCCAGCCTCCTGCCTCACAGCTCACACAGAAAAGCCAAACACCAAGGAGTCCCCAAGCCCCCTTTCTCCTACCAGAAACAAGTTCTGCGAATTATATCTCCATGTAGCCCAACCTGCATCCCTGAGCCCCAGTGAGCTGACTCAGCTCATACCCTCAGCAGCTTCTTAATTACCGGCACAGCCTCCTCCCACCTCTCCCCACGTCCAGCCAGCAGATGCTTCCTCCACAAGGCCCACAGGGAGCTCACTTGAAGAAAGCGAAGAACCAGGCTAATTAATGCTTGAAGTTTTACATAACCAAACAAGAATTTGCTTCATTCCTCCCTTTTCTTTTTCTTCCAAGTGGAAGGGCCCTCCTCCACCCATGCTTGACAGTCAGTGCTGACCAGACTGTCCTGGCACCACAAACCCTTTCCTTCCTGACCCCAGGGGCTAAATGGGCCAAAGAGCGTCGGGGGCTTCCACAGGCCCGAGAACCTGACCAAACTCTGCCTTCTCTTTGAGTTGGCTCGTTTCTGTTTTGATTGGCATTTACTGACTCTCAGTATGTATCTGAACCCCTCAGATAGTGCTGAATCCTATGTGTACAATACCTATCCCTCTAAACACAAACCCATGATACAGCTTAGCTCATATATTAAAGTAGCAAGAGGTTAATAATAATAATAATATGCCATAGACCTTAGCAAACTCAGTGTATATTTAGTATACATTTTTTCTTTCCTTATTGAATAGGAAATTTTTACCTTTTTGTATAAAAGAAACACTTTATCACCTTTGTTTGATATATCTGAGAAATGCTAGCATCACTACTCCTGTACTTCAGGGTCTTCACTTGTTTACTTTTCTGTGGTCAAACACAAGGTATCATGCAAGCATTCAACCACTAAGCTAGATCCCCAGACCTTTGGGACCATTCTCAAGTAAAATAAGGATTACTGAACACAAGCACTGTGATCCTATGATGGTTAAAATTAACTGAGGCAAGTCCTCAGTGATTATTGTGCATGTGGTGTATACAACCTGGACACACTGGATACAGGGATGAACAGAGTCCTGGGCTGAACAGATTGGGACAGCGTGAGATTTCATCATGCTACTCAGAATGGCATATGACTTAAAATTTATGGACTGTTTTTTTCCAGAACTTTCTATCTGATATCTGATGCTACAGTTGACTGTGGGTAAGTGAAATCAGGAAACAGGAAAGTGAAGATCTGATCATAAAGGTACTGCTGAATATCAGCGTCTCATATTTAACTGATAAAATAGCCACATCACCAAAAGCAATCAAAGACGAAAAAACGTAACATGGACCAATATCATGACTGGTAATTCAGCCACAGGTAGCATCTATCACTTTTTTTAATGTCATTTTTCCTCTGTATTTGTGACACCATTTTAATCACTGCTTTTTTCATTCAACATTGTCTGTTAAATCTTTCCTAAATTATTGCATGTCTTCAAAGCTATCATTTTAAATGGCTCTGGTTAAGGAAGGAGTCACTAAAAACTCTTAATATTCTGATAACAAGAGCAAAAAAATTTAAATTGATTCCCATTTTTGACTGATTATTACAGCAATGCACGCTCACTCAAACACGTAATACTCTAATGAGAAATGTAGAAAGCATAAAAAAGTTTAGAAAGTGAAACTATCTCACTCACCTATAATTTAGAGTAAAATGCTCTCTGAGAAACAAAAACAAAAACAGGTTCTCAGAAAACTGTAGAACTCCATTACATACATGTAGTTTATTTATGTAATGGTGAGAAAGTTGCTGAGAAGTCTAAGTTTACAGTATTTGGTTTTACAAATAATTCTGCACTGAACATTTACATATATATGAATCTAGGCACAGCTCTACGCCCTCTGGACCAGGACAGGTCCACTTTGCCCCTGTCTGGTGCACACACACATCATGCACCAACATACCTGCCCCCCCCCCCCCCCCCCCCCCCCCCCCCCCCCCCCCCCCCCCCCCCCCCCCCACAAAGCCACATGCTCCTTCCCTTAGGTCTGTGCTGTTCTTGCCAGGTCCACTCTGTGTGACGCACACACACTGAAGAAACACGAAAAGAGCAGCACCTGCCCTCAGAAAGTGGCTAGCACCCACAGAGTTCTGTCCCGCACGGGATGCCAATGGATGTGCCCCCCTCCTGCTCAGGCTCGCACACCCAGAAGCTCTAACAGATTTGGCACAGAGAAAGACAGCCAAGGGCAGAAAGAGACCAATATGTCTCTCTGTGTGCCAACTCCAGCCCCCACCGCCAAGCAAAGGGATGTCTTCTCTTTGAAAGGCCCTGCTCATAGTGGACACAAAGCAGTCCCCTTCCGCTATGCAACTCACTCTGTACAGATGCTATGTCTCCTAGATGGTCTGTACCTCATCTTCACAGCAGCCCCATTAGCATCTCCATTTGATAAACAGTTTAGTGACTGCCTGTGGCCAACATGGCCAGTACCAACAGCAAACAAGGCTCCGAGCCAGCAAGCCTGCCGCGACGGCCGCCCAGCCTCTCTTCCCATGCTTCCCTGGCTGCTTCGCCTTCCAACTATCCTCCAGGACGACCTCCAGGCCTCTCTCCATGCATCATCTTCGTCCGAGCTGCTGCTATTTTTGATTTGCATCATTACAGTAGCCTGATAGTCTCCCCACCTTCCCGCTTGCCTACAACACCCTAGTAGCCATGTAAAAATGGCATGCTTTTTGCAAAACACATTGCCCACATCCCTCTTCTTTACAAAGCACACAAAGCTTAGAACTATTTGCAATCTGCCTAGTTTTTCTGCCCTATCTTTGCCTGTTCACCACCTCTGTCGTAGAGCTCAGCCTCACTATTTTTAATCCTACTGGGAATAGCATCTCTCCAGCCTCAGGGCATTTGCACAATCTATGTTTCTTTAGATGCCAGCACCCTTGTGCTTACTGAACATTCACTCATCTTCCTACTACCCAACTCCTAAGTGACCTCCCTAGGACAATTCCTTGGGGTTCCTCCTTTCATCCTCATACAATATGCTTCACAGTGCTGTCATGCAAATTTTATCATGGCCAGAGATATGCATTTATTGATTCTAGTGACCCCTTCCATCAAGAGACAGGAAGTCAGCCATTAGCTCCCCACCACCACCAAGTCGGCTTTTCTTTCACTTTGTCTTATTTGCATTTCTTGCAACTAAAATTTGGGGGAATTTTTACACATTTCTATTAATTTTTCTAAAAATTATGATGGAAAATCAGGAAGAGAGGGACAGGGAAAATAGAAGAAATAAAAGAGGAATTTATCAGAATATTCTGGAGTATAGGAATGCAGGAATAGAAAGGTTGACATTTGATCAAACTTAGTCACGGAGGCTTCGCGAATCCTCCAGAAGTGACCAGGTCGTTCTCCAACTCCACACTGCATTTGCCATCGTGGGCACCCGGGTGCTAAGCCGGCTGTCACCAGCCTTACCTTTACTTTCTCCTATACCAGCAAGAAACTGACCGTGAACTCCGCGATCTTGGGCACCCGGAACTTCCCCTTGTTCTTCTGTTCTGGCTGGTACTCTGTTCTTGTCTTCACGATCACCTGGAAAATTCAACCAGTGTCAATACGCATGGGACTTGAGGCAGCTCTCTGTATCTCTCTTTTTTTCTAGTAATTAGAACATATTATTCCATCACCCAAAAGTCAGAAAATATATAATACCCTTCTCAAACACACACACACAAGAAGATGACAAAATTACCATGATACCCATAATATTTCCCAATTCCAACGGAAACAACCACAGATAGCAGCTTTAATTACTCCAATCCAAAGGCCTGTGGCTGTGTATCATGTGGCTTACATACATCTGCTGTATATGAAAACACACATCCTGTTTTCTGAAATGGATTTAAACTTCATGATCTAGTTTATAACCTGCTTTAATTATGCAACGCTACATATACTTTTTCCCCAATGTAGTGAAATTGACAAGTTTATCCTGCCTTTTTTTGTGTGTGTGTGTGTGCTAGTGTATGAACGCAGGACCAAGTGAATGCAAAGCAAGTATTCTACCACTGAGATCCATTCCCAACACTTCATTTTGCCTGTGGATATAGTCTAGTATTTCATTGTGTGTGTACACTATGGTGGAAATTTAACCATAAGTTTTATTCATGGAATCAAGAGAGAGTATCTGAAAAGTCTAATAATGTCCAATATGTTGGTTTTATAAATACTTTTATAATACATGTTTCTGTGTATGAACCTAGGCATATTTCACTGACCTCTGTACCAGAATAGGTCCCTTTACCCACTGCCGTTAGATCACTTCCATGGTTTAAGTCAAAAAAAAATTATAATGAACATCCAGTAGTTAAAGCTTTGCACATATCCTTAATTTCAATTGAATTGGAGAATTGTGCAGAGAAAAATATTAATGTCTGTTCAATCCATTGTACCATCTTATTTTTCTAAAGCTGACTATTTTTGCAGAGGTGGCTCACGTCTTCCTCAGATACGCTGCCAACCTGACAAGACATGTGTGGAGCTCCATCCCACTGCACAGGCAGAGTAGAGAAAAAGGAAGCTGACAGCTGATCAATAACTACTGCCAAGCGTCACAGCCCATGAGGAACACAGAAACTGTGTAAGCCTCAGGGTCTCACCTGAAGATATGAACAATAACAATAATAATAATCCCTATTAGTAAGGCTCCCTAGAAAATTAAGTGAGGTGTAAACGGTTAATGTTTTTAAATAATTTATTATATGTCAAAACTAGAGAAAGTCCTTCATATACCCTACCTGCATACAATGATTTCCATCCACTGGGCAAGTAAATTGGCATTCAGACATACTAAGACACTTGTCCAAAGTCACACAGTTAAAAGGAAGCAGTCTTCCAGCCATGATCAAGCTTAACTCCCATTGTAGCATAAGCTAATTTTTCCTGAAAACCCCCTCCAACATCTCCTGAAGGCAACAGTCAAGAACGGTGACTAGAATTGTATTAAAAATGCTCTTAAAGTCCACGAGGCGTGCGACTGATTCAGTGGAGCTCAAGAAAGAAGATGGGCAAGCATTCCGTGTGTCAAGTATCTCCCATATGGCCCCTAACGATAGTGGTGAAAGAGGACTAGGCCCCCCGCTCATAGAAAACGCTTGCTTTCTCCGACCTTTTGAACTCATTTGTCAATGCAAATTCCATGTTGTGTCCAGTTCCCTTTGCAGTGTTCTTGGGTACACAGCAGAAAGAGAGACTCTGGCTGCTGCTGCTGCTGCTGCTGCTGCTGCTGCTGCTGCTGCTTCTTCTTCTTCTTCTTCTTCTTCTTTTTGAGACAGGGTCTCACTCTGTAGTCCAGGCTGATCCTAACTCACTACGGAGCCCAGGCTGGCCTTGGACTCATGACAATCCTCCTGCCTCAGCCTCCCAAGTGCTGGGATTACAGGCATGCACCACCACACCCAGCTCATGTGGTGGTGGGGAATCAAACTCGGGTACTTGGTACTTGACTTAGCATTTGCTAAGCAAGCACTTTAACCCTGAGCCGTTCCTCCAACTCTGACTTCTTGAAATAAGGAAATGGTACAGCTGAACTCAAGACACTCATATGCTGGCTTATGGATTGGAAGGGATGTTCTACCATTTTTATTTTCTTCCTACATCTCATGTCAAAGAACAGGAAAACAGAAGCATACTATCGGGTACAGTCTCTCCCACAATTACTTTATGCTATACAAAACTTTGGCATTGATGTCCTCTTTCCCTGTGTTGCACACCGGTGGCAGAAGCTACAGCTCCAGGCAGGCATGTGATCAGTGAGACAACTGATATTACACGGTGTGTTACGCCACCAAGCTGGAGTGCACAGTAGGCTATGTAGACTTATCATTTCCGGTATATGATATGTTCAACTTACGTCGGGTTTATCTGGGAATAATGGTAATGTAAGTTGAGGATCAACTGTATTCAGTAGGCTTGTTGCCCCCCTCTCCTTGAAACATTCTCTTCCTGTGGGGCCATTGTGCTCTTTCTATTGGTCTCTTTCTACCACAGTGGCCCACTCCCCTGTTTTTCTTTAGCCCCTCTCCCTCCACATTACCTCTCAACGGTGGCAGTTCACCAGAACATCCCCGGCCACTCCCATCTCCCTCCACAAGGCCCCCGCTGGATGTTCTTACTCATTCCCATCACTGCGAAATCCATCGTTTATTTGTATGACTCACATGTACCTCTCCATTGAGACCTCACCCGAGTCTCAGTTTACTCTAGGAGATAGTTGTCCTCGGATTCACACAACTGAATTTCCCGTGGCCACAGTTCACACTTTGAGCTCTGACTTACCCTCCTCAATGACCTAGCCCTCATTGTTTTCATATCAATTATGTGGTTCGGATCTGGACTGTCTCCCCAAAGCCGCATGTATTTGGATCCTGTGAAATACCTATGGATTCTTTGTGCTGTTCAAAGAGGTGGGACCCAATCAGGAGGAGTGGGTTATATGTGTATGGCAGCAGACAGACTTGTAATAGATTAGGTTACAGGCACATGACTTGTAAGGGCATACCCCAGCTTCTTCGGGAGACCCCTGATTCTTCCCTTTGTGATGTTGGAAGCCACTGCTCTCTGCCAGACCCTTTCTGCCATTGCCACCTGCCCATGAAAGGACTGAGACCTTCTGCAACTGAGAGCTAAAATAAATCTTTTCTTCCTGAGGTTGTTGGATAAAGTGCCCCAGCAATGAGTAAGTAACAAAGACACCTATGGAGTCCTCCACTAGAAAATCACAAGCATGTCTCTGCCACTGGTTATATCAAATCAAATACTGGATATTTCCCTTCCGCTCAGTTACCAAATCCATTCCATCATTCCACCTGTTCCATCTCCAGAAGCCTCAAATATGACTCTTGAATTGGCCCATTTGTCTAAAAGGTTATCCTGCCTCCATTCTAGTCCAGGCATGCTCACCTTTCTGTGAACTTTGGCTCCTGGCCAGCCTACGCACTTCCCCAAACTCAAAAATAAAAAAAAAAAACCCTCCTTTTAGACTAGAAGCATATACCAGCAAACCTTCAGAAAACACTCAGGAGACTAATACCTGGCAGAACCACAAGAAGGTGGCTCTGAGAGGTCAGAGAATAGGGCAGTGAGGGGAGAAGGTTACAGAGATGAAGCTGGAAAGGGCAGACGGATGCCAGGCGAAGCACTCTGAAGACCAAATCAAGGGCAGTGAGGGGCCAAAGAGAGATAGCACCCAAAAGAATGGCTTCAAGATGGGAACTACAGGCAGAGGAAATGCCTGACCGTGGAGATGCATCTGGCAGCAGGGGAGGAGATGACAGAAAACGAAGACAACGTAGCCCTGCACAGTGACTGGAGTCAACCAGCTGGGAGAAGTTGCACAAAGCTCTGTGCTTTATTTCTACAGAGTGGAGCCACAAATGCTTCATTTCTTCATATAAAAGACAATAACGGTTACATTTGTTAGTATTTTAAGGGGAAAGCATAAGAAATGTCACCCAATTGTTGTTAATTGTATATGGGAAAATTAGCTTATATACGCAAAAAGAGAAGTGAGAGAAGAGAAAAATAAATTTGCAAACAATGGCTCTGTTCTGGGTATTCTTTTTTCTGCAGTTAAAAAAAAAGGAGCAAAAGAGAGCCCTAGGTCTTTGATTTATAACAGAAATAGTAAGAGAAAAATTGGAGAGGGAAGAGAAAAAAATTTCTTCCCCATCTTTTTTTTTTAATTGAAACTAGAATTTTACAGATGCTTAGAAAAATGAAACTGCAGGTTTTCAAATATCACGTGGATGTGACCAAAAAAACAATTTTTGTTTTCTTTTCCTATTTATACTTTGATATGTTATTGTCCTGTCAGCTGCTAATATGAGGAGCATAATTTAACACAATTGGCATTGTGAAAATGGAATAAATTATTTATCCTAAAAGGACCCCTCAGTCTGGCTATAATTCCCCCTTCACTGTCAAGGCCACATAATACATGGTGGTTCAGATGGCGCAAAGTACAGATCATAAAAATTTAAAATACAACTTCCCAGGATTATCAATAATAAAGAAGCTCCCACATGGAGAAGTCCCAGGATTGGCAGCAACAATAAATCAAAGGGCAGAAGGGCCGACAAGGAGCAAGCTTGTATTTTTATGAGCTGGACTTAATACAGGCCAAAAATAGACCTACGCTGTACTCTCAGCTCATTCCTAAGGCAAAAGAGAAGTTCAGGGCCAGGACAATGACAGATGGCTGCTGAGTACCTACTATGTGCCAGACCCATGCTGCACACCCTCGTGATGGGGATCTATTTTATCCTCATAATTATCCTAGCCACACTTTCTTCAGACCTCGCTTCCTTAAAATTGTTATTGTTGCCATTTTTCAGATAAAGAAAGCTAACTCCAGCAATTTCAGACAGTTTCGTATAAGCAAGTGAGTGGTCAAGTGGTTAAGGTGGTATACAACCTCAGGATTTTCATGCTCCAACGCAACAATCATATTTTTAAGGCATCCACTATGCCAAAGCATGACCTCCCATCTCAGCAAACTGCCTCACTCACTCTAGGAGAAATGTGTAATTGTCCTCGTCTTATAGACAAGAACCTGTGTCTGGGGACAGAAACAATTGTGCACCTTCGTATGGCCACTAGAAAGAGAGCCAAGATTTGAACCTAAGCTCAGACCCAAACACCACCTAACACACTGTGTTCCTACAGAAACTGGGGTGTAATAGGCACTCCATAGATACTGTTGAATGAATAAATGAACAAATAAACTCCATTTCCAATGAAAGAAGCTGAAGCTGCCCAGACACAGCCTAAATTTGGGGGCTTACTCCCTTTGTCTTCCTCACACCTCACCTCACACTTTTTGGGGGTCTGAGTCTTTCTCTGGGCTCTTGAAGGTTGGCATGAGTAAAAAATGCAGGTGAAATGTCAGTGCTCAAACAGCACTTGTGGGAGTGCCCACGAGATGGGGTGATTTTTAAAAATGAAAATGTGAGGTCTATTAATGTTAAAAAAAGGACAAAAGTTATATAAGAAAAGTCTTCAAATGGGCCCCAATTCACGCCCACTTGTCTTTTCCAAATATTTAAAGGTTTCTTTTATGGCCTCTCAAAACCAATTTATAAATATTGTAAGAACAAAATATGTTCATAACATCCTCCAGGTTTATTTGTGTTGTCACAAATGCCAGAAATTTAATTTTTGGGGCTAAGTAATATTCCCCTGTGTATGTATCACTATGTAATGTATACATGAAATAAAACTATGTAGTGTATACATGAAATAAAACGTTCTTTTGGTATATGATTATTATTTGTCAATCAAAAATAAAATAAGCAGGTGTGCTGGTTCACACCTGTAATCCCAGCACTTGGGAGGCTGAGGGAGGAGGACTGCCATGAGTTCAAAGCTGACCTGGACTATACAGTGAGTACAGGGCCACCCTGGACTACAGAGCAAGACTTTGTCTCAAAACAATAATAACAAACATTTAAACACACACACACACACACACACACACACACACACACACACTCACATTATGTGTGTCTGTGTAAGTGGAATCACTGCATACCACAGGCACTCATCCTGTTCACAACCACTGCTCTATGCTGTATTTATGCACCAGTCTTCATTTAACCAGTGCCTTCTCATGGAATAGTCCAAGTCTTTTTTTAAATTTTGTTTGTTTTGTTTTTCTAGTGTCTATAAACCTTTGAAGTCTTCAGAAAATATACCCAGAGAAGTATTCTTGCCAGTGAAAAGCATACAAGTACCATTGCATACACAGTTTAAAGCTATTGTTCAATGAAAAACAAAAAATACTCCCTGTTAAACATTGTATCAACATATATCTAAAAAGAATATACTGAGGCCATTTTTGTTCCCAAAATTGCCAAATCTAGGTATTACGTAATTTTTGCCAATAAGCAAAAAAAACCCTATATATCTTAAAACTGTTTTTAAATTATACAGAATTATTTATGTGATTATTATTCAATTTATATTGCAAAAACTGTCTAGGTGGAGTATGGCCCACTGTGAGCTGGTTTACACCAGTGTGTTGTGAATCTCTGAAGAGGAAGAGGCTCTGTGAGCTTGGGCCCTACAGGGAGGTACATATCTGATGCTCCTTTGAGAAAAGCTGACATTTCTCTGATCCTGTGTCTTGGGGAGGAAAAGAGGCCAAGAGAAGGGTACACAGGCCTCAAAGACAGAAGTGGCTTACTTCGGCCCAATATTATTCCAGGTCTCCCAAATTAAGCATCTGCCCAGACCCTACTCTTAAAACCTCATCATTCTCAGTATCTTTCACTTTCCTATTTTCCTTCCAAAAATATCATCTTTTCTGGGTGTCCAGTGAAAGAAAGAAAGTCATCCCAAGGATCTGTCTCTAAGTGCCAGACTCTGAGCTAGAATCAATAGATAATTTTCATATTATTCTCCCCTAATATGAGCTCTGTTAGGTAGGTATATTTATTTTTACAGTTGAAGGCAACACAAAGTCCAGAGAGGCAAGATGATTTTCCAAAGCTACACAGTAGTCAAATAGCTCAGTTGAGGTCTCCAGGAATGCAAAGTGCACGTAATCTGCCATATAAACTTGAAGTATGTCAAACATCAATAATTGGCCTCCAATCACATTCCCCTCCTCCCACAAGCAGGTGAGCTAACCTCCAGGACTGATGAAAACTTAGTAATCTGAAGAAAGCAAACGCGCATTTTTCCCAAAGCCTGGCAGCTGGCTTGCTGTGTACAAATTCAAATGGGTCTTTGCCAAGGTGGAGCCAAACCCATCTGTGGTTTGTATCTCCCAGAACACCTGCATGGAAATAATGGCTGCGTGGCTTTCTTTTTTGTGTGTCCTAGGACAGCAAGTCGCTTCTCTGAGCCTACTTCTGCTTCTGTAAAATGAGGACAATAGCAGAAACCTCACAGAGAAGTTGTGGGGACATCCAATGTTATGGTTATCTAGATAAATTAAAGGTACCAAGATCCAAAAGGTATGTCCCAAAATTAAATGTATGAAAATATTCCAGCTTCTCAAAACCTTGCCTCTGTGATCTGGAGAAAGCTGCTCAACTTCTTTGGGTATGTTTCCCCACATATGGAGTGAGTAAACTGAGACCATTTTTAAATAGACAAGAAAAAGAGAGGGAATTACTCAGTCAATATTTCTACTGCCCATTGCATGCTAGGGCTTAGGTTATTGAAATAATGAAGAATTAGGGTCCTTAGGCCTAGAAGGCAAGTGGAGCAGACAGGGAAAATTCTTCTCCAGTCAACCTGACACCAAGTCTCAATAAATCCAACCACCTCTCCAATTTCACTGCCCAAGCTTCAACCACCACCATTGCCTTCATGAATGGCAGTGGCCTTACAGCTGGGCTCAGGCCTTTTGGACTTTTCTTCTACTCTTCCTGGTGGGGATAATGAGGGAAACTGAACCACCTCTACTTTGGTGATAATGGTTTTGTTACTGTATGAAGAAATGATTGGAAGGAAAGAAGAATAGGGGCTTTGAAAGCCAAAAGCATGAGGTGGAGCTTCTCCCTGTCTCCTAGGGTGACCAACAGCAGCTAGAGCAGTGAGAGTAGTATTACTATAGTGTCTGAGTTTCTTTAAAATCTGGATCAAAGTAGTAACTGCCTTATTGGGTTCCACTAACAATTGACCAAAGTATGTGTGTGCGTGTGTGTGTCTGTGTGTGTGTGCGTGTACGCATTTGGCTGAGGATGCTAGCTAATATTTAGGAAGCGCTTGAAAATGGTATCTATTACTCTTTTTATGGTTAGTTTTGTGCTAGACATTTTAGAGATGAGGCCATCAGGTGTACCTATTACAGTTTAGGTACAATTCTCCCTTCACAGAAAAATAAATTGATGCTCACCTCACAGAAAAAAAAAAAAATGTTTTCCCAGGAACATTTGAGGGAGCCCATGATGTGCTCTGGTATGGGATGTGTCCCTATAAAGGTTTTCAGTCAAACTGCATGTTTTCTTTTCAATACATGCTGGCTCCTATAAAAGATAAGGTATCTCTGCTTCAGGCATTGAGTGGTTTTCTGATACATTTGGACTCATCAGTACTGGGTTAGTCTCTTCTTTCAGACAGAAAAGAAAGCCCTCAAAGGTGGGTGAGAAGAGTAAGGGAAAATCACAGCGGTCTCTGGATGGCTTGGAGGTGTGTAACAGTCTGGGTGAAGGGCGACCTTATCAGAGTCCCTTTTCGTTGCACATGTCTTCGGTCTGCAAGGCTATAGCAGTTGGCTTCATGGAACCACAAGACAATACCCCTTCTTTTCCTTCTAGTTTCCTCTTAGCATCTTAGTTTAAATTACAGAACTTTCTCCTTCTGTAACTCACCAAATTTAAGCCTAAAAAATTAAGTGTATCACTCTTGGTTCCCAAGGATATAGCACATCTGAAATTGAGGTTCCTAACTTTGACTGCATATAGGAATCACTGGAAGTAGTTTATTAATTCTGATACCTGTGTCTCACCCAGGTTCGACCCTAGATATCGGGAATTTAAAAATCTCCCCGTGTGATTCTAATATCAAAATTAGTCAAAATCCACCTTATGTGTATTTAACAAGTATTCAATCTGTACTATCCTCTTACATTTATTTAGTGTAAACCATGTATCCAAAATTTATTTTTGAAGGACTATCAATTTCTCAAAACAGCTCAAGAGTTCTTTGTTTCTGCCACCCTGCCCTGGCACATTCTCATACTGACAACCTCTGCACTTTCAAAACAAATGACTCAACCCCAATCCAATCATCCAAGCTCTTTATCTCACTTTGACTCCTCTTCTGTTGATTGGATGCAGCCAATTGGTTAAGACACACAATGGTCTCCTAAAGATGCCAATAAGAAAATAAAACAAATGGAATGATCCATTTTTCACTCTTCAGCCAGGGAACTCCAACATTTACTTTCAAATCTCACCTTTACGGTATGCAAAAACTCACATTACAAAACACCAAGTTCCTTCAGGTGGATCTTAGGTGACAATATTTCTCCCACCTGTGTCCATAGGTAATTCCCCCACCTCCAGTCTTTGTGTGAATGCCACCTCCATTTTTCATGGACTACTCCCATGTCAGGAGATGTGCCATCAGCCAGTCACTCATTCCCAGCCACGCCTCCATGAAAGACACCCTACACCAGTCATGCTGTTCCCCAAAAGCTCCCCCATGCTGTGCACATGTGTTTTCTTTTCTTTCTTTTCTTTTTTTTTTTTTTTTTTTTTTTTTTTTTTTTTTTTTTTTTTTTTTTTTTTTTTTTTTTTTTTTTTTTTTTTTTTTTTTTGCCTGAAAGTCATTTTCTTCCCATGGTCTACCTGGAAGATTTTTCTTCACCGTTAAGAACCCAGTTTCTATATTTGCTTCTGCACTTAACTAACCCATCATCCCTGTCCTATCCCCAAAACCTCCCTATTCTCTTCCCACCCAGTCAGAATGTAGCTAATTCCATGCATGCACTCTCACAATCTTTGTAACGCTCAGGCATAGCATTTACCATGAAGCATTACATTCATTGGTCATACTGCATAAGGACTTTGCAATTTTGCCTTTTTATAACCATCTCCTAGCATAGAGACGGAGCCTAAGCAGGAGCAAATTGAGAGCTTGTTGGAATGAATCCAATTCTCTGTCCTCAAATCTATACAACCTCCCCCCTCCCCCTGCCCAAATTGCGACAGGTTTTTGCTCTCATCATCTATAAATTTATTTGTAATCATTGCTCTGATAAAACTTTAACAAGAAAAGGTTAACTTGCTTGTCCTTATATGTAGATACAAGCCAAAAATGAATAAACACCATAATTCTTAAATAGCATGAGAGATGCCTTAACCCTGGAAACAATAGCTATATTTTTATAAGAAATGGAGTATATTTGGCTGATAAGGAAATAAGAAGGCTTGGGATGGAAATACTGCTGTTTTATTTCCTGGAATAAGGGGCTCCTAAGGGGCTGATGAGGGGTCCTTGATTTACCTTCTCTGGAGCAGGCAGCTGTAAGTGATTAACCTCCAAGGGAGTGATGAGAGGAACAGTCTGGAAGCCATCCTCAACCGAAGGTGGCTTGACTCCCTTCTCACTGGGGTTACTGTTCAGTTTCACCATCCTGACGCTTTTCTTCCCAGACCTAAGGCAAGCAGTGGAATTCTGGTTACATCAGGAGGTGAGGCAGGGGAAGAGAGGGTGACGACAGAAAATAGCGCTGTCCTCAACAGCTCCATTTGGGTGCCTTTCAATCCAGTAATCAGTCATTGATCTTCCACTAGGTTTCCTGACATGATTCCCATCGTCCAGTAAAACTTCTTTAATCATCAGATCACGGCACCTGCCCACGGAGTTCAACAGCCCTCCAACTGGGGAAACCACAAAACCCCAGACCTACATAAAAAATACACACTTAAAAATGCCCAAAGCTGAAGTGTTCACACAATCTCAGTGAAAAGCTTATTCTCCGTGAAGAATGAAATCCTGTTATTCTGGGTCCCTCTGCAGTGTGATAAATTTCACCTCGCTATCCTGGTTATTTTATTATGTTGATTTTTCTCTAACAACCCCCCTAAAATACAATAAATACATTCAATGTCTCTAGGTGTAGCCTTTAGAAATATACAAAGGTTGTACATGAGATTTGATTTCCTAAAACAAAAGGGGGCTGGCTTGAACCCGATCCTCTTATTCAACCATAGAATGCCTCCATTTCCTCAATAGCAAAGGATCATTTTTTTTTTTTTTTGGTTCCATGGAAAGTTAGCAGCCCCCGTACTGCAAGATTGCCAACTAAATAAACAAATCACATTTATTCCCATCCAGCCCCGCTGGAAGTCAAACAGTGTTTCCACTCCACCCTCGGAAGCCCAGCACAACTGAGTGTTTCTTGTCAACCCTGCTGACGGAACGCTATCAGACAAAACAGGGCTGCTGTATAAATATAAAGGGTGGTAAGGGTTTGCTGGATGTTGGGGAGTGGCCACAACAAAAACAAATGCCTACTTACTGCGCTGCACTCTTGAGGGTCAGAGCAGATTCAAGCCAATTTCAAGAGGAGGACAAACAGGAGTCCTCCCTCCTCAGCCCGAGCCTGTGGTGCTGAAAGGACAGCGCCTCGCGTGTGTCCGGATCCGGAGCTTCTGAGAGCGAGGCGCCTGTGAGCGGGGAAGATCTCCCGGCAGCTGCCTGCTCCTTTGCTAGCTCACTCGCGCCCCCTCCCACCGGGGAACGGGCTCCACACCATCTGTCATCTGGCACCACCTGCTGTTTCTCATGCATGGCCACAACCATTACACGGGACAAAACGGTTTCAAGAAAATGGGAAAAATTCCAGTCACACCAATAAACAAACAAACATGTGTAACATATAATACAATAATATAATATAATAGGCAATTCTTAATTGATCTGGTGTCTTAAGCCTGTAATCTTAGCACCCTGGGAGGCTAGGAAGTAAGATCACAAGTTTGAGCCCAGCCTTAACAACTTAGTGACTCAACAAGATCCCATCTCAAAATCAAAAATAAAAAAGGCCAGGATGTTGGTCAGTTCCAAAGGCCTGGGCTCAATTCCCAGTCACACACCCACCTACACACACACACACACACACACACACACACACACACACACACACAATTTTTGGGCCTTTGGGAAGACTGGAAAAGCATGTTCATTTTTTGGGAGAAGGGTTCATGTCCTATGACCTTCCTGAATAAAATCAGCACAGACACTGTGGTCTGACCTCTGGTCAGTAGAGAAAGGAAACCGATATTCATTGTATGGTTTTCATGAGGTGAAACCATCTGAAATAGTTTCAGGCTATTTCCTTCATTTGCAAAATGTGGTTTCTAATTGTACCTCCATGAATTTAACACAAAACATAACTGAAATAGCATAGGGAAAGCACTTAGTACAAAAGAAAGCAAATAGCAGATGTTGTATACACATAGACTACCTTCACAATTGCACTATAGTCATGTGAGTTAACTAAGGTCACAGAGAAGGAAAAGCTCCAGAACTGGGATTTAAACCCTGATTCATTGCTACCAAAGTTGATATCCAGAACACAACATTATATGTTGTCTTAGTTACTTTCTCATTTCTCGAACAGAACACCCAACATCTACAACTTTAGGGAGGAAAGATTTGTTTTAGTTCACAGTTTCATCCATAGGTAGGAAATGGTAGAATCACACGTTGAGTCAGAGGCAGAGACAAAGATCTTCATGGCATGGCAGAACACAGCCAAGCCTTGGAAGAATGGTGGAACCAGCACATACCCCACCCCTTCAAGGTCAAGCCCCAAGCGTCCACTCCTTCCAACCAGTCCCCTTCTTCCAACAGTACAGTATCCATAGATACATGAGACTCTTGGAGAACACTTCAGATCCAGACCACAGCATTCCACCTCTGGCACCTAAAAGACTTCTGTCTCCTTCCTTATGTAAAGTGCATTTAGTCCTTTCTTAAGAATTGCCAAATTCTTAACAGCTCCAGCACAGCAAAATAAATAAATTAATTAATTAAATTAAAAATTTAAGTCCAGAGTCTCCTCTGGAGATTCACAGCAAACTCTCAGCCGCTAGCTCCTGTGAAAACCAGAGTTAAGCACTTCCAATACCCAATAGCACAGAGTAACAATTCCCATTATAAAAGGGAGGAATAAAGGGATAAAAGGCAATTGAACCAAAACAAATTTTTATTTACACCCATCAGGGTAAGGGTTAGGTCTTGCAGCTTCACATCCAGCATCCAGGGTAAACTTTAGAAGTGAAAGCTTAGGTGACCTTGTGACTGCCTGCAAACGTCATCTTCTTTCTCTTGGGCTGATCTCACCCACAGCCTGCATTCTCCCTCAGGGGATGATCCATACTCCTGTCTTCTCCAAATTTTCAGGGTCTCCATCATACCGTAGGTTTCTCCTTCACAGCTTCACACACTGACCTACCAGGGGCACACTGTCTGGCTTCCAAAACCTTCCTCTGAAATCTGGATGGAAGCTCCCATGAACCCACAGTTCTTGCACGCTATAGGCCTATAAAATAAAGACCACATGGACATAGCCAAGGTCTGTCACTGGCTTGAGTAATCTGGCCCCTTAGATAACTGCTGTGGAAGCCTTCTGGGTTTTCAGATGGCTGAACTCCAGGTATCCCTCTCTTTGGCAAATATTTTTCTTTGGCACTGGGGTACTATTATCAGGGAAAAGTTTTTCACAACTCTACCCTTGAGTTGATAAAGAGGTGGGATATCTGCAGGCACCCTTCCAATGGTCTTGATTGTAAGTACTTGGCTTATTTTTAATGCTGATCTCTTTAACTTCCCTGCGCTCTTTGGCTCCATCATGGCAGGCCATTTTAGTCTGGTGCTGAAAACTTCTTGTATCATTTTTCTTTCCAGTTTTTCCCCCCTGCATTTTGCCAAATAGTTGGCCAAAAGCCACAAATAAATAGTAGCCATGTGATAGCCTGAACATCAGGATGCCTTGAGATTTCCTCCACCAGATTAAGTAGTCCACTGCTCTTAATCTCAGTTTCAGGCAAAGTTTCTGAACAAGGGCAATATCCTGACAAAGTTTCTGCTGAAGTATAAAACCTATGGTTTTTAGATGACTTGCTAACACAGTTCTCCTTCCCACATAAAACCTTTTGAACCAGGCCTTTTCAATCCACTTCCATCAGCATTCTGGTCTTTTGAGCTCTACCCCTAACAAGCTTGGCTCAAAGCACTCCAAGGCTTCTTCAGCTGGCATCTTCAGACCTTTCTAAACTTCTCACACAAACTGGTTCCAAAGGCTTCCAAACAACATCATCAGGCAAAATCATAGTAATAACCCCCTTCTTGGTACCAATTTGTGTCATACTTCCTCATTGCTGGGACAAAATACCTTGTATTCACAACTGTAGGGAGGAAAGATTTATTGTAGCTCACAGTTTTAAGTTTTAAAAAGCCAGAGTCACTATATGGGTAGAATCACATGGTGGGGCTGAGACTGGAGCTAGAGCATGGCAGAACATAGCCAAATTGGGGGGTGAGGGGCAGAACCAGCACACCCACCTCCAGATCCACCCACAAGTATCCACCCCTTCCAGATAGGCCACGTCTCCCAGCAGTACACAGTACCCATAAGACATGAGGCTTTTGGGAGATACTCTAGTTCCAAATCACAATATTTGGTATCCAGATTACTGCCTAGTATCAGAAAGGGCAAAGTCCTAGTGTCAACTTTACCAAATTCAAGCTATGTGGATCCCGAACTTTTTGCATTCACTCTCTAAGCTCCTATTTCTTTATTAAAAATAGTAACATTGCCCTTGCAGAATGGTTGTGAATATGAGAAGACATCACATGCAGAGAAATTCCTTTTAACCCAGAAACAATGTTTGGAATGACGAAATTCTTTCAACTTTAGGGACTATTTCAATGCTCTCTTCTAATCCTATGAACTCAAGACCACTACTACTGTTTTTGTTTTTGCTTTTCCTGCTGTGGTTCAAATAATTGTTGGACATTCTTTCTCAGTTGCAATGCTGTTCCTACGGGATTTTATGAGGACCAGCTGTCTTGGCACTGGTAACAGTGTCATTTGGCCTTCAAGAGATCCTGCTTTGAATTACAAACTGTTTGGTCACCTTAGTTAATGCTCACATGCTAAACATATGTACTTCTAGCTAAAAGGCTGGGGAAAAAACTATACAAGTTGTGTGTGTGTGTGTGTGTGTGTGCATGTGTGTGTGTGTGTGTGTGTGTGTGTGTGAAGAGAGAGAGAGAGAGAGAAATTTCTGAGACAATAACAACTATACACAGTAAACGTGCACAGGGCGTATGAAGAGACGTATGAACACCCATGAGCAGGAGGACTCTAATAAATATTAGTCCTGTACTCCCTTTCCAAAGACCTGGATCATTTTCATATCTAAGCATTGTCTAAGAAGAATACAATATAGTATTGTGCACACTTGTACTCAATCTTATTATCTTCCCAAAAAGCAAAAGAAATTCCCTACATTTCAAGAATGACTCACAAGAAACTGCACTTTTACTAATGCCAAGGCAGAATATCTGAGAGTTTATCAAAGTCCAGAAAAAGAACTAGTATCACGGCAATGGGAAATCCTAACATGGGGGCAGAAGAGAAAACCGGAACTGATGTGATGTGAGTTTCCCCTTTCTGAAGAATGAGATTAGGAGGTTCATACTAAAAAAGACTACTATTCTCCAATGGATTTCTTTAAAATACATTTGGTAGCTGAAAGTAAAGAAACTTCTGATGAGATTTTTAATGTATGTAGATATATTACATCAGGCAATTACAAAGAGTGGTGGATAAATTATCAATATCGTGGTAATGTTTCTATGTTCTACTTGAGGTGGTAAAGCATCAATTGCAAGTAAACTATGAGGAGTTCAGTATATCTATTGTAATATCTAGAGGAAAGATAGAGATACAGTTACAATACAATAGGGAAAATGGGATACCAAGAAGGTCGATGACCAAAATAAGGCAGAAAAAAGGAAATAAAAATACAATATTGAGTGAACAGAAGAAAACAAATAACTAAGTAGTATACTTACACCTTACATAATTATACTAATTTTAATGACCTAAATAAATCAGTAAAAATGTTTGTCAAAATAAAGAAGAATATGAACTAAATATACACTGTTAATAAGAAGCACATTCCAAACATTAAAAATAGGTTAAAAATAAAAGAATGGGCTTTTTGCTTTACAATTTGCTTACATTATTTCATGTCCAGTATTATCCAACATCCACCATTCCTTTCATGTCATCCAGATTCAACCACAGCAAGATAAAAACCCAGTGCTATGGGCACCTAAGATAAGGCTCCCAGGTCTTGCTCCCAAAAAAGTGATTCTGTCATGCATATTTCTTAGCTGAGAAAAAGCATGGGAATTATGGTAAAACTGACCATTCAGAGCCCACAGGCCTAGACTGTAGAAGAACATTTTACTTCTGTCCTGCTTATAGAGGTCCTCAAGGAAAACTACCAAAAGATAGAAGAAAAACAGCAAGCAAAGTGGTGCTGTTGTCCACACTGCCTAACAGGCATAGCACTGATATGCAGCTAGAAAACTCTGTATAATCCTGTAGGAGATTGCTAAAGTTTCGATCTTAAGCGTCCTTCAAAAGCCTCATGTATTTGGAACTGTGTGTAATTGGGAGGCAGAGCTTGACAGGAAGGGGTGGATGTGTGGCGTTTGACCTGGAAGGATTGTATCAACTTGGTGAGATTGGGGGTTGCCTAGGGCAGAGCCTTCAAGTGTTTGTTATAGACTGTGGACCCGGAAATGAGCGAAGGGCACCCACCCCAGGGAATGCGGGGGCCTGGAAGCTTTGAACTAAGTAAAGGAAGAAAGAAGAAACACTATTGCAGCCTCTTCCTGACAAAGCTCATCTGCTTGCTCCTACTGCACTTGGCTTCTGTCTGCAACAGGATGATCAGCTCTCCAGTCTCTGTCATGTAACTCCACCACTGCTAGCAGTTCTGTGAATGGACTGTGTGTGTGAGAGAACTTCACAAACTGTGAGCTAAATAAATCTTTCCTCCCTTAATGAGAAAGTAACTAAAACAGATGCTAGGAACTTCCAAGTCTGTGGTCTGTGATACTGATGACCCGCCACTACTCCTGTGATATTATAGATGATATTTATCATTGTGCAGATGATTAAGAATTACAAAGGAAAATATTCCAAAACTGGATCACTTCACAAAAGACTCTCAAAGGGATATTTTAAAGGTATATCAACATGATAATACTGATCCAGCGAAAGCTGAATTAGCTATGTTAACATGGAATAGACTCCAGAACAAAGAAAATTACTAGAGATAATGAAGAACATTAATGCAGCAAAAGTGGTAATTCACAAGGGAGACATAAAATATCTTAAATGTGTATGAATCGAATTAGAAAGCTTCAAAATATATTAAATAAAGAATTACACAATTGAAAGAAAGTATTGATAAAGGCAATGCTTATGATTGGAGATTTAAATACTTCTCTTTCATTAGTTGATAGAGCAGACAAAATCAGCAATAGTATAGAACAGGGTTTCTCAAGTACAGGACTATTAACATTTTGGTTGCATAACTATTTGTCTGTAGAGGCAGTCCTGTGTACTGGTTAGCACTATTGCTCCTCCCAGTTATGACAATCAAAAATGTCTCCAGACACCTATAAAAGGGAAGGGAGGCAGAACCGCTACTGGTTGAGAACCACTGAAAAATAGAAAACCAAAATACCACCATCAACTAATTGGATCTAACTGACATTATAAATTATCCCACCCAATAAAAGAAGAATAGACATTCTTTTTAAGTGTACATGAATTATTTGCCACAATAGGTTATATTAATATCCTGAGTTATACAACAAATTTGAACATGAATTTTAAATTTGAAATGATAAAAAGGATGTTCTCTGATCATAATAGAATTAAACCAGAAATCAATGGCAGAGTATTAACAGGAAAATCTCCAAACATTTGGAAATTAAATAACACACTTCTAAATAAATCATATGTCAAAGAGAAAGTCTCAAAGGAATTAGAAAATATTTTGAACTAAACAAAATAAAAATACCAGATATAAAAATTTGAGAGGTACAGCTAAAAAAGTGCTTAGAGAAAAGTTTATAGCATTAAATGGGCACACTATAAAAGAAGAAAAACTCAAACAACTAATATAGACTGTAACTCAGAAAAAAAATAAAAGAATAATAAGCCTAAAGCAAGCAGAAAGATGGTTAAGAGCAGAAATCAAAAAATTAAAAACAGAAAAATAGAGAAAATAGTGAAATCAAAAGCAGTTTCTGAAAAAATTAGCAAATGTGATAAACCTGTAGAAAAATGACCAGGAGTAAAAGATAGAGAATATGTAAGTTATTAATATTACCAATAAAAGAGGGCTAACATTACCAATCACACAGACATTAAAAGAATACTAAGATATTACTACAAACCACTGATGAACTAGATTCAATGGACCAATTCCTCAGAAAACATAAATTATCAAAACTCATCTAGAGTGAAACTGTAACATAGGTAGTTCAACCATCAAGGAAACAAGAGTTTCATTTAAAATCTTCTCCAAAATAAGTCTTCAAGCCCAGATGGCTTCACAGATAATTCTAGCAAATTCAATCAAATATTTTTAAATGAAATGATACCAGTTTTAGATAACCTCTTCCAGAAAATAAGAGAGAAGTAAACAGTTTCTTACTCATGCTATCAGGCCTGCAATATCCCAATATTAATAGCAAAAAAGACAATACAAGAGGACTACTGGGCAATATGCCTCAAACGTACATACAAAAATCTTGAGCAAAATATTTTAAAAAATCAAATTCAGATGTAGAGAATGAATACACCATAGGCCAGTGAGCTTTCTTCCTTAGGAGTTCAATTGATAAAGAAAAACATCATTTAATTAAATTTAACACTCATTCACAATAAAAGCTCTAGGAAAAACTGGAGTAATTGAGAGTTTCTTCAACCTGAAAATAAGCACTTTTTAAAAAAAATTCATGTGATACCAGCAAAAGAGTCAATGTCTTTATCCTAAGGTGAGAATGTCCACTCTCTCATCACACCTATTCCGTATCATATATAAAATTACCTGCTCGTGAAGCAGGAAGAGGTTTTGAAACTGGAAAGGAAGAAATAAAACTATCTGATTTTCAGACAATGTGATTGCATAGAATATTTCAATAATTTTTTTAATTCCTAGAACTAATGTGGGCTTAGCAAAGCCACAGATACATGAATGTATACAGTTAATCATGTTTCTATATCTAGCAACAAAATCAGAAACCAAAATGTTTTAAATACCATTTATAATAGCTCCCAAAAAATGAAAATCATTGGTGTAAATCTATCAAAAATGTAAAAAGAGTTTTATGGTAATAACTACAAAATGCTTATGAAAGCTCATAGATCTAGCTGGAGACACAAATTCATAGATTAGACATGTAACAAAACAATGCCAATTCTCTAAAAATTGATTTAAAGATAAATTTTCAATTGTAATCTTCAACAGTAATTTTGTACATAAACAAAATGTTTCTAAACAAAAGTTGAAATAAAAATTCAAGGGAAGTAGAATAACCAAAACAACATTTTAAAAAGGAAAAATAAGTCTGGTGTGGTGATATACACCTGAAATCCCATCCCTAGTGACACATCTCAGTGTACAGGCCCTGGGCTCAATACCTAGTATAACCTAAAAGAAAAATGAAAAAAAAGTGCTATTGAAAGACTCACTCTACCCATTTTTTAAAGGCTTACCACACGCCTACAGTATTTTAGATAATGTTGTATGGGCAATGTGATAGACAAACAGATTAGTGGAAGATAACAGAAGTAGATCCACACAAATGTGACCAACTGATTTTTCTTTTCTTTTCTTTTTTTCTTTTTTCTTTTTTTCTTTCTTTCTTTCTTTCTTTCTTTTTTTTTTTGTTTATTTGTTTGAGACAGGGTCTCACCCTGTAGCCCAGGCTGGTCCTGAACTCATTATGGAGACTGGTCTGCCTTGGACCTTGGACTCATGGCAATCCTCCCGAGTGCTGGGACTACAGACATGCACCACCATGCCCAGCTTATATGGTGCTGGGGAATTGAACTCAGGGCTGTGCACTTGCTAGGCAAGTGCTCTAACCTCTGTGCCATTCCTCCCACCTCAATTGTTTTTTTTTTTTCTTTTATAAAAGTCCAATTCAATGCAATGAAGAAAAGATAGCTTTCTTTAAAAAAATCGTGTTAGAATAATGAACATTGACTTATACCTTTCACCATATACAAACATAGATAGTAAATATATAAACAATTATAAGAACTCTAAAATACTTAAAATACAAGAGAAAACCTTTCTGTCTAAGAACTAGGTAAACAGTTCATACATTTGATAACAAAAGCACTATGTACAAAATATTGGTAAAGTGGAATTCACTACATTTTTAAACTTTCAATTTGTGAGTCTGGAGGAATAGCAAGCAACAATTCCCCCAACACCACACAAGCTGGGCACAGTGGCCCATGCCTGTAATCCCAGCAGTCAGGAGGCTGAGGCAACAACACTGCTGTGAGCTCCAAAATACATTGGGGTTACATAGTTCAGGATCAGTCTGGACTACAGAGTGAGACCCAGTCAATGGATTTACATTTAGAATAAAGAATGCTCAGGACTCAGCATGATGCTATCTTTTGATAGTAAACAACCAGTAAAAAACGTCAATAGATGCTTCATGAAAAGAGGATAAGTTTGAGCCCCAACTTAGGCAATTTAACAATTTATTGAAACCCTGTCTCAAAATTAAAATTTAAAAAAAAAAAATGGTCCAGTGATGAAATTCAGTACTAGAGGGGAAAAAGTCTAAATGCACAATAAATAAATACACTAAAGAGTGTTCAAATTATCTGCTATTAGAAACCTTCAAGAGCACATGTTTATGCTCATGCTTTTTTTTAAATGAGTCTATCAGATTCCTACTACAATTCATTTTATTAAGGAAAGAAATAAGATGTGGTTAAATAGGGGGAAAAAAACAAGATTAAAAGAGAGGAGGACATGTTTAAAGGAAAATTTCACCTACCCAAGCTTTGCTCAAGGAAGCACCTAGTGTAGCGCATAAAAGTACATGAATGCCGGGGTTGGTCTTGGTTATTTTCTTGTTACTGGGACAAAGTATCAAACGACCACACTTTAAGAGAGGAAAGATTTATTTTAGCTCAGGTACAGAAGGTCACAGTCCATTTATGGGCAATCAGTAATGGTGGAAACACATGGCAGAGGTGTCAGCCAGAGAGACACCTGCTCACAGCATGGCCGACAAATGGCTGACACAAGCCAAGTGAGAAAGGAGCCAAGTAAAACAGGAGCAAGAGAGTGTTTGGAGACTAAGACAAGGCCAGCACTATCTCAGGAAAAGCTGTAACAGTGTTTCTTCTTGATTCATTTCTTAGTTCAATCTGCCAGGTGAGCCCCCACAGTCAAGGTGTGTGGCCCTCCCTTACTTCCTGGCCCACAAGTCAATATTACACACCTGGAAGCTCTGCCCTTGGTGGCCCTCAATCTCAACAAAGTGACACAATCCCTCCATGTCAAACCCCAAGCATCTGCCCCTTCCAACCAGGCCGTACCTCCCAACAGCACACTGTTCCACAGGTGTTCCACTATGTTCAAACACATGAGGCTTTTGGGAGACATTCTAGATTCAAACCACACCAGGGTCAGATACAAGATTTTGGATGGATGTACTTCCAACAAGGTTCCAGTTCTTGAACAACTCATAGGTTACTATAATTCGGATGTTAAATGTTTCCCAAGTGCCCACATGTTGACATGGCTCACAGGCAAGTACTATTTGGAGAGGGTGGAACCTTTGAAAGAAGGGGTTATTTGGAGATGCTTAGTTCATTATGTTTGTGCCCTTAAGGGGACTACCTTCGGGCTGATGAGGTAAGTTATTTTTCTCCTCCATGAACTCTCACCATGTTACCTTTCCACAGGCCCAAATTAATAGTGTCTATTTTTCATGCACTGGAACCTGCAAAACTGTGAGCCAAATCTTCTTTGTTATCTGAAGTATGTTATTATAGTAACAGAAAGCTAACACAGCAGTAGTACCTCATTTGTTTCAAATGGCTGTTTTTTATTTTAATTGAGGTTTTCATTGTTTTCAACAGAAGTATTGCTAAGACAAGCTTCTCCAGCTTCTCCATCATGCCACAGAAGAATTTATGAGTTTCTCTCTCAGGTCCTAAGTTTAAAATTCCTGAGGAAGGGCTCTGATGGTCAAAGGGTAAACGGTCTATTTCTAACCAGAAAAAAAGAAATCTGTATGAAAACAACATATCAGGCCCAGTGTTTTAGGCCTGTAATTCCAGCATTCCCTGAGGCTGAGGTAGGAGGGTCTCAAGTTCAAGGCCAGCCTGAAGAATTCAGCAACTTAGAAAGATTCTGTGTGAAAAATCAAAACTAAAAAATAAACTGGGGCCATAGCTCAGTGTGAAGGCCTCAGTCTCAAGCTCCAGGACCAAGGAAGGAAGGAAGGAGGGAAGGAAGGAAGAAAGAAAGAAAGGAAGGAAAGGAAGAAGGAAGGAAATAGCCACTTCATTCAAACCATATAGTCGAAGTGGGCAAAAACATTTTTTTGGAAGAAAAGAAGGAAACATTTCCAACAAGTGAGAAGGAGCATTAATCACTTGAAGCAACAGATATCTGTCTACTATGGGATTATGCTGAAGTGCTTAAACTTTATCATCTTTATCTTAGCTTATGAATATTGCCTTAAGGCACTGCGTTTGCATCGATCTGAATGAAACACAAAAATAATTACTCTTTTGGACAGTATTTGACATTGCTAGGTGGCTTTCACCAAAAATAATCTATGAAATACCTTAAAATCATTGTATTTTTAGTATTTTACATTATGCTCATTTGCACTTACAATTTTAAGCTAATACTGTTTAAGTTAATACTGTTTCTATGAGTTTGAAACCATTTTTCCTTAACAATTGTGATTACAGTATGGGAATTAAGGATATAGTCTATGAAGTCATATGGTGGGGGATCAAATCTTATCATTGCCACTTGCTAAATTTATAATTTAGGTAAGTAATTTAATCTCTTTATGCCTCAATTTCCCCATTGTAAATTCAGCATACTACTACTTGCTATATTGAGTGATTATAAAGACTAGATGAAGTAATATATGTGAAGTTCCTAGAACAGCACAAGTGCAAAACAAATATTTACTCTTGTCAGGAATGACATATAGTTTAAGAACTATTTCTTACACTAATTAGTTTAATTGGTTTTAGTTTTTAATGTATTAATTAATTTTTTAAATTTTTTGTTTGCTTAAGTTTATTTCATATTTTTCACTTGAACACACTGGGACAAATACCTAGTTTATTGACTTGCCTTCATCCTATTTGATAATAAAAAAGATAATGTTATTCCTTAGATTTACCTCTGATTATTTCTTGTGATCACTTTTCAAGTATTTTACAATTGAAGATTTGTTTCTCTCTTTGATGAAAGTGGAAGACCTGTTCAGTAGAATATTTGGTTTTGTTTTCATCTCTAAATTCTTGGTTTTCATTGTTGCTATTTGAGAGTAGATAATAGAAGAGTAGTTTGTGTATTTTCTGCTTTGGGAATACATTAAATTATCTTTGTGCCCTAGGACACAAACTATTTCTTTTGAAATTCTCTTGGCATCAGGAAAGAAGTCCAATCTTCTATAAATACAAATTTTTATGCATAGCTATTAAACCATGTCTGTTACTCACCTTATTTAAATCTGTTATGTCCTCATTTATTTTTTTTACTTGCTTGATGTATCAAGAGGAGTATTTCAATTTTCAATTTTCTATTATTGTTCCAAAATGTCTCCTTGCATTAAAGCTATGATCTTTGGCACATATTTTCATAATATCACATCTTCTTATCTATTTTGCTTTATGGACATAAAATGACCTATCTGTCCTGTTTACTATTTTGTGATTTTAATTCCTCTTTATCCAAAACACAACTGTAAACCTTCAGTTCTATGGCTTACATTGGCTTTTCTCAGTCCTTTTGCTTGGGCATTCTTTCCTTGACTAAGTCATTATAAGCAATCCCATTAAGATGAGAATTTAACCTTTTAAATTAACTCTTCTAACGTATTTATTTTATATTTGTAATTATTTTTTCTATTTATTTATTATTTTATTCATAGTCTTTTTACATAAACTTTTTTCTCTGGGAATTTGGAATATATATATAATGTTTAATTATAAATATGAATTTTTAATATATCAATATATATTTAAATCAGTACTTATCACCCAACTCCAAGAATAGAAGAATTTCTTTGATCTCTTCACATGTCAAATGAAATACTTGGGACATATTTATTTCTCTTCTTCATTTTCCTGCCTCTCTTTTCTCCCACGATTATTAATTTAACCTTAAAAGTCAAGCTCTTGTCTCTCTCTTCGCCAATGTTGAGCTCCATTTCCTAAGACACTCTTGTCAGAATTGGAACAGGAAGAAAAGTGAATACAAGGTGAGGTTTCTTCCAGATGGCCTTAAATGATGCTTTATTCAAAAATAATTATTTTAGAGATATGTTTCAAAGCACATAAGATACTACTGAGATCAGCTTCCATTACATCTTAGCAGTTAGTGTTTCATTTTGCTTCCACATACAAGTATATACCTCCAAAGACAGAGATGATACAAGCATTTTAATTGTCTCCTTATGAATCTTGTTATAGTGGGTTTAAGAATGTCATTAAAAATTTAATGGTCTGACAGGAATATAAGCTTTTTAGAAATCTGTTCTGAGAACCTCCCAGAGGCAAGCATAAAAGGAAGCCCTGCTCACACTATTGCTAGGAGCTCTATATTTAAATTTCAAATGACAGAAGTCAGGAAGCTATGAAAAGTGTGAGGTTCTCTTTTTTCTTCAAAAGGGAAGGGGGCAATGCCTGCTTTTGATTTAAAGGAAGAAAGGACACTAGATAGGCAGGCAAGTGGCAAAGAGGCCAGCCAAAATTGATCCTCTAGCTAGCTACAAATAGATGAAGGAGGAATTCTCAAAATAAAGGAGGCTAACCCTAGGGGTGAGAACTGACTTCAACTTAATACAAGCAGAATAGCTTAAAAATCTTTCCAATTAAGGTCTAGAAATCCATTTAGAAAGACTTCAGTTGGCCAGAATAAAGACTTTTTTGAGAAAGTTTTTTAAATTTGCCAAGAAGTTTAAAAAGCATTCCAAGAGACTATTTTCCTGTTAAATGACCCATTCGTCTATCGAATGGAAAGCTTCCCGGTGAGTCTTGTAAAATAAATCACAATTGAATGGAAGGTTTCCAGAAAAGCCAACTCTGAAAACCTTTAAATGAAGAAAGATTGTGAGAATGCTCTCAGGATGAAGGGAAGAGAAGACACAGGTTTTGCTTCAGGGTGGGCTTGGGTTGTGAAGCAATCTTGAGAAAGTTCTGAGCCATATTTGAGCAATCTCCACAAGGTAGCTATGCACTGGGATGGGCCTCTCATTCATTCCAAGTTGAGATGCAGGTGGGTGCTCTTCCCCAAGAGGACACATGTTGGGCAAGGCAGCTCTCCTCATCTAAGATCAACTACCAGAAAGGGTTAAAAACTAAGGATTACCAGACAGCAGCTCTAGGACCAATGAGCAAGCTATGTGTGTAACACAATTACCAAAGAAGGGCCTGTTATAGGCTGTCAGCATACCATATTCCTTGACTAAAATTCTATTCAACAGAAAGGTTTTCTCTGGACTTTAGACATGTATGCAACTGCCTTCTTGATATCTTCATCTGGATGATTTAAAGATGTCTGAATCTCAACATGCAAAACTGAATTCATGATCTCTGTTATAGACTGCATGTTTGTGCTCCCCCAAATTAATATACTGAAATCTAATTCCCATTGTGGTTGTATTTATTCTTTCTCTGTTTTTCAATCTTTTAAAAAGAAATAAACCACCTGCAGCCTTGAGCAGAGCTAACTAGGACCCAGCACTGCCAGCATCCTAATCTTACATTTCTAACCTCTAGCGTTGTGAAAAATGCATTTCTGTTGCTTATCAGCTACTCAGTCTAAGGTACTTTATGATAGCACCCCTAATGGTCTGAGGAAGACCTTACTTCAGAATTATTCCTCTTCCTGCCTTGCCTACCCCAGTGAATTGCTGCGTCTTCCATCTATGGTTTAACCCAGATACTTGAGAGGAATAGTTGACCTCTTCTTCCTCACTTTTATATCCAATTAACAAGTCTTGATAATTCTCCACCCTAACATCTCTCAAAGCAGTAGACCTCTATCACCATGACTTTGCCTTAGTCCACTCCATCTCCCTAACAAGTTTTCTTAAAATCATAACTTCCTCTTACCATGATTTGAATGTGGCTTTCCCACTACAACCATATGAAACTTTAGTTGCCAATGTAGCATTAAGGGATGGTGAAGTCTTGAAGAGGTATTTGTGTCATAAATATATGATCTTAAGGGAGTGAGTTAGTTATCAGCAGCGCAAGTTGCTACAAAGTGAGTCCAATTTCTTCAGCTTTTGTTCTTACTTCCATAAGCACCCACTTTCCTTTTCCACTTCCTTCCATGACCTGAAGCATCATGAGGTCCTCACTGGAAGCCAACTAGATACCTGCTATGATATGGATGAATGTTCCATAAAGATCCACGTGTAAGGCTGGAGTATGCCTTCCA
Source organism: Ctenodactylus gundi (assembly GCA_004027205.1). NCBI lineage: Eukaryota > Metazoa > Chordata > Mammalia > Rodentia > Ctenodactylidae > Ctenodactylus > Ctenodactylus gundi. The sequence goes on from PVKB01000654.1 coordinate 113,410, forward strand.
AGAATATTGTGAGCCCTAGCCAATTTTCTCTTTCTCCGCTACTGGCTTGTGAAGTGAGTGCTTGTTTCCAACATAATATGCTGCCTTTGCCACAGGCCTAAACCCATGAGGCCTCTGGGTCTTGGGCTTAGACTCCCAAAATAAAGACATAAATTAGTCCTTTTTTTATTTATAAGTAGCCTGTCTCCTGCTCTGTATAATCGTGATGCAGTTAGTATAGTGCTAACGCTTCTCAACCTCCAGAGCTATGAACCAAAATAAATTTCCTTCCTTCAATTACCTATCTCAGATTTTAGCAATTAAAAACAGACTAAGACATCCCTTCACAAGTCTTACAGCCCAAGTCATCTGTCAGAGAAAGACTCAAATCCCAAGCATAGGCTCTAAGAGTCTTTATCATTTGTTTTCTGCCTATTACACAAGTTTTGCCTTCCACATCTTTTCCCCCTGTGACTACATTCCACGTTTCCTCATCTCCCAAACACACACTCATTCTTAATCAGAGATTTTCACATGATGTTTCCTAGATTTTCCCTCTTTAGGTAACACTCAATCCTTTAGTGAACTTCTTGTGGTTCTTCTGAGCCATGTAAATATTACTTTCTTAGAGATATCTCCTCTGAGGGCCTACATTATGTCTAAGTCTCCTAACATACAATACTCCAGTGCCCTCTTCTGTGTTGAAATATCTGTGGTAGTTAAAAATCACATGATTAGGTATATAATTTTAGTTTCATAATTATTGGGATTTTGAAATCCAAATATCAACAATGAGAGAAGTGGACAAGTCATCCTTGAATCACCCTATATGATAAAAGACTGTGCGGTAATTAAAAATGATGTATTAGAACACTGAGTAACACTGGAAACATTCACAACACAACGTTGAGTAAAAAAGAGGAATCAAAATGGCGCAGACATTATGTTCTCAACTATGTGAAAATATAAAGACTGAAAGATGGAAAATCGTTTTCTGGATGGGTCATTTTTATTATTTTTAGTGCTTTTTTTGTATCTTATCTCTCCAGAAACAGAGTATTTACATTTAAACCAATTGGGAAAAGCATGCACAATTTTCTATCAGAGGAAAAGTCCATGAATCCTCAGAACTGTAAAGAAAAATTTAATAGTGAATTAATCAATGGCTATTAACCCAATATAATGGAACTAATAGTTGAGGATAAGTTACTGGGTGCTACAGAAAAACTTGCAGAACGTTTGTTTTCTAGACCTAAAACCTTCTGATATAATAGAGAAAATTAGTATTATAAGCACCCATTGCTCTTATACAAAGTGTAAGGCAATGTTAGAATTTCCTCCCAGAAGGGGAGCTATACATTTCTATCAAAGAAAATATGTAGTATTTTCAAAGTCTGTAAGAAAAATTCCTCTCTGTGGACAAGGTATATTTTCTTGGTTTTGTGCGCGAGCACTTATATTAAAGCATGAGAAGGGAAATGATCTCTCCCTGACTCATGTAAAGAGGGTCCTTGAATTCCTTTAGTCTAAAACCAAAAGTTGTCAAAGTAGCTCTCTCAACAGTCAACCCAGGCAACTTTCTGCCCCAAACCCTCTCATAAATTCAATCAAATTCTGAAGTAAAGGAAAACCTCTAAGTAGCTTCACATGATCTGATCTCCATTACTCATCCTCACCTCTCCCTTCTGTGCACAGCACTGTCCTGTTGTAGGTTGTTGTTTTCATTTTACTCCTGCCCTACCTGGAATGTTCTTAAGCTTTTCTTTACATATATGCCTGCAGGTCTGGTTTCCATTCTTTTGGTTTTATCTAAATATCAACTTCTATGTGTGGCCTTCTCTTCTCCTACTGTACCCACCGTGTTTCTGACACAGTCTAATATCCTTCCCTCATTTTTTGCTTCATTTTCTCCTTCTAATTCATTCTAACACCTTATATAGGCTTTACTTATCATCTGTCTCACCCCCAAATACAGAGATTTTTGTATTGTTCACTTTGGTTACTATGGTGCCCAGAAGAAAATCCGGTATGTGCTATTTATTTCATTAATGTGAAACATGAATGCATAAATGGATCTGAGTCTAAATCACATAAAAGATTCGTGTTTAGGCGACACCATTCCTTCATGATATCTGCCCTGCACCTAAAACTTTACATGTGAAGACCCCCCACCTTCAGGCAGGAGTGGGTAGTACATGTTTGGTAACTACTATGCATGACCTTTACTTGTGATAAGTTCAGTTTTCATCTGATCCCTACTGTGGATGCCTAGAAGATTCCATTGTATATTGACTTTTAAAAAGGAAAAGAAAATATCTAGCTCATAGAGTACAAACTCCTAATATAGTCTATAGTAAGCAGAAAAACTAAAGAAGTCACTCATTTGTCAAACTAGATCATTTGTAGATATCTGAAAATTTCTCTTCCATTAGATTTCCAGGAAAAAAAAAAAAGAGGATTCAATCAGGACACATTAGGGTCAAAGAAAGGGCAACACAGCCACTGACATCCTAGAAATCTTAATTTATGCTACATTTTGTTTCTAAAAAGTAAGAGGCCAAAGGCCTGTAAAATATCACTACAGGAGGTAGAGGCAGGGAGATCTGAGCCTAGCAAGGGCAGCTTGGTGACTTAGTGAGATCCCGTCTCTAAATCAAAACTAAAGAATGGTCTGGGGATACAGCTTGGTGTGAGGGTCTTATGTCGGATTCCCAATATCACAAAAATTAAAAGGTATATGCAGACTGAAAGAAAACATAAAATTCTCCATTCAAAGGCAAAATAATTGACTTTGCAGAAATCACCAAAAAGAATATGTTAAGAGGGAAAATTTCAAATTTAAATGTCATTAAGAGCAGCATTTAGGTCTCCATCTTACAAAATATGTGCTGGATTTGTACAGGGGAAAACACTATGCACTCAAGAAGCAAGAGACTCAAAGAAGACCAAAATGAGTGAAGGAAATATACCATGTTCATGAATAAGAATATAATTGTTGAGAAGACAACTTTCACTAAACTTAACTATTTGCAATTAAATAAAAATCACAAGAGGGTTTCTGTGGACTTCATGAACTGATTCTCAAATTTATATGGAAAAGGAACTAGGATACCTAAATTAATTTGAGGAAGAAGTAACCACCATAAGTTATACAACATACTGCATAAGGTCTAAAATTACTTTAAGTAGATGTAGTCAAGTATACAAAAATTACTTTAGCTTATGGACAGTGTGGTGTTGGGGAAAGAATAGGCACATTGATCAATGAGAAAATAAAGCATCCAGAAGTAGAACCCCAGAATATGATAATTCATATATTTAAAGGAAAATGTTTATTAGACACTATTATAATAATTTAACCTAAGAATCAGAATATATTGTTTTATATCATTTTCATCTTGAAGCAACTGTAGATTCACAATTTTAAGAATAAATCTCATGTACTCTACCCAGATTCCAATGGTGACACCTTGCAAAACCACAGTGAAAAATCATACCCAGAGTACAGCACTGACACAGCTATTTCAGATACAGCACAGGTACAGAACATTTCCATCACAAGGAGCTCTGCCATCGCCCTCTTATAGCCATATGTACTTCTCTCCAGTCTTAATCCCCTTCTTGATCCTGGAACCCACCAATCTGTTATTTCTATAATTTTGCTAAGTCAAGAATGCTATGTAAATGGAATAGAGCACATATGCCTTACTACTTGAATTTTTCAGCCAGCATAAATCTCTGGAGATTCATCCAGGTTGAGTGTATCAATAATGTATTTTTATTGATGAGTATTCTATGCTATGGGAATATCTTGTTGAATCACTCACCTATTGAAGATAATCTAGGTTGTTTCAGTTATTGACCATTATAATGAAGCTACTACAAATATTGCTGGGTTTGTATGGTAGTTGCGTGTTGCATTTTTAAAGAGTTGATAAACTATTTTCAAAATAGCTGCACCATTTTACACTCCCAGTAACAATGTATGGCATTCCAAATGCTGTGTATCATTTTTCTATTTTAGCACAGTCAATATCTTTTATTTATTCAAACATGTGTTTAATATTATTTCATCATGGTTTTAATTTGTATTTCCCTAAAGATCAATGATGTTAAATATTTTATTGTGGGGTTATTGCTCTCTGCATATCTTCTTCGGTCAAAAAAATAAAAGCATGCTCAATTTTTTTGCTCATTTCAGTTTTTTCTCTGTTAAGTTTAGAGATTTTTGATATATTGTAGATTCTAACATGTCACGTAAAACCTTTCCTGGGGAGATGTGAACACCAGTATCTGTACACCCCATATAGGGCACACCAGGCAGACCAAACTAATGAATACACCAAAATCTAATTTGGTGAACAAATTATTAGGGTTACATAAAAAGTAGGGATGAGGGGTCACCTACAGAAGCATGGGTAAGGGATCACTTACAAGCTTATGAGTGACTTAAAAGATGATTGCATTGTAAGAAAGCCAATCTCGGTATAGCTGATGATTTATAGAAATTGCACACTGCCTACATACTGTGAGTTTCAAACATCTTCTCCCATTCTATAGCTTTCAATTCTCTTAACAATGATTTTTTCCCAGAAACAAGATTTTAATTTAATGAAGCAAATTAATCATTTTATAGAATTTTTTGGTTCCATATCTAAAAACACTGCCTTATCTTACGTCTTTCTCTCATCCTACAAATTTTTCATAGTTTCCTATTTTATATTTATATCTATGATCCATTTGAGTTGTTCTTTTCTATAAGATCAGATGTGTATGTAGAGGTTTATTTACTTCCACATGGATATGAACTTGTTCCAGTTATATTAAATGAAGTCTATCCTTTCTTCACCTGAATTTCTTTTACACTTTCCCCTTGTGAAATATACAGTTGTGCATAATGGTTAATTTCAATTGTCAACTTGGGTGGATTGAGAACTGTTTAGAAAATTGGAAAAGCCTACAACTCGGTGTTTCTGCAAAATAGTTGCCATTTGGGCCAATAAACAGAAGGGAAAGGACTGCACTGAATATGGATGGCACAATTCAACAGACCAAGGCCCAGGTGAAGCAAAAAGCAGAAGAGGGATTCCTGAGGGCACAAGCAAGCTCAATTCTTCTGGAAAAATGTGTTACTTGCCGCTACCATCCTCCATGAACATCAAACTCTGGGTTCTTCAGCCTTTGAATACAGAGGCCCTTCAAGGAGCTTCCAGGCCTTTGGCCTTGGTAGGTGGCATTATTACTCTCTTTTGTTCTGCAGCTTCTAGCTACTTGAGCTGAGCAGTAACTGGTTTTCCCAGATTTCCAGCCTTCAGACATAATGGAACTACCAGCCTCTGACCATGTAAGCAAATCTAATAATTATATATATATATTGTATATAAATATATATGTATGCATGTATACTTTCTGTTCCTCTAGAGACATAGAAATATAGCAATATACTATGTCTTCTAGAAAATGAACTAGACATGTTTTTCCTATTTTCTGCTGCTAAGTACTAAAACTAAAAACCTTAAACATTATTAAAAACAAATAAACATAAAAATCTAGGAACACTAAAGCTGTAGAGAGAAGACAAAATCCAAGAGTCTTCAAAATCCAAGGATCAAGACTGTAGTGATTTCCTTTTATTTTCCTTTTGCCTCATATATTTCAGATTTGAAGCTGAATAAGCTAGAAACGTGGGCAAGCCAATGGCCACAGTCAAAAAAAAAAAAAATGCTCAACAAAGCCTGTTCTACCTATCAGAAAAGAAATTAAGCAAGAAAGCAAGCAAGGAAGGAAGGAAGGAAGGAAGGAAGGAAGGAAGGAAGGAAGGAAGAGAAAGAAAGGGAGAGAGGAAGGAAGGAAGAGAGGAAGAAAGGAAGGGAGGGAGGAAGGGATAGCTTGGCAAGACAGAAAACTTAAAAGATAATAGCCTCTCTACTCCAGCCAAAAACTACAGAAAAATTTAGTGGCCCCCTCACTCACATTAGCAAAGGCTAAATGTAGAACCTGGGTTTCCACCCTCAAGAGGCTGTACTGAAATCCCTATGGGGTGACAGAAGAAAAGACCAAGGTCTTTCACTACACTGGGTCTTTCCTTTTTTATTTTTTTACTTCCTCACTGGCTCAGTGAAATTAACAGCCATATGAAAAGTAGGAAAGCAAGAATGAGAAAACAGGAAAATAAAGGAAAAAAAGAACAAAATGAAAGACTTCAGTACTACGTCAATAACTAAAGTAACTGTAGCAATCTATATCAACTAAAAGAGTTTATCAGAGTGGATTTAAAAACATGGTCCGGCCATTATATATGTTGTCTATAAGAAATCCATCTCAAATAGGATAAATAACCAAGTTGAAAGCCAAAGAATGGGAAAAAAGATACCACAAAAGAAAAATGCTTATTACATTGTCAGCTAAAACAGACTTAAGAGCAAATAAAACTGAAACAGAAAAAAGTACATTATACATAGTGATATAATAAAAATGGGTGAATCTAACAAAAAACCACAACCTCCTAAGTATGTATACAACAAATAATACAACTGCTAAGGAAGTGAAGTAAAAACTGATAGAATTTAAAGAAGAAACACACACAGATATCAATATATCTCTCTCAACAATTGAATAACTAAAAAGAAAATAAACAAGATTACAAAATAACAAGAAAGAGAAAAATCTAAAGCGCATTTGTAGAACATTTATCAACACTAGAATACATATTATTTTCAAGTTCAATTATTTGAACATTTACCCAGATAGGTCATATCAACCATAGTGTTTTCTTTGTCCCTAATGGAATCAAACTAGGAATCAATAAATAACAATAACTGGAAAAATCTTAACATTTAGAAACTAAACAACTTAATTTTATATAATCTGTGGAGCAAAGAGAAACTTCCAGCAGAATTTTTAAAAACATACATTTACCTAAACAAAAATAAAACTGAACATTAAAACTTTTGTGTCACATAGCTAAAGCAGTATTGAATTATGTAGCACAAGACACACGTAGTGGAAGTCTCAAGTTATTAAACTTTCACTTCAAAAATATGAAAAAGAAGAGGAAAAAACAGTGCAAACATAAGAAACAAAGTAATTATCAGAAACTACAAAAATCAAAGTCAGAAAAATAACAATTCATGTGTGGCCAATGATAAAGGATGGCTAATATCACCTGGTCATTAATCTGTCCTCTTAGCTGTCTAGCGTCTCTTGAGCAGCAATGCTTTCTAGTTGGAAACAGCATATTGTGCATGAATGCTCATACCCTGCTCCTACTCTCCTATATTCATCCACATGCCTCTACACACTTCTTGTCTCCCATTCTAGACATGGACCTCAGATCAAATGGCTAGATTACTGGCCACTATCCTAGAATTTATATATAGTCAGTCACCTTGGGCCTACCATGTAAGTGGATAACCAGATATGCTTCCCACAATTTTGCCCCTTTTCCTTTCCACTATCATTAAAGCCACTCTAGAATACAGCTGGCTATAATATTGCCACCATCAGTGACCTGCAGAAACACCACAAACACTTACCATGATTGTAACATCAATGTTTGTGGTAAGGGATATGGAGTGCCTACAATTTATGTTGGAGCAGCATGATGGCATATCCTTGACTACTGAAATCCTTAAAAGTCACTTAAGTTTTCTTTATTGAATTTCTTGAATCGTCACTAAAAATTCAGGCAGGTGCCTGAATCTTTGTAGAGTTTATCTCTTACCTCAGGACCACATTTACCAAAGCCTCTAGTTAGTGTAGTAACAATCTCTTGCTTGATCTGTCTGATCACCTTAAAGTCACTGATGTGATGAATCAGGGTCTTATGGGCTAATCGACACAACTAGATATCTTTGGGATAAACTGTATACCTCATATAGAGTAGGAGAGTTAACAGAACCCTGAGACAAAACTTTAATATTGTATGCCCCAAGTGAATACAATTGCTTCTGACTGGGATGGAAGGGGATACATTTGCCATACCAGCAGCTACACACATATTTATGTTCTACCAAAGATGTCTGTTTAGCACAGCAGCTGTAATCAAGGCTACACTAAAGCTAAGTCTCTAGCAATCGGGAGACTTTTAGGTCTTGAAATGTGGCTTTAATTTCTGCCATCTTCCCCCCCCCCCTCCCCACCCCCCGAACGTGATCTTGTTTTTTATTTACTATTTTGGCTAGAAGCAGGGAAGAAGCTTTAGGCATTTCTACTTACCTTTCCCCACTACGACAACTCTTACTCCACAGGACAAGAATCCAGTGTGAGTTTTACTCCAATTGCCAGGTACATCAATTCAAATCATATACCTGGCAACTGTGGAAATGAGCACTAAGTAAGTTCATAAATCTAGTAGGCATCTGTGAGCCAGACTTTGGCAAGGAACACATTTACAACCTGATCCCCACAAGCCTCCATTGTATTAGGGTATTAAATAAGATGCTTTGCAACTCCAGGTATCAATGTCAACTCAGAACTTCTAATAATCAAGGGTATTCCTCTTTGCCCAAGTATCATAATAAAGTGTCCTAAAGTCTATGAGGTATTGATTATATATAGGTTTATATTTTAGCCCCTTTAATTGAAAAAAACCACCCAAAATCCAATCCCTTTTGTTTAAACAAATATACCCCGAGCTCTCTCTGTTCGCCTTTTTCATCTTGTACCTGACCCAGCACTTTTATAGTTGAGCTAACTGGCACTTAATCCTAGTTATGGCCTGATAGCCAGAGAGAAGGTAGGGATAGCTCCTTAGAAAGTTATCTGTTGCCTTGAAGAATGTGGAGGTTCCTGCAGTGCTTCTAGCACAGACTACCAGTGGGCTACCTTTGCAAACTCTAAAGATCCAGGGGAATTCATTCAGATGTTGCCATGACATATTCCAGAGTCTCAGATTTTTTTTTTTTTTCTAATCTGGGCCCAGACTTTAACACAGCAGACCTATCTCCAGAACCCTGTTCTCTGCAGCAAAAGGAGAAGCGAAGGAAAGAAAAACTTAGGCTTTTTCTCTGGAGAAGTTCTGAAACAGTTTATGTGAAGTAAATGGGCAGTCTTCAAGGCCTGTATCCCTGAAGTGTGCCTACCTTAATATCTTCAGCCCGATGAATCACTAGCTGGGAGCAACTTGTTGAAAGGAATGGCCTCATGCAAATGCAGTAGTGAATTCATAACAGGCAGCTGAGTCATCTGCTAAGTATGGCCTTTGTGGTAGGAAATTTGAGAAGCACACTTTCATGGTTACCACTGATATGCTCCCTAAGTTAAAAACTTGGATACAGCTCCAGTAGTATGCCACAAACTTGCTAAATGATTTCCCTGTAACAAATGGCTGTACTGATCCTATTTCTCCTTTCACTCCCAGGGTTTTCAGCTTCTCTACTCACAAGCCTGCTTTCAAACTCAAAATTATTCCTCTCCATGTAAAAGTTGACTCCCTACAAATCATAGGCCACCCAAGACTTTCCCAAAACTTTAACTTTCCTTCAGGTTACACTAGATATGAAAATATCCTAATCTATAGTTAATTCCTATGCTACACATATTCTATAGACTTTTCCTTATAGTTCAAAGGTTCACCTGAAATCATCGAGATGACATGAAATAAATGACTGAGTGATTACTTGAAAGTATTGGCATGATTTATATCCATTCCATAATCACCAAAGTCTTTCATTCAAACCCTAGATCTGCCCTTGCCTTCCTACTCTAAGACCCAAGCAAGAAGCATCTGCTATAGAATCCAAAATAGAATTTGCAAATACCATCATATGTGACATAACAACAAATCACATATATTTCTATCACACAGGAGCCATCTTAACACAAAGCATTACTTGCATGTTTATGGTGATGCTGGTAAAAATGAACCTACTTAGTTGCCATTCACATAAAAGTACAGCACAAGGCTATAGTAGTAGTAACGTCCAGTGGCAAAGAATGTGCAAATCCCTAGAAATCCCTAGGTTCATATATATATATATATATATATATATATATATATATATATATATATATAAATTATAATTATAATGACAAACAACTGTTACTGGTTTATGTATTTACTACATTATGCTTTTATTGTTTTTAGACTCCTTATACTTATTTCAAAAATTACTGCAAAACAATATGCTGTACTATAGTCTTACGTTGTGCTAATCACAACTCCTGACTGCATCGAAAGGGCATATGGAGTGTACTCCCTGATTTCTGTACAATGACAAAGTCCTCTAGTGACACATTTCTCTGAATGTAGTGCTATACGATGAGACTCCTGGGTTAAAATAAAATTCCTTGGGACTAAGTGGAGGAAATGAAAAATCAGGTATAAATCTGATAAGTGTTACTATTTATGAAGCCTGCAGAAAAGAGACTCTGAGATACAGATGAAAAAAAGGCTGTACTCTATATATAGCAGCAGTATCACAACTGATACTCAATAATAAGTCAGCAAGAAGAAGTCCTGTTATATTTAGCAAAACAGATTTAACAGATTTTTTGACAGAAATCACTAAAATTTAAAAGGCTTAGAATAACTGCTTAGTGTTCCTATCAATGGAAGTCTTCAAAATGTTGCGGCTATAAAAATGTAAGCAAAACTAAATGTGCATCCAGTTTTAGATTCATACTGTGAATCTAATAAATATGGTATATCTGACAAATTAAGCCAGTTTATATTACTATGTCAAGTTGTACAAATCACATAAATATATATGAAGAGCCCAAAAATCCTCATTCACATTCATCATAAAACTTTATCCCCCCTTCCAGCCAGGCCCCACCTCTCAATAGCACAACATCCAAATACACGGGGCATTTAGGAGACATTCCAGATCCAAACCACAGTGATATGCAAACAAATATCATTATTTAATAAAGAAGGTAGTTTTTCCACCCAACTATTAAAGTTTCAACATCAAGAATACACATCAGAAATAACAAATCTGATTCCACTTAACATTTCATCTTTAACTTCTTCATAATCTTCACAGGGAAATTGATCCAAAGAAAGATTAATCCTAAACACAAAATGAAAAAATGAACCTAATTAAATGTCCCACCAGCATCTACTGAAAACTTTAACATTCTAAAACTATAAAGAGCAAGTAGACACTCCTTGTACTTACTGTTTCAATGGCTCTTAATTTATCTAGTTGACCATAAAAAGCTTCTGATGAATTCAATGTGTAGGTTAGACTTCTTTCCTACTCCAAACCTGCTAATAGCTTTGGCGACTTCAACAGCTCTATTTATAGAACTGCATCACTGTATCACTGGCCTTTATCTCTTGGCCATCACAGCCATTCACAAGCAAGACCACAGCTTATATACATACTGTCATCACTTGTGCTTTATCCCTAGGACAAAAGCTCTTAAAGTGTTCCTGACTGCACATCTCTAGCCTTCTACTTTTTACACCCCTGTAGTCTCACCAAGCAAGGTTTTTGTCCTCCTTTGAACTGTCAATCACTTGCTCTCCCATAAGCTTCATCTGCCTCCCCCTTTAGCCCCTCAATCATCTCTTTTTACTCGCAATTAAGCCCCTCGAATCTGACTCTGGAATTGAAAATTCTTCATTCTTTTTTTTTTCTTTTTCCCCCCACATTTTATTGATATGTATACGTGCAAAATTCAAGGTTTACAATGAAGTTGGGCATTTTGTGCACATTCGTATCTTGTCAAGGTGACAAGGGCTTTCCCACTCTCCTTTGGTCCCTACCCCTACCCACCTCTCCCTCTCTCCTCCCCCACCCTATCCCCCTCTTCCACTTTGTCTTTTGTCTTAAGTTCCAAAGGACTTGTGGTCTGGGTCTCTCATATCAGAGAGACCATTCGATGTTTCACCTTCTGCTTCTGACTTACTTCACTAAGCATGATGTTCTCAAGTTTCTTTCATTTGCCTATAAAAGCCACCATGCTGTTGGACTTTATTGATGCATAGTATTCCATTGTGTATATTCTTGACAAGACACCAAGAACAAAAGAAATTACCCCCGTTATTAACAAATGGGGTCTTGTCAAACTAAAAAGTTTCTGCACAGCAAAGGAAACTATCAACATTGTAAAAAGAGATCCAACAGACTGGAAAAAAAATATTTACCACCAACATCTCAGATAAGAAGCTTATAACTAGAATATATAGGGAGCTGAAGAAAAGTAAGCCTACCAAAATAAAGGATCCTATTGAAAAGTGGGCAAATGAAATGAAGAGACAGTTCACTGATGAAGAAATGCAAAAGGCCAATAGATACATGAAAAGATGTTCAACATCTCTAGCCATAAGAGAAATGCAAATCAAAACAACGCTAAGATACCATCTCACCCCAGAGAGAATGTCCTACATCAACAATTTAAATAGCAGTCAGTGCTGGCATAGCTGTGGGGAGAAAGGAACCCTCCTGCACTGCTGGTGGGAATGTAAATTTGTACAACCCCTTTGGAAAGCAGTATGGAGAGATCTCAAAAGACTAGAAATAAATATCCCCTTCCATCCAGTGACACCCCTTCTGGGAGTATATCCAAAAGAAGCCAAAACAGCACATAGCAGAGATAGCAGCACAACTAACAATAGCTAAAATATGGAAGTCACCAAAATACCCATCAACAGACCAGTGGATACACAAACTGTGGTATTTATACACAATGGAATACTATGCATCAGTAAAGTCTTCTTCATTCTTGATAGTGCCTGATAACCTGCTCTCAGTCCTCTCCTTTCTCTCCATCCTTACATTGACATTTTCATCTGCATCTGCTAGTGGAACCATTTTTATGACAATACAACATTTCCAACATTTCCAATTGCTTGTTTAGAATCTTCACCTGGGTCCCTCAGCACGTCAAGAATAAAATTCAATGGCTTCACTAAACATATTCCTCTTGACTTTATTTCTTATGCACTCATGCTCAAAACTCAGTACCTTAGTTTTGATCCTTATCTAACCATGTGTGTCCTCTCTTCCCCTTCTTTAAAATACGTTTCATTTTCAATTGGGCTGCTATATGAGTCCCGAGTTTCTTTTTCATATACCAATGTGCTTCCTTCAAAAACCTTTTCATAAATGCTAGAGTCTTTCTAAAATTCAGAACTGATAGTTTGGTTGCTTTTAAATGTTCTATGTTCTGATTACCAAGATACATGCATAGCATATTACTAGCTTTGCATAGAACACTGATCTGAGTGAGTTCCAAATTAATCTCACCAATAAGAGTTCAATGAAGATCACAAGTTTCCAGACATAACACTGAGAACACTGCTTATATAATGTTTCAACCAAAATATATGACATAAACAAAATAACAAGAAAGTATCAGCATATCCAAAGGGATACTCTGAAAAATAAGTGGCCTATACTCTTCAAAAATGCCAATTCAATGAAAGCAAGAAAAGGTTAAAAAATAGGTTGGGATTAAAGAAGAATAAAAGTAACATTACAACCAACTGCAATATATGATCATGGGCTGGACTTGCTAACTAAAAAAAAAAAAAAAAAAATCCATTTAGGACCTTATTGGGACAGTAGGAAAAAAGGAATATAGACTATACAAAAGTTTATATCAGTGCTAATTTCCTGAGTTTAATAATTATACCATGGCTATCTTAATATAAAAATACCTTTGTTGTTAGGATATGCACATTAAATGAGTACTGGTGATACTGTACATACACTGAAAAGATGAGAAAGCAAATGTGGCAAGATAATAAAAATCAGCAAATCTGGGTAAAGGGTATACCAGAGTTCTTTGTATTATTCTTGTAATTTTTCTGTACATTTAAAATCATTTAAGAGGCCAAAAAAATGTCCCATAGTCTTCCTTGCATGCTAAACAAAGTACAAATTCATTCTGAGTGTTTAAGTGAGGCTCTTTAAGGTAGTTTCACTATTCTTTTATATCTTTCTTTACTATTCAAACAATCTTTAATTGAATTGTACACTCCCTAAACATTTTGTTGGATTCCATCAATTGGTTCATGTTCATACCTAAAACATACTTTCTCACGTTCCTACTTTAAAAATTCTAACTTTCCATTTCCAAGACTTATCTTACCTCCTTTATTACTTTCCAAATTCTAGCAAATTCCCTAAGAGTTGAATGAGCCCAGATGATTAAGAAACCAGGGCACAATTAAAAGGAAAGGGGAAAATATGATATATTTAGCTTAAGATGTGAAACATTAAAAGTAATCATAGGAAAACTTAAAGAAAATCAGAGATACATAGCCAGAAGTCAGGAACAGAACAAAGAGAGAATAAATAAAGCTATAAAAACTAGTGAGTTACCTGAAAGTAAATATGTGAAGGAAGAACAGGACCAACAGTTACTCCTCGGGCAACAAACAGGACACATCAAAGATAAACAGAAAAACTAGTCACAGAGACAGAATGAGAACCATGACATAGTCTACTGGACACTAAGAAAGAAGGAGCAATAGTAAGGTAGTATCAAAGTAACAGAACACTCAAAGAAAAAGAGAAGCAACTATCAATATCAACAAAAGGAAGAAGAAAGAAAAAAATATGGACCACTAAAAGGATAGCATCAGTAGCATGACAAAGATAGGGCCTAAATAAAGTTTTAAATGTCAGCAAATATTTAATGAGTCCCTACTAAGTGCCAACCCTTGAATCAGCGACGGAAAAGTTGGAAGCAGCAATGGGTACACACTAAATATCGAAGAAGGTAAAACATAAAAAGTACAAGGACCTATGAAATTATTATACAGTGGATCCTTACAAGTGTATATGAAGGTTCATCTTCTGTGAGTTGGGTCTGGAATCAACCTAAAATGAAAGAAAATTCAAGTTAATCTCTAAAACTGATGTTCTAATAAATATATATTAGGAAATAAAAGCCACAATTCTGCGACATAATTATGAGCTTTGTAAAAAGTTTTTGCAATCTAGTTTAAAACTGCAATGCAAATTTAGGAGTTACAAGAATTTCTGTTTATGAGAAAGCTATTTCTAAAAGTAAGATGTATTATTTAGAATCATTACAAGATTACTTTATGTTTAGTGGGAAACCTTTTGCTGAAACCCAAAAGAACCCATGAAATTCAAGGTTACCTAATGACTGGATTAACATTCTGAACAACGCCTAGATTTTTTTGCACATTGCTCTGCCTTTTCAAACATTTTTTCTTTTAAGAAACCTCTGACTAGTTTCCTTCTCCCTCATCTACCCCCACAGTTCTCATTCTTAATTGAATAAAAGTAAAATAGAGTATCATGAATAAAATTTATAATTGAAAGTAATTTATGCTACTGTTATACAATAATATATGAGCATCAACAAGTTTCCAGTATAGCATTGCTTATAAAATTGGATTCTGCTTTATTTCATTAAAATATTTTTACATATTTAAATACTGCAAGTTTAATTACTGTCGTATAAAAATTTTTATCTAGTGACTACACTGAGCATTCAAGGAGCATTCATCAAGAATATGCATGTGAAGGAAATGAGAATAACTCTTTTATCAATTCATATGGCCTTAGTTACATTAACTTTATTTAACTTACTATTTTAAGAATCAAGAACTTCCTATTCTTTTAATAAACATGTAAATTATATGTAATTTTGCCCTGACAACAACATCAACTTCGTGTTGATGCAGCTTTAGAACTTAATTTAATTCACGAGCTATTTTTCCAGGAATAAAATAATAACATCAAGGCCATAACTCAAGGGCATATTTTGTGAAATGCATTACATTGGACTATAGCACTCATGGAAAGTAAATGACTATAAGATATTACACAGAATGTATAATTTTATGTTACAGTTAAAATGCTTGCCTTTATCAATATGAATGAGTTTTGTAATTTGTATTGAAAAGTTGGCACAAAAAGTTCACATATAACAGACAAATGAATTCTCTTTGCTTAGTAAATTCTAGTAAATATGCATCTTCACTCCACTCACACCTGTATCTGTATCTGTTCTATATTCACTGCTTGAAAGATTTACTTTGCACTCTTAATTACAATGAACAGTGATCATATGGCCATCACATTTTTATACTTCTGTATGTTGAGTATTACAATTGGGAAAACTACTGGTATAATGTAATCCAAGGTTAAATAAACTATTTATAGAAGCCATTTTTCTTTAATCCAAAGAAAATTGTATTAACTTACTTCCACTAGGTAATTTTTGGTGTTTCAGTCTGAGTCTGTATTTTTCATTTTCTTTAAGCATTCTAGAAATGACTTTGTATACATTATTCCATACTGAAACCTTAAAAAGATAAGCATAGTTAAGGGATTGATCAGAAAAGTAGAAGTGAATTTTGATAGAGACAATTAGGAATTACTCAATTGTGTTGCACATCTATCATTAGAAAGCAACTTAGCAAATAGAAAACTAAAATATAAATGTACTCATTTCCTCATACTTACAGGATTATTTAATCTCTTTTTCCAACTTTCTAGAATATCCTCCCTCCAGTAGTTAAATTAACTTCCCTGTATATGTTTCCTTTTAAATGCAATGTCTATAAGATCTTACCTAAATGGTTCTAATACTCAAATATTCAAAAGTAATAAAAATAGTAAACTTCTACTCCAAGGTATTAAACATGGCAATGATTTGATTTTAATGTATATTATTCTAATTAAGAATTAAGTATTTCCCCCAGAAAATACGAAAGCAAAATTATTACAGATCAATACTACAGTAGAATTGAAAGATTAAGAAACATGAAATAAAACTAATTTAGATTCAAAATCTGAATTTGTCACATTATCAGTTGCTTGACATTCAGCAAGTATTTAAATTTCATCTAGGAATATTCACACAATGAAATATTAAAATCCATGAAAGAATATATATGTAAAGCACTTATCCCAGTGTCTGGTACACAATAGTTCAAAGAAAATACTGGCTTTTTGCTTCTCACCCAAAATAAAATGGTTCTTGGAAAAATATATTTCTTAATACAGATGGAAAATTAGATGATCATTCAAAATACAATTAAAACAAGGGGTAGTTACCTTGAATATTATTTTATACTATACATAGATTATATACGACTCCCCAGCACCACATAAAGCTGGGCATGGTGGCGCATGACTCTAATTCCAGCACTAGGAAAGCAGACACAGGAGGACAGCCATGAGTCCAAGGCTTGCCTGGGCTACATACTGAGTTTAGGACCAGCCTGGGCTACAGTGTAACAAGACCCTGACTCAAAAATAAAAAAAGAAACCCTCAAAGTTCAGAATCAATACAATTTTGTGTCATAATCAACTAATAATTTTATACTAAAATGACAAAGATTAGTCGAGAATCTAATAAAGAATGTGTTTAAAAATTCAAGTTACCATTGTACAATGAAAACCAATGGTAACAACAGTTGGACATTAAAAATCCATCCTTGTAAGTTTTCCTGCTAAAAATTTAATTTTCATTCCTTGTTTTTAACAAGAATGTGGTGTCAATATAGACATATTATTCTTTTCCATGAAATCCCTAATTTTTGTCTTATACTTCATTATCTATCATTTTTCATATTCTACGGAATATATATTATACTTCGAAACATATCTCAGTGTGTTAGCTTTATAAAAATGTATTTTATACTTTCAAATACTAGAATAATGCTATATCACTCTATACCTGGTTTTGGTTAACACACATTTCTAAATCCAGTTCAATATCTACAAAGTTATTTCTATTTGCTCAGTACACAAAAATTATTCAAAAGATGGAATTATTTTCACTGTCTTAAATATTGTCACACATGTGTATTTAAGGGAGATTTTTAAAAATTCAATATTATTCATTCTTCTATATAATAACATACCTTTTTATTTTTTTTAATTATTTTGGATTCTTCATGCAATGATATGGTAAAGTCAAACATTTTAGCTTCATCCTTCTGGGTTAAATCTAATTTAAAAATAAAGAACAAAAAAGTAAGATGTTAAAGTCAATATATATTTTAAATACATTCTGGGAATAGATGTCATACAGATATCTCTCAAACTCTCTTTAAGGATTTTTATACTTGTAAATATATTTATAATTACTAGTTAATACTACCTTACCACATAGCTAGTTACATACTGAAAACAACCAAGAAAACCAGAAAAAAACAACCTGTTAAATACCTAAGAAAACATCCAACTCATTTCAATTTCCTTCTTTTTCTGGTAGTGTGGAAAGTGCCAAAAGTCAACAAAGAATAAACAAGTATCAGAACCACATCTTTCTCCTGTGTTTTCCTCCAGTCTCCCCTCTCAATTAACCTGTAAACATACATCATGTTTCCAACCACACGAAACACCTTGTGATTCTACAAAATACGTCCTACTCTCACATCTTCTAGCATTCAGACATGCTTCTCTATCAGGCTAAAACAACATACACATACACACATACACCTGCCAGGCAAATCTGAACCTGCATTTCGACACTCAATTCATGTTACCTTTACAGTTTTACCGCCAAGATACACAGCACTATCAACAGAACTGGTTTCTGGACCTCCTTCATCATAACACTTGGCATACTTTTTTATCACGCATTTATGCCTTTCCTCCATTATGCTCTGAGGGCAATGGCCATGTTTGTCATAGTCATCATTCCATCCAGGCACATAATAATACAAATAGATCCTTGACTTAGGATAAGGTTATGACCTCAAAAACCCATTCCAAGTCAAAAAAAAATGTATTGAATACATATAACTACCAAATATCACAGCTTGCTTAGCCCAGACAACCTTAAACACGTTAGCCCACATTTGGACAAAATCCTCTAAAGGAGTGTCTATTGTAAAATAAAGTGTTACATATCTCAAGTACACATACAAATGATGTTTCATAGACATGACAGAATGGAAAAACACAGAATTCAAAGAACAGTATGGTATAAGGTGGAATGCCTACTTCTTACCCTGTGACTGCGAGACTAAATGGGAGCTGTAGCTCCCTGCCAATGCCCAGTAGCTGAGGAGGATCCAACTTCATATTATTAGCATCATCATTAATAATTGAAAAACTGACTAAAATAATCATAAGTTGGTAGAGGTTTTCTAGAGTAAATAACATTTTCAACCCTAGCCAATAAGGCATGACTTCCCAAATGTTAACTGTTAAAAAAAAACCCTAAGGACATGTGTGTCCAAAGACAAAATTATAAAACAATAAACACTTTTTTCCTCCCGGCCTTTACATTTTTTGTCTTCTTGTCTCCAACAATGCCCAGACCCTAACCTTTTCTGACTTCATTCCTGTTCTGCTGTATCACTCTATACCTGGTTTTCTTCCATGCATTTAATAGCTAGCCGTAAAGAGAAGAGAACATTCTCTTGTCCCACAAAATAACATATACTTGGTAACCATGGGATTTGTAACCTTGCTCACCCAAAAGATATTTCTACTGTTCACTAGAAATCCAGTTTCTAATTCTGTTGATATTACGTGAACAACAGATATTCCATTTTTTACTTTAAAGTAGCATTTTCCAATTTTGAAATGCATTTCACTGATTCTGGGTAGAGAAAACACATAGCAATAAAGAACATTAGCTTCCTGCGCATGGTGGTGCACATCTGTATGCCCATCTATTCAGAAGACTAAAGCAAAATTAGAATTTCGAGGCAAGTCTGGGCATTCCCCCTCCCTATTCTTTTTCAATCTTCTGATTATACCAGGGAGGAAGTCTGAGTTTGGTATTAGTATGTCATTCAGACTTTTCAACAAGTTTATTTCCCTTTATAATCACAGACATGCTTCAGCTGACAAATTATTTAACCAGAATAATATTGTTTTGCTTTTATTAGATTTGTTTTTAGTTAATCTCTATTTATGGCAAATAGTACAGGTTTTCCACTGAGATAATGATGTAAAATGTTTTAAAGATAAAAATTAAGAAGGGGAAATGTATCTATCTAAATAAATAAGTAAATAACAGTAAAGGTGATACACAGATGTTGCAGAGAAGAATAACTCAGTATAGGAAAACTCTTTACATATCCACATTTATCTGTCCTCCTAAGCACCTACAATTTTTGAATACTATAGTTACATCATTCCCAAATATATTCTGTTAAACTACCTAACCTATATCTATACTCCTTAAGGCTAGGATAGGAGCCATCAATTCTATATTTAATTATTTGAAGATCTAAAATATATCGAAGTATAGAAGATATCTGATACAAAAGCATAAAGATAGAGCAATTTCTTCCACTTATTTTTCATACTGCACTGAGGTTGATTCCAGTGTATATCATACGTTTTGTCCTGAATTGTGTCACACTTTCTGTAGCTCTCACTGTAACATACTCTGACACAAACTGCAATTCTAGTTATTCCCTAACCCCTGCCCATCACAGATACACTCAAAATCTGCTCACATGTTTTTCTCATCTATAATATTGTCCTATCTCAGCACCTCCAAATTTCATGGAGCTTCCACCACCATGAAGGTTTCCCCAACTCAGTCCAAATTATTCACAGCTTAAAAAAGAATTTATAAATATATTTCCAGAATAGCATTCATCACCCTCTATTATTTATAAATATGAACATATCTCCTATGCTCAATGATGACACAAGGCCAGCCTGATACATAAGTCTCATCTGAAGTTTTAGAAGACTTGCTTGATATGGCTGCCCCTGGACCTCTTAACTCCAATGAAGAGGTCTCAAGCTTATTTTTCCAGAAGTGTACCAATGACTGATAACTTCATTCCATCATTCAAAAATCCTCAGCAATTCCAAAAGTGACAAACATTTCACAATATGATAAAAAATTTTCCTTTATTCAATAAATACATGTCTACTATGTGCTGGATGCTGAGCTAACTAGCATCCTCCCTTCAAGCCGTTTCTGCTTAACATTTATACAGCACTTATTCTGTGACAAACGCTATGCTAGGTACTCCACATATATTACTTCACTTAACCATTATACTAACCATTGAAGGGAACTATGGCCCCCTTTTTTGTGGCACTTGGAATTGAGCCCAAGACTTTCACAATGAGCTATATTTCCAGCTCCTTTACATTTTTTGATTTTGGAAATAGGGTTTCATTAAGTCACTAAGTTGCCCAGGCTGGGCTCCAGCTGGCAATCTTCCTGCCTCGGTCTCCCAGAATGCAAGGATTACAGACCTGCACCATTGGACCAGCTTTATCCTTGTTTTACAGATAAAGAAGCAGAGGATAATAATCATTAGGCAACATTAAAAATACTACACTACGCCAAGATTATCTAAGTTGAAAGCCAATATTCTTGATAATCTCTACTGTCCCATTAGACATTTCTGTTCATATTTCCTTCATTTTCTACCTCTATACCTCATCTTTTACTGAACCTCATTGTCACATTTCATCTCAGGCCTCCCTTTTACAGTACTCATACCTGCTAGTTTATATTCTCATAATTCACATATAAGTTCTTTGAGAACAACTATTAGTTTGATCCATTTTTGTCACTAGCACTTGACCTCATGCCCACAATGTGGTAGATATTAAATAAATGTTAGATAAACAAGTAATTTAAATAATTCATATTTATTCCTTAAAGAGAGTCAGGCATAAGTACTTAGGGAATGTCTTAATATTAATGTTAAATATACTCAAGACTGAGTAAAACCTTAGCACTTAATAAGCACCTTTTGAATCTCTTTTCCATATTATCTTCCAAGTTTCATAAGCTCAGTACAGTGTAATTGAAGTTAATGGTCCCCAGCCACTCAATTGGCCCACACAAGGACTTTAGACTTGGCCTGAACGCTAACTATTCCTTCTCTCCTATAATCTGTTGGCTAATTTTGCCCATTCTACTTCCATTACCAGTACCAGGAACCCTTCCATTAAATTACTGCAACTGCTTCATTTCGGGATTGTGGTCTCTAATCAGCCACAAGGCCAGATTAAATCTAAAAATAAAAGCAACAAGATACACCAGAGCACAAACTGCAGTAAAGATATTTCAGTTTATAACTTAAGTGACTAGACCACACAAAATACCAAACATGCAATTTAATGGGACAGACTCAGCTTAAAGTGAAATCGTGATTTGAATGAACAGCCCTCCAATGACATGGTTTATAGAAAAAAACAAACAAAAACAAGCAGAATCATGAGTTAGATCACAAAGAAGCCACCATTAACATTCACAGAGACATTATAAGTAACATTCCCAGACCACAGCGCAATAAAATGGTATTGTACTAGCAAAGCCAAACAAAATCAGAAAGTTCTTGGAAATTTAAAAACTTTAAATCTATTGACCACCACCACTGTGAAAATGGTAAGTGGCTGAAATTATAAAAAAGATTAAAAAGTGACACTGGGCTTACATCAGAATCCATGAAATATATATTTAAAGTAATTATTAAAACAAATCCATTACACTAAACATTTAACAACAAAAAGTAATATTAATAAAATATCCTCCTTTAAAAAACTTTAAAGGAATAAACTAAAATGCAGGGCAGATATGATGAAATTAATAAGAGAAATAAGAGCTAGAAAAAACAAAATGCCTAATTAATTAGTAAAATACTGTTTTTTAATTAATTAAACTTAACTAATTTTTATCCAGTGTTATGGTGCGAAATGTTCCCCTAAAACGCTCATATATTTGGAAGGTGACTATATTATAATCACTGATAACTAATGATTTCATGTGCTATTAAGAGGTGGGGCCTGGCAGAAAGCAGCAGATGACTGGGGGAGTGACCTGAAAGTGTGTATTCTTGTCCCAGGTTCCTCTCCACCTACTTTACTTCCTTTTTCCCATATTATAAACTGCTTTTCCCCACACCTACCCCTTCATATTACAAGCCAACTATGTATGGGACAGATGAATGTATTATCTGTGATCTAAAAATAAACATATCTTCCTTTAAGTTGTGGATGTCAGGTACCATGCCCCAGTGACAGAAAGAGACTAAGAAAATCCCGAAAAAGGAAGATAGTACATATATATGAAAATAATGAAATCATGAAGGAAAAATAACATTAAAACACAAGGAAACTTTTAAAAATCATGACACTATTTAGCAGACATCTATGTACACATTTCAAAAACCCATATACAATGTATAATTGTGTAAGGAAATACAGATTACTAAAATTCATACTTTAAGAGTTAGAAAGCTTAAGCAGAACAATCTCCATTGAAGACACAAAGCAAGTTGTTTAAAAATTACCCCCCAAAAAAGCAGCGAGTGTCGACAGTTTCAAAGAAGAATTTTACCCAAACATCTAAGATTAGGAAGGCCCAGTGTTTTAGAAATTATCTCAGAGCATAGAAAATAAAGGGAAAAAAAATCTTAATTACTTTTATAACTCTGATATCTAAACCAGGTAAAGAATACAAAGAAAGATAAAATACAGATCACTCTTTCCTGAATACCAATGGAAAACTTCTAAACAAAATAATAACAGTGTACAAGACTGTATAAGGAAAACATGAGACTTCAGCAATGCAAGGTTGGCTCAGTATGTGGAAATGTATTTGTATCATATCACATATTTATAAATCTAAAGATATTACCTCCACAAATGTAAGAAATTCAATACTTATACTTTTAAAACTAAAAATAATAAAAATTGAGATATTTTCTAATTGTTTAAATATGCCAGGGATGGTAGTACATGCCTATAACTTGAGTGCCTTCAGATAGGAGGATTGAAAGGTCACAGCCAGCCTGGGCCATGTGTCGAATTCTAGGTCAGCCTAGACTATTTAGATGCTACCTAAAAAATTTAAATATGTATGCCTAAGCCTGAAGCCAGTACCTTACTGTACAGAAAAAAAAAAAAAACACTACAGGCATTATTTCACCTAAGAGAACAAACAAACCCAGAATATTCACAATCTCCACAACTATTTGACCTCATACTTGAGGTTGTGGCTAATGTAATTAGACAAGACAAAGCTATTGCAGTCATTAAGGATGTGTACAAAAGAAATCATATTCTCTCTACATAGAAATTACACCTGGAAAATATACAGAATTTGAAAATCACAAGAACCAATGATAAAACTTGGCTGTAATAATAATTTGCTGAATTAATACAATGTAGAATTAACACACAAAAATCAATTAGGTTAAGTGAAAAAAGGCCAGTCCAAAAACCTACTTTATACATGATTCAGTTTATATAGTATGTCCATAATAAGCTAATCTATGGACACAAAGTAAATGAATGCTTGCTTAGGGCTGAATTCAGGATAGTGGAAAAGGGTAAAAGAATGACAAATGATTAGTAATGGTCAGAGTTTCTTTCTGGGGTAATAACAATAAAATTGAGTGTAGTTGTGGTAAATATGTCAACTATTGTATGTAAAAACTATTGAGTTTGTATGTTGTAACCAATGAATTCTGTACTTTGAGTGAATTATATACATTGTAAATGACATCTCAAAAAGTGTAGGTGGAGGAATAGGCCCTAGGGGCAAAAAAAGAAGTTGAGGTAACAGAAATGTTCTAGACCTTGACTGTGGTATGGTGTGAATATATCAAACCTCCTAAAATATTTAATAATTCTCAATAAAGTTGTTTTTTTAAAAAACTCAACAAGCTTCACATACACAAAAATGTATAAAGGGAAAAATGATTAGAAATAAATTTACCAATATAAAGCCTGTAATGAGGGACATTTTAAAATACAAGTTATTCCTAAAAGATACAAAAGTAGACTGCACAGGATGGTAACTCCCTATCTTTCAGATGTCAGATCTCCCTGTAAGTTAATTTGCGATTTCAACGAACTTCAGTAAGAACACCATAAAGAATGCCAAGGTCCCCACCATTCTAGTTGACTGAAGTTATTCATCTAAGCAGTACTATTCTTCTCAAACATCTCTGCTTATCTCAAATGCCACACAGGCGAATTTCAGATTCCCTTACGCAGGCCAACTCCTGAAGTGAAGTAAAGGCCTTCTTCTGCCCCCCGTGTAAGGATGCCACAGACTGGACACAAGGGCGGCCTGGCTGATAAGAGCGGTGGGCTGGCCGGCTTGAGTCTGGCTATCACGCCAACTGACAGGACAGCTGACGAACAAGGGTGCTGTCTGGGGCGCTGAGAGAAAAGTTTGCTGACTGACTGACCGATGAATAAGGGCTAGCAGAACGGTTGACAGGATGGCTGACAGAAAAAAATTAGCCCAGCTGGCCGAACGACTGACGGGCTGAGTGGCTGGCCAACGCAACTCAACTCGTGAGCAGACGGCCTAGAGGCGCAGCGCCTGCAGCAAGGCTTTGCACAGGCGGGTCACACACATAGAGCTACGACAGAAGCGGGCAAGATGGCGGCCGAGCAGCAGCCGCTTCCCAACTAGGCGGCCCTGACAGGAGCCCCGCCCCGCCGCCCCGCCCCGCCCCGCCCCGCTCGCCCGCCGCTCCACCTGCGCGCGCCGCGGGCCTCGCGCCTCTCCGCGCGCTCGAAGCCCGCCGGGAGGAGGCGGCGGCCTCGGCGCCCAGGCCTCTGAGGCGGGAGCCGGCGGGAAGCGCTCGGCGGTTCAGGACCCCTGACTCGGCCACCGCTTCCCGCGGCACCTCCTGACTGACGCTGGCGCCCGGCTGGGGACACTGCCGGCCCAGAGCGCGGCGGCCGCCCAGCTGCAGGACTCCGCCACACTGGTGAGAGCCGAAGCAAGCCACGTAGACGAAGCGTGCCAGGTCCCGCTTCTGCTCCTGATTTGCAGGCGGCGCCATCGCTCCCCTGTCACGTGACTATGGTGAGGGGCGGGGCGTCGCCGTCGCCCGCCCCTTGAGCGGGAGGGGGAAGGGGCGGGGCGCTGTGGGGGTGGGCAAGGCCCAGGAGGATATTGGGAGTGAAGCTGGCCGGGCAGGCTGGGAGGCGGTGGGCGTGGCGGGGAGCTGGTGGGGCCGCGCTGCTGTGCGCTGTGCGGGTGCAGAGCGGGTGGGCAAGCTGGGGCACTCCCGCCACGTGAGCTTGGTAGGGGCCACTTAGCTTGCGAGTTCGTAGGCAGAAAGAGTGCTCTAGGAAAGTCAGGGAGGACGCCCAGCCAAAATGTGGGAGACGAAGGGGAGCTGCAGGGACAGGAAACGGTAAGGCAGTAGGATGAGGTGGCTGACAAACCACGCCTCGGAGTTTGGAGATCGCATAGCTTGGCGCGGGGGAGCCGGCCTTGCGGGGACATAACTGGCTGAGGAAAGAAGCCGAGAAGAGGAGGGGGAAGAGACCGAATCGTCCTGTGCTTGGTGACAGGAGGATTTAAGAGTGAAACTGCAGGGTGTAGATGTTGAAACCTTAGCTCATTCTTCTGTCTTTGCTTTCTGGCCCCCATGATGTGAGCAACTCGGTTCCACCATGTGCTCCCCACCCAGATAGTCTGCCTCACTTCAGACCCCAAGGAACAGAGCCAACCAACCATGGACTGAAACTCTTGTAACCATGAGCCAAAATAAGCTTTTCTTCCTTATGAGTTGTTTACATCAGGTACTTGTCATGGTCACAGAAAGCTAATATATCACCTGTGTTTTTTAGCTCAGTATAGATCTACAGGTGATTTTTTAGTTTTTATCCAATATATATTTAATAGATTTTTAAAATATTTTTTCTATGTGTTGAATTCAAAGTTACCAGTATTTTCTTTCAACACTTTGAACATATTTTATTGTTTTTTGGCTTAAGTACAAAAGCTTCTTGACTCCTGATTTAATTACACACTGCTAAACCATTGTAAATTGAAAATGTCATAAGTCAAAAATGCCTTTATTCTATACACTTAATCTGGTGTGTGTGTGTAGACCATGTGTCCAACCTGTGATTTGCTGTATGCTTTTTTTCCCTTTTTTTAAAGCAAGCAAAAGTTTTGTTGAATAAAGCAAGAGAAAAAAGAAAAGTTCTTGGCCAAAGAGTCAAGAGCGGAACCAAACAAGTGTCTTACCCTTGATTTTTTGTTTGTTTGTTTGCTTGGGGTTTTTTTTGTTTTGTTTTTCTTTTTTTCCTTTTCTTTTCTTATTTATTTATTTATTTATTTATTTATTTTGCCTGAAGAGAAACTGTCTTGGGCCATATCTAAAATATGTAATATATTTAACATATGTATAGGTACTAAAACTTTATTTATAACACTAAAAAATCAAGGGTGCAAAATAGGGTGAAAGCCGGACATGCCTATTGTAGGCTACCAGTTTTTATAGCTTGATTACCAAAGTTTGTTGTACCGCTTATCACTATCCTGAGGAAAAACTCTGAAATTCAAAGTGGTTGCTACTGAATACATATGGATTTTGTACAATCATAAAATTGGAAAAGAAACTTCAGAAGAATTTTGAGTGGGGTCCATCTGTGTTTCTATAAGTCAGCTGTCAGTTGTATTACTGACCTCTCAGAAGTAATACATCATTTTTCTTTGACAATTTTTCAGATTTGTATTGTTTGTGTCCATCAGTAGTTTTGCATGATGTGGCTGGCTGTGATTTTCTTTGTGTCTACTCTGCTTAAACTTCATAGCACTTTTGAGTGTGTGATTTGATATTGTTTGTCAACTTGAATAAACTCTATGCCCTTTTTTTAGTTATTACTCCTGCTCCATTATTTCTCTTCTGTGCTAAGATTCATCAATATGTATGTTAAACTTTCTTTTTACTCTGCTCCATATATCTCTTGTGTTCTTTTCTGTAGGTACTATGCATTATTCTCTTAATCTTTTGACTGTTCATTTTCGACATACCTATGTGTCAATTCACTAATACTCTCTTTAGAACTACCTGAGCTATTATTAATACCTGCTATAATTTGGACCCAGAACGTCCCTCGGATGCCCACGTATTAAAGGGTTCATCCAAGTGAGATGCTATTGGAAGGTGGCAGAAACTTTAGGGAGTTGTTATGGTTTAAATCCAAAGTTTCCCCCCCCAAATCTCATGTGTTTGGGAGGTTATTGAATCATGTTGGGGCTATATTTATCACTAGATTGATCCATTGATAATTTCATGTGCTATTAGAAGCTGGGGTCTAGATACAATGATGAGCCTTGATGGGTGGGGGACCTTGAAGGGTATGCTTTTGCCCCAGGTCCTCTCTTTTCTCTCTGCTTGTGGCTTCCATGCCCTGAGCAGCCCACCATTCCAGGACCTTCTGCCATTGCCAGCCAACAGTGCATGAATTGAGATCTCTGAACTATGAGCTAAAGTCAGCTTCTCCTTTAAGTTGGTGGGGGTGGGTATTGTGTCCCAGTGATAGGAAAATAACTAAGACAAAATTGGTACCAGAGAAGTGGAGCTGTTGCTGTGATGGTACCTGATTATGTGGTTTAGAAGCATTTGGAAATGATGTGTTGGAGGTGTTTAGAAAGGTTTGAAGATTCTGGCTGAAGAATGCTGCAGGCCAAGCTTTATGGAAGATTCTGATCTGAGCCCAGAGAACCAGCGTGCCAATAGGAATGCATATTGTAAAGGTCCAGCTCAAAAGGGGAAGGAGGACTCAGTTAGCAGTTGGTCTTAGAAGTACGCACTAAGCTTTGGCAAAAAG
This sequence comes from Ctenodactylus gundi, assembly GCA_004027205.1. Classification (NCBI taxonomy): domain Eukaryota; kingdom Metazoa; phylum Chordata; class Mammalia; order Rodentia; family Ctenodactylidae; genus Ctenodactylus; species Ctenodactylus gundi. The sequence goes on from PVKB01000654.1 coordinate 141,864, forward strand.
TGTGCTGCGTTTTGCCTATGTCCTAAGACTTTGCCTGAAATTGAAATTGATGGCCATATTAACATGGCACAAGGAATTTCAGAGCAGCCCAGCATTCAGGCTGTAGCATGAGTCATGCTTGCTGTTTTTAGCCAGGTTTCATTAAGAACTAGGAGAAAACAGCATTGCCAAAAGTAGGAATGAGAAGGTTAGAGTTTCACCAGACAGATAGGTCTTATCAAACTGGGGCCATAGAAAGCATGGTTACTGATAATAGTAGCATTAAAAAGAACCTAAGCCTTTGCATCAGGGCAGTAGGATAGATGACCTTGTGAAATGCCCAGACCCCACCCTCCACAGGATCAAGACTTTAAAAGACATTGCTTTCAGAAGAGAACCCAAGGCCACCCTGCAGATCCACATAGGAAAGTTTTTTCCTTCCTCAAAGTTCATTTGTCTGGGTACTTGGAGACATCTATGGTCATGGTCTGAGGGGGCCAGGCTCTAAGGGGGCCAGGCTCCTACTTGAGCTGAAAGCAAATGTTGGTATCATGCTCTTGGTGCTGGTTTTACAGGCATGCAGTATGTAAGTGTTGTGCAGTCAGGAAGCTTCTGATGAGATATCAGAAGCAGGCAGCATGCTCCTGAGAGGGCAGTGGATGAACCCCTGAGTGAAACTGAAAGGGCAGTGGAGACCCTAAAAATTTGGAGGCGACAGGAATGAGGATCTTTTGCTAAGCAAAGCCACAGGCAGTGAGCAGAGCCACCCCGAAGGAAAGACCATAAAGCTTGCCACTGGTAATGCCATAGGGACAGGGCTGCCCTGTCTTTTGGAGTTAATATCTCACCCCAGCTTGTCATGGTACTGGACATAGAGGTACAGAATTCAGTGTTTGCTCTGCTGGCTTTGGCCTTGCTTTGGCCCCCTTCTCTATCTTGCTTTGGTCTCTTTCTTTCTATCTTTCTCTTTCTCTTTTTGAGTAGGAATACTTACATTGTGCCATTGTCTATTGAAAGTGATTTTCTAGTCCATCTTCACTGGGGCTGACAGATAAAAGTTTGCCTTGAGTCTCGGGGGAAATGTTGGATTTTTGGACTTTTCTACAATACCAGAACTGTTAAAACTTTGGTTACTCTTCAAGATGGGCTAAATGCTAGATGCATTTTGCACAATGAGATAGCCGTGGGTCTTTTGGGGATCAGGGGTGGGATGCTACAGTTTGAATCTGCAGTGTCCCACAAAAGCCTCATGTATTTGGAAAGTGGTTGGATTATGGGTGCATACACTCCTTAGTGAGTTAATCCATTCACTGGTGATTTTATGTGCTAATAATTTGTGGGCCCTAGTTGGAGGGACAGAACCCTGGGGCCATGGCCTGGAAGGATTTCTTTTGCCTCCAGCTCTTTACTGCTCTCACTACTTCATGTCACCAAGGTATAAATAGCCTTCTTCTCTAGACTCTCCGCCATGCCTTTGTGCCATTGCCGTCCAACTGTGAATGGACTGAGACCTCTGAAATGTGAGCCAAAATAAACCTCTTCTTCTTTAAGTTCTGGGAATTGGTATTGTGTCCTAGTGACAAGAAAGTGACCAAGGCATGTAAGTATGTGTATTTCTTCTACATATACATCTATGACAGCCTTTTACCATTTTACTTAGAGGAAGCACTTCACAGGTTCTCTTTGACATATCTAAATTGACAGCATCATTACTTTTGTACCTTGAGGTTGTGATTTAGTAAAAATAAGAATTGTTTAAACACAAGAACTAAAGCTGGAGGAATAGCACAGTGGTTACAGCACTTGCCTAGCAAGCCCAAGTCCCTAGTTTGAATTCCCAAATGCCACATAAGCCAGGCATAGTAGTACACACCTGTAATCCCAGCACTTGGGAGGCTGAGGCAGCAGTATGGCAGTGCAGTGAGTTTGAAAGCCAGCCTTGACTACATAGTAAGTTCTGGTCCAACGTGGACTACAGTCTCAACAATAAATAAATAAACAAACACAAGAAGTGCAAGACTGACAATGGGTCTGACCACTAAGGCAGTTATGAAGTAACTTTGGGCAAGGTAGTGCATACGGTATGGATGTGCTAGACCAAAAGGAGGATTCATGTCTTGGGCAGGAAAGAGCAGGATGATGAAAGATGTCACCATGCTCCCCAGAATTTATGAATCATTTATCTTGAGAAATTTTTACTTAATATTTTGGGCCAAGGTTGACTATGGGTACCTAAAACATTTTTATTCTGAGTTAAGGATTATTATCAATGCCATCTTACAGATAAAGATAAGGGAGCATAGGAAGCCTCAAGTAGCTCCAGAAAATCCCAGAGAGGAAGTCCCAAGGTCACAGAGGGATTCAGACCCGGGCAGCATGGCTCTAGCACCTACCCTGCACCCTTAGTTCCTACTCCACTCTGTTTCTATCACAGTGTTCATTGTACTGTGTTCTAGTTGTCTCTTCCCCTCAAGGAATTTTCTCATAGAGGGGAAACAATTTAACAGAAGAAAGAAGAAATAAACTAACCTTTGTAGTTGCTCACCTAACATCTTCCACGAGGTGGCAGTAACAGCTCCTAGATAAACATCATCTGAGCTGTGGGGTGCTCTCGTGCTTTCTTCCCCCCCCCCCCCCCCCCCCCCCCCCCCCCCCCCCCCCCCCCTCTCTCTCTCTCTCTCTCTCTCTCTCTCTCTCTCTCTCTCTCTCTCTCTCTCTCTCTCTCTCTCTGCCCCCTCCCTCTCCTTCACCTATAAGGAAGCAACAACTCTGTTTTTATTGTTTCCAAGAGGTGAACACCCTAAATCCCAAACACGACTCTGATTGATCTTTTTGAAAATGACACTGAAGGCAGTGCATCACCCATGCACATTCATACACTGTGGGTGAGTGGTCCAGGCAACTGATGGCATGGTAGTGGTGAAATCAGGGTGCACTCAGGTAGTGCACAGCATGAATCCATGGTGTACAATATAATTTCAGCCCATAGGAGAAAGGATTTGCTTCTTCCTCCCTGTCTTTCCTCAAGCAGCTGAAAGAGCTGAAGGGAAAGCCAGAGCATGCATGCCCACTCTTAATTCCACTGGCCAGTGGCAGGCATGAGGTTGTATGGCCCCCAAAGAGACACCTATAGATGACTGTCAGAGAAGGGCCTTCTCACCCCATCTGTGCCTGAAATACTATTCTTTCACCCTCTACTGTTTCTGCCACATCCTTCTAGAAGCTTCCACAGTATTCCTAAGTAAGGAAGTGATCTGATTCCAGTCCTGGATGGAGTCTGGATGATCCTTGCTTTGACCAACCCCAACTTTTAAAAAGCTAATCCCAAGACTTCCTTGAGAAAGAAGGAGGCCTTCCAATTCTATGGAAGGGCAAGAAGGAAGGCCTGTGTGTGTGTGTGTGTGTGTGTGTGTGTGTGTGTGTGTGTGTGTGTGTTTAAGAAGAAGCTATCATATATTCATATATTTAGAATATATATTTTCTTCAAGGAAATATGTGCTCCTAACCCTCAGTTTATAACATAATAGTGCTTTTCTTGGGAAAAATAAGGATTTGTTTTCCTTAAGGTTGGAATTCTTCACATTTCAGGCAGAGTGAGAAAATGGTACCCAAGCTTAAAGGGGTCTGATGGCTTAAGTCTATTCTCAAACCAGTCGGTGGATCTCCAAGGCTGTTGTTCAGCATCAAGGTCATGTCAGCCATCTCCATCTTCAGCTGTTGTAAATGGCAGGAACATGGACTTGAGGGACCATCCCAGCACTGAGTTGGTTGGAACTGAATAGCTAGGTAGACCCTGTGCCTCTAGGAAGAACAGCAATTTCTGAATTCAGTAGCAGAAAAATTTAGCATCTTCCACCCCCACACCACGTTTCTGCTACCCCACGACCATCAAACCAATGTGACCACACATTTTGGCTTCTAGTCTTTGAGCCCAGTCTCTAATTAAGTTTCCTGCATAAATATGTCTCATTTTCCCTTGATAACCTCTTGCTGAATTAAAGTGCTTAATCAGACTTAGTATCTGTTCAATGCATCTGAGTACCATGTGCCACTTGTTAAAATGGTGTTGTGCCCTTTCAGTTAGGCAAAGAATTTCAGTGAGGCTTTAGAGAAGAGGAAGAGAGCTATCCTCAAATGCTCCCGTCGTAGTCGATATCTTCCTGTTGCAGTTTTTATATGTCCAGGTAGAATTAGAATAGGCTTTGTATGCTTCTCATTTTACGAAGGTCTTGCTTTTGCTAATGGAGTGTGAGGGAAAATAATTAGTAATGTGTTGTAAATTGCATTTCCTCCAAAAATAATAGAAAAAATGAGATCTTCTCAACAACCAGTTGGTGTACACATATCTTCCTCACAGCCTATGTTTCCACTGACTAGTTTGCAAAGTGCTGCCATCATCCTGGTTCAAGTCAACATCATCACCAGCATCTATCAGTATCACCCACTAAGACTCATCACCTCCTCCTAAATGATTCTTCTGCTCCACTCTGTTTCCCAGATTGTCTTTATATAACTGCCAGGGTGATCAAAAATTAGCTTCTGTCCCTCCCTTGCAGCTTTACTACAGTGGCTCTCCCTAAACCTACTTGAAAATAAAATCTTTTAAAAGACTCACATATAAGAGGCAAAATATGAAATGACTAGAAAAAAAACTTAGAGAGAAAATGCTTCATAGCTGTGGACTACCAGGGATCTTTTGAGCAAAAGCTCAAATGCTCTGGTGATGAGAACAAAAATAGACAAGTGAGATGACACCGAACTAAAAAGCTGCACAGGAAATGAAGCAATGAGGAAAGTGAACAGGAAGCTCACAGAATGTGAGAAAACATTTGGAATAATTCACATCTTAATATATACTTAATATATAGAGTATGTGGGGAATTTACTAATGAAAAAATAACCCAATTAAAAATGGTCAAAAGGTCTGAATAGGCATTTCTCAAAAGAAGACATAAAAATGACCAAAAAAACATATGAAAAATGTTCAGCCTCACTAATCATCAGGAAAATGCAAGTCAAAGCCACAATGTTACATTAATTATGCTCTGTCAACTTGGGTTAGGAAACATCTATCTGATCTGTACAGTAGAGCCTTCCTTGTATGTGTGGATGACATGTAGGCCAGCAGACCAAATGTGGGTGGTACTAACTGATAGACCTGTAGCACGAAACAAATAACAAGGGGAAGAAGGCCACACTTCTTCCCGAAGACCAGTCTTCCCCGTGGCATCTGGACATTGACCTCTTGTACAGCCTCACAGGCTGTTCTCCTGTGAACTTCTAGACCTTCAACCCCAGGTTAGTGTTGCTCTTTCAGTATCCTTGTTCTGTGGCCTCCACCTCAGATTGTTGCTGTATCCTTGATTCACACTCTGTAGTATTCCTACACCTACACACACTGATCCTCCAAGGTTGGAAAATCCAAGCGTTTCTTGGAGAACAAGTATTTGCTACTGAAAAGCAATAGCACACAATTTACCTCATAGCTGTATAAAATGCAGAGTCTCTGACCTCCAGAGCGACTGAATCACAGCCTGCATTTTAACAATATTCTCAGGTGAACTTGCTGCTTTCCTCTTATAGCAGAAAAATAATTCTTTTTTTTTTTTTTAAGATAGGGTCTCATTCTGTGGCCCAGGCTGGTTCTGAACTCACTGTGGAGAACCCAGGCTGGCCTTGGACTCAAGGCAGCAGCCTTCCTTTCTCAGCCTACCACTGGGATTACAGGTATGAGCCAACATGCCTGGTTTATGTGGTGCTGGGAAATCAAACTCAGGTACTTAGAGCTTGACTTAGCGCTTAGTAGGCAAGTGCTTTAACTGATGAGCTACTTCTCCAGCCCCAGAAATCCTTTTAATGGCAACGTTATAGGCAGTCTAGGAAAGAGAACTGTTAGTTACTCACCAGGAGCAAGGCACACAGTGGGACTTTGAACACACTTTAGGGCAAAATGATGTTGATCTTCTCCAAAAAAGATAAACAAATTACACATGAGAATTATAAATTACAGTAAGTGCTAGTCAAGAGGAGGGTTCCTGATAACAAATAAAGGTGATGATGAGGTGGCTTTTGCTGTGGTTTGAGTATCCCCTCCCAAACTCATGTTGATATTTGCTAGTGAAGCAGCATGAAGCTAGTGTAAGGTGGCATATGCCTGAAATCGTAGCCACTGAAGAGGCTAAGGCAGAAATACTGTGAGTTCTATGCCAGCCTGAGAAAATTAGCAAGACCTTGTTTCAAAATTTTAAAAAATAAATAAATAAAAAGTACCAGGGTTGTATATCAGTGGTAGAATGCTTGCCTAGCATGAGTAAGGCCCTAGGTTCTACCCTCACATTGCTAAATAAATAAATGAAAACAGTATTAAGAGGTGGAATGTAAGAGGTGTTTAGGTTACCAAAGTTCTGCCCTGGACTAAAGTTGCATCTTACAGTGAAACAGTGGGTTAGTTATCTCCAGAATGGGCTTGTTACAATCGGGGCCCCTCTTTCTCTTCTCTGTCTCTTGCAGCCTCTCCTGCCTGTCATAACACAGCAGAGACCTTTGTCAGATACAGGTGGCAAGCCCTTGGACTTCCCAGCCTCTGTAACCATAAGCTAAGCAAACTTCTGTTATTTGTAATTCACCAGATCTGAAGTATTCTGTGATATCAGCAGAAAATACACTAAGACAGCGTTCTTTAGAAAGACATTGGGGAAGTTCTCTCAGGGAAGGAGGGGACATCTCAGCTTAGTCCTGAAGGCGTGGAGACAAGATGATAGTTCCACACTGAAGTACTAGCCAGTGAGCAGACCCTGGGCCAGGAGGCTTGCGTGGGAGGAATAGAAAGAGGTGTACACAGACGGAGCAGATGTAGCCCATGATCAAGAGGAGACATAGGGGAAGAAGACAGAATGGAGGCCAAGGTCAGGTCCTGCAAGGCCTTACGGGTACATGGGAAGCATGCAGATTTTATTTCCAGGACAGTGGGAAGCTGTTAGAATGTTTTTGCTAGGAAACAGCTAAGCCATATTTTTTGTTCTCAAGCTGCAGAGGGTGGATGGTACAGGTAATAATCTTAGAGAGGTGAAAGGACTTTCCTGCCTCAGGTATGGCCAACAACTGTCAAATATAGAGCAATGCAAATGATCATGGGGCCCACTGACACAGTATAAGTGCTTCTTTTTTCAAGGAATATCTTATTTAGTCCTTACCTCAGTGCATTGATGCTCTTTCTAACTCATGAGAAAACTGATCCTCAGAGGTTACCTAGTGTGGTGAGCATCAGTTGGCCGGTCAGAGACAGTGTAGGAACAAACCCCAGCCAACTCACCCTAGGGCTATGTCCACAGTGATTGCCAGTTTGGTCCAACTCGCAAACCCTTGTCAGTTCTGCCCTATGTTGTGCTGGAGCCTCACTTACCTACACTACACAGTCCATAAGGGCAAAAGTAAAATAACTCAGGAATTAAATTCATATTTCCTTAAAAGCAGTCTCATTGAGTTGTCAAATGAGGGGCACAAGGCCTTACTTTCCAGCACTTCTTCCCCATTTCTGTTTCTCCAAAGAGGAGGGTTTGGGGCTCATCCAAAAGTATCCAGGAAAACCAGAGTCTCGGGATTAGGATACAACTTTCCTGAGTTTGTTTCCAACCCGGCAGTCCAGATTCACCCGACCACTCTCTACTGCAGTGTATGATTCTCCACCATGGGATGAGTCTCCTGTTTTTCAGATAGAGGGGGGAAACAGATGGTGGGGGGGGGGGGCGATAATAGGAGAGAGAAGGAGAGGAAGAGGGAATGAAAAGAGACAGAAATTAGCACTCAGCACTGCAGTAGCAGCACACAAGCACACAGCCCACAGCCTGAATCTGGTACCTTTTTTTCTATCACCATAGCAACCAGTGCAAGCTGGAGGAGGCAGGAGCTGAAGCTCCTTTAGAAAAAAAGGAGGAGGTGCATCTCAGGGTGCTGGTGACCTGCTGCCCTGGAGCATGGACCCTGCTGCCACCACTACTGCCCTCTCCCATCACAGGGACTGGCACTTTGTAAGTGGATAGACAACAATAGCAGTGATAACAAGGACTATAATAATGAGTTAACATTTACTGAGTTCTTAGTCTGTGGCAAGACATGGCTGTCATAACTTGATCGTAGACCCTAACTCACAAAGATTATAAAGTTCTGCTCTCTATGGAGTTGTCTGAGAAACATATTAAAATAGAAATAAGCATAAGAGGAAATGTGGATTCCAATTTTCCCTCTTTATTGGTGATAACTACATCATTGAGAAATTGCCTCAGGCTGGAAGAGCGATGATCAGAAGGGTGGAAACAGCATACCCCATTGCGAGACGCCCCAGGGTGTGTTCGTGTGTTGTGTACGTGTTGGAATGCTGTTGGCTTCTGGACACAACATCACATTTAGAACATGAGTTCCCTCCCCTTCTTTCCCATCTCTCCCCTTCCCGACTCTCCACTTCAACCCACCTCTTCTACCAGGACTCTCTACTCTCTTCTATCCTTCAACGGGGTTTTTAGGGGATGAAACTAATCCCATGATCCTTCTTTCCAATTTTGGAATTTCATGTCTGGTCTTTGTTAGATTTGAATATTTTGGCCAGCCAAGGTAAAAAGAAACTGCTAACAGTTGTGTTCAGCCATAGTCTGAGTATCTCCAGCAGAAGGCTATCTTGCTGCAAATCTCATTTCAAACCTTCTGAGTTGGTTCTTCCAGGCCATACTTGCTGCATCACATCTGCTGAGGAACAGCTGCTCAGGCTGTGGCAGAAACCAAAGCTGTGTGCTGCAGAGCTCCGGTGCTCTAAAAATGGCAAGTGCTTCCTCTCTTTCGTGCAGATATATGAAAGTAGGAATATAAATTCTCTGCGGAAAATTATTTTGATGCTTCTGACATCCCAGCACAGGAGTGAAATGTTCAAGTGCTGATTTAAAATTCACAAGCATACATCAGTGAGAAAGCCTCTCCCCTATTCCTCCGGATTTCAGGACTATTTTTGTGAAATCACAGAGATTATATGGAAAATCAAAGGGTAAGATGAGTCTTGATTTTTCTATATAGAATGTGTTATTCAGTGATGGTTCTAAAGACACAAAAGCCTTTCTTTTTGATGGCAATTTCTGTGTGTGTGTGCGCGTACGTGTGTGTGTTTGTGTGTTTCTCTCCCTCTCCCATGTATCCCCCTGCCTAACAACCTGTATCCAACTACTCAGCTAGCTAGATGTAATTTTCTGGCATCCATGGGATTTTGGTTCGTTGGGTCACTTCTTCGTTCCCTAATAATTCATGGGAGGATGGAAATAGAACAAAGAACAACTCTCACATTATTGTTAAAAGTATCCTTGGCAAGCCACATGATGGATAAATAATTCTTAGAGCAGTTTGTAAAATGATATTTCAGTATAACTCGTGGTGACTTCTTAATGCAGGTGGAAATTTAAATTTTAATAAATTCCTCCTTCTTGGATCAGAATTTAATAAGGACAGAGGCAAAACCTGTATGCCTTTGTTTGGATCCAGGTTTTGTAGATAAGGTTAATCTTTCTGAACCTTGGTCCCCTTAAGTTGAGCACAATTACAGTAATTGTTTCACCAGATTGTGAGGAGGTTTTAAAAAGAGGATGCCTATAACACAATGCCTGGAGTATGCGAAACATCCTATAGATACTAGTAGCTTCTGTAATTCTTACTGTCAGAATTGTTTCTGGAAATCCTGGGTTAACACTGGTGGAGAAAAGCATTCTCTGTTTTCCTTGTTTCCTTTTCCAAATTATTGACCTTAAGCAAATCGCTGAGCTGATAGTTTCTTAGGAAGAACATAATCTCATTTCAGAGCTCACAACCAAACTCCTGCTCTCTACTTCATCGCCTTATCCCTGTACTTTTGAATCTGATACATACACCTAGATGAGGATAGGAGTTTAAAAACTTAGAAAACCAAGCTTGATCTCGCCTATTGCCAATCTAGTGACAGCGAGGCAGGCAGGAGTAATACAGACTGGGTAGGTGTGAATGGGAGTGTGAGATTTACCATATCCTAGCTGTGGAGCCTCGAGTGCGCCACCACCCACCACCTTCCACTGGACGCTTTTGTACTTAACTTGATTAATGTGTTTAAGTGCCTGGCATAAAACGGGTGTCCAGCAGTAGCTAGTGTCCTCTTCCAGAACCAAGTCTTCAGCCACTGTGGAGCAGGAGTGCTGAGAGCCATCTGCTAGCTGAAGCCACTCCGTTTCCACATCGTATCCTCAGCCAGCTCCGGCAAGTCATCGGAGCCAAGCATCCACCAACAGTTATACACACGGGGGCACGTAACTTGCCTGTCGGAGACAAGAGCTGAACTTTGCTTCCATTCCTCCAATATGGAGGCGTCAGACCTTCACTGTGTCCTAAAACGATTTAAACTGCTCAGATTCATAGTATTTCTACAGTTTCGCATTATCTTCTTAGGTAACTTACTTCCGAATACGTTTCAAATGCCCTATCGCCTTTAATAGGATCGGGGTCTCATTCCTGGGTCTGCCCCGTTCTCTTTTGACGTTGCAGTGGGGTGGGAGAAGAGTTGAAAAGAATCCCTTTAAAATGGTGACATTTGCTTGATCGCGTTGACATTTTTATGCTATCAAAGCTCTGCTTCCTGAAATAGCTCCAACGGAAAGGATAAAGCAAGCTCGAGCTTCTCCCTGGCATTTGTATCCCCCGATTCACCGCCTGCCATCCCACCTACCCCGAGCGGTTTCATCTGACAAGCACACTGCGCCCGGCACGCAGCTTGGTGCTTTGCACGCCTTCTGCATTTGGATGCTGCTTTTTCATTTTTAACTCCTTTGAGACAAACTGTACTTTTTCAACTCTGGTCACCACACTGAATGACAATTAAGACACTCTTCCAGATGGCTAACAGTGACACCCGATTTGACTACGGAAAGATTTGAACCTAAAATACACTGAAGTGACTAGAGGCACGTCAAAACAAAATGTTCTCTAATAAGAGACCAAATTGATACTGCTAGATAAAGGTTCTGAATTCGGAAGAGTTTATCCAAAGCCTTACACGAAGGGGAGTGGTGCTGAGGGAAGTTTTTCTTGAGACAGGGTCTCATTCTGCAGGCTGGTTACAGCCTCCCAAGTGCTGGGATTATAAACCTGTGCCACCACGCCTGGCTTATGGGGTGGTGCTGGGGAATCAAACTCAGAGCCTCGCACTTGCTAGCCAAGTGCTCTAACTGCTGTGCTATTTATTCCTTCAGTCCTGACCAAGAAAAATTTTGAAGGAGGAAATTATGTGAATGTTGGTAGCCTGTGACAGAATGGCAGAATTTAAAGTGCAGGCTGCTTTCTGAAACAGGACTGGTGGCTCCTGTGAGCCATAATGGCTGAGCTCAGCCAGTTCGCAGCACAGTCAAAATAGCTGTACAAAATAATGGTTCATTCCAGAGTAATTTTTTTTTTCCTTCTAGGGTGGGAACTGAGCAAAGGAATTAAAGAGATAAATTAAACACGGAACAGCTTCTAACAGGAGTCAGAAGCTCGAAGCCCAGTAAAATAGGTCTGGACGATGGAATCAGCTCTGAAACTGACCAGCAAGGGGCCAGGCAAGTACAGAAAATACATATGAGTGACAAAAAAGAAAATGGGGTTTCTAAGGCTTCCTGAAACCAGTACATATACTGAGATGTCACAACAGGATGGACGATGGGATCTGATGGCTCTTGTAAATAGTTTATAGTCCAAGAAATTTCAAAAACATAGATTTCTTCACTATCAAAATTCTTAAAGCCTTAGTAAGGTAAGCATTATTTTAACTGTACCAAAAAGCAAGATAACTCATTCTCTAACTTTATTTCATATTAACTTTTCACTCTGTCTTCTCAAAAAAATTCAACAAAATGTTTCTTTAATTTTAGATTAATCCAGAATAAACAAATAGGCAGCTCTGAAGTCTATTAAAGTCATATGTCAATACTAGTTTGTGGGTGTTCCGTTTGTGCAAAGGATTATTTTAGTCTTCTGAAGGTCACAACGTAAGTTTCTTCTTGTTTATTATTGTCATTACATGCTTCAGGGAGAAAAATTACCCTTTAAAAATTAACTCACTTCACTGGCAACTTCAATTATTCCCCTTTCCGTCTTTTTCTTTTTTCTTTTTTGTGGTACTAAGGGTTGAGCAGGGCCTTCACACTGAGCTACACCCCCAGCCCATTACTTATTTATTTTTGACTGTGAGACAGGGTCTTGCTTAAGTTGCCCAGGCTGAGATGGAACTCGTGAGCCTCCTGCCTCAGCTTCTAGGGTGCTGGGATTATAGGCCTGTGCTACCACGCATGGCTTCATTTTTTTTTTTAATCAGAAATTTACTTTTCCCTATGACTTTTAAAAGAGTAAGATTTCAAGTATTACTCAAACTTAAAATTACTTATTTTCTTTGTAAACTGGGTGTGGGACATAAACCTATTGTCCGTAGAGGTTCTAATCTAAGACCTACCACCCCAGTTCTAAAAAAAAACAAAAACAAAAACAAAAGCCTCTTTCTTTCAAGAACCTGCCTTATTGGGTGAGTTCAGTAAGCCAGGAAGGAAGTGCAGTCTTAGCAGTCCTCTCCGCGTCCTTCCAGGCTGACCATTCTGTGATTTCAAACACCGGAGGTATTGCACTCTACATGACATCAAGATGGGGTTGTTCAACCGCTTATATGTATCTGTCACATACAAATGTACGTTTTCTAATATAAAGAAACAGTATGCTTTCTTTCCCCTTAAAATTTTCAAACCATCCCAGAATGCCTAGGGATATTATAAAGCTGCAACAGAATGCCACCACGATCTCCAGTGCTTACTCAGAGGCCCTAAAAAGAATCCTCAATGTAAATCTTAAATATTTACTGGTTAAGAGAAGGAAGAAGCTAGGGGCCAGTGGAATAGCTCAGGGGTTCAAGCACTTGCCTAGCAAGTTCAGGGCCCTAAGTTTGATTCCCCAGCGCCACTAAAGTTGAGTGTGGCAGTGCATGTCTGTAATTCCAGCATTTAGGAACTTGGGAGGCTGAGGCAGGAGGATTGCCATGAGTCTGAGGCCAGCCTGGGCGCCATAGTGAGTGCAGGACTAGCATGGACTACACTGAAAGACCCTGTCTCAAAAAAAAAAAAGAGAGAGAGAGAGAAAGGGAGAGGGAGGGAGAGAGAGAGAGAGAGAGAGAGAGAGAGAGAGAGAGAGAGAGAAGAGGAAGCTACCTAATCAAAGTTCTTGAGACCTTGAAATCCTGGGAATTCTAAGCACTCCTAGTTCAACCCTCAACCTCAGAAATTTCAATAGTGGTAGGGCTGTATACTAGGAAAAACAATTTAGAGTAGAAAAAAGATCTCATAATTCATCTAAGGACAAGAACTCTTCCTTCTACTCTTGAGAATCCTATACTCCCAGCAAGGAAGAGCAGATATTAAATTTGAAAAAAAGAATATCCTCGGGCAATGTTATATTTTGTTATATCAATCTTTAACTTAGAAGTTTGAAAATGTAGCTTAAAATATAAACACAGTGTAGTACTCAGGGCTCTACATGATTCAGATCAAGTCAAAGATAATACTTTCAATTCATAAACTATAGGGATTATAAGCCCAGGGCCCACCACATCCTATGACATTAGAGTCTACAAAAGAACGAGGAGTTCAAAGTCAAGGACTCCTTTTAGAACTGGGGGTAGAGGTCAGTAATAGGTCATGTGATCAGCATGCATGAGGCTCAAGTTTCAATCCCCAGCACCAAAGTTAGGGGATGGGGAGAAAAAAAGAGAGACTTGTTTTTAAGTCTTTCTGTAGAGTGGCCCAAATCAAGGCTCTTCTTTGACCAATATCCCAAACTAAACTTACCAGATATTGGCTTTCATTATTAAACAAACCATTAATAAATATATTTGTTCTCGTACTTTGTTAAACCTCTGGCCCTAGAGGGGTGGCTAATACTCAGATCCTGCGCTGACACCTAACATCCACACTGAAGGCTTCGAAGAAGAAAACTAATGATGAGGCAGCATATAAACCAGCAGAACAGGCCAAACACACCACAGCCTGCCCCACTCACAGGCTGGTGCAGCAAGGGATGCTGACCATGGGGCTGATCTGAGCATTTTTTTTTTTCATTTTGGTTCATTCTGCTTTGGCTCAACAGTACATTCCTAATATTTTTAAAATACTATATTCCCAACCATGGAAACAACATCTACTTATATTGAAAAGAAATAGTGTATTAAAAGAAATCTGAGTTAAAAGTTTTATTCATTCAACATCTCACATTACAAATATTTAAAAATTATATGCATACTGGTATAAATAGTCATTTGCAAACTATTTAATAACATTAATTTTCCACTAGCACTTCAACAAATGAACTCTTTTAAAAAAGGAACTGTGTTATATAACTTAAGAGTAGAACATACAAAAATAGGAACTTAACGTGAAAATGACTTTAATAAAAAATGAATTACCCTTATTTAAAATGCTATAATAAATACTACAACCTCCCCATACACAGTAAAAACTATATGGAAATTCAGCCAAGTAGTACAATTAACTGACATACTTAAATAACTTTTCCTTCTGATAATATGAGCAATACATTGGAAAAAAATTAGGGATTAGTAAAAACTAGACACCACTTGCTAAAAGTTTCACTTCCAAAAAATATAACAAAAATCTGATGAAAATTATAAAAACTAATTATACTTTAAATTTTAAAAATATAAAAAATAAAACAGTTGAATACAATATTGTCCCAATTCTTACAATGCTATCAATCACAGTAGCTTTAAAATAAGATAATAAAATAAAGCAAATGACCAAAACCTCTTTTATTCCTTTTTTTTAAAAATAATCTCAAATTTACATTAGTAGAAAGATTGATTTCTGATTCTTTTCTTTAGAAACACCAGCAAGAAAGAGGATTACTCTTAACAGTAGAAAATGACATTTTTAAATGTCTTCAATTAAAAACAAAGAATTACACTGCAAAGATCTTTCAAAAGTTTGAAATAAGTATTGCACATAACTTGAAGTTAACTTGCCACAATTCATCACATTCAAGTTTTAAATCACCTTTTAACAGAAGATTCAACTCTTCAAAACAAAAGGGGTGAATTATCAAGTCTTTCCAACAGCACTCTCATAAAATGCTAAAGTCATTCACTGCAAGTTTTATTTTGCATTCTGCAGAGGTCTGTGTATGGAGAAGTATATATATTATACCAAAGCGTGGGGACCAGAAGGGGAAGGGAGAGGGCTCCTTTACATAGAAAATAATCAGAAACACTTTATTTTACATTGCAAAAATAACCATGTAATTACTCTGTAACTACATTGTAAGTACATGGCTGGTGCCATGCTAGTGCGCTAGAACTACATGCTTGGTAAATTGAAGTGATACCCTAAAATCTGTAAACTAATTACATGTTAATTATGTTTGAGTTACATGGTAACTCCCAACTACAATCCCATGTAATCTGAAGGACATGTAATCAATAAAGTTCAGAGTAATAGATAATCATTGTTTATGCCCTGTAAATTGAAGTGTAACCAAATAATCTGTAAACACGCTTGTCACACAATCACAAGTAAATATTAGTAGAATAACAATTTCTTACATTAGTCATGCATACTAACATTACATACCTGTCCCATGGCAGGCTATTTTTTATATATATAATTTAAAAGGGCAGACATCTCTGAATCAAACACTTAACATCAATTTATTAAGATTAAAAATGGCTAAACATTCACCAAAAATGTCTGCGTTTTATGAATAATTTAAAAAAGTAAGAAGCAGTAGACAATTTTGTTATTTTAAATTTCTACCCTATGCTTAGGCATTTAATTTTTTTTTAGGAACTACAGTGTTATCTGTCATTTTCATGCGAATTTTTTTCATTAATTGTGACTTCACATAGACTATTTCTTAAATTATAGGTACACCAATAGCTGGTGCTGGGGAAGGATGTTTAAGCAACATGCTTTCTCTTCTCTGCAGACTCTAAAATAGCATTGCCAGTGCACAACATTCATAATTTAAAATGTATGCAGAGCACTGAAATGTATAAAAAGCAGAATATAAGAAAATAAAATTTATTAAAATTATTTATATTAAAAAATGAAGTATATGAAGATCTCTCAGTAATAAAAGTACAAAAAGCTACTCTTTGCAATATGAAAAATTGAGGTATTGCATAAAGAGATATCCCGTCAGTGAAAAGTGTGCCTAAAAATGTTCACTGTTGGAAAAACAAGATATACAAAAGTAGTGCATAACAAATATACATTATGTGCATGACAAAATAAGTTAGCTACAAAAACACTGTACCGAAATTCAGCAGGTCATGTACAAAGGGAAAAATTATTATTCAAAGCTAGTTTTCAAACAGTGTTATTTCTTGTTAGCTCACCACACCTGTTTACTGAGTAGGAACAGCATAACACACCCCAAGCCACCTACAAGCAATGAACAGAATAAAAAGAGGCAAATGAACATTCCGATTAGAATCATGTAGTTCAGGAGAAAAGAAAAAAAGTCCCTGACCAGCTACACAAGAGCACCCTCTATTCGCATGACTGCTTCACTGTTTACAGGGAATTCCTTAAAAGCAGCTCCCTCTCTGTGATGGATTTTTAGACAGCAAATGCCTCCATTTTGACCTTTGGAACTTATCAGGTATAGTTCATTAAAGCCTGTATTGAAAAATAAAGGACTGCTTTTCTTAAAGATAATCAGTATGGGTCATCAACCAGATGGTTCCACAGCAGTGCTGGGCAAGTCTTTGGTTTTGAAGGATCCAAGATGGTACTGTTAGGTAGCACAACTAGCAAGATTGACATTAGGTTGGTTTTTAAATATTTTCACACTGATCATATATCATAATATTTCAAATGATGAGTAGGGCATTAATAAGAAAATGTTAATTAAAAAATAAAAATTATTTCCATGACTAGAACTTCAAGAGACTATTTTAAATTTACTCCTGAAGCATACTGTTCAACACATAAGAATGCCTTTCAAAGCTAGAATTTTATTTATAATAAAGCATGCATTACTTGATGAAGTTGGCACTTCAAACACTGACTATGTCCCATGCTATGTTCTGAAACTGTAATGTTATTTTTTATAGGAAGAGTTAAGATAAACATACGTACCTTTGCACAGATTTACACAGTTACTTAGTTCGACAGTGCAAAACACCTTGCAACTACTTTTTAAACTTTTGTTTTCATTTCTATATTACAACTAAATTACAGGATACCCAAAGTAACTTTAAATCTAAAAGTAAGCCAATCAGCAGCGAATCTGTAAATTCTTTTTGTCTTCTGGTTTTGGCTACAAATGAATGAATGGTAACACAAAATCAAAACTGATATCCTTGAGGTATCACTAGATCTGTTGTCATTTTTAACGTCAAAATGGAGAGCAAAGGCTGACGTCTGACAAGCTGTAGTAAATCAGGATATAGAGTTTATATATAACATCAAAAATAAGATTTATACATTTGTTCTCAGGAGAGGAGATGCTAGTTTTCCCACCAGTTGTCACTAATTAGAGCTTTGGTAGGTTGCCTGGGGCTGTGACCAGATAGAGTCAGTTTAATAAGTAAGTGCACTCCCCTCAGTAGTAAATTTACCCAATTCTTACATTCTGGATTTTAAAAATTATTTAAAAGAAAATAAACCTAGCTCTGCCTACTTTAATATTTTTTCTGGTTTCATGAACAATTCTGAGGCATGTTAAATTATATTCAGCCTCAAAATCCTTAAAATTATAATGCTGCTCAATCTTGCTCATGCATTTGTTTGCTTTGACATGCTCTTTCCTGTTAATAATTGTTAACTTCCTCCATTGCTGTTAAAAGATTAAAAAGGGATAGAAAAAAAGAAGACAAAAGAAAAGAAAGGAAAAGGCAAAAGCAGTTCCCAGGGGGAAAAAAACTGTGTCAGGATAGATTGATAGTGTTATGGTTGCATGGTTACTTTAATAAAAGTATTCTTATATGTTATATTATTAACAATAATTTAATTAAAAACCCAAAATACTCTATTGTTTCATTTCTCTGTTAATATTTCTCTCTCTCCTCTAAGAAAATGCTGCAGGAAGTTTGGATCCTCTTGGTCTCCACCAATGCAAGGAAATAAAACTTCCGCACAACATGATGGCAATATGAAAAAGGAGTTCATACATATCGTTTGCAGTGACACAGGAATCTACAAAACACCTATATTATAGGTCATTCTTTTCATTATACTACTATTAATTCATACACTGCTACAAAAGGACATGCCAGCGTGAAGAGGTTGAGGAAGGGGTCGAATTAACAGAAGAGTGCACTTATTCTGAGGCCTGATAATGAGCACTGTAGTTAGGTCTCCTTTAGTTCCAGCGGAATGAAATATGCCGAGGGCGGTCACCACCTTCCTTCACCAGGGGCTTGTGGAATTCCCTGCCAGCACGAGAATGGATAGCAGCCCAGCAATATTCACAGTAATACTGCAGACAGGTAACATTAGCACAGAAAAATGGGGCAAATTTTCCCCCGCAACGGGCCCCCTGACATTCATCACACAGCTGATCATCCAAGACATATGGCTTAACTTCCACCTGCAATCAAAACATAGGAGAGTTTACATTTCTCAGTGACTGGACCAGTTGAAACTGTAATGTTATGTACAGTGCCTTTCCCTCTACTGTCTGAATCAGTCTATCTTAAGGTAGCCAAAAAGAAAGGGCAAATAACTCATCTACTGAAATTAAGATAGTTTATCTTTTGAGAACTACTTATAAGGCTTTTATATTTATCACTTTATGTTTTTATCTTTTTAAACACACATGCTTAAAAAATTTCATTAGAAAAAGAATTGCATTAGAAATCATAAAGTATAGCCAACTGCACTACAACATTATGTCACTAAACCACAGGAGATTTTTTTGTAGATAAAACCCTCATTTTAATTAATGGATCTGCACTTTCCATATTTGTGGAATTACAGTTTAAACAAAACCTTCTAGCAGCTTCTAAGTGCCACAAAGCAGCACTCCCAAGATTCCACCTGGTATCGGAAGATGCCTGACTTCCCATCACAAGATTCTGAGTTGCCTCCCAGCCTGCCTCGGGGTTTCTATGTGGTGTCCACATCTCAGGTTACAACTATAACCTGGAACTCTGGTAAAACAAGATGTAGCTATGGTATTCACAACCTAAAACCTAGCTTTATTCTTTGTCAGTAAGAATGGCTTATTTGAGTCTAAAAGCTGAAGGAGAATTTATAAAACTGGGTCTGTTCCAGTGCTCAATAGACCAACCTGTCATCTGAGCCTCTTAAGCATTAAAAATAACCTGGCTTTTAACTCACCCGCTCGAAAAGAGTTGGTTATATTTAGTGTTGGAGAGACTCCTGCTGAAACTGCCTCACCTGGGCTATCACTGCTGTTGGGGCAATCTAGTTCTTACAGAGAATCCTGATAAAGGTGAGGCATGAAACAAAGGAGAATAACAGAGAAGACAGGAAAAACAGACCTGATAAACCATTAGGCTTCCAGTCCCTAGGATGCTCCAACATATCTACATCAGATTGGCAAGAACATTAATCAAAGGATTTCATTGTGGCAGACACAAATTAAATCTGAATTTCTAATGATGAACCCAACAACTCTGAATCTTAAGTTGTAACGCAGCAGTGAGATGCAGGCATTTTTTAGTAAAAAAGAAAAACAGTCAGGTATGTTGCCATATACTTTACCTAACCCTGCCTCTTTTCCCTTGTTTCTAATATACCCTTCTGTTTAATGTAGTCACAGCATCATAAGATGATTACTGTTATCTTAAAGTTTTTGATGCCATTGAAGTAGGATACACATGAAATGAAACATAAACAGTTGAGTATTAACCATTATTGACTCGATAGTTTCTACACTACAATTTGAGAACAGCATGACAAAATCAATCAGTGAGGACTCTGAGCATGATGCCTCAGAGTGTTGCCTATCAATGTCAATGCTAAAGAAAGTGCCAGTCTGCCATGAAATAAAGAGCTTACACTAGAATATACATCAGCAAATTGCTTTCTTCACCAAGGTCTTCTTTTGAAAACAGCTGTCAGTTGAACTAAGTGGCATGCTAATGATGGAGCTGAGCACATTCTGGTATATGTTCCTTATCTCACCACCAACTAGGAGCAGTTTGTGGATGGGCATTTGCTTCACGTGGCACACTCTATGAAATAGTTTTATCTACCAGAATAGAAGCTCATGAAACACGGATTCTTATCTTAGACAGTAAAACATTTATTAAATGTATAAAAGACATAGAAATAAATCTGAGATAAAAGAAATTAAACATATATGTAATAATGAGATAAAATACGTTAGAAAGAAGAAAAAGCTGTTTTTGAACTTTTTTCTCCAGTTTTGTGATTCAGAGGATGACTCAAAGAGGAATCGAAAAAGCGCTGAAAACAACTCTCTGTAATTGCTACCAGGTTTTAGGTGGAAAAACAGACTACAAATGAAAAGGTGATTTTTTTTAACTTAATTGTTACAATGCAAGATTAATAAAAGAGGCAATCCGAGAAATGAATTAATTCAAACAGGTCACTATACAGTGTATTGAAAAACAATGTTTACTGAGATATTATTGATTGTCCCAGGATGAAACAACAAAAACATGAGGAGACATCAAGTGCATTCATGTTTGTATGCCTGATGTAAGACTACAAGGGATTCAGTGACTCTTTAATGGCCGACTGAATAAATGGATAAAGATAAATGAGGAAAGGTTAATTCAAGAAAATTTACTATAGAGTTCCAGTTACGTTACTAAAACTAAAAGACAGAAGAATGTGATAGGAAATTCTTTAAACACACATCAATTTGACTCTAAAGGTACAGCTGCATCTATTTACTATCATAGTTAAAGTTTTCCCATCCTAAGCAATGACATACTGATACTAATTCTAGAATTTTCCAGAATATAGTCTAAGACTCACCCGTTTATCTATCTCTCCGTGCTGCAGCTGAACAAAGCGGGCACTGATAGCAGCTATGTAACTCTGTTGATTAGAGAATGCAACGCGGCCAGCTCCTTTTGGGTATTTTAGCTCAGGGTCCGTATCAATCCCAGCATAGCACACACCTCCATAGAGCCGATCCATTATCATAGCAAGCTCCACTACATAAGAAAAAAGCAATATGGGAATTTCAAATCAGAAAATTCATCTGGTTCACCAAAAGTTTCATCAGAAGTAGTTCATCTGCCCTCTGAGTTCACGTCATTTTAATAATTATTAAAGTAAAACTAATTTACAACCAGTTACACACTGAATCGATCTTTTAATTTTCCTTTATCTATCAAGAGGGATCTGCTAGCTGTTTAACAATCTCTTTTAATTTTCATAATGATCCTATAAGTAGGTAGTAATTTCCTGAGGAAATTGAGGCTCAGAAGTATGACCATTTTGTCCAAAGTTCCAGACAGGACTGGGCCTGGCCCTATGTCTGTCTACTCTATTCCATGTTGCTGCCTTGTGTTCACCAATTAACAAGTACTGCTTCCTGTAATTAACTGAACACTAGAAAACTATCTGGTAGATTCTGCACAGGGGCCTTCTAGCTCTTCACCACCAAAACCTGTTAGCTTTCCCTATAATATAACTATTCATCCATTTTTCATGAAGATCTTAATAAATGCATTTTCTCCATGAGAGGCCCACATTCTGAAACTGTATTTGTATTCCTTTTATGTTACTTATCTAATTTATGCTGTCAATTTTCAAGTTACTTGAAGTTGGGGATATATTTTCTTCTATAGTCAGTATTCTAAAAAAATGATGACCTGATGACCCTACTGTATTTCAGAACTCAATGGAAGCTGTTAAGCAACTAAAGACATAGGAATCACACACTAAATATTTTAATACATAACTTTGGTAGGCCAAACTCCCCTCCCAAAAATAATGAGAATGCTGTTGATTAGCTTCACAAGGCATTGCACTAAGTATTTTGAATTGACAATCTCACTTAATCTTTAAAACAACCTCAGAAAGTACATTTTTCACTCTATTTGACAGATGAGGAAATTGAGAATTACAGAAATCGTATAATTTGTCCAAGGCCAATCATTAACTGAAAGCAGAGCATATTCAAATCCAGACACTGATTCTAGAATGCTTATTTTTCAACATTAATTCCAATGCTCATGAAAAATTTATCTGGAATATCTTTATATTTCCCACACTAAATGATGGAGAAATGTTTTTGTTTGTTTAATCATACCAGCTCGTAAAGGCCGAGGAACACCACCAACAAATATAGTTTTTCTTGGGTCAAGTGGCTGTGAGCCATCCATCACAAAATCACTGTCACTGAGATTCCAGGGCCGAATCTGTACCTAGGAAATGTGAACATCCAAATGCTTCATTTAAAAGGTTTAAGATTACTGTACAATGTTTTATTTTTCAAAGCATTAATCCATGCCTTTACAAATCAATAAAGTTGTAAAACTAAAAGACTTAAAAATAGTGTACCCAAACCCTTCATTTTATCTTTTAGAGTAAACTAAACAAAGTGGAATGTTCAATTTCATTGTCTATCATAAGCCAATGTAGTTTAACTAGCTGTTTTCCAGATTATTTGGGCCTCCAGTCTAGCTAATACTTTCATAACTCCATTAATTTAAATTTAGCACAATATCCATTCCTTACTGGTATACAGTGTTTAAAACTGCATATCCAATCAGCATATAGTCAGGAAATGCAAACTACTGCTGAATATCAACAACTATGCTGCATTATTTCAGAAAGCATTTCAAAAAAAAAAAAAAAAGACTGCTGATATTTGCAAAAACAAACCCCACAACATTTTGTGATAAATACTTTAGTGTGACCATTAGCTCAATCAAAAATAAATCGAGTGCATTTACAAACTGTTACAAATACCCATGCCAAAGGCAAGAGTAGACAGCAAAATCATTCCAAATATGCACCCTAGTAGTGCCCCAGGCCACAGGTACACACCTCATATGCCTGTGGGAATTGGCAGAGAATATAAGCAATTGAAAAAGCCCAGGCCACAGGAATTCTGACATCATTCTTCTGTACCCTTCACTAGATGCTGGATAACTGATAATAAATTGCTGATTTGCCAGATTCATCAAAACATTTCAGTTGCTATACTTCCTAATGACTAAAGTTTATGATAGAAAAAAAAAAGGTTCCAAAAAATAAAAACCAGTGTGCAATGTATCTATTTTTCATTGTGCTTTAGGAAAAAAACCATATACAAGAAGTTAAGGATAGTATTGGGGCAAATCTCAATCAAAGAGAGGAAGGAGAAAGACACAACACATTTAGTTTGAGTTCTATTATTTACAGAAAATTCAGCTACTTTATAAACTGCATTCTTAAATGGAGTCTTTAAATAGTAAAGACTTACCAAGAGCTTAAATAATCAACTACTCAGCGTCACCACTACACAGAATGTCATTGTTAGAAGCATAACAATAAAAAGTTTTTTAGATTGTTCTTACAAATATGTCAATTAACTATAACAGCCACATCAAAATTTTTTTTTTTAAACAAAGTAAATGCAAAGAGGCAACAAGTTATTTCATGCTAGACTGCACTTACTGGCTTATCCTTGATCGTGGGACTTGATACACACAGATAGAGTTTTCCATCTTCTTCAATACATGCATCAATGAGTGCTTGAACAGAGCTTTCATCTTGAAACAGCAGGAATGCATAGCCTAAGAAAGAAGGACAGGAAAGACTTAATTATTTTTCTATCATTTATAATTCTTCAGGAGGCAAAAATGAAAGCAAAGGAGGGGAAAGGGAACAGAAAAATAGGAAAAAATTGAAACAATATTCATACCCACAGTTTGGTATTATCAACATATAGTTCATTTTGATAGTATCCTGAAAAAATTTTTAGAATAAAATTAAATTTGCATTAAAAGTATATTAGGAAGAAATTTTTAAAAGACATTTAGGAAAATGTGAGTGCAAGAATTTTTTAAATACACACGTGCAAACACAAGTATGTAAACAAGCGATGTAAGAATAAACAGTATTTATACATTGAATCTTTAAAATTACCTTTAGGAGGAAAATAGGATTTGCTCTCTGCTTTATGGGGCCAATCTACAATCAAAGGGCCAAAGCGACGAAAACTAGCTGTGATCTCATCTAATGAGACAACAAAAAAAAGCAGATTTAAATACTGTTACAGAAGTAGTATTCTTAAAAAAAAAAACAAAATAAAACTTCTAATCTACTCTCTCCCAAGAAAACTACCAAAGCAGTCTTGTATCCCCTTCATGCAGGTTCACCAGCTGTTAACATTTGGCACATTTGTCTCCACTCTCTTCCTACTCCCTTCCTGTTCTTCCACCTGTACGTATGCCCAAGTCAATCTAGCCAGCCCGCCATCCATTCATCATCTCTTTCTTTGACAAAATATCCTATAATCACAAAACACCACTGTTGGTGATCTGCTCAAAGCAAGGTCATTCCCTTTGCACTATCATATAAAACCCACAGTCAGCATTGATACACAATAACATCCAACTCAAAACATCATTTTAAATATCAAACTATTCCAAAATATCTCTTCTCCATGATGCAGAATCCTGTTGAGAACACATGTTACATACAGTTGTTGCATCACTTAAGCATTGTTCTTTTTCAGTCTGGAACAGCTTCTCATTCTGTCCTAATGTTTATTCTTGACAATGCTGCAATGGTCTGAATATTTGTACACACTTCCCTGCTAAATCTGTATAGTGAAGCCTGGCAGGTGACTGGATCATCAGAACAAGCCCTCAGGAAGAGCCATCAGGGATTGATGCACTCATAGAAGAGGCCCCAGAGAGCCCTCTTTATCCTTTCTGCCATACAAGCAGGCTCTTATCAGACACAGAATTTGTTAGTGCCATGATTCTTTATTTTCCAGCCTCCAAAACTGTGAGAAATATGAGAAATTTCTGTTGTTTATAAGTTACCCAATCTACTATATATAAATATATTTTTGGCAGCCTGAACTGACTTAAATGGCCCTCACAACTTGGTTCTCTACTCTTTTCTCTTGACTAGATTCATGCTATACACTCCCAACACAAATACCACCAAAATAATGCTGTCTTTGTGTTAACATTGGACATGTTTTTTTTTTTTTTTTTTTTTTTTTTTGAGACAGGGTCTTTCTCTGTAGTCCCAGCTGATCCTGAACTCACTACAGAACCCAGGATGGCCTTGGACTCAGGTTTATCTGCCTGCCTCAGCCTCCCTCCTGAGTGATGGCATTAGAGGCATGCACCACCATGCCCAGCTTTATGTGGTGTTGGGGAATCGAACTGAGCGCCTAAGTGCTTTAACTACCCGTTCCTCTAGCCTTAGGACATGTTAATCTTGATCACGTAGCCAATCTAGTATTTGCCTGGTTTTTCTTGTTAGATTGTAAAACATAGTCTGTTCTGTTATACCTGTTCTGTAGTATAGTTTAGCTCAGATGAAACCAATAAGTAGGAGAATGATATCTGAATGACATGGAAGTTTTACTGGTTCATTCATGATTCTTCCTACACAAGGTAAACAAGTATTGTGAGGAATTATAACTATTAGGAAAGGAGAAAGTCTCCAGCTTGTGTAATGCAGAAGCATCCCGAGTTGTATTACAAGGAAAAAAAAATGAACACAGAAACCATGTCCCTCTCACAAGAGAGGTGTAACTCCAGACTGTTGGCAATTAGCATGTTCTTAGGGGCTTAGAGGTCCATTTCCATCTCTGTGCTCACAAGCCTGCTCTATCAGTTTGGAACATTTTTAATATTCTTAGAGGCATGCCAAACTACTCGCTTGAATTGTTCATATTATATGCAAGGCACTAATTCTTTTTGTTCATGTTTTAGGTACAAATTCTGGTTTTAAATGATCTGCCTCAACTATGTTCCCCAACTCAGCCCTGTAAGAGTTAGTGGACAATTCTTGGAATACAATATTCTCCAAGCTATGCTCTGATAGGATATTGATTAATTCGAACTAAAATGAAATTTCAGCATAGTTTCACCATGACATTTTGTGAAGCAAAAAAACAAAACAAAACAAAAAATCCAGGGGCTGGAGGAATGGCTCAGTGGTTAAACTGCTTGCCTAACGAGTGCTAAGTCAAGCGCTAAGTACCTGAGTTCAATTCCTCAGCACCACATAAGCCAGGCCCGGTGAGGCACATCTGTAATCCCAGTACTCAGAAGGCTAAGGAAGGAGGATTGCAGTGAGTCCAAGGCCAGCCTGGGCTCCATAGTGAGTTCAGGACCAGCCAGGGCTACAGAGAGACTCTGTCTCAAAAAAAAAAAAAAATCCAGTCTTTCTTTCTTTCTTTCATTCTTTCTTCTTTCTTTCTTTCTCTCTTTGTTTTCATCCAGCTTCCTAAAACTTTTTATCTTAACCTTCCAAAAGACTTAAGTAAAATGAAGTGGCCTACTAAGAACTTTTCAGATTCTCCATAACATGAAATAGTTTATTTCTAATTTCACTCAAAAAACTAATATAACAAAAATTAGGAAGAAAGGAACTGAAGATGTATTATTAGTATATGGGCTACTCTGATTTCTATTAGAGTCATTTCAGACTCAGAAATAAGTTGTGTGCTCCTAGACAACCCATCCCTCTAAATCTTTGCATGATTGGTTCACCAGTAAAATCTTAAATATCATTTCCTCAGAGAGACTTTCCTGAACCACCTGACCTAAGACGATTTACTTTTTGCTTGTCTTAAGATTCCAAATTATGAGACAGCTATACATTTATGAAGCACTCACAGATGGGAAAGAAATGGCAAAATACATAACTGAATTTGGCCAAGGCACCAAACATAGACAAAAAGGCAGCCTCTGAGTTTGCCCACAACAAAAGAATCCTGAGGAACTTTTTCCAATGATATTTATTTGTTGTCACTGTGCCAATCCTTTCTTTAGCTAGTTCTCACAGTCATGTTCCTCTTCCTTTAGTGAACCAGTCTTATACCATGACACAAAGGTAGGACAAGAGAATAATGCAGTCAAGACTGCATACCTGGAGCCACATATGGCTGTAGTTATAATAATAGCAACTACTACCTATGAGTTCCCTACTCTGGTAAGCCACTGCTAGGCACCCTGCTGCAAATAGTTTTTTTCTAAATTTACCTTCATCAATGTCAGGAGGCAGTCCACCCACAAACACCTTGCGAGAGTATCGTTCTACTCTTTCTCCATTTTGGTGGGTGAAGCAGTGAGGTGAACCCAGGCCACTATGAAGGGGTTGATCTCCACGGCCATCATCCAAGAACCCATCTTCCATTGGAAACAGTGAAGACTGACCTGAAATAGCAGGACAGAAAGCTAACAGAAAATGCTCATCCCCACTAATGATTATGCATAAGAAACAAGGACACAGCAGATTCAAAACAAAAACTGCTTATGTTTTTCTCACTGAATAATACGAACAGCTAGATAAACCCTTAACTTCTCATTATTGTGAAGTCTCAACTGAGTCACAGAGAAAGTACATGGTTACAAAGAGTGCTGCTCGAGTATCCCTCTGGGATCCAGAAACTGCAGTGAGGTGAAATGGAAGTACAGTAGGAGAGGGCACTCTTTTGAAAGCTGTCGGCAGCTGACTGCACTGCCTTTGGCATGGCCTCATTGCCACTGCAAACCCAGACATGGTCGCTAACTATTAAATGTGGCTAGAGAAGCTAATTACTTAAACTTCTTTAAGAGATCAAATTCTTCTAAGAATGTACTTAAAATAACAAATTGATTTTTAGCCTTACTTTAACAGGAGATAACCAAACCCACTTAATGCTGTTATCCAATTTCATCATCTAGGCTTATAAATTTAAGATCTTGAGGCATGCCAAAGATGTATCCATTAATAGCTGAGTTTCTATCAGCTTCCAAAGATGTCATCTATTTCTAAAATCTAGTTATTAAATTGACTTTGAAAATCATATCATGCAGAATCTAAGGACAAAAGACCAGACATGCCAATATATGTTGAGTCTTCTCATATGTACCTGACAGCAAAATGAAAACTTTTATAACATAATCAAAACACAGAGCTACAAATAACTGAATAATCTCTCAAATGTTATTTTATCACTCTGCAGGCTGCCAAGTTTACTTCTAGGTATGATGTAAGGGATTTTAAAGGATCTTCTGCAGATCCACCTCAAGTGTCCTTACATTGTCCTTCTGTCGCCAAAATGGTATTCACCTTTCAAATAATAAGTTGGCTTTATAACAATTTGATATATAGTAGTATACACCAAATAAGATAAATTACAGATTATTTTATGAATGATTTTCAAGAATCATTTTTATTTTAAATTCTAACTATTTATCTGCCTTACTTGCTTATAAAATGGAAAAACTTACACACAGCAAAATAAGGTATTTCAGGCACTTTTAAGAAAAGAATCTTTAAAATTCTCTACTGTCTAAAGCTATTTTCCCCAATGCTTGAATAAGATTAAGTCATTTATTTTGCTGATCTTACTTTAAATTAAATGGCTTCTACTTGCTTAATGTATATTTAAGTTACTTACATATAATAGAACCTCAAAGATAATGAGTTATTTTGAGACTATTCTGACTATCCTTTTTCCTTTTAAAGGTTAATTTTTTTCTCCTAAGACATTTCTTTCAGAAAGAAAAACAAGTAAATTTTTAATGTAAGCTGAGTAGCTAATATAGAAAAATCATTTGAATTCAAATTCAAATGCCATCATTCTAGTAATGTGTCCACAGGTTGTTAACACCTTCAAATTACAATGCCTAAAATGTTCACTACAGAACAGAAACTCCTTAAGTACAAAAGCTTTGTTTCATTTCCCCTCTCCTTTCCCCCACAAAGCTAAAGCTTGAGCAAGCTTGTGTCCTCTCCAAATAGAACTGACACATTGAAAAATTAGAAACAATGTTACCTCTCCTGCGCCCATATGTCCTTGCTGCATGTCAAATGAGAAGAAGAAACAAAAACAAAACAAAACAAAAAAAAAAAAACAAAAAAAAAAATAACCTTTCAAACATTGTCAAAAGAATCAACTGAGATTTCATCTATCAGCTTTTGAAATGGAAAAAAACTGGCCATATTCATTTCCTACTAAATGCCTCAGAAACATGGAACTGGATGCTAAGATGTCAATTTAAAACATTTTCTTAAAAGTTCTTTATTGATACTGTAAACCTTTATTGAATATTATTCAAGGGAAACTTTTTGCTGTATCACCCAAAGCCCAAATCATTGTGAAACTAAAACAGTACATAACTTGATCTAAACCAGCTACTACTAAATTATATTTTTCCTCAGTTATCTTTGCTGTCACATTTTCCAGCTACCAGCAATTTAGTAGATACATCAGTTTAATTCATGACATCTAATCAGTATAGAATAATTGTACAGTATTTCTCAAGTAACTTCTAATAAAAGAGGAATTATAACCAATGAAATCTTTAAGCAATTCACACATTTCATTTTAGAAGTTTTATGCTCCAATCAAATATTCTACCAAGTCTAAAATGTAAAATATTTGGCAAAAGTTTAGCATTGTATCGCCAACTAACCTGCAGCCAAAGGGAAAAAGAAGCTTATTATTGAATACTCATGAAATAGCATAAACTTTAAATAAGAAAATTTTGAGAAAAAAAAAAACCTAGCAGTTGAAGCCTACCCTGTCCAAATGCCTCAACACTATTAAACATTTCTTGAATGCCTGATCTATAGCTAGGCCCTACAGAGAAATGCACATGACCCCAATCTCAAAGAAGTAGCAAACCTATCTGCCATAGAGTCACATACACCAATATGTAATGATAATGTATCATGTATATTGCTAGGCAGTAGTTCCTCCTTATCCACACTTTTGTTTTTCCATAGCTTCATTTACCAGTGGCCCCCTTTGTCCAAAAATATTAAATAGAAAATTCTAGAAATAAGCAATTCATAAGTTTTAACTTCCAAGCCTTCTGAGTAGCATGACGAAATCTCACCCCTTCAAACTTCAGCCTGCATGAGATGTGAATCATCGCTTTGTCCAGTGTATTCATGTTGCACACACTACCTGTCCACTAGTACCTGGAGATATTTTGAAATACAAAGAGACCACATACACATAAACATCATACACACATATATCTATGACAGAGAGACAGATGAACCATCCTTGGTTGCAGGCATCAACTGTGGGTCTTGGAACATATCCCCTAGGGATTGAGGGGGTGGCTGGCTGCACTAGTTGCATGGTATGTGTGACAGAACAGAAGAAGAGCATCTGGATTGGCTTAGAGCAGAGGGGAAGGGTAGTATGCACTGAGATGCACCTTCAAGGAAAAGTAGAAGAAGGCACGCTACTCCTGGCAATGCCAGTGTACACGGAAAGAAAGCTAGAGAACACATGTGACAAATGAGACCTTGGCCAGGTACATTTTTGAGTTACAATGTATAGCACCTTTAAGAAATATAAATCACTATCAGTACAACTCAGAAGTACCAGGTGAGTATGGTCCAAAATGTAGTTAATTATATCTCATGCAAAATATATTTCTACCATTATTAGATGGCATTGATTTCACCAAGGAACTTCAGCAAATGAATTAAAATGATGTAAAATGTTTTCTTCGAGAACACCTATTAAGCTTTCACTTTAACAGACCTTATATTTAGGAGGAAAAAGACACTTTCCAACTCGCCAGACAAAGGTCAGAACAACAAATGATATTACAAATCAGAGGCTTATTTACTAATATTTTATTTGTATAAAAGCTTTACTGACAAGTAAGTTTGGGAAAACAATGCTTAAAAACGTTGATTCTTTCTTAAAAAGTATACTGATGTTGCTTAGATTTCGGAGAAAACAGACATTGAAAAGAGAATAGGCCTTTAAAAGATATGAAACTAACATGAAAACTCACAGCTTCCAATTTTAAAAAAGCTTAAGGAAACAATAAGGACTGTGGGTTAACTGCTAAATGCCCTCAAAATTTTCAAATGCGTACTTTCAAGCTTTTACTACATACCAAAAATTAAACTAGTTAGAACAAAGAAATTCATGGCTAAATTCTGAGATTAAATTCTGAAAACACAGGCATATTTTCACATATTGAATGAAAATAGGCTTCAGGTGTTGATATTTATAAATATAAAAACTGCCCACTCAAACAAAGAAATTAATGTAAATTAATACTGAAAATGAAAAACATTCTGCAGCATGCAAAATGAGAATGTGTAATAAGTTTCCATTTCTTAAGATTAAATATTTTGTGCAAATTTTTACATGACATTTATAGAAAAGTAAGCAAACCATAAATTCAACAAATTTTCCAAAAATTAAACATATCTGTGTAACCAGAACTGATGTATTAACAGAAGGCTCTATGATGCCACAATATCCTAAAAATGTAATATGGATTCTTTTCTCATCTATTTCAAATTATATTCAGAAACAACCTTACAGTGAAATACTTGTGAGCAGGGGGCACAGCTTAGTGGTTAAAGAGCTTGCCTACTATGCACAAGGTGCTGGGTTTGATTCCTCAGCACGACAAAAATTAGCCAGGCATGGTGGTGTCCACCTATAATTCTAGCACTTGGGAGGCGGAGACAAGTAATTTGCCAGAGTTTGAGGCCAGCCTGGGCTGTATAGTGGGTCCAAGACCAGCCTGGACTACAAAGCAAGACCCTGTCTCAAAAGAAAAAAAAAGAAAAGAAAAGAAAAGAAATGCATATACTTGTAACATACATCCTTATTGTTTTTCTGCAGAAAATGTCACAGATTTCTAATCTTGTTGCTCCTACTTAATGTTTTGCAAAAATCTGAGAAGTAACAATGGAAAAATGGCTTTAATTATGTGTAAAGAACCCATACTTCAGAAAACTTCTGGCTATGTCATCTGAAATAAATTGCTCAGAATTTCCCTTCAATTTCTGAAAAGTAGCCTATTAAAAGATTTTTTAAGTGCACGCAATTAGCACTGACAAAACCTCCCAGACAGCCTCGATTATAGTTAAAATAAATGCTACTTGTATGTATACCTACTTTTAATTTTATGAATTAGTTTTGGCTTATAAAGTCCTCAATAATTTAACATTCAAGAATGATAGGACTCAAAGACATTAAAGTAAGCTTCAACCATGGTAAGACATTTGTAACTTATTAGATCTATTGATAAGTTATTTTCAAAATATTTTTTAGTATTGCTTACAAGTACATTCTTTATTATTAGCATATGCTTATCATCAAATTTCCTCCCGTAAAATACTCTGTGCTGTCACCCTTGAGAAAGAAGATACAAAAACATGTTAGGATCCTCTCTGTCTGTCTTTCTATCTTTCTCTCCCCCTCCCTTCCTCTCTTCCTACATATATAAATTTCATTTTAAAAGTGAGATAGTGTTTCTCTATCAGAACATATCTTTTTCTTATTTGTTGCAAGAAAACCTGTCCAAAGTATGATAGATTCATAAGAAGATACTACCTAGCACGTAGCTACTTAAAAACATAGCCATGTATTGACAACTAAAACTCTCTAAGACATCACTTGCATGTATTTTGTATGGTTCTTACTATGCAAACTTAAAAATATAAATATATAGATATGTGTGGCCATGTAAAAATCATTTTTCTAGAAACAATCCCAAGAGCCTTTGAGAGAAAAATGTCAGTGAGAAAAGAAAAAAGGCCTTCACTACTTCTGTTATCTCTATCTTCACTATTTGAATTCAAAGTATCATGTGCTATCTTGCTATATATGTTAAAGGAATCTATTAGATTTCTTCTTGGTACTGTTATTAAAACTAATATGTTAAAGAAAAGTATCCTTTCTTTCATGAAATCACTAGCTCTGTAAATGGAATAGGAGTAAAATATTCCTAGGTTTTATCAGACAGTGCAGAATTGTTGCTGAGGTTCTGGTCTGCTACAGGCTCTCCCATCTACTTACACATCTTACTGTCTCTCTGGTAAGAAGACAAATTCTGTTGTGGAAAACATAAAGGGTCATAGCTCAGATGAAAAGATACTATGCAACAACTAGATTTTTCAACAAAATTGAAAGAATGCAAAGAAGCCAGGTGTAGTGGTGGATGCCTATAATCCCTGCTACTTGGAATTGAGGCAGGAGGTTTACCTGAGCTTAGGAGTGGGAAATAGAGTAGATGGTATCCCCCCTCCAAAAAAGTGGGAAGAATTAGCCAATTAGTAAATCAGTTTTAAAAGATAAAAGCAAATCAGTTGAAAGATAAGAAAATTGTCACAAAATTAATTTATCAGTTTTCACAAACGATAAAAAGCAAAAGCTTTAAGCTAAAAGTTGATCTGCAAACAAACAAAAAAAAAATTAAAGACAGCAGAACCAAAAAGTTGTCACAATTACTACAAAGATTAAGGTACATGGTTCAACAAAGATGCAAAGTATTTTTAAATGATATAAATAAATCTCTAATTTAATAAGCTTATTAACAAAATTAATTTACATATATGTTTAAAATTTTTACCATAACACATTGGCTTAAGCTTTTATTGACTTGTCAGTTCAACAACATTCAAATAGTATGAAATAAGGTAAACATATAACTACACTATTATTGTTTGTTTTTGTTTTATTTTTGAGATAAGGGTCTTACTCTATAGTCCAGACTGGTTCTGAACTCACTATGTAGCCCAGACTGGCTTCAATTCACCAAAATCCTCCTGCTTCAGCCTCTAGAGCACTGGAATCACAGGCCTATGCCACCATACTCAGTTTACGTGGTGCTGGGGAATCGAATCCAGAGCCCTACATTTGCTGCCCAAGTGCTTTAACTACTGAGTGAGATACATCTCCAGCCCAACAACATTATTATTTGAAAAGAGCTACCTTAGAGATTATAGTCTAGCTTCTGTATACCCTTAGACCTTAGATTCATTATTTATAAAAATAGGAAGGAAATGAGAGACTAATAAATGATACCATATATATATATATATATATATATATATATATATATATATATATATATACATACACACATACATACATATATATATACATACATATATATATATATAAAATGGTCAGATAGTCATATGCTCAATAAATAAATTTCCTCCCTATTTTCTCAACGTGAGCTTATATGACATATTCTTAGTTTGACCTTCAACAATTATTCTAGGCTTTCATTTCTATTCTAAGCCAACAACTGAACAGCAAGTGTGTTTTTCTATTACATTTTTCATGAAGGGCTCAGCATGCCTATTATGGTAACCCAAACCACAGTACATACATTTTAAACAAGTGACTAGAGTCTACATATCTCCCATAAATTCACATTTTCCTATTTTTAATAAGTGATCACAACCTACATTTTCTCTGCAAACAAAGATAAAATAAAACAATTTGGGCTAAGGCTAGCCTATGTTTAGCATCATCTCTCATTTAGCTGAGAAACTAAGTCTCAAATTTATTTCTCATAGGCACAGAATGAATTGTCTCACTATATTTTTGGAAATTTACTAGTAAAGCCATCAGGTCTAGGCTGCACTGTGTACTTCTAGCCACTGAAGTCCTAACTTCCAAGGTTCAGAAAGTGATTGCATTTGAAGCCAAGGTCTTTAAAGAGGTAAACAGAGTTAAATGAGATCACTGTTGTAGGCCACAATCCACTATGTCTGGTGTTCTTATAAGAAGTGCTGGAGCACAGTCTCACCGTAGCCCTAGGAAGACAATTATCTAATAAGCCAAAGAGATTCAGAAATCAATCCTGGGAACACTTTGTTCTCAGACTTTGAGCCTCCAGAACTGTGGAGAAATAAGATTGGTTAAGCCATACAGCCTGTGGCACTTGTTATGACAGCGTAGAAAACTAATACAGGATAGAAAAGGTATCTAAACATTTGTTTTTAAAAATATATTCAAACTCCAATAATTCTGCCCCTAAGATTGTTCCTATGGCAGGACAAAAAATACTCTACAACTAATAACAGTAGTAAGTTCAATAATCCCCTACAACAAACACTTCAGCATTCTGAGCAGAGTTATTTGTTGAGTTACACTGGCATAGCCCTTTTAAAAGTCATGAGTGGTACATGAAGGTCAGTGGATAGTATGAAAACTGATGACTGAGCCTGGCAAAACAGTAATAAGTAACTTGATCCACGGATGAATAAGCACCTTTTGTCTTTGTAGAGGCAAATTCCAATGTTCCAATATAAACGGCCCCACACTAGTACATGACTGCCTTTTTTCTTTCTAATTAATCAGAATTTAAACCCCATTTTTTTCTCACAAAGCTTTGCGAATGCCTGAAAATTTTACAAGCTGTACAATAAAAAATCACAATCAAAATTCGGATGTTTAAGTGTTCATGCAAATGGCACTATGCAGCTCTTCTCTATTTTTATCCAAATGAAACAATAAATGGCTTCTAATTCAACAAATACTTGGGAAAAAAAGCTCTGATAGTTTCAGTGAAAATATAACACACTGGTGACAGAGTCACATTTTTATGTGTTTTAACAAAGACTTAATAGGCTAGCTATGGCAAATCAGAAAACAAAACAAAACAAACTGCCCCTTAAGGTTCCTTACAATCTTAAAATAGGTCAATGACTACAAAGCAAAACACTGTGTTAGGCTTTTATTTTGAGTTTTCAGGAAAGACTACATGGCCTCAGATGTAAAAGGACTGGGTTTGACTGTGAATATATCTTTATCTAGCTCAATAACACACAAAGCATAGTTAATAATAGGCTGTGGGATGTATCTCAGTGGTTAAAGTGCTTGCCAAGCAAGGCCAAGGGTTCAATCTCCCAGCACCTATTAAAAACCAGACTAACATTAAAGAGATAATTATGGCACAGACCCATAATTCCATCACTCGGGAGGCTGTGGCAGAAGGATTACCATGGGTTTGAGGCCAGTCTGAGCTACACAGTGAGTTCAGGACCAGGCTGTATCACATAGTGAGACCCTGTCTCAAAAAAAAAAAATCAAAAATCAAAAAAACGGGGTGGATTGAGGTACAGCAGAGTGGTCATAGTGCTTGCCTAACTAGAGCAAGGTCCTGGGTTTGAGTCCCTAGCACCATTTCAACCCCGAGTGGAGGTGCTCCCCTGTGACCCCAGCACTTGGGAAGCTAAAGCAAGGAATTTTTGTGAGTTTGAGGCCAGCCTGGGATACATCATGAGTTCAAGACCAGCCACCAGCCTGGACTATGGAGTGAGATCTTGTCTCAAAAAAAAAAAAAAAGAAAAAGAAAAAAGAGAAAAAAAGCTGGGACTTTAACTCAGTGTAAAGGCCTCAAACTCTAGACTTAGTATCATTATAAAGGAATAATAGGTAAATTTAAAAAACATGTTTAATAGTAGACAACTTATTTCATGTATATGTTTTTCCTTTTATCAATCTATAGCCTAATATTCTTCACCAAAAATTACTTTTAAATATTTTAGTTTGACTTACTGTGTGCCAAGTATTATGGTAAATGACTTACAGTTAATCTTCACAAACTGAGATGGTAGGCATTTTTCGTTCTTGAGTTTGTTTTCATTAAACACAATTATCTCATTATTCTAGATTTTCAATCTAGGTGCCCTCAAAACAAGGACTAAAGCAAGAACAAAGATATTTAGAAATAATACAGGAATGAGACCAATTTATTTGTAGGCACGATCTACTCTAAAGGATGTTACACAAATACAACTGAGGGGATAGACAATGCCCATGCCTAAATCAAGGTGACTAAAGAATGTTCTCACCACCCTCCTTCCTGCCTAGCTATAATTTTCTGATCTTTAAGCAATCTCATGCTATAATCTATATTTTACTATTGGAGATAAAATGTGTTTAACGCTCAGTCCCAGCACATCTACCTAGAAGCTTTAGTCTTTACTACAAATGAACATCGGTATCTGGTTATATTTGGTTACTAAAAGCTAACACGATCATCTCCAACAAAGATCAAGTTTAGGGTCCCTATGAGGCTGAATACTCGTCCTGGGACCAGGGCAATCATAACCTCACATTTGTGGGTCTTACATAAAGAGCTAGCAAGTTTTCCTTCATTGAAATCTTTTTGTTTTTTATCTCCAAATCTCTCTGAGACAAAGTTAATCTCAGCCAATATACTTTATAATAAATTCCATATAAGCAACAGCAAAAACCAACCACATAGTATTGTCTTTCTAGAATTTCTAACCCAGTAAAATTCAAAACATAAATATTTGGGGGTAAGGTTGCCTTTGTTTCCTTTCAATTGTTCATTTTTCATCACTACTACTACTACTACTACTATTACCACAATTATTATTATTATGGTATTATTTTTGGCATTGGGGAATAAAAGGACTGAAGACTAATGAACAAGTGAGGTTTAATAAACTGAACAGCCTCCAGAAAAGCTGATGTACTCAGATATCCTCATCAATCAAATCTCTTAACTTTTTTCTGGCTTACCAAGTCCACGTTCACAACACAGATTTTAAACACTAACCAAAAGGAGATCCCATCCCAAAATATTTTTCAATTTCTCCTCCACCAAATACCATAGACAAGGTTTTTTGTTGGCCTATTTCTTTTTGTTTGCAGATAATGGGAATACAGCTATTTAGTCAAGAACACATCTTGAAGATTATAGGATTTAAAATGGGCCTTTAGCAAATGGAAGGCAATAAATATCAACTCAAAGAATGTGAAATATACATTCAGTAGTAAATGAGAAGAAATAAGTAAGACCTCTATATTCTACTCCATTATCTTAAATCATGATGCTAAGACATTGACATTTTAAAATTCTTTTAGTCTTTCTGTGCGTAGATGACCCCATCTCTCCTGTGTAATTTAGCTTGTTTCTATACATGCACATAGGAATAGAATTCATCAGCACATGAGTTAATACTGAAGAGGTAAGTATAACCTATTCAAAGTATCATAAAAGCTAATACAACTTCCTTTTTCTTGTTCTCCTCTGACAGAAAAAAAAAAAAAATGAATGACTGTACTTTGCAATGTCAAACCCGTGGTCTTGGGCAACCTTATTCTGGTTTTAGATGTCTGATTATCCTCACCTTCTACCTAACACGTTTTTTCACCTACACAGAAATGGCTTTTATGTTGACATTTCAAAGGTCACTCTATAGAAACTGACATTTGATAAAGCCAGTCCTTATCACCTGGGATTTCACTTATTCTCACTGTCACCAATTTAAGAATTTGGCTTAGGTGGCTCAGTATTTTTAAAGCTTCTGTCACAATTTTGAGAAAACTAATGTTAAAATAGCTGATTAACAGTAACCTTCAATTGTCATTACAGAACAAACTGATGCCATTTTTCTACTTGTGGAAGCACAACTACTCTATTTTCTCACCTAGTACTTACTTAAGTTTGGGGAACCTCACTACGGTAAATGGATCATCACTTACCATTAATAAGCAGAGAGCTATCGGATCCTGGATATGAATAGTTTAGACGACCTGAAGGTAAAAGAAGGCCGTTACTAAATTTATTTTTTTAATGAGTGGTTTAAATTTAATTCAATACCAGAGCTGAATTGATTGCTTTTTATAGACAAAGTATTTTAAAAGTTTCAATATGGGACAAAACTTTGTTGTGCTAAGAAATACATGAATCAGAGGAAACAACGATCAGCATGTTCACCAGAATTCAAAAAGGGAAAACTGAAGGTAGTAAAATAAAGTATCCCTCATATTTAACTACTAGGTCATTTTAATTTCTATATCCCCACCCAAAATAATTTTCTTTATACCATCATGTTCTAACAACTCACAATAATTACCTTAAATAATTTTTTACTTGTTTAGGTTTTGTTGTAAACTTCTTAAAAGTATGTGTCTTTAAAATATTATAAGTAGTATTTTCCAAAATGGCTCGTAACACAAGGAGCAGGTTTATGTCTACAAACATGCCACTGGGTCTAAATTCAGGTTTTGGGCAAAATGAACTGACTATTTCACTGCAGTCACACATTACAGACATCAAAGCTACTAAGACTGAAATACGCAATAACCGGATTACTTTCCTTTGAGAGACTAGGCATTCAAAATTAGTGGATCTATAAGGACCACCCAAGATGTCCTCAAAAAATGAATCTGCAGAAGTGCTAAAAGAGTTTGTTGAGCTGGCCCATATGTACCCAACCTCAGAAGAATGGTACAGAATGCTCAATAAGTCTGCTCACCTAACAAATGGATAGTCTAGTCCAAATCAGGTGTAGTGTGCGAATTTAAACTTGACTCAGAACTACAAGCATTCCTTTTGGAAATAACACTCTGAACTCTGACCTCAAAGAATTGTGACTCTTGAAAGCTACAGAAAGGTGAATAAGCCTCCTGAAGGCTACAGAAAGGCAGATAAGCAGCGATTCTCCCACATCATGAGGCTGCAGCAAACCTTCTTGGATACAAACAAGACTCTACCTACCATACTGAACACTTCTGAGAACCAGAACCAATACACAGTATTATGTATCCAGCAACCACATAATAACAATTCTTCAGAAAGTAACTCTAGCCCCTCAATTATTTTAAATCCTGTATCTTTGCAATAGTCTTTACAGAAATGAATCCGTTCCATGAAAAAAAAACTGTTCCCTATTGCCAGTCATGTTAATTAATCCATATCCAAAAGTTGGAGTGTAAAGTGGAAATAAAATTAGAACTGAGTAATTTTCTTACAATTAAAACCAAATAAAAGGTTTTCTTAAATTGTTCATCGTTCCACTTAGTATTTCAGCTTCTTCCCATTTATGATGAAGATAGATATGGAGATAGGGTGAAAAACAAATTTTAATTTTGATATTTCAATTTCTAAAAATTGGTTTCATTCTTTAATGCTAATATACAACCAAGTATCCAGATTTAGTGAATTTCACTTCAATTGCTGATAGTCTGGATCTTATTATTCATCACGAGTATACTAAAAGAATGGATTTGAGATGCTAAGAAGAATATGACCTAACTTAAAAATAGGGTGGGGGGGGGGGCTAGAAGTCTCTTTCTGAATCACTTAACTCCAAGTAGCAGTTTTCCTGTAACAGAATGTATGTATAAATTCTGTAGTTGTAAAACTAGTGAAAACCAATAAACAAGCTAATGAATTATGATACACCCCTTTATCATGTGTTTTTAAAAGATGATGTAAGCCAATGCATACATAAAAATACTTAATTTTTTAAATGAAACGTTAAGAGGAAATATGTATTTCTAAAGAATTCTTCTAATATTTCAACACTACAGGCCTAAAAATGTCCCTCAGTTTGCTTCACTGCATACTTACTGAAGAGAACTTCCCACTGCAAGGTGTGTGACATCGACACTTTTCCTACTCCTTAAACTTAATACAGCACTTCTACACTTCTCTAAGCCACTATATGACACTTGAAGAATCACTGGCAAAGTTCATGGTTGAATTCTAAAGTGATAGTTGTTTATTTTTTAAATATTTAACTTGGTCTTATAATATGATTCCTGGCAGATTAGATTCAGTTTTGGTCTCTGAGTAATAAGTAACACTTGTGATATTATCTCTTTTCCCTATTTTTATGAGTATATAT
Organism: Ctenodactylus gundi; assembly: GCA_004027205.1. NCBI lineage: Eukaryota > Metazoa > Chordata > Mammalia > Rodentia > Ctenodactylidae > Ctenodactylus > Ctenodactylus gundi. The sequence continues at coordinate 182,444 of PVKB01000654.1, forward strand.
GTGTGTGTGTGTGTGTGTGTGTGTGTGTGTGTGTGTGTGTATGTGTGTGTGTGTGATACACAACGGTTACATGAACTTGAGTACTTTGTGCACAAATAAATCGTGTCAATGTTACAATCCCTTCCCTTCCCCCTTTTTGGCCCTTCTGGTCTACCCGTTCCTCTTTCTCTATTCCCCCATCACACCCATTGGTTCTATAAAGTGTCTGGATTCTAAGTTTCTCATATTAGAAAAACCATGTGATATTTTCTTAATCAGAAATTCCTTGTACTTTGATTTCAAAATATAAGCAGAAACATAGAAATTCTTTTCTTCCTAACTTCTGATAATGCTTCCCTAACTTGTCTGCCATACTATTTTGTGAATTCTTTCTATAACTAAAATGATAGCTTTCTATAACTTTTTTCTTAAAAAGTCATTCATAATCATGGACAACTCAGATCACTTCTTTTATGAAAATCTCCCTAAAGGTCCTGGAAGTGCCTAGAGAATTTAGTCTTCTGCAAGCCATTCAGATGTTTTTTATATGCCTTCTTTTTTCTGTTCCCGTATTTCCTCTGCTCTGCAGATGCCCATTTACACCACAATCTCTGCATTTTCAATTCTATGGCAAGTTTACTGACAATCCCCACCCCTATCTGAAACAGTGGCCTTTATTACATGTTCCCAATGCACAAGCACAGGATATGCATGATACCTCTGCCTGCCTGCCTGCCTGCCTGCTTTTCACTCTATCTAAAAAATTTATTTTTATTTATTTATTTTGAGACAGGGTCTCACTCTGTGGTCCAGGCTGGTCCTGAACTCACTTTGGAGTCCAGGCTGGCCTTGGACTCACGGCAATCCTCCTGTCTCAGCCTCCCAAGTGCTGGGATTACAGGCGTGCACTACCACGCCTAGCTTATGTGGTGCTGGGGAATCAAACTAGGGTACTCTGCGCTTGCTAGGCAGGCGCTTTAACCGTTGAGCCATTCCTCCAGGCCCAAAAATTTATTTTTAGAGCAGTTGTAGGTTAACAGCAAATTGAGAGGAAGGTACACAGAACAGAGGTTTTTCATATACGCCTTTTCCTCCCTAGAATGGTACATTCACTACAACTTAGGTACCTGCTCTGACATACCACTGCCAAAGTCCACAATTCACATTAGGTTCACTCTTGGTGCTGTACATTCTCTAGCTCTGGACATATAATGATGTGTTTATAACTGCAGTACCATACAGAATGGCTTCACTTCCCTAAAAAATCCTCTGTATTCTACTTATTCATTCTTTCCCAAATCTTGATCTTTTTTGCTGACTCTACAGTTTGCTCTTTTCCAGTGTCATTCAGTTGAAATCGTAGGACAAGGCCTTTCCGATTAGCTTCTTTCACTTAGCGGTGTGCATTGAGGTTTCTTTTCTGTCTTTTTTATAACATGATAGTTTATATCTTTTCAGTGCTGAATAGCAATATTTCATTGTCTGCATGGAAATACTTTTTTTATCCAGTTACCTACCAAGGGCTATCTCCGTTGTTTCCAAGTTTGGGCAATTATGAGTAAATCTGCCATAAATCTCCATGTACCAGTATTTTGTATGGATATAAACTTTCCAAATGTTTTCTTTTACATATTTTTTCAGGTTCACTTTTTTCCAAGACACTTTTCCCAAAAGGGACTCTTTAAAAAAATTAACTAGCCAAATTTTACTTCTAGCTTCACAGCAATACACAGGTTTCTTACATAATCATCTTAGCTACTGGCAAACTTTCTTATCTCGTTTACATAATAACCCCCATTAGGAACTAGCTTTGTTACCTTTTCATTTTGAGTTTCCTGTTTGGGCAACAGGCAAACATTTAATGAGTTCATTCCACTAAATCTGAAATATCAGCATTTCACAATGAATAAAGTAGACCAAAATAAAGATGACTGAAATATCTGAATATGAATATGATCCAGTGCCTGTAGTATTGTTTGGCTGATGTTTTCATTACTCATCTATCTATAACTATAGCCCAAGATGTTTTTAAGAAGGGGTCTCACCGTCCCTGAACTCATTATATAGCCCATGCTGGCCTTGAACCTATGGCACGTATAATTCTCCTCCCTCAGCCTCCTGAGTGCTGGGATTAAAATGCACCAGCACACCAGCTTGGTGCTGGGGAATCAAATCAGGGGCTTTGTACTTGCTAGGTAAGCTCTTTAGCCATGTTTTGATACATTAGAAATTTAATTACCAAAAGGAGGAGGAGGATATTAGAATTTCAGAAAGGTGAATCTATTTGGTGGGTAAAATTTAATCTTTGAAGGTTTTTGGTATTGGCTGTATTATAAGTGTATATCTACTGCCTGATCAACAACCCTATTCTTAAGAGATGTTATGAAAAGAAAAATAGTGGTTTTGGGAGGCCAGCTGTGGCATCTGGAGCCAGAAGCCTGGCATACATCATGCAGAAGGCATAAGCTATATTTGGTGATATGACTCAGACTAGCCAAATATAGGCAACTGATACAGTGTGACTCTGGGGAACTATGCTACCAACTTCTACAACCTAGAAAATATCCAGGCACCAACAAGACAATTCTATCTAGGTATCTGTGAGTTGAAGAGAACTGATACCTGCTAAAATAGACTGACTAGGCATAGGTGAGAAAGGAGTGCTCCAAAGAGTGTCATGTACTCTAATATACTTTTTTTAATACTCTAAGCAACCTAGCTGAAAAGACAAAAGGAGAAAAGACTGAAGGGAAACATTTTACATTGTGTGTGTATATATATTACATATCATATATTTTATATATATAATACTTTCATAACTAGATAAAACAAATTATTTTCTGAAGACCCTTGATATTATTACTACTACTTAGGATTATTACTCCTAATGATTCAGCAGGAAATGATAAAATAAGTGCTGTGATTTCACATACAAACAGTAAAAACTATCAAATGTTCTAATGCTATTAGATTTTGTGTTATGACCTTCTCTTTTTCAGAATCATGCCAGCATCGTGGCTGACATAGTTAGGCTAACAACAATAATAACAAAGCACTCTGTGAAGCTGCTGGAAACATATGCACACAATCCTAAGGTGACAAGGAGCTAGACCGTAGAGACTTCAAAGGAGAAGTAGAAGAAACATTTTCAGTGAACACCATTCAAAAGTTTCTACACATACAATTGTGGTTGTTGTCTAGCTAGATGTGCTCCTCCTTATTTCTGCTCCTGCTGATGTAATTAGACTCACATCTAAGTAAATCATAGCCATACCGTAATTTCTGCGTGTATGCTAGAGACCCAACTCAGGGCTTTCACATCGTATCACATCCTCAGCTCATTTCTTACGATTTTTTTGAGACAAGGTCTCATTAAGTCACTAAGTTCCCCACAGTAGGGTAGAACTTGCAATCTTCCTGCCTCAACACTACTACGATTTCAAAAAGACACTCCACCTACCTCATACACATCTGTTGCTTTTATTTTTTCCCCATTTTATTAATATGTATACGTGCAAAATTTAAGGTTTACAATGACAGAAGGAGAGTGGGTAAGCCCTTGTCACCTTGACAAGATATGTATGTGCATAAAAGGCTCAACTCCACTGTTGTTTTTATTAATCTGGTTGAGACTTGCAGCAAGATGGCATTGTGGGGATGTGGACAATATATGGCAAGGCACTCAGGTGTACAATAAAGTTACTGGTTACAAATACCAACTTTCTACTTATAAAAATGAAGAATATAAACATGAATTAATCAAAATCCAATGTTTCATAACTTAAGTATATATATAAGAAGAAAAGATATAAAAGATATACAGATGATTTTAATAAGAAAACTAAAAATAACTACCCAAATCAAAATCAGGAACTTACACTGCAACCCATCTATGCTACAACCAAATTCCCATAAATACATTGCTATGCAAAATTATGAAGCAGGAAATGGCTGAGATTGACATAAAGTAGAGAGAGTTGCTGTCTCCCAAAGAGACACTTAAAATTCATTAAACACAAAGATTAGGCTAAAAAAAAAAAAGTTGCTGGGATGAAACTGGCTTTTAGTTTCAAAGCAATGTTTCATGAAAGCTCTTGAACTTGTGCTCTTTCCTCTCTATGTACTGCTACTTTCCTTCTCACAATACTTTAGCCGTTCAGGATGACTGGCTTATGACTTCTATTTCTGGTTTCTCTGTCAGATGCCCCTTCTGTCTGCCCACCAATGCTTCACCATGAAGACATTCTCCTCTTATACCTCACTGCTCATTCCTTGCATAGAGCTACTCATGCAGTGATTCAGGTAATTCTGCATGCTGCATATAGCACCCATGACACTATTACACTGTTTTTTCGCTTCTGTTTGTGATACTGGGGACTGAACCCAAGGCCTATACACTTAAGCTACAATCCCAACTTTCTCTTTTTATTTTTTTCTTTATTTCTTCATAATCTTGATAGGGTCTTGCTAAGTCACTAAAGTTATTCAGGTTTGGCTGAAATTTACAGTCATCTGCCTCAGCCTATCAAGTACTATTATTAGTATATGACATCATAACTGGCACGGTAACACATTTTAAGCTAACTCTTCCTGTAGTGCAAGGGCAACTGAATCTTTAAGAACAGATTTCGAGGCTTGTATCCCAGAGCTTTGAGGAGAGAAAAGTGCTCAGTAAATAGTTGTTGAGTGAATGAATGAAGCAAAGCCAGCAATTGGTGGTCTCTCTGCCTTGGAAGATTCAGTGAAAAGGGCAGAACCAAGCCGGCCTCATCTTACAACCTATGTCAAAGTACTTAGCTTTACAGAACATCAGGAAAACAGACGCGCCAATTTCCATTTACTGTACAAAGCTACTGTAAGATATTCCTGAACCATTTTTTTCAGAATAGCAAGAAAAGTCAAATATTAGATAGTAGGTGGCTCATTAATATCAATTCCCTTCCTGTCTCCACCTGGAAGCCAGAGATAACCAACACTACTCCACTTTGAAAGAAAGAAATGAAGAGGCTTCTTTTTGGCTAGTAAGTCCCAAACTGGAACCCCACGGAAGGGTGTGGCAATCTGGAGTATTCTCCAATTTCTGAGAAATGAAAGTTTATTAGTTCCCTTAGTTACAAGCAGGCATAGAGTTCTTCTCTAAGGGCGAAAAGAGAAAAATATCATAATCCCCTATCTTCTTTTAACACAGTCAAACTAGTAAATCTGGCGTTGAGGATTTGAAGATACAAAAATTCTGAAAATTCAACTTAAAATTTTTTGTTTTAATTAAATCAAGGAAGGTCTTTTGCAACAAAAACTAAAAATTTATTTTTAAATTATAATAGGAAATTTAAAACATACTAGTAGTGGAAAAATTATTAGAAGTAAAAGTTAATGGAATAAATTTCTAGATTGAAGAATGTCTCACGTAAAAAATTATTTGACTATAACTCAAAGCAGGTACATAGTTTTAAGATCTAAAAGTATCCAACAATTTCAGACAGAAGGGAAAGTCTACAGAGAAGGAGCAAAGGGCTGATCCAATTAAGGAATTCAAAAGATTTCCTACTGCCAGGAAAGCTAACAACAAACCAGCAAGCAGGAAGGCTATTTTTATCCTGGCCAGAAGCCTTCTGATTCTGGATGCTACATTTAGAGGACAGAGCAACAAGATAACTTGCCTTAAGAGGACGTTATGATACTGGAGACTGGAGATTAATGGCAGTTTTTTAAGCTCTAAAAAGACTAGTCACAGCTTTTGTCCAAACAAAAGCTCATTTTAAAGTGGGTGGGGAATAATGTAGTTAAAAAAATAAACAGACCAGTAGATAATAGAAAATGTTTAATTCAAAAAAAGTCAAAGCAAACAAAATTAATATTTTCCTATCTTAAAAATAGTTGATCTAAAATAGCATGTTTCATAGGAAGTACATTTCAAAAGGACCAATCAACAAATAAATTACAGAACTGTCTCCAAGGTAAAAGTAATTTAAGATCAAGATAAACTAATGAAATTCTTAGAAACCCCAGGCTAGGTCTCTGTAAATGACTGAGAACCTTAGAGATAAGAGAGAAAAGTTGAAAAGAAATCTAATTTGGTATTACCCTGACTCATTGAAGAAACAAAAAAAGAGTGATTTCTTTATTTATAACTATTACTTTATGAAACAGAGTATTATTTCACACTGAAAACTACTGGCTTTTAAATCTATTCAACAATGTCCAAACCCCCCAAAATAATCAATTAAGTTATCAACTGCTTCTCCGTATCGAGACTTATCATCAACATTAATCATTTATTTAATATAAAGTCCGATGACTATTTGAATCTTCCTGAAGAATATGCCTGAATTCCACACTTGATCTAGTAATTCTTTCCTTGGTGATTACTCAAAAGCTTATTACCACTTTCTCCTATAGATACTCAAGCAAAGTCCTCTTCATTAGCCTTCAAAATTAAATACTAAACAGACTATCTAGACATGTCTTCCAGTCATCTAGGGAATAAGCTACATGAAGCCACGAGTCTTTGTTTTAGTGCATGATTTATCCCACAAGTTAAACTAGTGCCTGGCACACAGAAAGTGGCTGATGTACATCTTTGGTATAAAAGGCTTCAGGCAGCTTTGGACTTTACACATACTTCCAAAGTGGAGTAAAGATGGGGGTGGGAAGGGAGAGCAGTGTATCTGAATCACTTGTGGTCTACACATGCTTAAGTCTCATGACAGACCTGAATCAGAATCAGGAGAGAGGAGCTAGAATGGAAAAATTCCCTCAGTGTTCATTCTATCTTGACTTCCACTCTTAAATATGAAATGCAATGCAAATCTTTTATACAAGTTTATGATGATAAAACAGATTTTAAACTTGGTCCCCATACTCTTAAATTGAAATGAAGATATTTGAATACCTATCCTGTCCAAGCATACTGAGACAAAAATGTTTACATGTTCTTCAGTTTCTTTCCCTCCTAAAGACTACACGATAGCCTTGAACCAGGAGCTAGAGCCTCCTATATTCTCTCTCTACTCTTAGGTACCAGAAGGCTGCGTGACTTTACAGATGTTACGACTTCAGCTATTTCCAACTGTAAAATGGAGACTGTAAAACCAACCCAAAAGGTTACGGTAATGATTTGCATTAGAAATACTTCGCAGAAAGGGCAATAAGTAAAAGTCAGAGAAACGGTGTCTAAATCTAAAGTGTTCTTTCATGTGGAACTGATTTTTAACACTGCTGTTATTACAGAACGTGCAGATCTATCTAAAAAAGCAAAGTGCTCCAAAAGTATCCTTCAGTTTACCTAGTACACAGAATATGTCAAAATGCTTGAGAAGCTAAAATGTAAGGAGAACTAAAAATATAAGATCTATATGGCTTAAAGAAGACGTTAGCAGTATGATTTCCCTGACTGGAAGAACTGCTAGGTTACATAACACCAGGGTGTCTCCAAGCTCCCAGCCCTGCTTAAAGAGACAAAAAGATGGCCTCCAGCCTCAGAGATGAAGCTCCAAAATACTCTTTGATGGAGATGACAGCCTTACTCCTTTCTGCCCTTCCTCCTCACCATTTCCTCTACTAAATTCCTTTTTTATGTTTTGTTCCTTATGGTAACAGAGAGCATTCTAATGAAAGAAGTATAAAACAGACCAGTTAGAGAAGTTATCTAGAACAGTATTTCATAATCTTTTGTAACTTAAAACCTACCTTTTGAGCAAACTATTTCATAAAAGCCTCCCTACATAATAAAATGTCATCTAGCCGCCATGTCCAGCCAAGTAAACATAAGTAAAACAATTAAAAACAACAACAACAACAACACTTTAACAATAACATAACAGCAACATCTTTAAATTATTTAGTTGCATTGTATCAGCGTCTATCCACTTTTAGGAGATAGTTCTGCACATATAACTGACAGAACTATACATTTTTAGATGAAATGCTTGGTCACTAATGGGCTCACAGGCAGGCATTAAATAATTTCCAAGAATGAAGAGGCCCACTGTCCACAAAAGAGAATCAAAACATTTCATGAGGCCAAGTTGAGACAACTGTTTCCTAAATAGTTTTTAGGCCTATCTCAAAAAGGAAAGATACAGTCTAAAAGTAAACTTTTCACTCAACTAATTGATTTCTGGCTATATTCCTTCTACAAGCTACTTAATATTACATACTGCCATATCCACACCCACATAATATGCCCATGAAAAACCTTCCATTTTGTAATGTAAGACTATAATGTAAGAACTGCCAACGGTAACTGAAAGATCATCAAGTTCAATCCCTCTGTTTACAGAAAACGAAATCAAGGTGTGCAAAGAAGCGACTTACCTAACGCCACACAAGTGATAGTGACAAAGTCAGTTTTGAACAGAATCCCAAAAGTTTCTCCTTTTATTTCTTAACATTTCAGATAGTCCATTGCATGCTAGCAATAGACTTTACAATAAAGAGATCAAGTAGCTGATTTAAATATCTCTATTTAGTTGATGATGCCATATATTTATTATTTGGCATACTTATAGCTAGGAGAAATTGGGATTTTTTTAAAGTTCTTTATCTTTCAATTAATCATGTTTGTCCTTCAGAACCAAGATTTGCACTATATTATTAGTTTCTCAAGCAATAAAAAGGATCTTCTAAGTGGCTGATTCTGCCTACTCTTTTCCCCATGGATAGCAATTGGCATATGCCCAACTAGACCCCAAAGAGATCATAGAAATGCCTTCTCTTCAGAGATACACTAATGTTCTTAATTGACTGGTTACCAGGTAATTCCTGGAATAAAATAAAGTCTTGCTTTTAGAATTGAGGGTACTGATGTGACAATGAATTCAAAACCAAACAACTATACAAAATAATGAGGCCCACAGGCAGCATAGCCAGAGTAGTAACTAGTTTAAAACTAGTTGAAAAAGTTTGATGCAATCTGTACCGTGAAAATAGCAAAGCATTCACTAAGAAGTTTTTATCTTTTTTTCCTTCTTCTTCTTTTCAGCATTGATAGTGAAGACAGAAGCATCACAAAGGGAAAAAAAAAAAAAAAAAAACATGAACCAGGCACACACAACTGATAAATTAATCAACTACATACAATATTCAGGTAAAAAATTCCATGCATGTCAGGAAGTAATAATTTTTGTGGCACAACTGTGAACTGTTCCCTCCTTCCTGTTGCTAAAGTGAGTGGGAAAGAATCTTGAATATTTTTGCGACAACTATGAATCAGGCAACATTGCTCTTCCTCCCCCTAAGTCACTCAATAACATAGTCAAGGGTTACATAACAAGATCAAAAAAGGTCTTAAGACTTTCATGGACAACAAAGAGCTTATTAAGCAGATAGCACACAAAGCTGTTCAGTAGCTGTCAGGAAATGAGACAGCAAGAGTCACATCTCTACATAACTTTATTGAAATAGACAAATCTTAAAGAAAAAATAAATTACATTAGCAAATTTACATAATATACTACTTTAATTTTAACAAGGAACATGAGCAATATGAATCTTAGTAAATGTGCTCTTACACAGAAGGGAGATCCTTAGTACATATCATTTATAAAGTGCTGAAAGTTTGAAAACCTTAGAATTTAGATTTTAGATTTCATATTTCACTTGAATACAGAATATTACTATTTTTCTCTGTCTACCTGGTAAAACTCATTCATACCTAAATTCTACTCAATATTTAATGTATCAATGTGAGATATTAAAGAAAAGCACTTGCTAATATGTTACTTGATGCTTTCTGTCTGGTTTGTTACGATATACAGTTTAATACTTTTTCAATTCCTGCCCTGAATGTGTCAAACAAAACTAAGTTGTATCATAAAACATGAGAGCCTTACTATAGTTGAAATGAAAAAATGCTAATGAGGTAAGAGATTCTTAAAGAACGGTTTAGAATCTTTAACTTTCTAATAACATGAAAAACTTATGATTACTTTTCCCCAACTCCCTTTATTCTCACCTCTGTCAAGCAAAATCGGAAATGTGATAATGTTTTAAGATGACCTCTCAATTTTCAGACTCCAAATAGGATTCCTTGAGTTCAATGTTCAAGATGAAAATATGGGGACTACTTAAGTAATTATGGACTCACAACATGGATGACATATCACAAATTCTCCCTTTGTGACAACTGCTTCTATCATTTTCATAACAAATAAATGTGTGGAGGGCACAGGAATACTACCTGGGACTTATCTGTACCTATTACACAAGAAAGCAATGCAAAAGAGGATCTGGCCAGTGCACAGGATATATTTAATAGAGACTGAGTTGGTTTCAGGTTAGAGGCAAAGTGAGGGATGATCTCAGTACAATTCTATAAGCAAATCCATGTTTACACGTCACATAATTTTCTTTCCTAGATATTTCCCCATGTCCACCTCCCTGGGAAAAACAAAGACAAAGCCAACAGCAAGCCCAAAACTGACAAAGAGCAGCTGCACTGTACAAAGTCTGTACCTTTGTAAGCTTTGCCTATGTAGAGCTATCAGAAATCCAAGAAATCCTGGCCTGAAGTAGGCCAGAAAACAGGAACGGAACCAAGGATAGGTCCAGCACCAAGAGTCACGCGAAGGAAACCATGTGACACAACTTCACTCTCCTTTTGCTCACAGTAGAATTTACCTCAACACAGAAGCCAGTTTCATCCTATGATACAACTAAGTCAAGGCAAAAGAAAAAGACGGCTTAGGATGTTCCTTGCCCCATAGTCTGGAAAGTGACAGCAGAAAAAGAAGAGAAACATACTTCATTTCTAAATAGCTGCACACAAACTTAATTGCAGTCTAATTTAAATTATACTCTTTGCTGCATACATCACTCCATTGTGCTTAAGGCTGCTAAAGTAAAGCAATTCCCTATTCCCTGGAGACTTCTGCTCCCTGCTCTAGCTGAATTACTTGGTATTGCCCAGACAGAACAGGAAAGAATGAATCTCTGGAAGGTTCCAGCCAGGTATGCAGGACAGTGGCCTGGCTGGGTCTGTATCCCAAACCTTACAACAATTCAAGATGCCCCAACTTGCCAGTAGACATTTGACATTATGTAATAGTAATTTATTAGGAAGGATAAATTTGATTATGATTCCAAGTAAAATTAGCTGGCTTGCACTATTCCTTTACTCTTTATGGTACTTTGTATCATGTCCCCTTACATGTCTCTTAAAGAAAAATGTCTATTAACTCCTTTAAAAAGGCTGACTGGGGCTGAGAGCACAGCTCAGCAGTTAAGGTGCTCACCTAGCAAGCACAGGGTCCTGGCTTCAATTGCCCAGTAACACAGAAACTGGGTATGATGCTGCATGCCTGTAATCTTAGCTTCAGAGGGCTGAGGTGGGAGAACTACCATTAGTTTGAGGCCAGTCAGGGCTACAAGGTGCATTTAGAACCAGCCTGGACTAGACGGTGAGACTCTGTATCAAAAAAATAAATAGATATGTAGACAGATAAATAGAAAAATAAAATAAAATAAAAAAGGTTGGCTGGGTTAGGATACAAAGCAATTTGCTCTCCAATTGCCAAAAGCAAAACAGATTTAAATAGAAAAACATTACACACCTTAAGAATAGTGCCCCTCCATACACACACCATTCCTACTTAAATCATTCTAATATTAGAGCACCAGGGTTTAGTGTAAGCAAAGATCTTCCCTTTTTTGAAATGTTTGTTTATACTTTAATTATTTCCAGTCTATAATATATAAAAGGATATAAATGCCAAAACTAAGTCCCATATTCATTAATTCTCAGTAGGGCTCCAGGTCTACCCACTGCACATAAAGTTATTATTCATATGAAATTAGTTCTAAAATATCTACATATCAACATAGAATATCTTTTCTCTAAAATAAAGAACTAAACAACTGCAATTTGGAATATTAAGAGAATTCTGTGTCAAAAGAAAATTTAAGGTTCTCTACCTATTATTTATTTAAAAAGAAAAAAGAAGGAGCCCTAGGGACTGGAGGAATGGATCAGCGGTTAGGCAAATGCTAAATATTGGAGTTCAATTCCCCAGCACCACATAAAGTGGTCGTGCAGGTGTATGCTGTAATTCCAGCACTCAGGAGGCTGAGGCAGGTGGATTGTCCTGAGTCCAAGGCCAGCCTGGGCTACATAGTGAGTTCAGAACCAGCATGGACTACAGAGTGAGACCCTGCCTCAAAAAGAAAAAAACAAGCAAAAACAAAAAAAACGGAGTCCTAAATCCATTCTCTCCTAACTATAGAGATACAGAATTTAAATAATTATTCCAACAGCACTCTTTTATACTGACATTTAAAAAATCCTATTTGAAATTTATGCAACAAGCTTTACGTAGTAAATTTCAACTGAATTTTATGGATTTTATCTAGAGAGAAAATTACAAATTCTTATGCTGAGCAACAAAGAGAAGAGGCACAGATGGAAGCATCACTTGCCCACTCATTTAAGCATTTGTTTCAAACAAATTCAGAGCAATGAAAAATAGTGGGGGAAGGGACACTAAATATAATGTGTAAAGGAAAAACATCAAAAGTATTTTAAAATGCAAGGTTACACAACCGCTGGAAATAAAGAAGTAAATGCAAAGCATTTTTAGAGTAGATCCACAGCTCTTAAAATGCATTCTTATGAAATGAAAGCACCACGTGCCTACTTCTCTACATATGCAATAGGTTCTTGGGCACGTGGGGATATGTAAAACAACAGCACTCTGAACAACCTGATTTTGTGAATGCAGTCATTATTGCTTCCATTCAGATTAAGGAGCTGAAATGGCTGAAACTCACAGGAATTGTTGAGCAGCCTCATTTTCCAAAACATGAAAGTTCAGTATATTTTAAAACAATGTGAGAAGACCATTTTCACTGTATTCAAAAGAAAAATATAATGGTATTCTGCCTAATAATTTAGTGAAATAATATCTGAAAAATATAATGTTTTGACAATGTGTAAGTTGCCTTTTTTCTCATTAAGTTTGCTGTTTCATTTTGGCTTTCTAGTGAAATGAAGCAAATTTGGTATTAAATTACTTTTATATATCAGATTTAAAACATTCAACCACTCTCATAAAACTGAGAATTGTTATACTATCTCTGGCATCTGAATATTTTCAGCACTATGTGTGTCTGTTACTCAGTGCTTAGTCCTTCTGCCTCAATCCTATAAATGACTACTTCTTAGTTTACTCCTATATCCCTTTATTCCCTCAGACATAGGAAGGAAAAAAAGATTTAATTTTCAGAAGTCTCTCTTACTATATACACTCAATATAATACTGCACTATGAATCTTCATTTTGCTATATTCAATCTATGCTTCCCAAGGCTGAAAACAGAGGTACTCACATGTGGTTTTAATCTATATCATGCTGTTCCATTTCCACATAATAAGTACCAATTTCAGGGCAAGAAAAAAACACAAATAACAGTGAGATAAAATATTCCTAAAATAAATATCTAGGCATCTGTCCAGAGAAAAAATTCCTGATAAGCCTAATATTATTATAGCAATGAGCAAGCTGGCACCCAGGAGATCAAAATTCAAAATCAGCTTGTAGCTCAAGCTCCTGGCTTATGAGACTAGATGCAGTAAAGAAAAGGAAATCAGTGTCTGGGGACGAGCTCCTGTGGATTGTCACAGTGAGAAGGCAATGCTGAGGTTGCATACAGATCTGCCAATTGACCATAGAAAAGACAGGGAGACACAGTATAGGGGGAATCACTGTCCTCCCAGAAGAGCTAAGCCCCTGTACATGGAGAAAATGATAGAAGCTTTATAATTCTTAAAAATAAATTGTAAAAAAAGCTGATATAAATTATGAAGTAAAGTCTAACTCCTCCTTTTGAACATTTGTTTAAAAAAAAAAAAGATAAAAGGTTTCCAAGAAGCCAGCTGGAGTCAACAACACATTCGTAAAGAAATTCAAAAACTATATTTGAGGGTCTCTAGGCATATCAAGCATGTCATTTGCTTAAGGAAAAAGTAAAAATTTAAAACTGACTGTATCAAGGAAACTGTTTTAGCTAAATAGTAAATAAAAATTAAGTTTTCTGGCTTATTTTTCATTTTAACTAATATAAGCTATATCAATTGGTTCAGCTTATAGTGACTATATCAATTTTAGGCTTTATTATATAAATACACAAAAAAATCCACTTATCTCTCAGAACTACAAAAGTGAGACTAAGAAAATAAAACTCATGTACAATATTTTAAGAAATTATTTTTAATATAAAATGAACTCATATGTAAAATTTGCCTTTATAAAATGGCATAATCTTCTCAAAAATCACAAATTATAGTTCTGAATTAAATGAGAATCCTCGGAGAGCTATTTTATTTACTTTCAAAATGAACTGGAAGGTTCTTAGGTATATTTTTAAAAACAGTATGAGCCAGGCCTGGTGGTACAGGCCTGTTCTAGCACTCTGGGAGACTGACGCAGGAGGAACACAAGTTAAAGCCCACACTGGGCAACAGAGCAGGTTAATGAGATCTTGTCTCTAAATCAAAAGCAAAAAATGGCTCTAGATGTGGTCTAGCATGAAGGCTCTGGATTCCAATCTCAGTATAAATAAATAAATAAATGTAAGTTTTAAGGTATTCAAATTTTATTATCATCTTTAGACAAAATCTCCCAATAAAATCGCTATTATAATCAACCATGGTATTCCTAAAACTATCTAAATCAGAAGATAGTGTGATAAGAAAGTGTTCTGAACAGAACTATATTTTGGTAGTGATAAAATAAAATATAAAGTTCATGATCTTGGTTTTATAACAAAGCTATGCGGAATTACAACCTAGTATAACAGCACCATACCATTATTTATCTCTGAATTCTTTTATTGTTCTTCAAAGGAAAAAAAAACACAAAGAACATATTAAATACCTAAATTTATTTATTTATTTTTGAAACAGGATCTCACTCTGTAGTCCTAGCTAATCTTGAATTCACTATGGAGCCCAGGCCAGCCTTGGACTCCTGCAATCCACCTGCCTCAGCCTCCCAAGTACTGGGATTACAGGCATGTGCCATCACATCTTTATGTGGTGCTAGGAAACAAAGGCAGGGCCTTGTGCTTACTAGGCAAGTGCTTTAACCGCTGTGCCCTTCCTCCCACCCCTAAATACTTAAATTTAAACTGAAGTTGTCTTTATCATTTGATGAACATGAAGACTTAACAGATACTGAGTAAGTCCACCGTATTTCTTGAGTATTTTCTATGAACTTGGCAGTTGTTGAATTTCACTAGATAGATAGATAGATAGATAGATAGACAGATACATATAGATATACATATATATGTAGATAGATAGATAGATAGATAGATAGATAGATAGATAGATACTGAAACCTCACAACCACTCCAAACTGTAGTGTCAAAGTGGCAATTTAAATCCAGATCTCATGCTAAAACTCATGGTTTTTCTTTTTCCACTCTGTCATGCTGCCTCTTAGAAATAAAATCTTTACATTCCCATACTAGATCGATCACACATCATCTTTTTCTGTCACATACAGAATCAGCTAAAGAGACTTGACAAGGCTAAGATTGGTCAGAATAAACTTAAAAGGGAATATACAATAAATATGGACTTTATGTTATAATCAATTTAGCAAACTAGAAGAAAGAAATATAACTGAAATTAACCTGGCCAAAACTGATAAACCAAGGAAATCCTGCAGGTTATCCTAAAATACTGTGTGCATATTCTTCTTACCTAACTTAAGTACTACTTGGAGACTTGCTTCTTAGAAATGTCACAGAACATATTGTTCATATCTATTGCTGCTTGTACTTTGTGGTTTTTTTTTTCAGATAAAAACCATAGGTACTTATCAAGAAGAATGATTTGTTACTATTTATTATTTCCAGAATGTAAAAGGCTCTCAAGAAAAATAAATGAAACTGCTGAAGAAATTAAATACATAAAGAATAACCAAATGTCCTTTAGTTACTTTTTAGTCAGAGCTATTTATAAAAAGTAGTGGCTAGCCTCACATAACCTTTTATCTGTTGTTCCAAATGGTAATATCTTACATAACTATAGTACAAAACAAGGAAATTGACATTATACAATCCACAAATCCTTTTCAGATCTCCCCTGGAGGTTTTTTTTTTTTTTTAACTATACAGGTTTTTTTTTTTTTTTTTGGTGGTAGAAGTGGCTTAGACTCATACACTTTCTCTCTCTCTCTCTCTCTCTCTCTCTCTCTCTCTCTCTCTCTCATGTTTTGTTTTATTGGTACTGAAAATCAAATCCAGGGCATTCACACTATGCTACATCACTAGCCATTTTTTAGTTTGGACTTAGAGACCTGGTCTCACTAAGTCACTATTTGCTCAGATTGGGCTTCAATTTGTGATCCTCCTCCTATGTCAGCCTTCCCAAGTGCCGGCATTACAGGCCTGTATCACCAGGCCTGGCTTCTCTTACCTTTCATAATGAGAAAACTAAGAGCAGAAGAGGCTGAAGACCTTAAGTGAGAATGCTAAAAAATAACAAAAACCAACTGAGATATCATCTTTATTCAGACATAGAGGATGCATCTAAATTAGGTGCTATTCACTAGAATCTTATGAGGAATTCAGCAAGGATTTTTAAAACACTTAAATTTATCTCATGAGATAGATGTCTATTTTTTTCACATCTATTTTTCATCTCTCTAGAACCTCTGAAAGTTTCCTCATTTCCTCATTAAAAAGCCGACCTCCTTACTGTTTTTTTTGTTTGTTTTTGGGTTTTTTTTGTTTTTTTTTGTTTGTTTGTTTGTTTTTGTTTTTTAGTGGTACCAGGGATTCAACTCAAGGCTGAGTTATATTCCCGTATCATTTTTTACTTGTTTTTCTCCCATTTTTTATTAGCATGTATGTGTGGTATACAATGGTTATATTAAACATGAGAAATTTGTACATATACATACCACATCAACTTCATATTTCCTTCCACTTCTTTCTCACCCTGCCACCCGTTCCCTTGTCCCCCTCCCTCTCCCCATCTTTCTCTCCCTGCCTCCCAACAATTCATCCATTTGACTCTCTTACTTTATACTCTGGGTTTCTACTTTGAGAAACCATGCAAAATTTGATCTTCTGGCTCTAATTCACTTCTCTAAGCATGATGGTCTCAAGTTTTACCCATTTTCCTACAAATGACTCAAATCGATTTATGGAGACATTTTCTTTACCCATTAATCTACCAAAGGATATTTTGTTATTCTCCGTGACTTAGTTTTTACTAGTTGTGTTGCTTTAAACATGGGTATGCATGTATTTCTGCTCTAACATGGTGCTTTTAACTCTTCTGGAAAGATACCTAAAAGAGGTACTGCTGGATCAAATGGAATATTTACATTCAGTTTTTTTTTTGAGTAATCTCCATACTGCTTCCATAACGGTTATACCAGTTTACAATTTTGCCAGCAATGTAACATGGTTCCTTTTTCCTCACACCCTTGCCAGCATCTACTGCATTTTGAGTTTTTGAGAAGCCATTCTCTCTGGGATAAGATAGTATATCTCAGTGTTGTTTTGGTTTACATTTCTCTAATGGCTGAAGTTATTGAACATTTTTTCATGTATTTGTTGGTCATCTGTACTTCTGAGAACTGTTTAGTCATTTCAATTGCCCGTTTTTTAATTGGGTCTTTTATTTTGAGGAGGCTATTTTTCTTCAGTTCTTTATGTATTCTAGGTATCAGCCCCTTGTCTGAGGATTAAGTGGTTAAAAATAAAATTGTTTTTGACACGGAGGCAGTGTTTCACTAAGTTGCCCAGGCTGCGATTAAATTTATAATCCTCCTTCCTCAGTCTCCCAGAGACCTGTGCCACTGGGTGGAGCTTGGTCTGTTTAAAAATAATTGGCAGTTTTACCACATCAGTAATATGAGAAAAAAATACAAAAGAAAACTAGGCCAGGCTGGCTCCATTTGAAGTAGCAGGCTACTTTGTTACCTTTGACTTTAGTGCAAAGCAGTATGCAGACTTACAAACTCTGAATGAGTGAATGAAGAAATGAATGAACAAACTAACAAGTGGGATGATCAAATATACCAAATATTCCAAATTTCTTTAAAAAGAAAAGAAACTTACTTCTGAGTAAATTGAGATTTTTGTGAAGATTTTATTTTATGAAATAGTTTTAACAAAAGCAGAAAAGTCCTTTGAGAACATCTGTTCTAGCTTAACCTGGCTATATGGCAGAACCACCTGACACATAAAAAAAAAAGCTAACCCCTCTTCCATCTCCTATCTGAAGCAAGGCTCAGTCATTTGTACTTTACTTTTAAAGCTCACAAGTAGTTAAAGCTCCTTTATCATAAAGGAGAAAAAAAGAGGCCTACTCAAATTAACTATCTCAGTCAAGGTAACAAAGCTAGTCAGTAATGAAATTAAGACCAGAATTTCAAAACATATCAATTTTTTTTTAATTATAAAACTGTTGGCCAACTTTTAAAATGTGAAATCAGGCAAAAAAAAAAAAATATCAACCAACACTGAATTCTTCCTTGTATGCAGCCACTAGTCACTATCACTAATGGGCTGCATATATATTTGGGGCATTAACTTTTTCCCTGAGATTAAACAAAGTGCCCTGCTCTAGACCACGAGCACTCTTGCAGTACTCTGTATTGGTATCTCCTGTAGATGTCCACCAAATTGAATTTTTAAACAAAAGACAATATGTAAAATTGACAAAACTTACTAGATATAAAATATGACTCCATAATCTTTGCTGCATTGTTCAGCAGATTGAATAGACAATGTGTTTTAACTATTTACTAAACAGAATAGTTATATTTCTTAACTTACCTTTAATGGAATCATTTTCAGCCCTCATTATGTCAATGAGGGAACTCTCTAGAGAATGCATGTCAAATGTCCTGGGGCGATCCTATAAACACAAACAACAACAAACCACTTTTAAAAATAGTATTTACATATAAAAGAGGAAATTAAGTTTCATTTGATGGGACAAATATTAAAAAGTAGCATTTTTTACTAAATGACTTTTCATAGCATTCTTTATTAAATGACTTATATAATATTTTCTAAACATCAAAAACCACATAGTTCAAAGAGTACAACAGAGTAATTTGATTTTTAACAATAATTTCAACAAAACCATCATTTTCATTCATAAAAAAGAAACCATCAAAACTACAGGTAATATCTGTATTGGTCAAGAACATTAAGTAAATGTAAAAAGAAATTTAATCTTCACCACCACTTATAACTACAATAAGGAAGTAAAGCTTTCTAAGTTTGTTCCAGTAATTCTTAAGCAAACTGGCACATGTCTGTGACACTCATATCTACTTATCCATGGAGGCACACATCTGTCATCCCCGCACTAGGAAAGCTGAGGTAGGAAGATTACCATGAGTTCAAGTCCAGCCTGGGCTACACTGAGTTCAGAACTAGTCTGGACTACAGAGCAAGAACT
Organism: Ctenodactylus gundi; assembly: GCA_004027205.1. Classification (NCBI taxonomy): domain Eukaryota; kingdom Metazoa; phylum Chordata; class Mammalia; order Rodentia; family Ctenodactylidae; genus Ctenodactylus; species Ctenodactylus gundi. The sequence continues at coordinate 201,851 of PVKB01000654.1, forward strand.
TGTCTCTAAAAAAAAAAAAATGAATAGCTAGATTTTCTTATAGCCAAGTGTGAAAAAAGTCATCAAATATCTGTTGGACCACTAAATGGTAAAGTGTTCTAAAATGAATATCATGGGAAATCACAAAAAAAACTAATTACCCCTTTAATGAAATAAAAATGATCCCTTTATCTACCTCTGTATTACCAAGGCTGTCACTAGATGCTAATGATTTATATTCTCTAAAGATTTTTTTAAACTAATTCACATAGACAGTAGAGAAATTCCTCCCCATATAGCCTACATTCAGAAAAGTATTTCTGATATTTTCCCTTCCCCAGTATAACACTAATTCTGAAATAATGCAGCTAGGCTCGGCTCTCATTACTGTGATCAAAACTTCCTATAAGAAAACAAGACCAGCCATAGACAATGGCTGCAGCACCCTCTGTCCATTCCTGCTCTTTCTGTGACAAGTTACTACGTCTACCACCAGCCATTATTTCTGATAAATAAAGAACAAACTGACAGTGATCAGAGTTATAACAACATTGGGTGAGAAAACCAGAAACCATTTCAGGTCTTACTAAGTATCTCAACATGCAAAGTTAGGCTTAATCTTACTGTCATCAAAGTTAAATGGAAGGAAATATGGAGTATCTCATTATTCTAAAACATAGCTTAACCAAGGGCATTTCAAAAGTGGGCGAGGAATCCTAAAATATACAACATCTCATCTGCTCTGGCATTCATTCCTCAGGATGCAGAGGATCAGCGATAACTAAAATTAAAGTTTAGTTTGTTTAGTTAAATGTGGAGGATGAAAAGAACTTAAAATTAAACTATGAAACAGTAATACATGCTTATGACTCTCCACGCACATACACACAAACATCATTATAAAGGTACTAAAGAAATAAAGGTTTCCCAAAGAAATCTGACACACAATATCATATAAACTCTCTTCAGTTAAGTGTTCTCTTATGTAAGTTTTTATCTTTGCTTTGGTTTTTGGTTTGGGTGCTGGGCAATGAACCCAGGGCCATTCGTGCTAACCACACACTCTACTTACTCAGTTACCAGCTCCTATATTACTTTTTAACTCAAAGCTTTGGCTTCTTAGAAAAATCAACTCACTTCCTAATCTTTTTAAAAATTGTTGGGACTTCATTTTACTACTTTCCTAACTAACTTCCAGAACCTCTAGGCTGACCTGAGAGTACTTTTGATCAATCTATTTCTCCTCTGTGCATCCACAGCGCTATGCACCTGTATGACTGTGCTTCCCTGAAATAGGGGCCGCTTCTCCTGATCCCATCCCACTATGTAGACAGATATACACTAATGGTCACTGAATGCATTGTGTCATCATACAGACTCTGTGTGTGGCTTAAGGAGTTGAGGGGCAGTCATAGTTGGATATAAACCAATATTAAAAGAATACTGCAGGTTATTTCCCTAGGGTAGGTGGGTTGGCATAAGGATGGAGATCAGGATGACAGAAGAGGGAGGTGACTTAACATGCCCATATGACTCAATCCAGAGGATTTTTCCTAATTTTTCCTCCCAATCTTTTCTTCTTCAAAAGGTCCATAGAGGGGCTGCAGGAATAGCTCAGCGGTTAAAGCGCTTGCCTAGCAAGCACTTAAGCAAGCGCTAAGTACCCTAGTTCGATTCCCCAGCACCACATAAACTGGGTGTGGTGATGCACGCCTGTAATCCCAGCACTCGGAGGCTGAGACAGGAGGATTGCCATGAGTCTAAGGCCAGCCTGGGCTCCGAAGTGAGTTCAGGACCAGCCTCGACCAAAGAGTGAGACCCTGTCTCAAAAAAAAAAAAAAAAAAAAGCCATAGAGAAGCAGAAGGACAAGTGGCCAGCATCAGAATTCCTAAGGATTAGCATTCATAAAAGGGACAAACTGTTCTATTTTTAATGCTTCATGTCAAACACTGGATTAAACCACGACTCTTACTGCATTTTCTTTTGAAAGTAAAGTGGATCAGAGGCATGATTTGAGTTTTAGAAGTTAATACAAAACCAGACTATCTTACCGTGGAGTAGTAGTACTTGTCCCTCTTTCAGCAAACTATAAACCATGCTGGACCTCACTACACTCTACTCCAGTACACACCAGTCTCAAAGGCCGACTATTCAGGTATCTGTTCGTTTGGCTGTGTCCTCTGACGGGAAGATTCCCATAGGCAGGAACTATCTTACATAAAAAGTTCCCCACTGCGTTTACCTCTAATGACGGCAGTGTTCAAGACAGGCATCTCGTTAGCCCACAGAACTGAAATGGGAAGAGCCCCCTGAAAGATGATCTTTACTTAAACCGTACCCTTTCCTATATATATGTGCCATAATGTGCAGTGGGGTAAGTAGCACTGTCCTATATTTCTGTGCCACTGTGTCTTCAAGTACAGCCCAGAGGGAGAAAGCCCCCAAATGTTTACTACAACAATACAGACAAATGCGTTCAGATAATTTTAAATGTTTTAAATTTCTCTTTTCTCCTACTACCTTAACATTTTATTTATATATTTCCTCTTTCCCCCTATAGAGCTATGTGTTTTCTTTTGCCAAAATAAATAGAGTAGGGGAAGAACTGAGTCTCTTGTTCTTCTTCACGTAATTAAAGCAGTAGGCAACCTTGTGAATTTTCAGAACTTGCATTTCGCCAGTCACGTGATGAAAAGCACCGAGGAAAAGTAACTGATAAAGAACATGACACAAGGTGTTTTTGTTTGGTTTCTTTTATAAGAGCTGTTAAGTAGCCTTGTAAATTTCCAAAAAGAGTACTAAATTTGGTAAATCACTACATAGCTTCACCCACTCTAAGTATATAGTCTGGAACATACCGTTTTGCTAAATTTAATAACAACTAGCTATATTAAGATTCAAATCCTAAATGAAATTTTTAGATTTTAGTTATGCATCTATGGGAGTAAAACAATTCTTCTCTTCTTCTTACACTGGTACTCTTTTTCCTTTAATTTGTTGTGATTTAATTAAAGGAATGACAAGTAAATACCAATACACAAATTCTGATCAATTAAAACTATCAGATGCAATGAATTAAGAAAGATTCTTACTCTATATGAATTCAGAAAACAATGCCTCAATAGATTGTTAATGATCATATTAAATGAAAGTACTACATTCTTAATAATTCTTGTTTAATATGCATTCTTTCCTGCAAACTAAGCATACTACAAATTACACTTATTAAAATTATTTTATATTTATATAATATTTTCTTTCTTATGATTCTTTGGCAATTCTACAAGTTCAAAAGTCACTTTTTTTGGACATTTTGTTCTCAGAGAAGGTCCAAAGTGTATTATTCATAATTTAGTTCTTCACTGACTTTTTCTATTTTTAACACATAACAAAATTTTTTTAATTCTAAAATGCAATTGTGTATGCTATTAGAAAACAAGTAGAGACAGAGACACACATAAATCCAATGAATAAAAATAGGACAAACAATGCCCGTTTTTTTCTCCAAAAACCAAAGTTAAATCAAGAGAATAATAGTGCTTTGATTTCCATATTTCATTCTTTAATTTTGTCTCTTTTTATTGTTAATGGGATGAAATATAATAACCAATCTATTTTCTAGAAAGTAAACTATTCTATTTCCCAGAAAATAAACTAACTGTAAAACAGGAAATTTGTTAAGTGACAACTCTTTGTGACTGAACTTGAGCTGATGACCAAAATATGAATAGCAACATAAATCAGTGTAATGAGTATTAGACACTAGAAAGCCTCAGCTCTAATTATGCACGCATGTCCTCTAGAACTCTTACCTGATTCATGAAAGGTTTGATTACATCTCTAACGTCTCTTTATTCACTGCTAAATACTTTTTCTTTCCTTACAATATCAGGAATCAACACAGGGCTTTGTACATGTTATGTAAGTACTTTTTTTACTGTTGACACTCCCAGCCCAGTGGGGCATTTTAATGCCCTAAGGTGTCTGTGCTTTTCTAAGATGTACGGCTTCTAAATTATAAGGACAATTGTGGCAGGAACCAAAAATGTAGATGAGAATGCCCAATAAAGTCCACAACTTTTTGACCACAAAAACATAGGGTCAAGGATAGATTCGTTAGAAAATGAACCTTAGAGTCTTGTTTCTTGATGCTAGGTGTTGAACCCATCACAGCTTCCTGCATGCGAAGCACACACTCTACTATTGAGCTATAGCTTCAGCTCCTTGAAGTCTTAGCAGACAGTTAGTTAATACTTTTTTGTTGTACTGTATATAATGCAAAATAGCATGCTTTTTTGAACAAAAAACTTTAATAATTTGTTGCAAAAAAAAGAAATAAAATGTATGATTTAAGAATTTCTTATAAAACCAAAAACACAACTTCGTTTTCTTCTTCTTCTTTTTTTTTTTTTTTTGGTTTGATTTTCTTGTTTGTTCATTTGTTTTGTTTTTATTTGAGACAGGGTCTCGCTTTGTAGCCCAGGCTGGTCTTGAACTCACAATGTAGCCCATGCTAGCCTAGGACTCACAGCAATCCTCCTGCCTTAGCCTCCCCAGTGCTGGGATTACAAACATGCACCAACATGCCCAAATTCAGGGCCTTGCATTTGCAAGGCAAGCACTTTAACTGCTATGTCATTCCTCTAGCCCAGCTTTCTTCATTTTAACCCATCTTTTCCTGTTTATTGTAGTAACCTAAAGGGGGAAAAGGAATTATAGAAAAATAGAATGTTCCCTTACTGAGCTCAAATAAATACGTCATTAATCTATTATTAATACTATCTTAATTAATCCTCAAACCTCCTACATTGGACTTCATTATTCTCTTCTTTAATAATAAAAGCTGAGCCTATGGAAAATTTACAGAATTTATTATATAGACAGGTTACTGCAGAGTTCTGGAGCACAGCTGGGATTCAAAGCAACATCTTACTACAAAGTTGGTGATGCTTTCATAGGTAAAATAATGGTCATGTTAGTCAAAGAACCATTCTACTTAAGACTAAATGAGACAATCTGCCTCAAGGGCTCTGAGAACATGGACATGTGTACCAGAGTCTAGAAAACAGTAGACAACCAAATATCACTTAATGAAAGAAAGAATGAGCAAAACACATCAGGGTGGTAGATGATCATATCAGCAATCTGAAAACCGTAAGAAACAGAGATGATATATCTTCATTCTCTCCACTGAGATAGGAGATGAGGCACACAAATCACACACCCACCACAAATGTATCACTAGGTTACATGCTGCTAACTGCTGGAATAGAAGCAGTGGGAATACAAGTATCGATAGCTAACATTAAGTGTTACATGCATAATCTCATTATTTCTCTTAAGACTATATAATTGGCAATGTTCAGTTTTTATTCCATTTCACAGATGAAGAAACTGAAGTTCAGGGGCTAAACAACCTTATCATTGCCAAGTAAGCAGAAAAGGCAGAATCTGAAACCAGGTCTTCTGACTCTAAAACACATAGGCATAATAATCATGCATGAAAATAAAAGAACACAATTTTTTTTCAAGCCTCAAAAAATTCACACTTTATACCATGCTTAGGCCTCATTTTGTAATCTTAATTATCTAGTTAATAAACTGAGTTGCATGTCAGTAACTGGTCGCTTTTAGTTTTTGTCATCTTTGCATCTCAGGACATTTTCTAAAAGAAAAATACATAATATCACTAAAAAGTCAAAGCTGACAAAAATACTCTTCTGACAAAACAGTACATTCCCAAGGGCAAGATCTTTTCTTTTCAAATATACACCTGAAAAATCCTTCCTGCCATGGAAAAATAGGAAGATCTACATCAACACCCAGCTGAGGATAGGACTTCCTCAGCATTCCAGAAGTGTCCATCAGAAGCTTGAAAGCCTGTTGGCCTATTATTATCAGGAAGAACAACTAGACTGTAATTATCCAACAGATAAAAATAATCATTTATGGCAACTTATTTTATCTTCATTATTTCTGAGACAGGCCCTTGTTATGTGACCTAGGCTAGGCAATCCTCCTGCCTCAGCCACCCAAAAGCTGGGGTAACAGGTGCACATACCAGTGGAAATGTCTTTTACCATTTAGATGATTGCCTAACCTGAACCAATGTTTTTTAACTTGAAAATACAACAGAATTACCTGGAAGACCTGTTTAAATGCAAATTACTGAGTCAAGCCACTGAATTTCTTATTCAGGAGGTCTATGTAGAGCCCAATATTTCACATTTCTCACAAGTTTCTGAGTGATGACAGGGACCAAACTTTGAAAACTACTGAAGTTAAGTAATTTCACTCAACAGATCAAGATCATAAGATACTTGGGTCTGTGATTTATTTATAGCTTATATCCTGACTAGCTACGTGTGGTCCAGTTTAAATATTTCACAGGATTCACTTTAAGATTTCCTTGTGAAGAGAAAGGCTCCGCTCTCAAAGCCTAAAATAAAGTTCCAAGCTTTAAAATATATGTCTTGTGGAAAAATTACAATCAAGCTCAACTTCAACAAACGGAGTTACTCCTTGAGAAAAATGAGTGGTTCAGTCATTTATATTTTTCACTATATAATATTATCTTCGACACCTGTATACCTGGTACCTCAGGCATGTGGCTCTTTTTTCACTTCAACACATAAATAAAATACATGCCCTCAGATATTCATTAATGATGTTTCTTCTCTTTCAAAACTATTGTTAAATGCCCTATAAGTCACCTTGTATTTTAATTTAATTTTACTTTATTGTATTGTGTCACTGGGGATTCAACCCAGGGCCTTCGTGCTGAGCTACAACTCAAGACCTTCTTTTATTTTTGATTTCAGACAGGTCCTGGTACATTGTTAAGTCACCCAGGGACAGCTCAATTTTGTAATCTTCCTTTCTGTCTCAGCCTCCCAGAGTGCTGGAATTATAGGTCACTACAACCAGTCCCAGCTCCATCTCTATTTTTAAAAAGTTAAACAAAGGATTTTCTAATTTATTCATTTTTAATATTCATCTTATTTATCAAGTAATATCATCAGAAAACTATAGACTACATTTTGGTCCCTATTGACTCTCCTTTATAGAATTGTGACCTAAGACTAAGAACTCCAATTTTAAAAAGAAAAACATTATCATCTACCACTTGTTAAACGTCAATGACTTTACTGAAATATCTGTTATATAGGGAACATTTTGTTATGTCTGTCAATACCTCATCATTAGTGGCCTATAAGAAATTACTCCCAAAAAGGTTGCACTCTTATTTAAAAGTATGTTTACTTTCAACAGAGAATGACAGCAACATAACTCAGCACCTCTACCTCTCACGCTGGATGTCGGGATGCTGCTGTTCTGTGCTCCATGGTAGGAACTGTCTCAACCTGAATTTTCTCACTTAAATGTAGCCCATTTAACTTACTTTATTACAACCCCCACCCCACCACCACCATTCTATTTTTAGCTCTTTTTATACTTCAGTTACTGTGTTTTGGCATTTCTAGACTGAGTCTAAAACACAGAATGTAATTAACTGAATATAAACAAATTATTAAAAGCCAGAGTCAAATTTCTGCTACCCCCTTAACTCATTATCTTCTTTCTAAAAACATACATCAATATGATGACTTCTCAGACTGTTCCAAACCTCTGTAAGACTATGTAAGTTTCTCTTTTGGGCTTAAATTTCCCTGGTAAAACAGAAAAAAGAAAGAAAGAAAGAAAGAAAGAAAATATTTAGGTTTAAAGTCTATGCTAGCGCATCAGCTGCCAAAACAAATAGGACGTTTGAGGTGCCAGGAGAGTCTATAATTAATCACTGGTAACTACAGAAGTTGTAATCCAATATTTTCCAAAATGTAAATATTCTTCTTGGATTAAATGGCATTTAAGTTCTCAGATTATCAAGAATTGACTTTATATTCAACTTGAGTGATTCCACTTCCAAGTGACCTTCATATCTCTATGCAGGCAGCAAGCTCTTTTCCCCAGTACCCCTGAGCATTCTGACATTACACAGGATACTGACAAGTATCTGGACTCTGAGCTTCACTCAACTTTATATTCAAAGATTGAAGCACACATACAGCAAGGTGTAAGCCTATCATCACCACAACAGAAAGGGACTAACATGTTTTTCTTGGCTCTGTACAATGCATCTTACATGAATTATATCATTTGCCTATGTTAATTCCTTACAACTATCATATGAAGTCACTATTGTTAACGTCCCGATTTTAGACAAAGAGCTACTAGAAGTTATTTTCCCTCACAGACAACTGTAAGTGGTAGAGTTTAACTTCAGAGCAGAAGCTCAAAAAAGTGGGCCATTCACATGAGTCTTGTCATGATCTAGCATATTCACTACTGAAATCCCACAAGGTATGAAATCCTTCACTGTATATACACAGCTTGAGTGCAGATAACAAGTGTCACAGGTTGACATCAAAGAAATTATCTGAAGTAGATGGACAACAATTAAAGCATCTCATAATCCTTACCAAGTTCCCTTTTCAGTCGGAACCTTCTTAACATGACCTTTTCAAAGAAGACAAAGACTCTTACAGATCTTAGGCTACCAAATGTTCCTGAACAGAAAAGTATGAGCTGTGACTAAATGAATGACTATCTTCAGTGATTACCCTGACTGGATCAAATCCTCCATTTGTGAGCTGATATATTAAAAGTTGTCTCCAGAAACACCTTTTTAAGTATATCTTTATTCTCCCTCCACAATAAAAATAACCACATTGAGCATTAAAGTTCTTAATATAATAAATACTTTCTGTCATTACTTATTTGTATTAAAAAGTTAAACTGGCATCCTAGGCTCAATTGGCCCCTTCTTCTTGACAATTTGCAGATTCTAATCTTCCTTGGCAAAAAAATTAAAATTTATTGGAAGATATTAGTTGCTACTTACTAAGCAAGTATTCATAACAACAGATCACTGAACCTTGATTACATCCATAAAATAAAGATAATAAAACTCTTTTTAAAACTTCAGTGAGGAATAAATGAGATAAGGCATGTGACAGCACATGCACAATGTCTGGCAGTTGGAAGACTTATTCAATAAGCATTGTCTCTGCTCTTCTGTCTGTGGCACAACAGCAAGAGTCAGAAGCTCGTGCTTTACATTAGGTATTGGATGTATCTGAGCAATTCACTGTTCTGTGCTGTTTCCTATAGTCTGTTTCCAGAGATGTAATCATAGTAAGCTGAACCTCTGAAGCAAAAATTATTACAGAAGACTCATTCTACCAAACTAGTTCTTCAGGACAAGAGGCCACTGGGTTAAGTAAAGAATACTAAAACTCTGCCTTGAGGGATGAAATCACAAAGGTACATGGAGACACTGACTGGCTGTTAATGTTCCTCTTCTCCATGTCTGCTAAGCCTGATGAGGGTCCAGAATGCTTCATCAAAAAAAGCACAATATTCCTCAAGTAGGGTTTGTGTTTCTACTTCTTCTCTTTTGTGAGCTATGACAACACTTTCAAAAAGTAGCCTGTGACCAGCCTCTGCCTTTCTGGGTCCTCACAAGCCTCATCCTCACATCCTTAGCTCTCCAGTCCACAGAGCAGAAGACAAAACTCAAAGAACAAAGTCATTAGAATGTACCACCCTTCAAAAGAAGAATCACATCTCCCATGATTAAGTATTTTCAGTCTACAATCCATCAAAAGCATCAAACATTTGTTCATTGAAAGAGAAAAACAGTACAAAGGCCTGAAGAAGATCCAAACTGTAAATCCATCTTAAGAAAACAAAAACACAATCTAAAAACCTCAATACTTGCCTGTTCCCCGTCTCTCATTCTTCCAAAGTTTCCACCCTGTATTCCCCACAATCCTAAACCTACAGAAAAGTGGTGCATCTCCTCCCAATTTCTGGTCACCGGTTGATGTTTTGGTACATTGGCTGGACTTTCTTTCTTTCTTTCTTTCTTTCTTTTTTAACCATTAGGAGATGAGGCTAATAGAGGTGTGTTTAGAGATTCACAGCAGGTTGAACAGTAAAACAGGCTGAGCAGGTATAACCAAAATGTGGGCCTACCTTCAGTTTTTCCCTATGTTTCTAAGAACAAACAAATAAAAATCTGAAAGATATCTTTTATGTTTTGGTATACACTCCTTATCTTTTAGAGATACATACTGAAACATTTACAGATAAAATGATATAATATCTGGAAATTGCATCAAGATAATATATATGAAAGGGGAGGGTATTAGAATACAGATGAAAAGAATGCAGGATTGTCCAGAAGCCGTAATTGTTAAAGCCCAGTGACATATACATGGGAATTCACTATAACACTTTGTCTACTATTAAAAGGTTTACATATTCCACAATAAAAAAAATGTAAAAAACACAGGATGGGAGAACTTTTACCAGGATGGAGAAAAATGACCAATTTGTCACTATATTTTGTTAAGTGTTCAAGATAATAAAATTACCTAGCCTGAGTTCAAATATCATTTTAGTAACTTTATTTTAAACATTATAGATCATTTCTAAAATGTTTCTTTAAAATGAAGTTCAAATTATCACACATAAATTATATACTGGTCTTAGTATTTAAAGAAACTGAGCTACTCTATTCCCAGGACTCTGGATTAAGATTTCTATTGGATGATTTGATTTAACAACAGAATCTTCTAAAAGCCAAACAACAGGCACATTTTATTTTATCCTCGAAAAGATCAGACAAAAAGAAAAGAGAAAACAAGAGATTAGGAAGGTAGAGTAGCTTATCCTTGGTCACACACCTAGTATGTGACAAACATTTGAAAACTAAATCTGACTTCCTTTACCATGATTATGATATTTTTGGAGTAGTAATATTTGTATATTGAGTTTGACAGCAGCTATTTTACTAACTGTACTATGGATCCATCGACTACATACATTCCTCAAGAATATCTGGAAGAACTATTATTAAAAATGTTGTATTACAGTATAAATACAAATACGGCTTTAAAATGTACAGCAGAGGGATTAACTGTAACTTACTATATGTCTTACTATATGTCTATGTAACTTGACTATAAAAATGATTTGAGACACAGCTGATCAATATTCAGCCAGCATAAACTGTTCAATCTAAATACTCTATAATATGGAAAGTACTTGTACAGCTTAAGGTTTAAAACTTTAATAATTTAGTCTGTAAACATGAAACAGGACCCATACATAGCTAATGGAGTTTTCCTCTGACACGTAATGGGACCTAAGCTCTGCCCTTTTTGGCACCATTTGTCACAAAATGTAAAGAAGTACAAGTTGTGCACAAAGTAGCAAAATAGATTATACAAGTGTATATTTATAAATACTTAGATATGTTTTGAAATTTCCAAGTGTTTTATTAATAGTCACATTTACATACTGTTTTTGTTATACCTAAAGTTGAACTTGACAGTTTGTCCTCAAGTTTAATCAACCCATGGATTTAAACAAAACTAATTAAATGCTTAAGAGAAAAAATATGAGTTAATATCACTAATACATTATCAAAAGTCGAAAATATATTATAAAATAACCATCAAATCATTTCTATGAGCATCCTATTCCACAACACACCAGATGTTCAATATGTAGTTAAAAAAAATCAAGATACGGTACAAAACTTCATCCCAGAATAAAAGTCAAAGTATATCCAATTCAAATCTATGACACTGTCTCCTACTTTCCCTAGAAGTATATAAAAGTAAAAGACATTTTAAAGTTCTTAATAAAACAACCACAGCCGATATTTTTCAAAATAATGAAAGATGCAGGCTGCCAATGATAATGAAAGTTTAAGTACATAAACAAGAATTTTCCTTCAAAAGAACTGAAAGTTCTGCTAAATCATTTATCTGTCCTTGGTTGCATTTATAGCTGATACAAAAGGAGTCTACTGACAAATAAAGCATTTATTTATAGTAAAGTAACCAACACTAAGAACTATTTAAAAATGTGTCGAAGGAATCTAAACTATATTGGTAACTATTTTAATTTCATAATTTTACTCAAAATTTGAGACCCTTTTTTTTAAATGTAAAAAAGAAACTTTTGGGTACCTAGTATGTCCATACTTCACCCTTTAATATTTAGTATTATCTTGATGAGATATTGATGTTTCAATTATAAGGAATTTACTCAAGGCCACATTGCTAATTGGAGTTAAGAGTCAAATTCTGTCTAGATTCAAAATCCATTCTTCCTTTTACTACATTTTTGTCCTCACAAAATGGCCTTTATCAAAGTATCATTAGGCTTTTCCCTAATTTTTGTCAATATATCAATTTGCTACAATTAGAACCATCCAACTCATACTTTATAGGTTAAAAAATTAGTTTCTCCTCTTCAAAATCAAATCAAATGTTTCCTATGCAAAAATTCCTCTTGGGACTATATTAAGAAAATAAAAAGTGGAATGAGGTTATATATTAAGGGATTTTAATAATTCATCATGCCTTTCAGGATGGAAGAACTAAGGCAATTTTTGTTTATATATATTAGATACAATTTCAAGTATCCAAAACTGGACAGCAGTAGGAGAGTTACTAAGTGACAACAATTATTTGCCTTATTTTAAATGTTTAAAAAAAAACTTTAAGACAACAAATCTGTGTTGCTTATATCTATAGTAAGAGCCATTGGGGCACTAAGTAAAGACCTAACGTATTTACCTATCAACAAAGCTTTTGGAAATCTTTTTGACATACAGATTGTTTTGCCCTTGCTCACTGGGTCTTAGTTAAACAGAGGTTGAAACAAATTAACTGAGCTGTAGAAAACAGGATATCAGCATATATACTAGGCAAGTCTCTTCCACTTGCCTGTAAGGACAGAGGATCTAGGAGGCATCTCTCTAAGGATGTGTTATTCAAATATGACTGGCAATTATCCCAATGTATTATTTGGTTTGGACATCAGAATTCCAGGATGTGGTTGGCAGAACAGGTAGGACTTTTTTTTCCTCTTAACATAAGGGTCAGATCATGCCTGTAGTCACATGAATATGAGCCTTGTTTCTTCATTTTGAAATAGGACAATAAAACTAAAAGACACAGGGTTGAGAAATCCTATATAGGAAGTGAAATAACAAGTGTGAAAAACACTTAGGCCAGTACTTGATACACAGTAACTACTCGAAAACAAAAAAGTGTTGATTTTGTAAAGTTTAATATTTAAAGTTGATAAATAAATATATTCTATTGTCTACCTTTAAAATTCTAACATCAATGTTTGTTTTAAGAAACAAGGTCTTGCACTGATGACCAGCCTGGCCTTAAACTACAGAGCTACAGGGATCTTCCTGGCCAACCCTCTCAAGTAGCGGGGACACACCTGGCTTACAACCAACTGCTGATCATCATGTATCACTGTGAAATCTTTCTTTTCCTCTTGCATGCTATTGGAAGGCACTTCTCTCAGCTCCAACCTTCACTGTATGCTATTAAGAGGCTCCAAACATAAAATGGTTAAGAGCCAAAACTGTGTGAGTAATAAGAATAATGATTTCCACCTCAAACAACTGTTGAATGAATTAAATGTAAAACAGAATAACCTAGGCACACTAGCTATTATTAAGTGTGTATTAATGTGTCTGAAAATAGGATTTGAGGCATACCATCTAAATTCATGTAATTGAGTTTATGCGAAGCAACAATATCTGAGAAATAAATTTTCATTTAAAAATTCCAAAATAAAACATTATCATATACGATTTATTTGGGGGTGTTAGTCATGTAGTTTGAATCTCTGCTCATGGTTCATAGGCATGGAAAAAAGGAAAATTTGAGATAGAACAAAAAAACTAATTTAAAATGTTTTTTACCTTGTATATAACCAAAACAAATATACTCAAACATAAAATAACATTCTGGTTCATTTCAAATTAATATAAACATGACCTAACAGCTAAACATCAGGTAAGTTTTTCCTTTTGACATAACAATACCATACTAGCTTTTGACTGAATGCCAATATTATAATGAACCATGTAAATTCTATTTTCTAATTCCTATGGTATATTTCAAGATCTCCCCACAGCACTACAAGAATTCTTTTTAATTGCAATTGAAATTAAATTACTAATACCTATAAATTTTCTTTCTTAATGGTGCTTAAGTTATAAATATGAATAAGACAAGTGTATTTAGAAAAAAGGGTGTAAACTCTAGCTGAAGCAGTCTGAATATCATGAGAGGGTGCTTTAGAATAAAAAGAAACTTGAAGGATCACCTAGGTCACCCACACTTTATGTAGAAACTGAGGCACTCAGGTGTGACACTGACAGAACCAAGATCACAGCCTCAATCTTCTGGATACCAGTCAAATAAATATTCCTTCCAATTTTTTTTCATATCAAATGTATCCAAGTTATTCATATCAATTCAAAAGGGCACTTTTTGCCAAAACTAAATCAAAAGAGTTATTGTTTAAAAAAAAAAAGAAACACACAAAAACTGTATTCATTTAAGTAAGCACCACAGTAGTCAGTTTATTCACTTCTTATGATTTTTTTTTCAAATCCCAACTAGGAGTTGCTTGTCATAAGACATTTTTTCAAATCATTTACTTCTCTTGTGACTCCAACTGTTTGCTCTATCTCTTCCAAGCTCTGTACTTCCCTCCCCATTCTTAAAAATAATGGGACGGGAAGCAAAAAATCAGCAATTTACTCTCTAATCCTACTGTATTTAAGCAAAATAAAAGTGACCACCCTTTTTCTTCCTCAAAATTGACAACAGGAAAATTATTTTTCAGTATCTTTTAGTATCAATCGTAGTCCACCTATTTTTTTCATAAGTCAACTGATTCTCTGAAGAAACTGTCTAATCAAAAAGACTTTGCATATTAAACATATGCCCCTAGCCACAGGAAAAAATATTGTGTGTATATGCATATATTATTCATTTTCTGAACTTTTCACTTTTCCCAAAGCAAATCTTTCATCATAAGTCAGCAAAATGAGAATGCGAGAGAGTTCATGAGGTCACAATAATTCATTCTGTCAGTGTACAGTAGAAAAATAACAAAGAAAAGTGTATTCATTCTGAGCAAAATCTTAATCTTATCTAAAAGGCATACATGATGTCTTAATATTTTAAGTTGCCAGTATAAAAGAAATTTACAGAAGTTACATTTGCATCAAATTTACTTTAAATTTATGTCCAAAGGCATGTCTAAAGCTACTTTTAAAAGACAGACCTCATGGGATTATCAGTGTCTTGAACAGAATTTATCTCACTACTAAAACATTATTGTTGCTCTTTGGTTTGAGTAAAAACACTTTCTAAAAGCAAATGCCAACTTTCTTTGTTTTGTTTAAAAGAAAAGCATTTTAAAATATATAAAAGTAAATTTAACCAAATATTGTAAGATGATACTGCACAGGAAGGAAAAAATGTGAAGTCCTTGAAATGACAGAGTCTCTTGGTAAACTTTCCCTCCCTCAAAACAACTAATTAACGCAAATAATTCTACTGTGCTAACATCATATTTGAGAACATTACGATTATTTTGTAATCTGCTTTATACTTTTGCAGTAAGATCTCTAAAATAATCCTCTTGCAGAAACACATATGTGTTCATGCATACATACTTTTAATCCTTGCTTTTTAACCTAGAATTTACGTTTTACCAGCTGTGTGTAATTTCCTCATCTATTAAATAGAGACCATAAAAGAACTTACCTTGTGAGGTTGTTGTTAAGAACTGGTTCAATGACACCTTATCACTTTCAATAAATTTTCTAACTGGAGATAATTGATCTTACTCTCAAAGTATACAAACTCAGTGGAGCAAGTGATGTTCAACAATGAAATTCCCTTTATCTTGCTTCCATCAACTAAATGACTGTTCATTAGTTCATAAACATCAAACAATGTAATTCTTGCCAGAAAAAAGGATATACTGGTAGCAAGAAAGACAAGTGATCTTTGCCTGGATCTATTTTTAGGAATGGTTTAATTATCTACAGCTCTAGTGTTAAACGCTGGAAAATTAACAAATGGCATTACAAAAAAGGCATTACAAAAATAAAGTCTCTGGGAGATGAAGAGCTTCATAATACTCAAAATGAAATGGCTGGCATGATCTAGGACCTGGATTTGATCTCCAGCATAAATAAATAAATAAATGGGAAAATAAAAACATTTATTTCTTTGGCCAGTAGTTCTTGCTCATAGAAGGCACACCAGAATTTGCAGAAGTTTGAGAGGAATTGCTGAATTGATCAATTCACACCATTCAGACTGCAAGATCCCAGGTTTAAAATATAATCAGTGAGAAACTGTAACTCAGTAGTTGATTTTCATGAATCACTCCCTTGAAGTGTTAAACTAAATGATTTTTTTTACCGCATACAGTTACTTCATATGGACAGAAAACATTCATTAGTTTCCACAAAAATTTATTTATATCTATAAATTACTTGTTTTCACCTAAATAGGGAAAACTGATCCTGCTTTTCTTATCAGCATGAAAGGTGCTATCATAATAATAATGTTAATAATTGTGACATCAATAGCTACTTGTATTCATAATTAATCACAGAAAGGTTAAGGCTACAATTAGAAAACTGCCAAAAGCAATTCCTTTTCTAAAAGTTCTGGTGTGGATATGGACAATTCAAACTCTTTAGTTCAACAGATACTACACAGTATATCTCTTTATTAATATTAATCTTTAGTGGAATATAATCTTACCGGAAAAGGAAAAATGTTGTCAGCTCTATTCAAGCTATCTTCCATCCAGGATTTCGGAGCAAAGGCAGAGCTGGGGCGAGCGTACTTCTGAAGCTGAATATGATTGCTTGCAAAATTTTTCTTCAAAGGCGAGATGGAGTTCAGGGGAGTTATTCCACCATTTAGCCCTCTGCGATGATCTCGGCCTTGGGAACCTCCCCAGCCACCATATCCACCACCTCCAGGACTCCAGGAAGAAGATGGAGTTGGAGAGGGACTCTGGTAGCTGCTCCATGGAGAGGGGGGTTTGTTAAGATTATTCGCCAAATGAGGCAGCTGGTTAAAAGCAGCATTTCTGTGTGTGAAAGGTGGGGGGTGGGGACTGGCAGGAGACCTCCTTTGCTGCTGATGCTGGCTGTGATGATGCTGGAAATGAGGGTGATGAGGGTGGTGCTGGGAGAGAGGCCCGATCTGAGGGGAGAAACTGCCTCCAAAGCCAGGGCTAACATGATGGGGGAAATTTTGAAACAACAGAGCACCGTTATTAGCTGAAGCAGCAGGGACCCCTCCCTGGTGAAAGAAACTTGCATCTTCATTAATTATTGTAGAGGAGGAAGGCGCTATCGCTGCTGACCAGTTACTGAAACCAGTAAGAGACGATGCACTAGATGTCAAGGGTTGAGTCGAAGTACCTAGCCCTGTGGCTTCTTGATAATCAAACCCTGTCAACACTGGTGATTCAATTCGTATTTTCTCTTTCCCATTGCCATTTTCTGAAGAATTGTCCCCTTGGTTTTCTTCAGGTTTTGCCTTTTCAGCTTCAGGCAGTATTCCAGCTTCCTGACCTGGACTTGGGGAGAGCTGCTGCTTTTCCAAAGGGTCCTGCTGTTCCGGTTGCTGACTTTTTGCTTTTTCTGACCCTAAGATCTCATCCTGAATATTATGGGTAGCCGGAGCAGGAAAGAGCCAAGCTGACCCAGCATTGCTGCCATTGGCAGCTGTGTTATTATTTATAAAAGCAGCAGGGCTGGGGGTGGCATTTTGGTGATGGTGTGGAGGCTGCAGATGTGGATGAAAACGGACTGGAAAAGCAGATTTATTCCCAGTATTGCTTTGCACTAGCACTCCAAACCCGTAATCCCCCATTTATTATTTTTAGGATCAGAATCTCACAATAAAAAAATGACAACCTAAGGTTTCACACCTTTCTGTCCTCTACCAAATTTCAGTTGTTTACTTCAAATGTCTTATTTATAGCTAGCTCAAAGATTGCAGCTTATCACACTAAGTAGCTCTGATTTGGAATTCTGGTCTCTTTATGAAAGAAGAAAAAAAACTTTAAAAATCTCTTAAAACATTTACATTAATCCAATTGGGTTTATTTGTAGGAAGAAATAAAAACGAAGAGGGTAAAAATCAAGTCTTTGGTTAGTAAAATAGGCGCTTTCTCTTTCCAAAGGAAAATGTACATGTATGACAAAAACACAGCTTCTCAAGCATCTATGGATGTAGAAGAATAAGCATTGTGCAGAGTAAAAATATATATATATATATATACTTTAACAATCACATATGGTCTTCCTCAGCAGTTTAGATTCACTCACATAAAAATTAGAGTAGGGCTAAAGGGGAGAATACGTTCTTTTCTTGGCAGCTTGGTTAAAAAAAATCAGGAATAATTTAAGAACATTATATATTATGTATTTATATATATATATATATATAGATTATATTAGGCTATCTGGGATGGGAGGTGAATTCCTGGTTGTGGGAGAGGAAATCAGCTTTGACTAATGGAAAAATGATTGCAGGGAGGTTTCTGCCGCTCCTGGTCTCGTTTCTGCTCTTCCGCGGGGCGCAATTTTGGCCTCTCGGGCTCTTCCCGAGGCTCCCGGCGCAGATCTTGCTGCAGTCGCTGTTCGTGGGCTCCCCCCAGCCTCCTCTCCCCCATGAAAGGTGTTAGAAACACCCGTTTCTCCCTCTTGTGGGGTGGTGGGGGGAGGAGAGGTCGCGATTTGGAGGGATTAGCGAGACTGGACGCGGGTAAGCAGGCAGCCTGGGGGTGCGGGGACCAAAGGGGCGACCTGGAAGGTCCTGTGGTTTCTGCCTCTTCCCCTCTCTGCGGCTCCGGGTTTTTTTTCCCTCATGGGACCCAGGGGCGGTTGGTTCAGTTCTCTCAGTTCGATTCTCCGCAGGGGGGGTGGGGGAAGGGAAAAAAGAAAAACCCCGCTACTGTAGTTACTCTAAAGGAGAAAGGCCTCCCCCAGTGGCCTTATTTCTCTCTCTTCCCTCAGACTGTTTAAAAACTATGATTTAGAAGGCTTTTGTTTCTCCTCACGGTTGCTGGGCCGTCGTCGCCGTCGCCGCCGCCACCACCGCCGCTTTACCCCGGTCCCGCAGTCCCAGCTGTCGTCGTTGCGGACTCCGCCTGGCTTCTCTCTTGCTTCCCTTCTTCCTCCTCTTCTTCCTCTGCCGTCGCCACTGCCGCCGCCGCCGCCGCCGCCGCCACTGCCTCCCGGTGCCCGGGTCCCGCAGCCGCGGCTGAGTCCTTCTCCTCAGGACCGAGCCGAGTGAAATGACAACCAGCTGGAAAGACCGAGAGACACTTCCGGTTCGAGGAGGGAGGAGTTGAGCGCCGCAGATGCCCCACCCACCTGCCGCAAGACCAATAACATTTAAGAATTCAGACGAGACCACGCCTCGTCGGCTCAGGACCCTCCCAGGAAGGTCGAAAAAGTTACCTCAAGGGACGCCCCTTCCGTCTGCGCCTTGCCCAGTGAGTACCGACGCCTGGAACACCTTTTCCCCCGCCCATAGTGAGCGCAGAGTGTCGCCATCTTTTATGTGGGCAAAAGTCTCGTTCGATGTTTATGATCTTCAATTGGGCTTCGCAGAAGGACTCTATAGGAACGCAGACAATGGATTGGGCTCCTAGCACACTGAGGCATAGATTCAACGTGTTGGGTATTAATGTAGCGACCTGTGGAATAGCAGATCGACGAGAGAGGTGCCCTCAGTAAAGGTGGTGCCCCAGGCGTCACGTGCTCTAGCCGAGCTCCGCCCCAGGGAGACACGGAATGGGAGGTGCTTATGCGGTGCCTAGTATTGCGTATGCCCGTAACCCAAAATGTGGACCTCCGGAGATATTATTCCTTCCTTCTCCGTTTCCAACCGACACCCCTAAAGTTTTCCATTTTGTCTTTGAAAGGCAGCGTCTATAGGCGTACGTACCATCTTGCCCTGTTCTATTTTACCTTAGACTCACTGCAGAGTGACGTTTCCAAAACGAAAATCTAAATCAGGGTCCTCTGCTCCTGTCTGTTCTATGGCTGCTCCTTGCCTTGAGGATAAAGGCCACAGTCTGTGGTCTGCTATTCAACCCTTTCCACTGTGGGGACAGTATGTCGTAACCCCTTATCTCCCTGCAAACATACTTTCAGTGACTTTGTATGCCTCTTTCTCCAATCTCCACTTGGTAAACTTCAATTTAATTTTAGGTTCAAAAGCTACCACTTGTGTCTTCTGAAAGAATCTTAGCCCTAACTTAGGTACCTCAGTCTCCCGGTTGTTCAAAACTAGCATGCACATGTAGCTCGTCTCTCTGTGTCTTCAATCAAGGATTTTATTCTCTTTCATTGTATCATAAGCATGAGTCTTATCTCTACACCACTATGAATTTCTTGAGAATAGGCATTAGGCCTTACTCTGTTATTTATTCCCCACCACCATACATAGCTTGAGACTTTGAGACTTAGCTGATTCAGTCAGGTTCTGTTTCCACCAGAATGATTTCTTTGACTGTCCCTTTCCCTAGACCTTATAGATTATTCTTTTTAAATTACTGCTGATTGTCACTGGATTCATTTCTTGAGGGCAGTGGCTGTGTTCGATTTGTCTTTATGTTCCTAGTGGCCGTCAGAGCATCTGGCATAGAGCAGACTTGATGTACATTGAATGAATGAAGTGATGTTCCATGCTCAGGAGATAGTTTGGGTCCCTTGAAGCCGCTATTTGTCAAGAGCTAAAGTGGAAGCCATAACTTAGGGGGAAATAAAAGGACTATCTCTAGAACTAAACATCCTGAATTTAAATCCCAGCTTGGCTATTTCTTCATCATACAGCCCTGAGCATCACCTCCACATGCCCTTCCTTTTTCACAGATAAAATGTGGATGATGTTTCTCCCTTTCACTAGGTTTGTAAATTACACGGGCTTTTCAGTGTTCAAAACTTCCAGTTCCTTGTCAACATATTAAGTGTTAAGAATTACTTAGCAGGTGTCTTTTGGCTTGAAGCAGTTGCATGCATGAGGGAACCCAGGAACCTGTCTGTGTTTGTAGGAGGAGACATACTCAGAGCCATCAGGTGCTTCCAGCTCAGTCTGATCTTATAGGGCAAAATCAAGCATAGGCAGTAGATTGGAGCTGGGCTGAAGCTAGGATGATTACTGGAGTCAAGCTCCTGATTAGGTACTGGGAACAGAACAGAGGAGAAGGAACAGTGAATCAACTCTCTTTGGTCCATAGCCTACTCAACTCAGAATGCACAGCCCAGGGTTGCCCTCCTTGAAAACATTCTGATCTCAGAAATTATCCTCTGGTAGCCATGACAACAATTCTGCAGCTCCATTTAGGATTTCCAGAGGAATCTACAGTTGCATATGAGGGCTAGTTGGAACACTCTCCTGACAAAAGAGAGCCCATCCCTTGAAGCATGCTTACGAAGAGATTTTCAGACTCCACTGAAAGCAAACTCTCCCCAAACATTAAGATGCTACCTATGACTTTTTTTAACTTCCTCTTTGTCTAGTACACAGATACACCTGCAGAGAAGTTGCAGTCTGGCAAATGCCTGTATCCTTGGCTGCTACCCAAGCCCCTGAGATTTGAGAACAACCACACCTTAAATCTGTAGTCTTCCAAGATGCAGAGCCTTACTGTCTCCTTCTCTAAACTCCTTTAGAGCTAGGCAAGTGATGTAAAACTTGCCTCATAATCACAGAATGAACTCTGCCCTACTCCAACTCTAATGTCCTCACTACTGCCCCTGAAGCGTACATTGTCACCCTTCTCCCATGAGCCCACACCCAAGATTCCTAGGAGCCTATGCAACGACTTAAGCAATCAGAGCCACCACCCAAGACTATGTATGTTGTATACTGTGCAATTCCAAAAGGAACCACAAACTAGTTTTTGGGTGCTGCCCACTGAGTTGTATTGTACCCTAGCCCTGTTACATTTTATTTCCATAAGACTTAGAATAAGACTTGGGAATATATGATAAATGTGACAATTCTGTAGAAAAAGCTTCCTTGTGTTATCATAAATGAGTACCTGCTCAATGCATCCATAAACACATTAAGTATGTGACCCTTTTTAGTGTTAGTGGTACAAGACCTCTCTGTAATTGAATTGAAGGACAAAGTATCCTTGGTATTTGGATTTAGTTAGTGAGGCTCTAGTAAGAAGATAAGCCTGGACAGTTATATGGTCAAGTCCCCCGAGAAATTAATTCCCAAAATGTACTTTGCCTGGTAATGTTAATAAGCATTCTAATGTAACGCTGAAATACATTTCAATGAATCTAAAAGTACTAAAAATATAATATTCAAAGACATGTTCTATGAAAGCAGAGAAAAAAAGAAATGGAATTACTTTTTAAGTAAGAGTATATGACAGCTTACTATTATAAGGCAAACTAGACAAAAACAAAGCCAAGTCCCAAGGCCAGGTTTTATTAAACTGCATCTCTGATCTAAACTATTTCTATATTACAAAGTATGCATTTTTACTTAGAAAGCACCACATTTTTTTCTAGTGACTAATTGCTAGGTTGTGTTTTCTTTTTTGTTTGTTTTTTTGCAACGTGCAAACCTTTTGCATTTTAACCACTGTTTTCCTCCTCCTGCCTTGCCATTTAAGACATCATCATTAACATAGAATTTGCAGCTAACAAGCCATTTTAGTGGGAAGGGGTGATGTTAGTTCTTCCAATCCATTGTTACTGAATAACTGGTTTGGAAAGATCCAGGGCACAAACATGCTTCATATGAAATGGCAGAGACTTAGGTGAGCTAGAACAGCACGTTGAGCTTCCACACTGTGACATGCATGACTGACGGGGAATGACTTAGATTCTTTTGTGGTTCTAGTTTCCATGGGAGATAGCTGACCTAGACTACCCCTTAGTATTTTGACTGGGCACACTTTACTTCCTTTATCTTAACTATCACAGTCATACCACCAGTCAGCTGCCATCTCATACTCTGTAGTTGGAACAGAGGATTTTCACTTGCTTTGCTAGGAAAAGAAGTCCTTTTCAGAGCATGCAGGGAAGTTGTAGGGTCCAGAAGACAGAAAGCTGAGGCAGAGATCAAAATTATAACTCCAATATAGCCATAAACCCTCAGGCACTGATTTAATCTGCCTGGTTATTTCCTTATGACTAGGATTTTTATTACAGAGAGAATTTAAATTCAGAATTTTTAAACAAAAGAATATGCAAAGAAAATCATCTATATGTCCTTTAAAAGCCTCTAAAAATGATTCTTTCACGTCCAAATTTTTTTTTATTTTCTCTTCTGAGAGTAGACATGAAACTAGGGATGAAGACCTTGAAGTAGAGCATATTATACCTATGGGAACTCATAAAAAGCAGATCCCCAGGCTTACCCCCAATATACAGAATATCTCGCATTTTTCTCACAGCATTTTCTTATAAAATTATAAGGTACAAGAGATGTTCTTATAGTAATGGAAAAGCACAGGAAATAAATAAAATAAGAGTGACTAAAATAAAAAGAGTCCTTTTTACATAAAAATAAATGTTTGGAAGCGCTAACACAGAAATGGTGGGGAGGTTTCTAGTAATGATCATAAAACCAAGTTTCTTCTATGTCATTGTTCCTATTTTAAATGTGATTTTTTTTCCCTTATAACTCAAGACAGTTGATCAAGCTCAAGCCACCGTGTCTTCATTTCAGACTGGAGGCCAGAGGTAGGATGAAGAACAACATATTCTTCTCAATGAGGAAACTTTTCAAAAACCATATGCACCACTTTTATCCTGCTCCCTTGGCCACAAATGAACCACATGGCCACACCTAGAGAAGAAAAGAGATGGAGAAGTATGATTTTTATTCTGGGCTTCCAATACTTAACTTAAAATTAGCGTTCTATTACTAAAGAAAGAGGAAATAAATATCTGAGCAGGAGACATTAAAAAGACCTAGCAAGGTTTAGTGACACACTGCAGTTTTCATAGCCAAATCAGTGCCCTCAGTTTGTAGTTGAGGAAACTTGGGTCCAGGGAAACACCTTGTATAATACAATAGAGTTATTTTTGCCCAAATATCTTGGCTCAGAACTTGTCTACTTGCTCAGCTGCCCTCAGAGTTTAGCATGCATCAGAATCACCTAGAGAACTATTTAAACTAGACTATAATTTCTGATGAAATTATGCGTTAGTCATCTTTCCATCACTGTGGTAAAATATCAAAGAAAAGCAACTTAGAAAGAAGAATAAAATCTTATTTCACCTTATAGTTTCAGAGATTTTAGTCCAGAATTGGCTGGCCCTGTTGCTTTGGGCATGTGGTGGTAGAGTCCAGCATGGTCAAAGTGTAGTGGAAGAGCTATCACCTGATAGTTCCTTGGAAGTGAGAAAGAGAGGAAGGGGCTGAGGTTATAATATCCTCTACGGTGGCACATCCCCACATTTAAATTCCTCCCACTTTCTAAAGGTCCCATCACCTCCCTGTAGTACCACAGGCTGGTGGCGACGCCTTTGGCACATGAACCTTTTGAGGGGACATTTAAGACTCAAACCATAACAAATAATTATGAAAGAGTCGGGAGTTTTTATTTCTAGCAAGTTCAGGTGATACTGATGCTGCTTTTTTGATAAACACACTTTAGGAATCAGTGGTCCATAGGGACTCCCATCTTGGTTTAACAAGGGACGTTCAAGTCTATGTGGCCAACTGCACCCATGTCCCTCCCTCCCTCCTGGCCCTAGTCCTCCTCCCTTTTTCTCTAGCTCATTTAATGGTGCTGTGAATCATTCTTTCGGTCACCTAAGCCAAACTTGGGAGTCATCCGGGCCTCCTCCCTCTCCTTCACCCTCCTCTTCCAGTTGGTTCCCAAGTTGTTGTCATTGTCTTCCTTAGCATCTTCTTTTTCTCTGCATCTCTTGCTTTGTTTCTAGTCTGATTTTTTTTTTCTGAATGTTTTGTTTTAAAGTCACCTTCAAGCTTAACTCCTGGCCTTGCTCACCAATCTTTCTGATAGAAAATCTTGTGACATTTCTCTATTGTTTAAACACTTTCAGTGGCTCGCTCATTTACTCAACCCCATTTTTCAAGCTTGAATAATATTTGTTCTGGCCTTATAATTTTGCCATATTGAAGTGGCTCCTGTGCTACATCACTTACACTTAAAATTGGCTTAGTTTTTCAAAATTTTAAAATAAGCATACACTAAAAAACCCAATTCCCCCCAAAATAAACCTGTTGTTACCTACTGTAATGAAAAATTAATTATCAAAATTAAAACAATGAAGAAAGTGGCATTGACTTCCTTCTTAATCTTGTATTCATATCAAGGCAAAGAGAAAGAGAAAATTAATAGGACTGGAGAGAGGTATGAAAAACTTCCTTGCCCAAAATTGAAGATCTTCTTTATGTAATTAAGATGGTTGATAGAGAATGAAAAAGAGTTAAGTTCCCCTCATGTGGTTCAGGATTCTGTCCTGCCTGTCTGTCCGGCCACCTGCAGTCACCTATAGAACCCTACTGGGCAGGAACTCATTATTTGGAAGCCATTGCCACACTCCCTTGACATGGCATCAGGGTCCTCAACAACCTGGCATCTGCCTGACTTTACAGCACCATGTCTTGCCACTCTCCAAAGGTGTCGCTTCAAACAACAAAGCTTGTTGCCACAAACTTAACAATCTGTCATGAATGCTATTTGTTCCTAGTAACAGGCTGCATGAGCAACAGTGCTCCACACAATTAGAGGTCATATTTTTCACTAACCAAGAAGGCTAGAGGCCAGAAGGCTGAGGAGGATTACAAGTCTGAATCTAGGTTGGACACTTACCAAGACTGTATCAATGAGGGTAGCAGGGTATATTTCAGTGGCAGAATTCTTGCTCTATCATGGTCAAGGTGAAGGAGAAAGGGAAAAAGAAGAGGAGGAGGGGAAAGAAAAGCAGGAGGAGACGGGGAGGAAGATAAGAAGAGGGTGTGTAATGATGCAGTGGCGGCTAGAGGTAGGTAATTGCTAGTGCTGGCAGTGATATCAGGGTTCTGGGTTGGAATCTCTGGATGTTTTTGGCCTTCCCTTCAGAGTCTTTCAGTGTGTGCCCTAGTGCCATTGTCATACCTTCAGAAGCATGAGACAGAGGGCTGAAAAGAACCTACAGTTTCTAGTCATGAACTCTCATATGGTCAGGAAGAGAAAGCCTTTTCCAAAAAGCCAGTTGTTTTCTTTAACAACTGGCTCATAAGCCTTGGTTTAGAAAGATCTGGGCTCCCCTTCCCAGGGAACAAAAGATCCCATCCTGAAACATGAACAACACCAAGATTCTCCTAGCAAAAGAGAATTGAGCATCTTTGGAGAAGTGAACAAGTGCCCCCGGCTCACCACACCGTCACTTTATACTTTTTTGTGCATGTTTCTTTGCCAAAAACATCTACTTCATTTGTCCAGGAGACTTCTGCTCAAGTGTTCTTCCCTTGACTCCAAGCAGGGGTGGTGTCTTGCAAAATCAGCGCTGGCAACACAATAGACTACTGTATAATACACTGTTTAAATTTCTAACTAGCGTTGCTTCTCAAAGTCAAGGACTCTTCTCTTACATGTACCCTGTACCTGACATTATGTCTAGCACACAGTAGGCTTCTTAATAAGTGTTTGTTGAATTAAATTTAAATTAATTAATTTTTTTCTTTCTTTTATACATGTTGCAAGTAAGTTCAACATAATACATATTGAGTTGAATTTAACCATAAGCATACTTGAAAGCATATTTTAAAAGGTGCTCTCAATTCTGTGGTTGTTTTACGATTTTTTTGGAGGAGGATACAGCATAAGTGAAGTTACTATTGGCATATGACTTCTACCACACCATAGATCTTATGGCAAATCAGTCACTGTAAATCCTGGAAAGTGATTGTACAAACAGTAAACCGTTCCAATCTTGTGTAAAACACATTATACAGGCTAATAGCTCCATTTGGCTGAGTTGTTTTAGGTACAGTGCTATTACTGCATTAAGCAAGTCTTTATGACTATCACTCCATGTTAAACAGCTCCTTAATGAAGTGGATTGCCTTGAAGCCCGGGGTTAGTGCACACGTGCATATACACATACGTACACATAAATTTCCCACCATCCCAAAACAATTGCAAAAACAATAATTATCTCATATTAATAAGAAACATCACATACAATCGGATGTGCCAGTTTTTAATGTAGTTGAGCTGATTCTCAGTAATGGGCTTCTTGAAATGTCCTAGTTCCCCACAGAAGTCCCTTCAGGTTCAACAACCCATGTAAAATATAATAAATGCATAAATGATTTAGTAAGGGAAATAGGTAGCATTATGGCCACACTTCTGTGCTGCTGTTATTTAAAAGCCTAGCAGCTTGGTAGTTAGAAACCACTATGTCCAGGGGTGCTGTAATTCACCATTTGCTCAGAGTTGAAATGAGGCTGAGGAGAGCTCCAGGCCCCTAGCTCATTTTTTATTTAGAGGCAATGTTTTTAATCCATTCAGCCATTTAAGTTCCAAAAATAGAAGGTGGGAAAAAAAGGAAACATGCTTCAAAGTTTGGAGGCTGCTTAGAGTCTTCACTGGGCAAGGCATGAGATAAAAGTTTTTAAGCAATATTCTACCAATTTACAAGTGCATGGAGAGAATTTAAAACTTGGTTCCATTGTGTGCATATATGTACTTTTAAAATCCATATAAGATAGTTTCTGAGGCATTGTTTTTCAAATTCTAGTTTTTTAGTACACTCAAGATATATAACATGTTGTTGTATAGCTATGCTACCTACTTTCCTGATTATTTGCACACTATTATTTGTAAATAGACTCATTATTTTTAGAATATAAGCAACTAAAGGGAAAATAGGTATCAGTAATATAAATTGAAAAATCACATGATACTACATAAATGAATGCTGTCAGTAATTTTTCCCTGATATATGCTAAAATAAATGTAAATATCTGGCAATCAAAATAAAAATCTGTTCCTCTGATTTGAGGACATTTAGGGATGCACTGGCTTACTGGTTAAGAACAGAGACTTTCAAATCAGGTAAGATTGGTTCAAGTCTCATCTAAGTCTCAGTTATCGCTGTGACTTAGATGAGGCCTTCTTGTCTCTCTATGCCTCAGTTGATGCACCTGGAAATGAAGCTAAAAATGGTTGAGCAGTTTTTTGAGAGGATTAAATGAGGTAATGCATCTAAAGGTCTTAGCATAGCATTTAGGCAATAGGAAATGCATAGGAAATATCAGGAATGATGATTAGTAATGTTTTTACTTGGGGAGACATGAATCATCATAGAAAACCAAGCATCAGTGAATTTAGTTCAGGATAAACAAGATGTGTAAGGTGCATATATACGACAGGCTCTGTGGCAGGCCCAGTGGACACAGAGACAATTCTTGATGTGGCAACCACATGCAGAGATAAGGATGGAAGTACCTGTGCAGTGCAGTGAGAGGCATGTGCCTAGTTTGCATGGTAGGTCAGAGAAGGAGAATATGACCAAAGATAGCCTCGAGGAAGAGAAATGCACAGACCCGTGTCTCAAACCCCTCCTAACAGCTCTCAGGGGTGAACAGCAGTCTTGGGAGGAGCCAAGTAAATTGAATTTCTAATGTGGACAAAAGATGCATGAAATCCAAACAAATATACAGCATGAAGCCCTATTATCATTTACTTATGGGCTCAAATAATATTAAATAATTAGAGAATATTGTTTTAGAAACTAAAGAGTAGTCTAGCAATATGTAAATGATGCTAACTTCCTTCTCATTCACAGAGATCACATGCAGATAGATCACAAAACCAGTTGGCACTTTATATTCAAAGATTCAACCAATCACAGATCACAGACCAAAAAATTTGGAAAAATATTGTGCTTGTACTCAACACGTACAGACCTTTGTCCTTGTAAATATTCTCCTGAACAACAGTGTACCAATTATTTACGTAACATTTGTGTTATATTTTGTATTATGTGTACTCCAGAGAGGACTTAAATATGTAAGAGATACACATAGGTTATATGCAAGTACTGTGCCATTTTTTATAAGGGCCTTGCCTGTCCTTAGGTATTAATATCCAAGTGGCAGGGGTTGGGGGTCTTGTAGTCAATACCTGTGGATACTAAGAGGTGGCTGTCTTTAGACAATCCATTTTTCTCTGTACTTCGCTTTCTCCTTGTTGCTTGGCCTCATTGGTATTTGAATTTGTATTTTTCACTAGACTGAAAGCTTTGTGAGGATAGAAATTGTACCTGCTTTGTTTACTACCGGCTCTTCTCTCCCAGCACAGTTTCCAGCTCAGCACGGAGTACTCAGCTAGTTTTGAATGAGTGACTGTCAAATCTGACAGTTGGTTAGTTCTCTATTATTTTGTCCTGATATATATATATATATATATATATATATATATATATATATATATATATATATATCACAGATTATTTGAATTTTTCTGCATAGAAACTAAAAAAAAGAAACTCAAATGTTTGGTTATTTCTAATTCTCTAATAAAAATGAGTTTCTGTGCATGATAAAATAATAGGAAAATCTTAAACATGTAAAAAGAAGAATAAAAGAAATTTATGTGGTACCCCAACTCAACTGGAGCAACTGTACTAACATTTTGATATATTTATTTCCAGTCCTTTTTTTTTCATTTATTTCTTGTCATAGTTGAGATCTTATTCACAGATTCGTGACAATAAAGTCACTATATTCCCACTGTTGGAGTAACTTTCTCTGTTTCTCATTCCTTCTGATGCATTTTAAAAGATAAAAATACACACAAAACTCCTAAATTGCATCAAGAAATGTTAAAGTGAGGAAAGTTACAATTTCCAGTGAAGTGAATATTTCTAAAGTTCTGTGCACTTGAGAACTTGTGATTCACTTTACTTACCAATTATCATTTTTGCCAAGATTCTCACCATGAAGCACACATGTTAGCCATCTATTTTTATAGTCTTCCTGAGTTAAGCTGTATGTGAAGAAAAAAATTTGCATAGACTTAGTTTCTCCTCCTCAAAAGCTGGCAGGCTGCCATATAAACCAACTTGTCATGTTCAGTGGTCATAACATTTATCAGGCAGCACTCAGATACCGTGCACGACTGAGAGCCTAAAACTATCCATTTTAACACCGGAGAAGTTTTGAATTGCAATAACCATAACAAGCTAAGAAGTAAGGGGACCTAGGGGACACTGAGGTGAAGCTGTCTTACTCGGTCTGGTCTCTGAGGAAGACTTCCAAAACGGACACTTGAGTGCTATCTGGAAAGAAGAGCAGGAGCTTGGCAGGTGCTAAAAGGAATCAGATGTCAGGTTGGGGCCCCAAGAGGATGGGGCTAGTGAAGGGGAGAGTAGCTAACCCACATTCATTGGCTGTGTACTACAGGTCAGCGGCCATGATAGGTCCTGAGGAGTCAAAGATGGACCAGCTGATGAATGGGAATGTGGATAGACTTTCACATGACATTCTACTAACAGAACACCTCAGAATTGCATCCTTGGAAATTAAGCCTAAGGCACTCTAGAACATCCTTAATAAAAGTAATTTCAAATGTCCCATACAGCTTGGAAGTATCTACTAAAATTAAAAGTGTGTTTATATCATAACCCAGAAGTTGTGTTAACTAGCTTCAAAAGCTGAAAAAGTTGGCTGAAATCACTTGTTTCAGCACTATTTGTCAAAAAAAAAAAAAAGCAGATTGACTTGACACAAATGCACACTCAAAGAGAAATGTTCAGATAGTCTGTGTCCACGAAAATGTATGGACAGTTGGAAGTAATGAGGCAGACTCACATACACACAGGAAAAGTTTAAAGGCAGATACGCTGTATATACTACTCATTCAAAAAACCACACCAAAAATACCATATTGCCATATTTTCTATAGCTATAGAGATATATAATTTTTATTAGTTCAGATAAATAATTTTAATCAGAATACAGGTAACTGAATGCATTGCTAAAGGATTTTTGTTACGCTGAAAACTCTGCCTACCTCTTAAGGGTTTACAGAATAGAAGAGTCAGTCAAAAATTTGACTTAAGCGTTAGCTTTCTAAATATTTTGCAACAAGAGTATATTCCATGAATCACTTGTGCAACTAAAATAACGAAAATGTTCTAATTTTCAGAATAAATCAGTACCATCTATTTGGAAAAAAATTGACCAACGTGAAATTAGACACCCTATAATGTTCCTACCCTGTGGCCCAGTAATTTTCCTTTTAGGAATCCATCCAAAAATAATAATCTCAGATAGTTAGAATAATTTTCCTAGTAATATGTTTGATACAGGATTATATATAATGGTGAGAGAAAGAACCATTTAAACAGCCGTGGAGGAATCCTAAATGTCAAGTTTACATAGTGGGATATGGGGTAGCTATTAAAAATTTGCAGTAGAAGAATTTTACCAATTTATAAAATAATTAACGAAGTAATATTAAGAAACACTATAAAATGTGAAGATGTCATGATTTAGATATAATATAAGCACAAAACTCATATACAAGGCCCACCGGGCCATTGAAATGGGAGGGGACCAAGGGGAGTCATTTGGCAAGGCCGTATGCAGTATCCTCTTGATTTAGACTTTTGACATGATCTTTAAATGTAGTTATACAATTAAGCATAGGAACATGACTAATTGAGTTACACACATAGATTCAAACTTGCCATTTCTCATGTAACTCTGATTATTGTACATTCACATTTAAAATACGGTGCTGGATTTTTTTTCTTGATTTAGTATTGCTTCATCTCCATACCCAGAGCCTCACACACATGGGAGCCCAGGGTGCTCTTCCTGTCTGAACAGATCTGTTCTGCCACAGACATAAGAGACCAGAGGGAACTATTCCCAAAGCTGGTGTACATGCTGGCTGTCTCTTGATAGCAGGATTATAAATTTACTTACAGTGTATAGTATTCTTCTTTCTAAATTTCCTCCAATAAACATGTATATTTCTGCCACAACATAAAAATACCTCCTCTAGTGAAGATTTAAAAAAAAAAAAAAAAAAAAAGGGAAATGTCCTCTTCTAAAACACAAAAGCAATGCCTGGCTCTAGAAAGTACCACTTCAGGATGCCCCAAGTGGACGCCTTGGCAGTCTGACTCCAGAGCTGAACAGAAAGAATACAGTTGGGCCCTATTTAAGTGTGTTATAGAAAGGCCCATGGTAACTCCTTTCCCTGCCCCCATGTGGTACTTCTAGAGGAAGCCAGAATAGTTCTGACAACCCGGGGGACAAGAAGATTCCAGTTCCAGCTGGCCTCCATTTTGGAGGGGCTCAGGAGATAACCCAGGTCCTAAAAGATGAGGTGACCTTGGATTTTTGGCTCTATGGCTCTAAATCAGAGTGGAAGTAGCTCAGAGGCAAAAGGACACACACATGTTTAGAGTAGCAGTTGCAATACTTGGGTTGGGCTGATTAAAAAAATCCCTTTATCAGGGAATTTCAGAATAAAAGACTTGTTTGCAGGCATGATAATGTGAGAATGGATTACAATGGAATCTCTTATAAATGGTATTGGGGTATTGGACCTTAACCTTTTTTTATGTTGAGAATGGAACCCCAAAACCTTGTGTATGCTAGCCACATGTTCTGCCACTGAGTATGTTCTCAGTCCTGGATCTTAGTCTTGACAGCCTTAGGGAGTGTATGTGTATGTGTGTGTGTTATTTTATTACCAGCAAAAGTGAATAGTCCTTTGCACCATCACTGCCTTGCATCTCCAGCATTCAGACCCTTTTCCCTCCCTGTAACAAAGTGGGTGTAACTGGTTCCAGCAACAGAACAAATAGGAGGCCTTTAGTTTCTCAGGAGGAGCACATGCACTGGTAAGTCAGGGTGCAAACTGTGTAGCTCTGAGCAGCTGGGGCTGGGAGCCAGCACCCTCATTAGTGGAAACTGCTACTATTTTCAGCCTGCTTCTATTTAGTGAAAGCAGGTCATTACAAACACAGCGCATTTTTGCATATTAACCAAATTAAAATAATAATATGTTCACTCCTTTCATGTGCTATACTGATAAATTCCAATTTATGAATGAAACATGCTGATTAGTTAGTTAAAAAATAATTATGCCCAGAATGTGCTTCAAAGTTGGAAGCTTACTAAACATACACAAATATGCTTTTTTTTCGAAGTCCTCAGAATATCAGTCTTTTAAAGGAAAATATTCATAGGATGTGTTCATGAGTGACAAATGATAAAAAAGCCCTATTTTATTTTTCTTGCTTACTCATTGTGCAAGATAATATTTAGTGCCTTGTCAGATTGGGTGCCAGATTGGGTCACTTTAGAAATACAGATCCAACCAATGGCTGGTATATCCAATGGAGTTTTCGCATTCATATTATCAAGAGAAAGTTCCCAGCATAGATTATCTTTCTTGTCCAGGAAAGGGATTTCTAGCTCTGCTATGGATTCTTTATTTCTAAGGGTTAGGTGCAAAAAGATTAAAGTGGTAGAAAACCTGTTAGTGGAATCTACAAAACCAGAGTGGAGTCTATTAAGTTTTCATTGTGCTCTCATAGCTAGAAAAATCAGTAGTTGAGTTTAGCATAAAATCTGAGTGCTTCAGCCACTGAGAATGAGAAGGCCCCAGGCACTCCAAGGAGAAAAGAGCATAAAGATGGCTGCCGAGCCAAGAGCTTCGAACCCGAACGTTTGAGGATTTATCAGAGCAATCGCACCTTTCTGGGGCCATTGCATTCCAAAGACAGCTCAGATTGCATTACCTATTGTCAAGGTCACCTTTGAAAATTTCTTAACTTGCCTGTCAGATGTGCATGGTACGGTAAGATTATTTACTTCCCATTACTAAACCAGACCAATCACACCTTCTTTGATGGCACCCCAAATGAAGTAGTAGGCTTGCAAATAGGGAGCTGTTTGTGTGGAAACCATGCATATATATTGTCATGACTTGGTCATGAGTGGCACATAGGAACTGGGAGGATAAGGAAGCAGAACCACTGCAGATTTAGGCTTGGTGTAATGATACATGAGGATTGTGATGAAAGGAATGACCCTTTTTTCGTAAAAAAGAATCTTTACAAAATTCTTACTATTTTCTCTCTGTTTCCATGTTTAAATGGAAAACACCCAAGTTAAATGGCTCTACTCTCCTTTTGGGCTAGGCTGAAAGAATCAGACTTGAGGTCAGATGAACTTGGCTATACAACTGTTATCTTATCCTTCTGAGTCTCAGCGTGCAAACCTGTGACTCTGGGATAATCGTATTTATATAATGCTTACTAAGTACCACGGACTGCTGTGAATATTTTCTAGAACTTCATGTCTCTAATTTTGGCTATTTGTCTACCCATGAGTATCACAGAAAGGGTATAATACTATGATCTGTGTAAAGGCCTGGCACGTCATAGACAGCAATTGATAGTGACATGATTGCTATATTCCTGCTTTTCAGCCTCTTCTTTTGTGGCTTTTCATTTTCCATTTCATTCACTTACTCCTTATTCTTTCATGAATTCAGCTGATATCAGCTGGCTTCTCTGAGCCATCAGAGACAAGGAAGTCCTGAGAGTTCCCCTAATGGGTGCTCTCTCCTACCCCTCTGCTTCACCATCACATAATGGCTCCATGTCTGAGTAGATATGACTAACAAACATGCCCTTCATGATTTGGCTTCGTCATTCTCTCCTCCATGAACCTATTTTTCTTCTGCCACCTTGAGTGATAGTCACCCCCATTCCATGGAAAGGCTGGAATCTATTGTGATGGGCCCAACAATCATTCTTTCTGGCCTGTCAGTAGCAGTAGTAAAATATCTAGAAGTCATCCTTAACACCACCCACATGTTCCCCACTCCATGGTTCCACATCACTCTGGTGTCTACACTCACGGGTGGATTTACAAGGTGGATATGGGACACATTCTGGCAAATGCAAATGTAGGCAATTCTGTCATTATTTGAACACTGCAGCATAAACTCACACAAACCTAGATGGGCTGGGTCAATCACTCCACATGGCCTCTTGATGAAATCAAGACATGTAATATACGAAGGTGGATAACCCTGCTGCTGGCAGAATATGGCATGCTGTTTCACAGCAAGATTTTTTTAAAAAAAACAAGGAGAAGGAAGAGGCACTAAAATAATAAAAGAGTACAGTGAATATATAAATCAGTGATATAGTCATTTATGATCAAGAAGTAAGTACCAAGAAGTTTATTAACAAGAAGTATGGTACATAATCATACCTGTTGTACTTTTATGTGGCTTGCAGCCTACTAGGTGTGTTTACACCAGCATCACCACAAGTGCATAATGCATTGTGCAGTGTTATTAGGATAACTACGATATCACCAGGTGATAGGAATTTTTCGGCTCCATTAACCTCTTACAAGACCACTGTGGTCTGTGGTTGACCAAGTGTTGTTTTGTGGTCTGCATCTGAATCCATCTTTGATCTATTAACCTATATTTTCATTGTTGGTTTTTCTTGCCTGCATTCTCTACCAGACTCTGATCCCCTAGATGTGTGTGTGTGTGTGTGTGTGTGTGTGTGTGTGTGTGTGTGTGTGTATTGAGGGTGTGTTTAAATATAGCACATTCTTGTAGCTAACTCAGGGATGGACACTAGAAGGTACAAGTGATGGGTAAGGGGAAAGAAGAAGGAGGAGCTGGAGGAGGAGGGTAGAAAATGAGGAAAGTGAAAGGAAAGGGGACTTGGTGTATTTTCAGCCCATGAGGAAGTAGCCACAGGCTATAAAGCTGTCTCTATAGACACCTCACCATCTGCCCCTAAAATTTTGGCACAAAAATCTCAAGCTTCTCTATAAAAATGTCAGCTCGTATGAAAATTGGACAGAAGTATTGTGTGTTATCTGGGTTTGCATTTAGGAAAAAAAATAAAAAAACAAAAACAAAACTCCTGCTCTTGCCTGCATCTGGTACATTGTTCAGGCTGTGCAGCTCTGGGCCGTGAGTGCCTGTGCCAGCATGCGTGGCTGAGAATGGATGCTTTATGTGCAAAGGAAGCGAGGCTTTTCTTTGGCTGATTCCCTGGACCCAGCTGCCAGTTTCAGGGCTGGCTGCCTCGGTCCACTTCAAGGAAGTCTCACTTCTGTGTTTTTGCTCTGGGTTGAGGAGACTGCTGCCTTCTCAGGCAGGCCTCTGAGACGTCCTCTGGACCAAGTGCCAGGCTACAAAGATCAGGGTCGCAGAGCACTGGACTTGTCTTCTTTCTCAGCAAGCTGTGTGCTTAGTGGGAAGGAGTCAGGCAGATTTGGGTACAAATCCGACAAATGTACCAGCTGTGTGATCTTGAACAAGCTTCTTGGTCTCTGCGTGTTTCAATTGCCTTCAAAACAGGGTGACAGAGTCAGCACCTCAATAGAGTTACTGTAAGAAGTGGATGAGATAATGCATGGAATCACATTTTATGAACAACGAGGTTACATGTACACACTGGGGTTTTTTGTTTGTTTGTTTGTTTGGTTGGTTTTGGTTTTGGTTTGAGTTACGGTCATACCATGTTGTCCAGGCTAACCTTGACCTGGGCTCAAGTGATACTCCTGCCCCACATTCCAGAGTATGAGCTGAACTATAGGCGTGTGTCAATGCACCTGGCTCTACGTGTTGATTTGTTTTCTTTTGTGGTACTGAGGATTGGCCTCACATAAGCCACATGCTGGTTTTTAATGAGTATAATAAGTCAAAATTAAAGCTTTTGCTGAGGCACTAAGATGCAACAGCAACTGCACTCCACAGGTTGGATAAGTCCATACAAATGAGAGTTTGCCAAAGAACAATGGAAAAAGCAGTCACAAGCTTCAGAAATTCCTTCACTTCTTTGCAAGAAAGAATAGGACTAAGTTGTTGATATTTAGGGAAGTATCTCCAAAGACTTCTTTGGGGAAAAGAGCTGTGCTGTTGTCACTCTTGGTGCTGGCCCATGGGAACTGTCAGAGAGCTTGTTTTGTGTGCCCTGCAGCTGGCACATATGATGGGCCCCGGTCTGACTCACAATCACGGAAGCCATGGTGGAGGGAAGCAATAAGGACAGAAATAGGGATATGACTTCCAATGGCAGCTCAAATGAGTGAAGCAGAGGACAGGGAGGAGACGCCATATTTAGAAACAATGTCAGCCTTGGATCATTGTGAAAGAGATCCTGTCCAGGAGGAAGTACCTGAAGGGGGAGGCCAGTAGAGAGCTGGAGAGCCACCACCCAAATGAAACGTCTGCCAATGTCAAGAGAATTGAAATCACAGAATGTCTTACAGGACTATCTTCAAAAAAAAAAAAAAAACCTACAGGCCACCCTGGAAGAGAATTGTCAACTTAGGACCTCTGTCAGGTTCTGAGAGGGCAAAGCCAGCCTTTGAAAGTACCAACCAACTAAGAAACTTTCCTTTCTCCTTACCTCCCTTCCTTATCCCTGCCTGATTCTTGGAGGGACCAGAAACTAGGTTAGCAAGCAAGTAAAAGAGCAGAAAAGCCAGACTCGCAGCTTCCTCCTGGCACCAGGCTCTAGCAGGAAGACAAGAGGTAAGTAATACAGTGACTTAAAGTGACCACGGGACTATTTGTTGAGTAACATAAATTATAAAACTCAGGGACCTGTCCGTGTTCTCATTCAAAAGCAAAGGACAATAGCACACACTGAATAGTTCCAAAGGGATATGGGAGACAAATGTGTATTCACTTTTATGAATCCTGCTTGTCCAATGTGTTGAACGCATTATCTTCGTGTACTCAGCACTGACTGCGTGCCAAAAGCTGCACAAAGTTCTTTCCATTTTCAAAACAGTTCGCGGAGCTTGATAGTTACATTCTCCATTTTGCAAAGAAGAAACTTCATCAAAGCCAGAAAGCCTGACCCATGTTGCAGCGTGAGAAGCCGGATCGAGAGCTGGACTGCTGGGTGGCAGTCACATCACCTTCTCTGTGTGCTCAGGAGGCGCACCGGCCAAGGTATCTGGGGAAAGGCTGAAGTCCTCAGTGCCTCTGAGTGAACCCAGCTAAAAATATTTCAAGAGTTCACAGGAATTTTCACCACTCCCTTTGGGGAAAGATTTCAGGGAGACATGCTGTTTTGATCAGGCAGACTTGATTTTAAATATCGAGACGCACTCAAGCTAGCTTAAAGAGAAGAACCTCATAGCGAGGACGACAGGCTGCGCTCCGGAGAGCTGCCCAGCTCTCCCGGCCTCTGTCTTTCTCCTTCTTCATCCTGCTTTATCCTCTGCACATTCTCCAGCCCCTTCTGCAGTGTGACTGTTCCAGCTCCCAGAGTTAAAAGAACCTCGGTCCCTGCTCTAGGGAGACTCTGAGGTTGAATCCTACTTGAAGTGTAGAGAAAGACACAGTGAAATCATACTGAGTCCCTACTGGGTGCCAGGCTTTATTTGAGGTATTTGGGATCACAGCAGTACACAGAATAGGAAACAAAACGAACTACCAGACAAAAACTCCTGCCCTTGTGGGGAAAAGTTCTTTCCAGCAAGATTCCGATGGGTTCATCTTGGGTCGGTTCTAATCCTGGCCCAATAATCATTTCCTGGGTGCGGGCAAACAGAATACTGCCATGGTGGCAGAACGCAAGTCCCCGGGATGGATCAAAAGACTTTGATGTACAGTGAGCCAGTTCTAGCATGTCCTCAGTTCCTCTGTATTGATAATTGCTCCCTTTGGCTTTCTCTCTCAGAAGGGCCTTTACTTCACTAACCTTGTCCCCAATTATCTTTTGTACTGAGTTTGACACAATTGTCCTTTATTCCACCTTCCTGTTGTATTGGGTAAAGACAAAATGTACAAAATGTATTTCTCTCACTGCTTTTTGTTCTTGTATATATCCTGAGTGTGTGTGTGTGTGTGTGTGTGTGTGTGTGTGTGTGTGTGTGTGTGTATTTGGGGGGAGGAATTGAAGAAACCTCTTTCTGTCCTGGTAGGAGTATGAGCTAAGGCAAAGCCAGGGAATGGCAAAGCACATAGAGAAGATGGACTGTGTTACAGCTTTTGTCCTCAGGTGGGCTCTTCTGAGGCAGTGACACTGCTTTGTCCAGCTTTGGAGCCTGGCTAGGGAGCCTGGTGAGCCAGCCTGGTCAGAGAGCCCTCCCTCTTGTCCTTCCTGGTCCTGCAGGCTGCACTGTGGAGATCCTCTCTGGCTTCCTGTTTGGTGACCACTAGGATCAGCTTTGGTAGTGCCAGCTGCCACTTTTCCACTGGCTGGCTTCTGGGCCTCCAGGCCTTCCTACTATTTCTAAAGGTTTTTTTTTTTTTTTTTTTTTTTTTTTTTTTTACATGAGCTACTGCGCATTCAGTAATGGAATAGATTACATCAGATGGTGCGTTTGCCAGCCTCAGCACTAAGCTATGCTCCTCGCAGCTGCGGTAGAGCATGCCAGCCTGGCTGCTGTTAGGATGGAGTTCATACTGACGAGAGGTTTCTTGGGGATTCTTGAGTGATACCAGTGTACTTTTCTGGTTGTTAGGAGTGTAAGAATCTGAATTGAAGAGAAAGAGATTCAATCCTGCTGGGTCTTCTGTCAATGCCTGACCCTTGCCTGTAACTTAGCCCTTGGT
This sequence comes from Ctenodactylus gundi, assembly GCA_004027205.1. NCBI lineage: Eukaryota > Metazoa > Chordata > Mammalia > Rodentia > Ctenodactylidae > Ctenodactylus > Ctenodactylus gundi. The sequence goes on from PVKB01000654.1 coordinate 241,347, forward strand.
GCCCCAATTTCTCATGAAAAAGGGGTTGCTAATGGTTTCTTCATGGCACCACTGTGAGCTAAAATTAGGAAAATGTATGTCAAGTGCTTATCATGGTTTCTGGCACACAGTGATGATTATTTACACAACTGTCATGGTTAATATACTTGTTATATCACTTCGTGAATTCTGTTACCCAGCATCCTCTCCTTGGCCACAGTGATAGCATGCAGAAAACAGACTCCAAGCTCAGATAGATTGCGAAGTTGTAACAATCGCACATACCTCCAGAGCTGTTGTGTGGATTAAAGGGGATGCTGGATATAAGCATCACACATGGTTATATGTGCTTTACACACCTTACTCATTTAATTCTCTCAGCAACTTAGGAGGTAGGTAATTGTATTGCATATACATGTAGGGAAACGGAAGCGCTGAGAGTGGTGTTAAATAACTGATTGAAGCTACAGCTACTGAGTAGATAGAGTGGAAAGTTGATAGACTACGCAGTCCACTTACTGTACTATCTGCTACCATCTATTCTTTGATTTGGAGTTCCTGGCAGTAGCAGAAGTTTAGAAGTGGGAATTATATTTCTAAACATTGAAAAATAGATAAATGGCAAGGCTATAGAGCCAAATGGATGCCTGGGGCAATATCTATGAGAATCACTAGGGCATCGATCAGACCAATGATGAGCTCAAACGGGATGAAGAGCACCTACTACGCGCCAGGTGTTCTTCTGTGGATTTGGAATGCCTAATCCAGTGTAATCCTGAGAACCATTATGGTGGTAGGCAAATAGGGGCCAATAGTTTATGTGAGTTCACGCACATCTGTGAATTCCCAATCTCAAATTAGGCCTGAAGACCCCTTATCCTATAGGCTCAGAGGAAAAGTGAGTCCTGTGGCCAGTCCCAACTGAACAGCAAACAGGATGCATGAAGATGTGAAAGGACAGCCTTGCCACAGCCAGATTTCCAGCCTTGTTTTCCACTGGTCCAGAAAAATATATGCACAGACCAGCACAGCTTCCAGACTGGGAACCTGGAGGTGTCAGTCAGGGACTGGAAGGGAACAGATGGCATGCTCAAATTAAGCAATTCAGGGAGACTTTAAGAAAAGAGTTATTTACAAAGGTGAGGGAGACCCACGAGATATGTGCAGATCCCCAGGGTTGGGAATAGCCCAGTGCTGACACCTCCTCCAGGCCTGAGGGGACAAGAGACAAGGAGCCCTGGGTGGAGGAGACCACCTGGCAGGAGTCATGTCTTTGATGAAGGGACTTAGTCAACTCACAGTCACCAAGCAAGGCAGAGGCAGCAGTATAAATACCCCAACCTCCCTCTTTTCCCTCATTCCCATCTCCTGCCTAAGATCCTTACCATTGGAGCCCAACCAGGAGCCATAAGGTAAAGGAGGACATTAGATTCGGGGCGTTGAGATCATCCTCCCAGAGACACAGGGCAGACAGGCAGAGGGTGGAGCATGGATTTAGACAGTTAAAGGGAAGAGTTCAGGAACACTAGAGCCACAGAGAGGCCATTGTCCTCCTCCAGCTAAAAATCTGCAGGCAAAGCCAAGCTTGAAACCCCAGTGCTGCTGTTCTGTTTCTGGAATTACGAAGAGGGGTGACTGAGGCATGGCTAAATCTGTGCTAACCAAGCTGAAAGCTTGATATCACTTTGCCTTATGCCCCTGTACCCTCGGAGTGAGTCCTCTTACCTCACTTGAATTGAATTGTGTGTTGAACCCAAGGTTTCTCTATGGCCAGACTCTTAATGCAGGAAATAGCCCAGTAGGACCTAACAAGCTCGGGAGCGACTGAGTGCAAACTGTTTCATGCCCTTCAGAATAACCTAGCTTACATTTTATTGCTGTGTCTTGGCTTCAATTTCATCTGCTCTATAATCTCTCCCTGATTTTGTATATTTACGTTTTCCTACACAATATGAAATAGAGTTGTCCCTCAGTATATGCAGATTAGCTTCAGCAGACGCCATCTCCACACCAACATCCATTCACATTCAAGTCCCTTATATACAATAGTGTAGCCCCCCCACATAGCCTACATACACAATTCTGTATACTTAAAAGTCTCCAAATTATTTACAATACCTAATGGAATGTAAATACTATGTAAATACTTATAACCCTGTGTTGTTCAGGGAATAATAACCAAAAGGTCATCTGTCCATGCTCAGTACAGATGAATTTATTTCAAATATTTTCGGTATTAGGTTGAAGCCATTGATACAGGACCCTCAGATGCAGAGGTTGAGTGCATATACATAAACCAGGGAACCCCACACTGGTATGTTTTATTTGCATCCATATGCCCAGAACCTGACATGAGATCAACATATTGGGGAATACCAATAAATATTTGTTATGTCTTTTTATCTCTAACCCCCAGCACATTCTAATTTAACGAGCATTTATTAATCCCCTATATGATATTTTTCAAGTATTGTGCCACACCATTTTCATATCAATTTCTAATTTAACATCTTCAATACCCTGGTTATATTATCCCCATTTTTACAAATGAGGAAACTGAGGATCAGAGAGAGGAGAGCCTTAAATAGATTCGAGCAGAATTCTGCTTCTCTGGTCTAATGTTCTTTCCTTTTCTGCTCAGCCTTTCCTTGATTGGTCATTGAACAGTTACCTCATGCATATACATGAACTGACTGCATGAATGAGCCCAGCAGAGCCTCTGTGTATGTGTGGGCTTTGTGACACTCTAGACTGATCACTGACAGTGCTGGCTTGTTCACAGCACTTGTCTCAATTTTTATTAGAGTTTTTGAAAAAATTCAGTTAACATTACAATGAATGTATATATGAATAAGTTTGGGTGACATTTCTTTGTTATTATTATTGTCATTTATGTTTAGGGATTTTAATTTCATCTCTAATTATTCATAAAATACATGATAGATTATTGTGAGGTATAATCGTGCAACTCTGCTGTGGGGCACGTGAACTTATTCCTTCTCTCTCATTGTGCTTTAGTACCCAAAACTGCACATCCTGCTTCGCTGGTTGCTATCAACTAGAGCATTTGTAGTCTCCCCCAAAACCCTACCTCAAATCTATCATATAAGATGAGCATGAGGCCAGGTCAGATGGAGGATGTCCTTCAACTTGGCTCTAACCTGGATGCAAGAATCCTGATTCTCTCACACTCGGCTTGTTCAGGTATACATCCAGCAGTTTCCTCTGGAACAACGAAAGTGCAAGCTTGTCAAGTGCCTTCCCTTTAGTTGCTCTACAATGGAGCCATCAAAATTCTAACTGATCAAAAAGAAAAATAACATCAAGGGCTTTGGAACAGCCACCGAAGCATGCCCGTTTATTGGAAAAGAGAGCAAAAGTCAAAGGCTGGCCCCTGTTACACGTATTCCATATGTTCTGAACTTGTTTATAGTTCTCTCAGTTAATCTTCATAACAGCTCTGAAGACAGGAACTGTTGTTCATTGAATTTTATAGACAATAGACCTGACACTCTGAGGTAATGGAGCACTTGTCCATAGGTCACACAGCCAGGAAGTGGCAGAGGGGGACGTAGGCATATGTGCATGTCTGGCTCTTGCTCATGGATCAGATCAGCCCTTAGGTGCTTTCTGCTTCTTCTGAGCCATTGACCTCAATTCTCTCTCATCACCTTCTGCCCTATTTTAGAATTCAGGGCAGATTCGTATCTGGCCTAGAAAAACATCTTCCTGACTGGGGTTCGGGATTGTTCTCTGGGCTGTTCTGTAAAGCCTGAGGCACTTCCATGACAAGTGTTTCTTCTTCCTATTAGCCCTCGGGACACCCTATCTGCCTCTTTGCTGCCCCTGTCCCAGAAGCCTTGTTCATTTTTGCTCTTTCCCCTTTCATAGACAGGGGAGCACCAATTGCGTACTAAGCATCGTATCAAATTCATTCACAAGTTAGATTGCATTTCTTCCTTGGTGAAAATTGTGGAGAGTAGATTGCAAGAGTAGCCAGTTTTACAGGTGAGGATGAAGAAAAGTTAAAGAATTTGCCTTAATATGTAAAACTAATCTAGTGAAGAGCCAACCTGGGACTTGAGCAGAAGTCTGTTTTCCTCCACTTCGGTGATCTTTCTGCAACATCACTTTGCTGAGCAGGTGCTCAACAAAAATTGGTTGAATAATAAAAAGGAAGAGGGTAAGAAGGAGAAGACAAAGAAATATTGAAAGAATTTCAAGGACAGCCAAGGGGTTAGCAAATCAAGGTAAGTGGTGAATATAAACAACTACCAGGTTTGTTTGGTTCAATGTTCCCTACATCATCCTATATCGCTAGTTCAATTTTTTTGTTTATTTGCTTTTGTGGTGTTGGCGATTGAACCCACGGCATAATGCATGTTTGGTAAGTGCTCTACTACTGAGCTATACTTCTAGCTCCAACTAATTCACTTTCAAAAAGGACAGGCCAAGCAGATCCCTCTGCTACCAGCTCCACCTTCCCCTTTGAGTTGGCACCTGGAGTCATTCAGAAGAGCGGGAACACCAGGAGCTTCAACCAAACCATTAGGATTAAAACTGGGCAACTTACTCAGCCTCTTTGCCTCAGTTTTCGCCTACGAAATAGAAATAATTACAGAACTTCCATGTTAGAGTTCGTAAGAAGAGCATAATCTCTTCAAAGACTATGCTTGTCACACGACAAGCGTTCATAAAGCATAAGTTACTATAATAACACTACTTTTCTGCACTGCGTGTTTTTGGTGGCTCCATTTCAGCTTCTGTGTTGTCCCTTCCCTGCCTGCCCCGTACTTCTGCTCAGCTGGAGAAGCCAGAGAGCAGGGCAGAGAGAGGAGCTTCATCACCTCGCAGTGACGTCAGAAGGGCTCCTTATCAATAATGGAACAGTTTTTCCAGGAACCCAATCTAGAGAGTGCAGTGCCACGGCTGCAGCAGGGCCTGGCTGTCTGCGGTTCCCGGAAGGCTCCAGGAAGAGGGGGCTGTTATCTGGGTGCTGGTGCTGCCTGCTCTGGGGATAGAGATGTCTGGCTGTCCCACAGTAGGGCAGTCTAGCGGTGCCCCTCGGTCCTGCTGCCACAGTTCTACCCTCACCTGCTGTGCTTGTCAGGTGCCTGAGAATCCTGAACACTCAATCTATTACCTTTTAAGACATCAATAACTCATGAAGGCTTTGTGTTTGAACTTTTTCCATGTCTACTCCTCACTCATTAACACTGACTTTGTCCGGATATGCTTGGGCACCTACCAGAGCATCTGTCTGGCTCCCCTCACGTCCTGCCCGCTCCAGTTTTCCCCAACTACCTCCCTTTCCAATGTGTATGAGTGTGTGTGTGTGTGTGTGTGTGTGTGTGTGTGTGTGTGTGTGTACCTTGGAAAGGGGTTAGCTGGGGGAAAGAGAAAAGGGCAGAGGAGAGGAATGGAAAGGAACATAGAGTGGAGAAGAGGAGAGGAAGAAAAGGAGAAAAAAGGAGAGAAGAGAGGAGAGGAGAGGAGGGAAATGGAGAGAGGAAGGGAGAGGCCAGGAGAGGGGCAGGGAAGAGAGGGGAGAACATTCAAAGAATACTCTTCTTACAATGTAAATCTCGTTGTATCCCTTGTTAACTTAAACCCTTCGTGCATTTGTTGATCTATAGGAAATCATTTAGCTCCTCCATTTCCTCCCCAAGGCTAATCTCTGCCCAAGTTCATCCAGAGAATTTCTGGTATTCATAAATGACTTTTGTTGTTGTTGTTGTTGATTGTTGTTTTGTTTTGTTTTTTGAGAGAGGGTCTTGGTCTGGGGCCCAGGCTGGTCCTGAATTCACTATGGAGCCCAGGCAGGCCTTGGACTCACGGCATTTCTCCTACCTCAGCCTCCCTAGTTCTGGGATTATATGCGTGAGCCACCATGCCCCTTTTATGTGGTTCTGGGGAGTCAAACTTGGGTACTTAGCCCTTGATGTAGAGCTTGCTAGGCAAGTGCTTTAACCACTGAGCCATTCCTCCAGCCCCTAAATGACCTTTTAAACATGCTGCCCTGTCTCGCCTCTTGTCCCAGGGTGGGCTATTCCTAATACTTAGATTCTTGTCTTTGTTTTCTCTTCCATGACTGGTTTCTGTTAAGCACACAGTTCTCAAATAATGTCACTTCTCCAAGAAGCCTTCCTGATTTTTCTAACTAAAACACTGACTTTATACTCTTAGTTTTTTTTTTCCCCTGCCATAGCCTTTGAATATTTCTACTATGAGACTCATCCCAAGCAAAATGGTTTTGTTAACTTATCAGCTTTCCTATTTGTCACCTGTCCCTCCTGCTGGAAGCTGAGCCTGTTGGGGACATAAATCCACAAATCCTGTCAGTATTGATCATGGCTACATCCTCGGAACCTCCAATAGCCCTGATACCTGGCAAGTGCACAGTAGACATTAAATGAATGGAAGCTGGAAAGTTGTGCAGTGAAGTGACATGAGTGCTGGACTTGGTTCCTGACACGTTGACTTCCTGGAGGAAATCTCCTATCTAGACCAGGCTCTGCCACTTCTTGGCTGTGTGAGTTTGGGAAGCTCAGCTTACCTCTCTGAGTCTCCATCTTCTCATCTGTCAAATGGGAATCGGGCTGCCCGCATTACAGGAGAGCTGTCAAGATTCCATGAGATAAAGTGTGGAGGCGGAATATGGCACATTTTTGGGGGGTGAGAGGAGAGAACATGGGGCCTGGCCTCACTACTCCACCGGCAAATTTTTGCACTTGGCGAAATAGATCAGATTCATGTGTACTCTAAAGTAGACACAGCCAGAGGGGCCAAAAGATAAAAGCCTGGTTGGGTGATACCCGGTGTAAATGAGTCAAGCTAAAGCAACAACACCCAAAATGTTTGCTTTCTCCTTTCAGTGAAAGAGGACTGACTCTAAGCTTCCCTGAGTTTCTCTTTAGGCAAGGGCTGCTAGGAAGCTCTGGGTGACCTTGAACACTCAGCCAAAAGCTTTACATCTGAAGTTTGAATGTCCATCATGCGAACTGAATATAACTCAATGGATTATATGTGATTTATCATTGACCTTGCAAAATCCCCCACACCCTAAAACAGCATAACAGGTCAAATGGCCTTGAAGTTGCAACATTTGCGTTGCTGGAGACATATTATCAAAACACAATCCGAAAAGATGGTAATACGGATAAGCAAACTCATGAGATGATTTGCACCAATGTCAGAGCGGGTGGTAACAGGAAGGGTGCCGTGTGATCGAGCACTGCAGGAGCTGGTGACATTTACGTTTTATGGCCATGAACTTCCAGCTATAAAAACACCTTTATTGTTGGCATTCCTACAGGAAAAATTATTTTTGTTATTGTGACTCTAAAAAGTCTCTTGGTGCAATTCCCTCTTTCTTTTGATCCCTTTGAAACCATTTATTTTATAACCATGACCTAGAAGTCAGGGTTGCTCTGGCTTTAAAGCCAGAAAGGGCCATCAGTGCTTAGCAGAAGTGCTTCTGTTAGGATGCTGCATTGTGTTTTATTTCTGAAAATAAAAATATGAGCAAAGCACTTACCACAGTACCTGGTATATAATAAGTGCTATAAACACAGCTGTTACGGTTTCCATTCTTTTTTAAGTTTTATATATCTAGCCATAGAGCCCCTCCTCCTTTTTAAACAAAATGAGCTGTACAGAAATCCTAGGAGTCAATAGTAATTTAATTGATGTAGGTGCAACTTAACACAGTCATCTTACATCTACCATTTTTCCTGGCTGCCTCTCACTCCTTCGGCTGACCCAGATAACAGCATCCCACTCAGATAGAAGGAGGGGACACACACAACACAAGTGCCTATGAAGAACTCCAAACACCTTAACTTATTTAAGTCTCATGTTAATCTTGGGAGGTATGACAGTTTCTTCCCAATTTACAGACAGGAAAACTGAGACTGTATACAATGCAGTAACTCACTAGAGGAATGCAGCTATGGTAGAAAGTGGCCAGGCTAAATTCAGACTGAGATCTTTCTGACTCTAAAGATAACAATTCTTCATGGTCTAAACCGGGCTTGGCTGTTTTACAGCAGTGTGCATGAAGTTTGAGCTTGCCAGGTTTATACGTCTTTAAAAAATGGCATCCTGGGTTGTGATTTGCTTCCAGTGTCTGTCTTTTGTTCTGTGGGCAGCACTGCACCAGGCCTTTGGCTTCCCTGCCTTAGCTAGTCAGGCCTCTCATCTGTAACACAACCCAGAATTCTAGCAGATTCCATTCAAAGAAAGTTATCCACTGTCAGGATTGCTTAAATATTTCATGGTGGCCTGGATTGCTCTGCTCTGGGGCCGGCAAGACAGCAAATGCACCAGCTACAAGCGCCAGGTATTGAGGGTGGGGACACATAGATGGGCCGGTGGGGAAGACAAGTGGACCGTGGATGCTTTAAGGCAATTATCTTGCAAAGGACAAGGCCACATCTTTACAAGGGGCCAAATGTTAAAATTCCCAATCTCAGGGACCTTCAAATTCAGGCTTAGAGGATAACTCAGTGTTTTTATTACCCTCATATCAAGCCTAATATGAGTCTCTTAGGATCATGCCCACATTCACACTCCATAAGGGCACTGGCTGAGCAGCCCAACCTCCAGATGGGTAAATTGAGGCTCCCAAAATAGAAGTGATGGGCCCTAGATCACCCTAGAGGTAATGAAATTTTTAGGATTTGATTTCTCTGTCTTTAGGAGCAATAACGTTATTGGAAAGGGCTTGGAATATGGAGAGAGATGGAGCCTGGGTTCTCTTCCCGTGTCCTCCACCTACTGCCTGTCACCAGATCAGTTCCCCTTATGAGCCTCAGTTTCATCTTCTGAGGCATTCTTGGAATCCACTGTGTCATTGCCCCTATGAATCCCACCCCTCCTCTCCCACCCCTCACCCTGACCCAGGAGCAGTACTGGTAGGGATATTGCAGAGAAGGCAGGAAAACGGGCGAGAGGGATGGTAAGACCATTCCAGTTCTCTGCTCAGGATCTTGGCCTAGTGAGTACAACCATCAGTCCTGAGCAGAGAAATGAGCTGCTTATCTAATGGTTGTTTTGTTTTTTAAAGAGTTAATTTGCAAAGAAAAGATGCTAATGGTCAGAGTAGGGGGAGGAGAGCGCCAAAGAGGTGAATTCACTGCTAGTTACTGCCAGTCTATGAAGCCAAGAGTTCCGAAAGGTGTCTAACAAGATGCGAAGTGCTTGAGTTTGCGATGCCAGCCCTCCACTTCTCATCCACTCAGAAATGACTTCTCAAGTGCCTACTATGTGCCAGGCTCTAAGCCTAAGTCCTGGAGACAGGAATGAGTAAGACCTGTTTCTTCAGGGCCTATGTTCTAATGTGGGGAGGAAGCTGCTGACTATAAATAAGAGGCATTTAATGAGTCCCAAGAGTTGTACAGGAAGCGGGACAGGATGGGACGCACCGATAGACCAGAGGGAGGCACGTTCAACGGGGAGGTGACAGGGAGCGGCCCCTGAGCTGGACCTGAAGGGTGAGGTAGAGCCAGCTGGGGAAGAGAGTCGTGCAGAAAAGCAGCAAGAGGAAAGATCTGAAGCTGCTGTGCATGTGCATAAGTTAGAGAACCTTTACCCGAAAGTAGCACAAAAGCCAAACTGAAGGAAGCTTGTATGATAAGGTCACTTTTTTACCTCACTGACCTGGGAGGGCCCCAGTAGAAGGGTGGGTTGGGGGACACAATCATATCATCATGACCCCCGTGTTCTTCTGTGTTACTCTTCTACTCCAGCTTTCCAAGGCTGGATCTTCTCCTGGTGCCCTAGGTAGCAGCCACATCAAGACCTATGTCCCAGAAAAAGAAGAAAATCTCTTGTATCCTCTTTTTAAAAAGAAGCAGCTTTCACCTAGTCGTCTCCAGCACCCTTTCCATCAGCCTGGTCCTGGTTCACAGGCCCAGCCCCCAGTGACCCACAGCTGGTGGTGCCATTCTCTATGAGACATTAGGTATCTACTTGGGACAAAGTGGGATGACTTCTGATGGGTGAACACTTGTTCTGAATCAGGGCTCTGTCAGTTAGGAGAGAATGAGAAAGAATAGTAAGGCAACTACCCGCATCTGGTACCAATGGGAACAGGCTGGTGGGTGGAGGTAGGACAAGAAGGCTCATGCAGGAGAAGAAGATGTTTTACAAGGATTAAAGGTCAGGGAGGTCGGCAGAAGATCCTTGAGCAGGTAAACCCATATCCACTAAAAAATAAATAAAAGAACAACAATAATAATATACAATTATCCTTTGGTATCTATGGGGACTTGTTTTCAGGACCACTTCCTCAGAGGTAACCAAATCTGCAAACGCTGAAGGCCCTTATATAAAGTGGAGTAGCATTTGCACATAACCTATGCACATCCTCCTGCATACTTCAAATAATCTCTAGAGTACTTGTAATACCAAATACTAGGTAAATGATTGTCATACTATTGTTTAGGAAATAATGCAAAAAAGAGTGAGCATGTCCAGAACAGACACAATTTTTTTCAAAGATTTTCCATCCACAGATGCAGAAATCGTGGGCACAAGGGGTTGGCTATATTCTGTGCATAAAAGGCCCCAAAGGGGCTCCACGCTCTGATTTATAAGATGTTAAAATGTGAAAACCAAAAGAATGTATGTCAGAATCATTCAAATATGATGGCACCAACTTCTAGGGCAGGACAGGAATTTTAAATTCAAGATCCCTTTGCCCCTTTTTCTGTTCCTATGATGTTTGTGTTGCCTTCAAGTGCAGTCATGATGCTTCTGTAAAGTTTGTTAAAGTGTGGCTAATGAATTTGGCTTATAAAGTAGGATGGAAAAGAAAATAACATGGCCTAGAGTGAAGACAACCTGAATTTGAATTATTTTTAGGGTTACCCAGGCAAGAGGGTGAGGCTTTTGTTTCCTTCTTGCAGCTGCAGATTGCTTTGAGGATTCACTGAAGTCAAATGCAGGAGCCTTCCAGCCTGTCAAGAAACATTCAAATAGAAATCCCCAGAGATCAAAATCACCTTTGTTTCACCTCCCCTTCCAAACCCACCAGCCCTAATGAACTCCGCCTTGCACACTGTCTTTGAATTAGCCATCCTGGGCAGCAGGCCCCACAGTGGACTCTGGCACCAAAACCAAATCATTCTCATTCATCCCTCGCATGCCACTGGATGCACTTGCTGCCTCAGTCACAGTCACTAAGTGCCTCCATCTAAATCTCTCGAGGCTGCAAGGTACCAAATGTTTTGAATTAATTGGCTTCTATTTTTCTTCCTGTACGTGTACCTTGGTGCCTTTTTAGGGTAAGATTGACTCAAGGAGTCCTTCCTGAATTCTGGCAGCCCTGATTCAACTTGAAGTTAATTATCTCTAATACGCTGTACAATTCCCTCTGTACCTTTTATGACATGGCGTTGAGACATAAATTATCCAATAATTTATCATTGGAGATATTTTTTAGAAAGAGAAAAATACTGTGTATGCCTTCTAAAAGAATTCATTCAGTCACTTGATTGTTTATTCACTAGATGTTTGTGGAGGACATGCCTGGGAGTAGGCGTTGCTCTTGTAAGACCCTTACAACCAAGACTAAGTTAGTGTCTCACCCCACCTCGCAAGCCAATATTCTCATCTCCACGTTGGGCAGAGAAAAATGCTACGTACAGATAGAGAAACTTTCTATACTGATTATTCTTCTTTTGACCCCTAGATTCTTTCTCTGCCTGCCCTCTGTGCCCTGTCTTTGTGCTGGGCTCCCTTGCTCTAAGCCTCCCACTGGGTTCAACATGGAGGCTCCACCAAGAGAAAAGAGAAGCTGAAGTCTTTCCTCCCCACCCCTGCCTGGTGGGATGTTACATGTCTGCAGTCACTGTGTCTCTCGGTGCTTCATTTCTATGTAGACTTCACTGACACCATTTCATTTCTTCATCTCTCATCCCTCATCTCCCATTGTTACCTTTCTTCTAGCTGTACTCTCAAATTTGCTCCCCATCTTCCCTGCATGTCCCTTTGTGGTCCTTTCCTTCAAACTATCTGCAGCAAGAAATGTCTCCTCCAGCAGCCTGACCGAGTCCTGGTCCAGGACTGGAAGGTTGATCATACTTTTAACATCTGTCTCTGGTTCACATCATTCTTCTTTTCCCATTCTTGTTATTCTGAGAATTCATATTCATTCATTCATTCATTCATTCATTCATAGGAAAAGAAGAGGTGTACCTTCAAATATCTCTAGACTTTTTATAGGACACATAAAAGAAGTCAATCCCTTCTAAGATCCACAGAAAACACATCTTGGCTTCCAAAATTCAGACTTACCCGGTTGAATCCAACTACCTGTTCTCAAAAACAAAGCGAAATAGAACAAAGCAAGACAAAATACTGACCCCCCCCCCAAAAAAAAAAAAAAAAAAACCTCTTTCCCAACTGTACATTGAGAGATGAAGTTGTTTTGGGCTGCAAAGGACTTGGCTGGAAACAGCTGCACTGCCTTCCACAGATTTAGAGTCCAAAAGCCTGAAGTCAAGGGGGAGCAGGACCATGCTCCTTCTGAAACTCTGGGTAAAATGCCTTGTTGCCTATAACTGGCTTATGGTGGTGGCTGGCAACTTTTCACATGTCTTAGCCTGCAACTGCATCCTCTAGTCCCTGTCCCAGGCATTCTCTCCTCCATGTGCCTGTGTCTCTTCTCTTCTTACAACACATCAGTTGTATTGTATGGGATTAATGGCCCACCATACTCCAATATGACCTTATTTTAACTAATTACATATTCAACAACCTTATTTTCAAGTAAGGACATCCTGAAAGGTGCAGGTGGTCAGAACTTCCACAAATCTCTTTGGGAAACAGAATTTGGTCCATAAAACAGCTATCACTAGAGAGTGGAACTGGCCTTCTAGGGGTTCTGACTGCTCTTAAAATGATTTAAGAAAAGAAGGCAATCAGAAGTTATAGTCAACACGTAAGGGCAGCCACTATCTTTTCTGAATGATCACAGGCAATGTTGTTTCAAGTTAAGTAGCATTTATAGATACTGACTCCTTCAATTTCTGTTCCTGTCTGGAGTGAATGTGGTCATACAGACTTAAAGAAGAAGTAGATGACTGGATAAATCGTCGTTTTCACAGAATAAGACCTGTTGATACATTTTATATGTATGTGTGTATTGGTAGCTCAGGGATGAAGCTAAGCCTTTTTTTTTCAAAAACACTGTTTTCTTGTCCTTAAGGGCAACATCATTGATCTGCATCAATCCATACAATATACAAGAGTGGGAGACAGCAAAAATAAAGAGGAAGAGAACCCTGGAGCACCGGAGAAGGGTTCAGGGGGAAAAGATTCCTTGGAGAGGCAGTCAACAGAAATTCAAGAGTCAGCTCCTCTTCCTTCCTCTGACCTCCCTCCCTTCAGTATTTCTTCTAGTTCTCTCCTAGATTTCCTTTTCATACACAACCGGCTTCCAGTATGCACCATTTTATAATCTTGCTAAAGAAAGTTTAAGAATTAGGCTGTCTGGAAGTCTCAGAATACAAAATTCTATTAAACAAAAGTGAGGGCCACTGGAAAAAGGTGTGTGGTGGGGAATTGGCTGTATTCTGAGCAATTGTTCGCTGGACAAATGTAAAGGCCTTGCCAGGCTCCAGAGAGAGCTGTGACAGGGGAGAAAGGCAAGTAGGAGTCCTAGTATCCCACTGTGTTCTTTCAAAGCTTCTTGTTATAGGAAAAATGTGCTTTACCTTTTTTGTGCCTATGAATTATGTTGATGATCAACCATGTGTTTACCAAGGTAGTTGTAACCAGGATCAAATGATTTCAACAACATTTGAAATCCTCATTTAAATTCTTTGTGAGAATAGAAAGAGAGATTTAGACAGGGGCAAAATGCAAACAGTAAATTGAGGGTTTCCTTCCTATTTCTAATTCCTTGTTTCCCAAAGGTAACCTCTATTATAGATTTTCTTCAATAGTCTTTCTTTAAAAAACATACTGAGGATGGTAGCACACACCTTTAGGAGGTTGAGACAGGAGAATCACATATTTGAGACCAGCCTGGGCAACTTAGTCACTTAGCAACACCAGTCTTGAATCAAAAAATAAAAAATATAAAGTGGCTAAGGATATAGTTCAGTGTGAAGATCCTGAGTTCTTATCCAGTATGGTGTGTGATAATGTGTGAGTGCATACACACACACACACACACACACACACACACACACACACACACACACGTCTTTTTTGTTAATAATGTACTAACTGTTCCAATGAAAGTACTCTAAAGTAATAAAAGATATTTTTGTCCCCTCACCAAAATAAAACCTAATTCTCTGAAGACTAAGATTTTCTTCTAGTATGTCATACTACTTCAAAGTTAACCAGCAGGGCTGGGATACAACCAACTAAAACTAAAAGATACCTTGTGAAACATATGTGCATTTTTATTCCTATTTGCCTTTATGATTATCCCCATTTTGTTCATAAGAAAACTGAGTTCCAAAAAGACTAAGTGACTTATCTGAAGCCGTAAGATAGATAAGGTCTGACTGGCTTTTTTTAGACACTAAACTTTTCACTTATTCAAAGAAGACTGTGGATCTATGTCATGGTTAGTGATTCCCAAAGTCAATGAATAAGTAAACGGGTGAATCACTTGACAGGTCAACCCCCAGCAAATGTTTATTGAGTATCAATTCTATGTCCTGTTTGTACTATTGATACATGACTTCGAAGGATATACGAGTAAGGGATGAAGCATACAAAGATGGCTGGGAATTTGGGGCCTCTCTAAACATCCATGAATCTAAGCAGAATTTATTTTGAATCTGCATTCACCTGTGATTTGCTTTGCTCAACAGAATGTAGCCCAAATCCCAAAGGATGTTATGTTTCTGAAGATACTAGTCTCACACCGTTGGATTATTCTTCTGGAATGCAGCTGCCCAGACCAAGTGGAGAGACCCCATGGAAAAGACTAGAGAACACTAGTTGATAGCTCCTGTGGAGGTTCCAGCTGATAGCCAGACCAATCCTCAGTCATGATAGTGTGCCGTGTCACTGAATGGAGTCTCCAGGTTGCAGCAATGCTCGCTGACACCATGTGGAGTGAAACTGCCCAGCAGACCCCAGTCAAGCCAGAGACAAGAAATAACGTCTGACAGTTTCCTTAGGTCCCTAAGTTCAAGATCGTTTAGTGCTCAGCAACAGAAGATAGAAACATAAGGAATAGCTTTTGACTTACAATAGTTTAAGATAAAATTTTGGGAGTTGGTGTGCTTCTTCATCACTTTTATGTATATGTTTCCTGTTTAAATAAGCTAGAGTTCTGGTTGCAATAGATATTTCAGGAGTTTGTGAAGGGCTTTTTGCCAAGAAATCTCAAGATCAGATTCAATTTTAGGAATATCGCAATGACCGTGATGTAGAGAATACTAAAAAAGAAAGAAACTTGGACCAGGGGAAATTCCCAAGGCCAATGGGAATGGGGATAGTGGGATCATTGGCAGGGAAGCTGAGGACAAGCATGTTGAAGATATATTGAGGGTTTAGACTCTAGAGTTGGTGACATAGCAGGTGAGGGAATTAGGCAGTAAGCATGTCCAAATTTGTCATTGATAAGAATAAAGAATCGTTGGTAAAAAAAAAAAAAAAAAAGAAAAAGAAAAAGAAAAAGAAAAAGAAAAACACTAGTTTCTTTGTTTTAGCAGTCACTGGGTTTGAATCAACTCTCCTTAAGCTGATCATATAATATTCTACTTAGGAACCCTCAAATCCTCATTCTACCACAATTCAGCCCACAGTCCTTAGTGATTTAGTCCTCATTTACAGTCTCACTCAGCCTTTTTGGGGTATGTTTCAGAGACACATCAGTCCCAACACATGGCATGCCCTTACCCTTCCCTCTTGCTGTTCGTTTGATCTGTATTATCTTCCTCCACTTTTTTGTTTGATTGATTCTAATTCCAATATTTAGTCATCAACTCTTCTAAAAGATTTCCCATCTCAAGAAAGGGACCATTTCTCCAAGATCTGAGCACTTGTATTCACCTCTGGAATACATACTACTAGATCTTCCCATCAGTATAGGGGAAACGCCACGGCATGGGGGCAAAACGCTAGCTAAGAAAAGCTGATAATGCAAATAAGTGAACTGGGCCAGGTGGGGTGGTAGAGAATAGTGATGACTGAGGAAAACAAGGATACCCTGCCTGATTAGCTTTCACTAGTTCTTGCCAGGGTAGCCGATAGTCATATTTTTCTCCAAACAGACCTGAAAATTGGAAATTTTTTAGGTGAAATCTCCTAATATTGAATATTGAACATCAATTTTTTAAAGAAGTTTTCATTCTCTTGCTAAACAAAGCGCAAGGCTCGCAGAAGACATCTCTTCTACAGTGACATCCTGTGTTCCAAATTACAATTCACATCTGAAGAGTCACAGATTCGACTGTTGATCCCTTGCTGGACCTGGGTAACTGACAAATCTGCATGTGGGAATAGGCAATGGAAAGATGCAGGGGGCCAGAAAATTGAGAATGAACCTCAAGTCCATGTTTTCTGAGTATGTGGTTTCATCAAGCTGGATTTTCACATCCGAGAAGTGGGGACAGCATTGTGATAGTTTGCAAACAATGACACCCACCCTTATCTCCTGATTCCTTCTTGCTAATAGAAAATAAATGTGTTCAGGCACTGGAGAAGGGGCAGGGAGCTCAAGGAGATAAACTGTGCTTAGTTTACATCACCAGGAGGACCCTGTCTTACTCTGCCAATGACAAGCCAAGGCATAGGCATGAGATCTGGGACTGAGCAATGAATTGGGAAAGGAAGTCTATTGAGGGGATTCCTGAGATACCTTTCCTCCCTGATAATAGAAAGGAAAGAGTTAAGGAAAAAGAGATCCCTTTCTACTATCACTCTGTTATTCTTGGGTCAAGGCAAACATGTGATGTCTAAAGCTATAGCAGCCATTTTGTGATAGTAAGGGAAAAGTCAGAGTCAGAGATACTGACTCAGACTCCTGGCAGTGTAGAACCTGCTTCCAAATACTTTGCTTCAAAAGCCTGAGCACGCATAAAAATCACCCGGAGAGGTTGATAAAACAGAAACTGCCAGCCTCCCTGAGTTCTGAGGCAGAGGGTTTAGGGTGAGACTTAAAACGCGCATCTTTGACAGTTTCCTGAGTGATGCTGATGGAGCGGGTGACCCACTTTCTGAGAGCTATCATCTGAGCCCCTGCTGGCTGAGTATCCCATGGCTTGCTACCGAAAACCCTGTGGCTGACAGTGACCCAGAGAGGTGTCACAGACACGAGTGAAGCTGGTAGGAATCAAGTGAGGGCAGAGTGCTCGTCTTGGGAGAGCTTGGCCTCCTTTCGCCTTCCTTTTTATCTAATGGTGCTGTTGTCCACTCAATTCAGCCTCATACAGGCCCAGGTTGAGCCACCATCCGGAAGGCTCAGGAGTGCTGCTCTCAAAAGCTATCTGTTATGTTAATGATGATGACAATGAGGTTTCCACTTTGTAGATTCCAATAGAACCTCTTAACCTCTTTTTAGGGTTTGAGAAACCCTAAAAAGTGTATTCAGTACTGCTTCTACCTTCAGTACAAAATGTCAGTTCAACCGCTGAGAAGTTTAAACTATGAGGACAGATCTCCATTTTCACGGTGTAATAAAGGTTCGTAACCAAGGATCAAGGTTCCAATGTGTAAAATATTTCTATATAGTGGTGATGTGTACATCCACTTAGTTATGCTCAGAAACCAGTACAAACTAGTTACCATTGTCTCCCGTCATTCTTTGAGTCTCTTTAACACTTCCTGTTCTGTATCTGCTTCTTGGACTCTAACACTGCCGTGGTCCCTTTGGTCATGTTATTTCTCATTTTCCCTTTTCACAGACGTCTTCACTTCTATTCTATGAAGACTTTCTCTATTGTCCAAATCCTCCACATATTCTTTGATTGCATTGGGCTAGTCATTTGTTTTTCTTAATTGGAAGGGCCTCAAGGGGCAGACAACATTGATTATTAGAAAAACTCTGGCAAAGCCACCCTTAAAAGGACTTTCTCCCCCCACTTCTACTCTGTCCTTGTCTAGGTAGAGGACAAGGAGATGTAACCACAAACTTCCTATGGCCACCAGTCGCTTAACCTTTAATGTACATATCTGTCACTCAGTACTCCTGTTAAAATGTGGATTCTGACTGTGATGGGGCCTAAGATTCTACAGATGCAACCACCCTTCTAGTAGCAAAGTTCTAGGTCTGCACTGCAAGGCAGCTACTAGCCATGAGAACCTGCCAAGCCCCTGAAATACAGTCAGTTTGATTTGAATTGTGCTGTCAATGCATACAATGCATATATACATATAGGGTTTTCAAAGACTTAGTTGAAGATACTGGGTTAAATAAAATCTATCGCTAAAATTAATTTCACCTATTTCACTTGCTTTTAAAACATAGCTTACTAGTATGTTTTAAATTCCACATGTGGCTGGAATTTTTAGATTACATTAGACATCTCCTACATAGCATCATTTTTAAACATGCTCTGTACACATGCTAGAGACCATGAATACCATATCCAAATAGCTAGAAGCTATTTCCGGGAACCGCATGGACTTATTCCCAGTTATGACTTTCCAAGGGCTGAGCAAGCTGCCTATGTGCAAACTCCAAAGCCAGTTGTTATTCAACAGCTGGCTGTTGATGAGGCTTAGACCCTCAGATTTCTGACCTATTTAAGATTTGTCTCAGCACAGGATAGGGATTGAGATGAGAAGCAGGGAAAGGTCAGTTCTGGGCAAAGAAGTAGCTCTGCTCCGTCACCACCTAGAAGCACAGAATTCTGAGGCATCTGCATCTGAGATTTCTAAATTCAATCTTGGCCTTTTGGATAGTTTAGTAGATATGTGTGTCAAGAAATATGAATAGAACATATTTTATTTAACAGTTTGTTAGCTTGATTTATAACTTTGATGGATTATGTATAAGCCTCTATTTGTACTCTTGCCCTGGGCTAATAAGGTAATTACCACCCAGATTCATAAGAGACATGATACTGGATGAATGTGGTACACAGAGGGAGCCCAGAAATGGGACCTGCCCTGCCTAGGGCAGTGCCATCTTTGAATAACAATGAATCTAGAAGAAAAGGCCACGGCCAAAAGATCACTACTATAGTGGAGTGGAGTTAAGTCTTGATTCCCAAAGCAGAAAGCTATGAGGGATATGTTGTCATCCAGCTGCTGGGTTGAGGGTCTGGTGACCACATTCTTCATATCTGGTACTTTCACCGCACTCTTCCATCTGCTTCCTAAAATAGGCGCTGATTCACCATGGCAAGGGCCTACGCTCAGATCCAGCCTTTTGCCTACCCCTAGTTCTTTAAAACACCTCACAACGATATCACACACAGTACCACACAGTGAATAAAGCAGTAGATTGTTGTACAAACTGGGATTGGAATCCCAGGCCTCCATCTCTGGGTCTTCATTTATGCATCTCTGAAGTGGGTTGCACTGCCATAATGGCAAAGAGGGTTTTTAGTAAGATGACTTGAAAGGATATTTGTCAAGGACATAATACACTGCTATGTGGAATCCCAGTTCTTATCATCCTTACTTACAGGCAGGAGGCTACAATGGAGAGATGAGATCACATTTAAAGACAACATCTAGCTTAGGAAGGAATGGAGGCTGGGACTCAGTTCTATTCTGAAGAGAACATCCTTTTCCTGCTGTCACAGGGCCTCTCATCAGCAAGCTTTTCTTCAGCTTGAAGATAAATTTGTCTCCTCTTTCATGTGAGGAGCTGCTGAGGGAAGGTTAAAAATAACACTAGGTGTTAATCTGATCTTAGGATCTCTGGTGTGCCTTGGTCAGGGTGGGTGGGAAAGGAAAATCCCAGCTCCTTGGCTCCTCTCGGATTTTGCAATCCAAAGCCTTTGGTCTGAAAACACACCTGAATCTGTGAGGAGCTCTGGAACCACAGTTGAAATGAAAGAGCTCAAGTTCTCACCACTCCCTCCTGCCTCCTGTCCCTGCCTCCTCCTTCTGCTCAAAGTTCGTCCTGATTCTAGAAGCCAAGCTGGTGTCCTCTTCCACAGGAACCACATACACATGTCCAGACACAAGTCTTCCCAGCACAGGCCCGTGCCTCAAACTTCCCAAAGAGACCATACAGGACCAGTATTCCCTGAATGGCCTCTTGGCCACCTCTTCGACCCCAACTTACTCGCTCTGAAGTTAGCCGGTAGGCACGGAGCACTAGCGACATTGCTCTGCCCATTTCTGCGTTAATCTGTTTCTTGCACCTGTCCCTGCAGAATGGGAGGCAGACGGCAGCAGGCACTGTGCCAGACTCCTCACTGCTGTGTCCTGAATCCTCCAACACAAGCCTGATGCCTGTTAGTCTCAAAGGTAGTTGTCAAAGAAATGAATGCATGCGTGTCAGCATGACCAAACAAAGGAAGGAAACCTCCGTTCTGGCCCCAGCTATGCCGCTGACTTGCTTTCCCTCTGTGGGTTTCCTTCTTCCCAATTAAAAAAAAAAAAGGGTGGCACCAGCTTAGGAAGTTCCAAAGTGTACTTTGTGGGTAATGCCGAAGGGCTTAAGCATGAGAGTCAGGTGCTCATGTTTACACTGGAAACAACAACAACAAAAATAAAAATGAAAAATACTGTGTGATCAAGTAGAAAGTGGATGGAAGGTGACCATTCTGGAGGCCAGGGAGTGGTCAGGAGGCTGTGACAGATGCACAGGCCAGAGAGAAATGAGTCATCCAGGCTTATCAGAAGAAGGCAGATAAAGCTCACAAACACTCTCAAGTGACAACTGTTACCAGGAACCCAAGCAGACTCCAGTTATATATGTGGAAGTTGGAAGTGTCCTGCCCCTGTCTCTCTCCTCACACACACAGAGGATCCTCCCCCAACTGCCCTTCCACCCCCAGTATTTCAGTATTGCCGGGATCCAACAAAGCATGATTGTGACAGTTTTTTTAAAATGCTACTTTGATAAGTCACCTTCCCAATGACTGTTTGTATGTAATTGGCTCTACGTGCAGCTTACAATAATACACGTAAAGGTATGCATGTATAAGAATATAGTCTACTACAATACTATAATAAACTAGAAAACTATAAATAGAGAACACGCCTAGATTAGTGGTAGATTTACAAGATCAGACCCCGAAAGAGGTTAAACACCCACATAAAAATAATTGAAGAATCCTAGACCTTTATAAAAAATTGACCCACATGTTTGTCTTTTAGCTTCCTCTTGGCCGGATAAACATACACTAATATCTCAGGGAAAAAAAAAAAAAAAAAACTTTCTTTGGCATCTAGATTGGAAAAAACTGACTTGCAGTATTTAAGAAACATAGATTAGTATCATTTCTTTTTAAAAATATATATAGTGAAAAGTTTTGAAAAAATATGCCAGATAACTGACCATAATTCTTTCTCTAGATAGCTGGATGGAAAATTAGTGACTTGTTAATGGTCTTCTGGGTTTTCTAAATTTTTTTGGAATGCATAGATACTGAATTTATCCTCTTAAAAATTCAATGAACAGTTTTTCCTTTTTTTTTTTTTACTGTGGTAAAAATACATATAACATAGATTTTTACCATCGTAATCATTGTCCTCTAAGAGTTACTACGCCTATTAGTATGTCCTGGTGATATACAATAGTGACATTAAATGTGAGGAATTTGTGCGCATACAGACAGCCTCGATTTTCCAGCCTTCTTTCCTTCTCTCCTGCCTTGTCCCATCTCCCTGCTTCCTACCACCTCTCTTGTTTGACTATTCTACTTATTTATCCTTTGAGTTCTCATATTAAAGAAATCCTGCCATATTTAATCTTTTGGGTCTGATTCATTTCACTAAGCAGAATGGCCTCAAGATTTATCCATTTTTCTACAGATTACTCAAATTTATATTTCTTCCCAGCAGAGCAGCACTCTTTGGGGTAGGTATGCCACATTTTCTTTGTCCATTTAGCCGTGGATGGACATTTCAACATCTTCTATGGTTTAGATACTTTGAGAGCTATAAATACAGCTATTCACCTATCTCTGTTGTATGCTGCATTTTTCTCTCTTTTGGAAAGATACCCCGAAAAGGAATAGCTAGGCCAAATCATTCTTAACTATGTAGTTTGGTGGCATTAAGTAGGTTGATAATTTTGTGCAAACATCACCACCATCCACCTCTATAATTCTTTCGTGTTATAAAACAGTAGCTCTGCATGCGTTAAACAGTAGCTCTCTCCTCTCTCCCGCAGCCCCTGGCAACCACCACTCCAGCTTCTATGTCTATGATTCTCATGGCTATTAGTATCTCTCTCGTCGCAGGTTTGTACACAGGGAGAACTAAGCAATGTCATATGAATTTCTCGATTTAAAAAAATTGAAATCATATGTACTAGTAATCGTTTTGAAAGCAATGATACTGATGATTAAAAAAGGGGAGAAATAAGGAGAAACGCCTGGGTTGCTTAAATAAATGTGTATTTGGAATATAAAATTATTAAAAAATAATCAAGAGTTTTTAAAGTCAACTCTTTCACTCAGCTGAAAAATAAATTTTAAAATGCTACAATTTATTGACTCTGTGGTATGTGCCAAGTACTCTGCTGAGCATGTGACCTAAATGAGCTCAGCCTTTCACAATACCTGAGACACAGGACTATCCCTCTGAGCCTGAGCTGTGGGGGAGAGAAGAGGAAGAACTACTTCCTGCCCATCATAAAGGTCGTGGTCGACACCCCATAACAAAAAACCTGCTTGACAAGAGAAAGGTATGACGCATTAATTTAATCAGAGTTGTGCATACACAGGAGCCTTTGGAGCAAAGATCCGGGGACACAGGGTGAACTGCCCATTTTTGTGCTGAGCTTCAGCGAGTCCAGGACAGCCATGAAGAAACGTAACTAGATGAGGAGTCTGAGCTAACACTAATAGACCAAAGAAAGCAACCAGCCAGGCCTGTCTGTGTTAATTGTCCTTGGCCTTTCACTATAACATCTCTACCTCTCCAATATGGAGCAGGACCCCTGTGGACAAGGTTCTCAATTTATTTATTTGTTTGTTTACTCATTTTTGCCTGCCGTTATAGAAAAAGGTGGGGGAAATATATAGTAGTAATTTCAGACTCTAGGCTCTATGACTGGCTTTTGGGGGGAGTTCTGATTTCTATGATCTGCTTTGGAGAGAAAGAATTTTAATGTCCATGGCTTTCCTTAGAGGAAAATGAGGAGCAAAATTGAGAAAGGCAGGAAAGGATCAGAGAGCCACTTTGCTGCTGAGGCATTCTTTGAAATGTATTTTCGGAGTCCTATCAGTTCCATCCAGCTGATGGATTTAGCCAGTTCAGTGCCCTCCTGGAGATCACAGAGCTCTTAGCCCTGATCCCTCTGCCCCAGATCCATGGCACAAAGGGACTCTTCCTTTTTGGGAGAGAACCTGCTAAATGTACTAAGGAGATGCTTCATGATAACAAAGCCCATTCTACAAGGAAAAGGAAGAAGTTCATGGGAGATTTCACCCTAAAAACTCACAAAAATGTCTCCACCAATTTCAGAGGAAGAATGTGATCAATCTACCAAGATGTAGTAGAGTGTCATAATATGGTAACTTCTTATCCAGAAAAAAAGAAATAGTGTTGGAAGTATTGGAAGGCAGCAAATATGTCACCCTCACAATAGTGGCACGAGGAAGAAGATAATCTCGCTGAGCTCCAGGCAGCCAGGCTGTTTGGCAGGTCCCTATCTTCCTTGGTTTGTCCGAATTGCTGGCTTCACTAGAAGACAAACATTTAAAAATTCAAATCGTGTTATTAAGAGCAAATTAAGTGTTCTTGGTCCACACTCACACCTAAGGATAAGCTTTGGGTGCGGGAGTCAGAAAGAATTGAGTTCAAGTTGACTGTGACCTCATTACGTCCTTTGGCAAGTTATTTTCCCCTCTAATAATAAGAGTGCTGACCCTATGGGATTATTGGGAGGGTCAAGTGAGATGCTGGCTGTTAAGTGTTTTGCTCCATGACTGGCACACAGTAACTGCTTAATAGATGAGTGTTATAATTATTCCCTAGTTTAGATTACAGCCCATCCCTGAACCAGTCACACTGGCCAGGGGATGTTATGCTGTGACTGCTCAGGACTGGATTACAGAGCGGCATTCTGAAAATAGGATCCTGACTGCTTCAGGGATGGGAAATTACAAAAGAGAAGGAGTCAAGGATGTGAGTGCAAGAGCAGAGATTTGGAGGCTGCTGAAGACATCCAGCTGGGAGAGGATGGGCTGGAAAGAGAGTGGGAATTCTGTTGTCAGACTTGAAGGCCAGGTGTTGTGCTTTTGGTGAGCTGTAGGTCCTGAATAATGAGCTCTTTCCAGCTGAACCAGTAACTCTACTTCTCCATGGAGACAGAGCAGGAAGATCAAAGGTTGAGAAACACCTACCATCAGACTTCCTTCCCTACGCTGGATCAGGCCAGCATGCACTGCCCTTCTGGCATCTTGAATTTCTAAGAAAACGCAGCTCTGTGGAAACAACATGTTGCAAAGGCCAGGGGCGGGCTGCAGAGTACACCGCCCATCTTAGGTAGCCCTCTATGCCTACTGCACTGGAAACAATCTTCCTCAGCCTCCCATAACCATTCTAACTGCAAATAAGCAGCCCTGGGTTTCAAAACAAGAAGTAGCCCAAATAGGGTCACTGCTCTTCCTGGCAGCTTCCCTTCTCTTCCTGGAGGCTCCTCCCTCCTCCAGACATACGGGTAAGGCAGCTGTTCTGCAAACACCTTTTGTGGAGCTCTGGGGCAGAAAACAGGGTGTACAATGGCACTAGATAGAAGATGCCAGGGGAGCACCCCATGGCAGAGCTGCCCGTGGGTGACCTCCTCTGCATAAGGCATATGTGGAATTGAGAAAGCAAAAACCCAACAGACAGGAGGAGACTTGACAGACATTGAGAACTGACCATGTCCCCAGGACGCTGGGAACATTTTACCTGGGGGAGGGGCCCGCAATGGTCCTGAGAAGCAGCCATTGTGTCTCCCATTTGATAGTCTCTGAGTTAGCACAGCCAGGGTTCTCAGGTTTGTCTGCCTTCAAACACCCTTACATTCTTCCTGGTTCTTCCTCCTTCACGACTCCAGCTGCTTTATTTATTTATTTATTTATTTATTTATTTATTTATTTATTCATATTTTTTTCTCACCAGTGAGGTAGATGAACTAGTGGGAAAGCAGTCTGAGCCTGCTAGCATCATTGCCAGCAGCTAAGAGCCTCCTTGTAGCTGTGTATCAGCAGATCGGGATGCACGTTGCATATTGCAGTGGGTAATGGCACGTTGGGCTTATCACTACGAACCACTCCGCCACTCATTATGCCGGTTCTATTCTTAAGTGAGGATTTCCTCAAAGTCAGGAAGCACCTCTATCACCAAAGAATAGTGCCCCATGGCTCGCTCACCCATGGCAGGTGCTTACTGTAGACTGCTTTACATGACAGTGAGTCCTGTGCTGCATCTGTGCTCCACATGTCTTTGGAACTTAAAGGATTGCCTCATGAGCGCTCATGCCTCCTGATAAGGAATTTATTCTTGAAACTCTGACAGGGTAAGCTTGGGAGAATGTAGGGCCCTGATTCTCACGCCCGCCTGGCAGGCAACCATTTCTCAGCAAAGGGCTCATGTCTGACACATACGGGACTTCCCTGTGTCCAAGACACTTGTTCTATTTCGTGGTGTGACTTTGAAGAGAGTCTGACCAACACCCAAAGGCTTCTCTGGTTTAAAATAAGGCTTATCTTGCCAGCAACCAAAGTTCCCAGCCATTCATCAGTGTCTAATCCCCATAAGGCTGAGAATAGACCACTTGCCTGTAAAGATGTTCAGGAAACTGCCAGTAGCTTCCGATAATAGCCAGTGTGAGTGGGAAAGACATGAATTATCATGAGTTGGAGGGGGAGTAGGAAATGAGAGGCCATTGGCAATAGCTTTCACCGAAGCAGGGTGTGATTCTACGAAAAAAATAAAATAGAAACTATAGTTAGGTCATTGTCACTTTCCACTTCATCCCGGTTGGACTTCAAACAGCAATTCCTTGTTTTCCGTCTTCTTTATGAGGCAAGATGTGATCGCAACTGAAGCACATTGATTAACCCCAAATAACTTCCCCTCAATTTGCTGGATGCTCAAGAATTCCCTGGGGACCCTTCTTTTGTTTTGAGTTAGCCATTTGGGAGCTTGGCGCTGATCCTCATGCAACCATTCAAACTGAGTGAACCAGAAAAATGTCAGGAACTACACAAGGACATATAGTACAGTTTAATTAGTTTAGAGAGAGGGTGGGTCTCCCCCTTCTCCCTAAACATCACTCAAGCAAATTGTTTTTTTTATGGTCTTGTTAAAATAATTTCATGGTTGCAGTTTTGTTCTCATGCTAACTGAGCAGGACCGCGTGGGTTATTAAAAAAGGGTTGTCAGCCTGGTGAAGGTGGGTGCATTCTCTTTGCTTTAAAAAAACATAGGAGTTTAATCACCTGCTTGTGCAACGACATATTAAAGAACCCAATCTTGAATGTCAGCGCAAGGCTGAAGCTCCTATTAATAATAGTCGCTAGCTAGGAAATTCTTGTGCTGACTTTAATCAGAAATTTTCCATAGTAACCGAGGCTGCCCACGGGTAGCCAGGCAGTGGGGATTTTCATTCCATCATGCACATTTTTTCTGTTCATTGTGGTATGGAGAACATTACTTACAGGAACACATGAGCTGAGTTTTGCTCTCTGCAAGTGCAAATCTTGTTCCTTTTCTCTGGGACAGCTTCTTAAAGACTTTCCTCTTTCAAGGAAGTTGAGTCACCAGTTTCAAAATATGGGCCTGTTGCTTTTAAATCCAGCTCCCCACAACACCAGTTTTTGTGGTGTCTCTTTGTCTTGTGATATCAATTCTGTGAGTAATGAAGACAATGGACAATCAGGGCAGCTCCTTTCCTCTGCAGGTTCTCATTGCACAGAGACATCATTCTCCTGCTCAAGACGTTTGTATGTCTCTACATGATCCTTGTAATAAAATTTGGGCTTTTTAAATCTAAGTTTCAAGGCTGTTCCTAACCTGGCCATAACTCATTTTTGGCTCATCCCATTCCAGCAAGGCCCATGCTGAGTGACTTCTCAGGGCTTCCTTAACAAAATCTCTTTTCTTTGCTCTTACACATTTCTGCTGAACCTAATCCTTTTCATCTAATCGCATCTCCTGTCAGAGCTTTCTTAAGGAATGTACAATAAGGACATTGAGGCTACCTCAGAAGTGCCTTGTATAGCTACCTTGGTTAAAGCATTTAGGGTGTGTGTGTGTGTGTGTGTGTGTGTGTGTGTGTGTGTGTGTGTGATAAACGGCCTTTGAGAATATTCCAAAGAAGATGGCGACTCCTCAGACCTTTGCTACTCCAAGGGAAATTTGCAATACCAGAATCACCTGTGGCTGAAAACACACAGCCCTCTGTATATGTGGGCTCTGAATCAACCAATCCCAGACTGAAAATATTCTAATAAAAATATGCACCTATACTCAACAGCTACAGGCTTTATTCTCTTGTCATTGCTCCCTAAGCAACATAATATAACAATTATTATATAACATTTGGATTATAGTAGGTATTGTAAGTCATCTGGAGATAATGCAAAGTGTACTGGAAGATGCGCACAGGTTATGTGTGAATACCACACCACTATATATAAATGTCATGAGCATTGGCAGGTTTTGATATACACGAAGGGTCATGGAACCAATCCCCAGATATACTGAGTCAGAATCTGTATCTTGATTTTTAGATGAACCCTTTCTGCTTTAAAATTTGAGAAGTACTGGTATAGAAGACCCAACTTTCACAAGGACTATATTTTTTCCTTGCATTGACTAAAAAATAGCATGAAATGATTTTCATTATCACATTCACCCAAGCCTTATCAGGTAAGTCCAGAGCAAGTGTATATTTTTAAAGCCTACTGATGATTAACATGCACATTTAGGCCACAGCCACACTCACCCAATGGTCTTTAAGCTTAAGTTCTTTATCAGAATCCCTCAGAGGCTTGTTATCACATATTGCTGGGCCCAATTCTTGGATTTCTGATTCAGTAGGTCTGTGGTAAGGCTTCAAATTTGTATTTCTGCTAAATGTTAAAGGGATGCTTATACAGCTAGAGTGGGGATCATGCGGCAAGCTATTGCTAACACATAGAAAGTATTTGTCACATGAACACATGAAAGCAAAGATTAGAAAAAAGTTTATAATCAAGAAATGCCTATTGCATAACTAGCCACTCAAAAACATAAAGTGTAAAAACAACAATGTGTCATTTCTTATAACCTTGTGGGTCAACTGGATTCAGCTTCTTCTTCCATGCGGTGGAATCAAGGGCAATTACGAGGCTACCCACTGAAAATCTGTATGGAAATAAAATATCCAAGATGGTCTTGCGTCTTCGAGATAGTTTCTTTCCCTTGAGCAGCCTGGGCCATGCTTTTGAGGAGCATGCAGCTGTCTTTCAAGTGAGGGAGAACAGAGGCTACTGTCCTTTCAAGGCCTGAGTTGAAAGGCCTGAGCTGAAACCCTAACCCCAACTCCTACCCAAGCTCTGAAACATCACTTTGGCTAAAATCTACTAGAGTAAATTAAATCTCAAGGCCAGTCTAGAGGGGAGGTGAGACTCACAAGGTGATGGAAAGAGCAGCAAAATGTTTCTAGCCCACCACAATTAGTACATTGCAGAAGAAACATTTTGAGAGATGATGAGAATTACTAGTTTCCATTAATCTGTCATTTGGCCAGATTAGCAGTGTCTACTACAAATGTCTGTTTCTCTGTATGCTGGACCATTGTGGTTGAGGACTCATCAGTGAGTGTCAGCTGTGCTCAGCATTCTTGAATCCCTGGTGAAGTCATCTTTTATAAGGAACCCAGGCTTTCCTCCTATTTCGTCTATTTTGCCAAAGATGTAAAAGGCTTGGCAGAATCTCTTTGTAGTATGAAACAACACATCCCAGACAGTTTCTACAGGGTTCAAGTGCTGAGGCAGTGAAGGAAGGTCTCTAATTAGTGCAATAAAACACTGTGACAAGTCTTTTTACCCTTGAGCATTAGACATGTTTAAAAAATTATTAGGGGAATGAATGAAAATTGAAATGACTGCAACACAGGACTCTCGCCATGGTCCATTCAATTGGGAGCTGTTATTAGTAGTGACATTATCTTGGTTTTTATTATTTTAATAGGAGTTCACAGAGCCTTTTTTGAAGGCATCATCATACCCAATCCTTTGAAACAACCTATGAGGAGAATTATTGCCCTTATCCTGCAGAGGAGGAAACTGAGTTTCTGAGAATAGAAGTTAAATGACATTGTCCAAGAATGACAGGGAAATAACTGCTAGAATTAAAATCCAGAGCTCCTAGCACAAATCTTCTCCATGATTCTTTTTAAGGAAATGTCTTCCAGAAGAAAAAAAAAAAACTTTATTGAATACCCTGCAATAAATCTAACAGATCCAAAGGACTGCATGTAATTTAGATCAATGTGACTTAAAATATGTGCTCAGCTCAGCAGCAGAACCACTGTGGGAGATTTTCGTAGGTGTGTCAGTTCTCACACCCCAGCCCAAAGCTACTGAATCAGCAAGTGTATTTTAGGGAGATCTCAAGATGATTAGAATGTACCAAAAAGTTTGAGAAGAATTGGTGGAGTTTTGGAGTCTGATAAGCTTTGACACAAGTTGTTTGCTTTGGGCAAGTTAGCCTCTGAGCTGTAGTCTCTATAGCTATAAAACAGTGATTTATAAAAGTACCTGCCTTTCCAAGATGATTGTGAAAATACCACAAGTTAATTGAAAGTTCTTAGCAAACTCTTCATGGTTTATAATAAGTGCTCAGTAAATGTGAGCTACTAGTGTTTTTTAAAAATAATAATCTTTCCAGTCATCCAACCAGATGGCTCATGTTTTCCCCTGTGTTGAGAAAAAAAATCTACATATGTGCAGGTAAACAGAGAGAGAGAGAGAGAGAGAGAGAGAGAGAGAATAAAAAAAGAAAAAGAAAGAAGATAGTAAAGAAAGAAAAGACAATGCCTCCGCCTTGAATGGCTCTTGAAGCAATGAAGATGGGAAAACAGAGCAAAGAGAATCAGACAATCAAGCTTATCCTACAGAATGTCCCCATGGAGCCCATGATGTCCCTGACTAGATGAGCTGTTTGATGAAGTGTCACAAGGAAGAACAGTTCTGGAGCTTGTTAACTAACTGATGAGTCAGGGGCGACGGCAACTGAAGCATGAAAGTGGAAATACATAAACAAAGCTCAATGTGGCTGAGCCTGGAAGGGTACAGTCCCCTTCCATGTCCTCTTCCCTGCCCAACACACACACCAACTAGAACACATTGAAGGACAACAGGCTAAGATTGAGCCCAAATAGGGGAAGGGCAGTGTGAGGGTCAAGACTGCTCTTACTTGAGGCAAGAGGAGATGTCAGAGCCAGAGAAAATGACTAAGCCAAGATCTACAAGGAAATGCTAGGTTCTGTGTGCCTGGGGGCAAGAAAATATTTTCCAAATTGGAATGAGAAGAGGTCAGTTATATCAGGATACATTTCAACAGTTCCGAGTAGACTGGAGAAGACTGAGATTACGAGTGTCATGAGCATTGTAAGCACAGCAAGCTGAGTCAATAATAATAATGTAATAAATAACAACATCAAATGCTTGGTACGTGTTTGTTCCTTTTCTAGTGCTATATTGAAATAACTGAGGCTGAATACTTTGTAAAGAAAAGGGGTTTATTTAACACATAATTTTGTAATAGGTTGCAATTGGAATTCCAGTCTGTCTCTGGTGAGGCCCCCTTGGTATCACAGTAGGTGGTAACATGGCAGATGCTACCATGGTGAGACTGTTTACATGAGAATTAACCAGGGTCCTGTGACAACTACGTTAGTTAATTTCTCCCAAGGTCAATGCCTCCAGTTACCCAATCATCTCCCTCTAGTCTCCACGTCTAAAGATTCTACTACTTCTCAACATCACCACACTGGTGACCAAGGCCCCAAAGTATGAACCCTTGTGGACACACTCAAATCAAAACCAATTTGTGGCAGTATTTGTCAGCACATTCTAGGTATCAAACTCACTTTTTTCTCACAAGAATATGAAATTGATAGTGTCATACAGATGGGACAACTGAAATAAAAACATGAAAATATTTGCCCAATGTCACACAGCTAGTAAGTGGCAAAGCCAGGTAGTTCGGCTCTCATGACAAACTCTACTGTTGTGGAGCAAAATCAGCGACAGATGACACGTAAATAAATGGGCATGACTATACTCCCCTCCTGACTTTTTTTCAACTGCACTGATAATCAGCTAGTCATCAGTGGTTTTTTTTTTTTTGGGGGGGGGGTGGTGTTTGAAGAAAATTGATGTGTGGCTGGACATACTTGGTTAAAGAATGTGGAGAGTAAAAAATTGAGATAATGCATGACCTTGTCTTTGAGAAGCCTCTCTTTCTACAGATGAGTTTACTCTGATCTTATTTAGTCTGAAGTCCAGTCTGCATGGGCCAAACAGTGACTATATAATATCCCGTATCACGCAGCGAGCTGACCCTCTGAGACAGCTGGGTGAAACACTGTCCTGAAGACAGCACGGACGCAGGGTCCACCTTTGGATCAGTATAGGTCAAGGTGGAGAGGCAGGAGATAGTACTGTGGTTGCCATTCTCTTCAATCTAAGCCAATGAAACTATGATGGTGAAAGGCGGACACCATCCTTCCCCCTTCTCATTTCCTCTGTGTCTTGTCTTGTCAACCTTTGCCCCACGTTCAGTCTGGGGCCAGCTTGTCCCATTTTTCTATCTTCCCTCATTTTTTCCATGTACTTTTTCAAGTCTCTGAGTTTATGAAGCTCACAGATCTAGCCCCAAATTAGGAAAAAGCTTTGTCTGAATCTCCATTTCTCCAGTGTGTGCTCAGAAATGACAAGTGTTAGTTTTTCATTGCTATAGCACATACTGAGAAAATCAACTGATACAGCTCAAAGGTTTACTTTGATTCAGAATTTTAGAGATTAAGTCCATGATCAGTTGTCTCTGTTGTGCTGGGCCTGCAGCAGAGCAGTGCATCATGGAGGGAGCGCATGGCAGAGCAAAGCTGCTCACTCATGAGTAAGAAGATAAAGAGGAAGGAATGGGAATCTCACAATCCCCTTCGAGAGCACACTTTCAGTGACCTGTAGACTTTACACTTAACTCTATTTTCGAAGTTTCCGTAGTCTCAGAGTAGTACCAAGCTGCAGACCAAGCCCTTACCACAGATCCAAATTATAGCGCACTGTCTGTCTTTTTAGCCAAGAGGGAAGAGGATCTACCCCGTTCTCCCTAGAAGGGATGGGCACCTTTAATATTTCGCAGCTTTCTGCAGGTCACATGACCACACCTACCCAAGTTCAAGGGTGTAGGGCATGGCAAAAGAAGTTAGTGAGCTCTAGTGGCTTCTAAATGGATGCTCACATTAGTTTTGATGAACAGATAAAGTAAATCAAAGAACAAAGGTCAAATAATGTGTCCAAGGTCAAATAAGTGATTAACATAGGAATCAAACTTGGCCTTTTTGAATTAGGAAAGGTATTTGTCAATTTTTCAGTATAAAGATCAGAGACCACTCAAGAGGCTGAGGTAGGAGGATTGTCATGAGTTTGAGGCCAGCTTGAGTCCCCTGGTAAATTCAGGACCAGCCTGGACTGTAGGGTGAGACCCTGTCTCAAAAAAAAAAAAAAAAAAATTATGCTGTGTTGCCTCTACTGAAATCAACTCTACTGTTATAGGGCAAAATGAACCACAGATACTATGTAAATAAATAGTCCTGGCTGTACTCCAGTGAAACTTTATTTATAAAAATATGAGGCTGGCTGGACCATCGTGGCTAGTGGGCTGTGATGTGCTGATCCGCAATTAAGAATTCTTATTGTGACTTCAAGGTTATCCTGAGTTCGGAAAATTGTTAGATGGTGAATAAGTATTAAATGAAGTCATTTTCTACAAAATATCTGCTACAATATTACCTCCCTAATTTGTCAGAGTTAAATGATTTCACAGCCTTTAATGGGTCACTGAGCTGGTTACCAGCCAAGGTCAAGGGTAACCAGCTTCTCACTGAGGCCTAGCTAATTATTACTATGCAAGTTTAAAGGGAATGGCAGGCAAGTAATTTTCATACTAAAAATGACGACAGGAACCTTACCAAGGACTAAGCAAGCCACTATTAAACCCCCATTAGATGTGTGGGGTCATTTCTAATGGCACATTCACCAATGGGACAATTGTTCTGCTGGCCTGTGCTAACCAGCAATTGAAATCAATGAGAAGCTTTGGGCACCAGAGCAGGTTTTTTTCTGGGCCACCTAACCCAGACCTTGTTTTTCCAGCTGACACTCTGCCTGTGTCAGCTAATTCCTGCTTTGGAAAATGCATTCCAGAGCTAATAAAGACTTTAAAGTCACACTCTTTTCTCACCATATTGAAAACTCAAATGATTTTGCACATTCGTAAGCTGAGCAAAAAATTCTAGGGTAGCTCAGAAATTGCTACAAAATCTGGATTTCCCACTGGGAGGACAAGGCCAGGGTTTGTTTGTGGACTCATTGCTCCTAAATGATTCACGTTCTGCAACAGGGTGTGATTGAAGGAGAATGTAGAGCCAGCAGTCCTACGGGTACACGTGCACGCTGGAAAATCTGTGAGGCTGAATCTGTGTTCTCCAAGTACCTCCCTGCTGAGGGAAGCTGGGCGTGCTGCCGCCCCTCACTGAGCCTCGATATCTATGGTTGGAAAATGGCAACAATGAGGCTAATGTCCCAGTGCTGTTGGGGGAAGGGGGCATGTGCAAGTGTCTGAAGTCCATTTGTGAATGGCAGCTGGCATAGAAGCAGGAAGGCCTAGGGTTTAACCAAGCCAGAAATAGCTGGGAAAGCTGGCAGAATCTAACCCAAGCTGGGCTCCCCGGTGCTAATTAAGAATTAATCAGAAGAAACAATGACCAAGTGGAACAATTAGCAGAATGAGCTAATGGAACCTGCCCACCATGAGCTTTGGTCATGTTGGAGTGGCATCCAGTCCGCCCGGGCTGGTCCACATGTGTTTGGAAGGGGAGGGCCAAGTGGGAGCAGAGGAGGAGGAGCCTGACTTCAGCTTCTACTATAGCCACCACCAGTTCTCAGGAGTGCTGAGCTCTCCAGGGACCTGGTTGAGACCTGTGGGTGTGTCCAGTAGGGCAGAGAAGAGGCACATTGATCTGGGCTCCAGATCCTCAGTGGCAGAACTGCAAGCAGAGGACCAGAACTTATACCTTCTGGGAGCTTTAGAAGCACAGATTGATCATTGAGCTTATTAAGACTTTATTCTTTCTATTTTCTTATTAAGACAACTGAGACCCAGTGATGGATGGTTAGTGCCTTGCCTAAAGTCATCTAGACAGCAGGATGGTGGTCAGGCTAGGAATCAAACTCAGTTTCATTCTATCTACCAATCTATCTACTGGACATCTCTAAAAATAGGGCAGGTGTGGGATTGTAGCAGCCATACTTAGCACAAGCAAGGCCCTAGCTTTCATCCCAGTGTCACAAAGAAAAGAACAAAAAGTCAGGTACCGGGGCTACTTGTACAGAAAAGAAACAGTGAAAATTCAAGGAAGAAAATTTCTAAAATTCTGAGCTACAACTAAGGAAAAGTCTTTCCCCATGGTAATATTCACACTGAAAGAAGAGATTTTCCCATTCCTTCCAACCTCAGAGTACATTCCCTACCCGTGGAGAAGGACTACCTCCTGATCCAAAAGATAGATCTCAAAAACTATTTTTTCCTGACTTTTTTGGTAGGGAATTTCCACCTCCTGGCCCTGCCATTACCTGGCTGTATGTCCTTGGACAAGCCAGTTTCCCTCTCTGAGCTCTGGCTGTCATCACCCTCTTACCCCTGCCCTCCCTGCCCCCGGCCCAGCACAAAACGGTAGTAGAATTGTGAATCTATTAAAGAGTCAGATGAATGTAAGGCTTAGGTCAAGACAGCAGATTGAGGCAGAGCAGTCCCTGCCCAGAGCCAGTGCGTCTCCTTTCCTTAGAAAGGGTAAAGGAAAAGACTCCCAGCAGCCATTCTGCAGAGCCTAGAACCCCCTTCTTATTTTAACAACCTCCCTGTCAACAGCCCCAGGGGGAACAAACTCTCCCCCTCTGCAATCTGCAGCCAGTTGCATTCCAGGCAACCTTGCCGATCATTAGCTGCACAGTCTTGTTTATCCTGCCCCAACCTGGAGTTTGGCCTCTTACAAAATCCCAGCTACCAAAGGAGAGCTGGCTGGGCCAAAACTGCTTGGTGAAGACAGGAAGCTTCCCAGAAGGTGTTTGAGAGTGTGTGTTAACCAGACACGGGGCCAGGGCTGCCCCCAGACCTAGGCCCAAGTCCCAGTTGCACTTTCTGTGGACACTGAGCTGAGAGTCTGAGGTGTGGCCTGACGCTTACTCGGGACATCTCTTCCCAGATACGGACAGCTCTCTAGCTCTAGCCAGAGGTCAGGTCTTCACTGCCAACGTGGGCAGCAACATTGCTTTCCGACTGTTGCCTTGTGCAAGGATTAGCATTGCTTTGGCGCCTTCTGGGTGGCGAGGATTTCTTGATTTCTCTGGTAAGGCATTAGAGAAGCTCAAGTTGGACTTTTGATCAGTTAAGTTCCTTGCCAGGCACCACATAGCTAGGATAGAAGTTCCGAGGGGCAGGTAGCTGGTGCTTGCATCTGCTAATGCACCTCCTCGCATCTGCCATTTCTAGGGGTAGGAAAGCCAGTAGCTTCTCAGTATGAACCAGAAAACTCAATCATAAAACCATACCCTTCTGGTAAAAATCAAAGAGGAACATGAGATCATGTGGGTCAGTCAGATACTGTTTTAAGCACTTTACATCCTATAGATACGTTTGTATCTTGTACACTTGCCTGGATGTTTGTGCCCCTCAAATTTGTATGTCGAAACCCTAACCTTTAGTGTGACGGTGTTAAGAGATAGAGGCCTTTGGGAACTCGTTAGATCATGAGGCGCAGCCCTCATAAAATGGACTCCAGAGAGCTAACTTACCCTGTTTCCAGCTTGCAGGGCCACAGTCAGCAGACTGTAACTTGAAAGAAGGCACAGTCAAGCTGGCACCCTGACCTGAGGCTTCCAACTCTGTGAGAAATCAACTTTTGTTGTCTGCAAGTGACTCCACCTGCGGTGGCTGAATCAGACACCTTTGTGAAAAGAATTAGGTATTTCTCAGTAACTAAATGACGGAGATTCTCATTTTACAGATAAAGAAGCCAAGACCCAGCACAGGAATCACACAGGTAATGGAAATGCCAGGACTCTGTCTCCAAATCTACCCTCTCACTCACTCAGCTGGCGAGGCAGCAACCCTTCCACTCTTCTACCAAACGGCTAGTTAGGACTTTTGGTTTGAATGTCACCCGCCATTCTCTCCTCCACTCCGCTACCAGTGTCATTTCAATAATCAAATCAGGTCAAGCTGCTTCTAGTAGCTTCTAAATCATTCTCTGTATCCCACAGGAGCAGGCCAAATGGTTGGCCAGCCACTAGGTTTGTTCCGCCTCCCCTAAAGAGCTCAACTATACACATGTAGGCACGCGTGAGTGTGCACATGCAGACACACACACACACACACGGGACCCACCCTGGCAGAAAGACAGACCAGACCATTTAAAATTTCTAAAAACTATAAGCTTTCTAGGGCAGCACTACCCATATGTAAAGTGTAAGCTACATATGGAATTTAAATTTTTCTAGCAGCCATGTGAAGAAACTAAAAAGAAATGTTTGAAAATAATTTAATTGCATAGTCCATATATTTATAATATTAGCACTTCAACATGTAATCAATACAAAGCAAGTTCTAAGTGAATTTCTTGGTGTTGTTCAAAAATCTGGCAATCGGATATGTATTTTACTCTTATGAGGCATCTTAACTTGTAATAACCGCATGTCCCTAGTGGCTGGAGCTTTGAGCAGTACAACTTTAGAACGCGGCTAAAGCAAATGTAGGAAATCATCATATTTCTATTTAATTACTATTTGGGCTAAGTAGTTGAACTTGCTCAGGGTCAGAGGCAACAAGAAGATGCTGCTCTCTCCGAGGATACCTTCAGGATTGCACAAGTAGAGACTTCATGCACTTCAGGAAAAGGCAATCTGTTGGGGGATTTAAATCTCATTGCCTTCTGACGTTAGATCCTTGTTCAGAGCACAGCCTGTGCAACTGTCCTCCAAGTCCTGCTGAAGAACAAGGTATCGAGTTCTGGGCACACATGGATCCAGGCAAGACACACAATCGTGTAACTTCTCCACTGGAGCTTCCATTGTTTTATTTTGTTTTGTTTATTTTTCCCCTCTACTCTCTTTCTTTTCTTTTTTGCTCTATTCACTGCCCTATGGCAAGTATTATTTGCCCTGGGCCTCTTCAGCAATAAAGTAGATTCAAAGTTCTCAAGGTAGTTCTAGAACTGCAGCATTAGCAACAGCAGCAGCACCCTCCCTATCAGAAATGCAGTCTCAGGCTGGTAGAAATAGAAATTCTAGAGATGGGGCCCAAGGATGGGAGTTCAACTAGCCTTCTAGGGGATGCCAATGTGGTCTAGCCTCAGGGCAGTCAGCACCTGAATGCCTTTCACTGAGACTGTTCTGGGAACAGTCACTTTCTAAGTGACCAACACCCAGCCTATGAAGCCGCCATAACCATTCCACGTCACAGAAAAGGAGGCTGAGGTATGGAGTTGAGTGACATGGCCAGGCACACAGCTGGCATGTGGCAGGGCAGGAACAGAAGCTGGGCCCACCACTCTTGGCTCTGGAGCCCATGGTTGCAAGCACTTAGCCATGCGACTTTCTCTTTTATAACAAAGGTAAAACTTCAGCCTTCAAATCTACTGCCTCACTCTCACATGCATTCTAGATCGGGTCCTAATCAGTGCCCGGCCCCCACCAGGCCCTGGACTATGAAGACAACTAAGACACCAGGCACGGTGATGCAGGCCTATAATCCCAACGTTCCAGAGGCTGAGGCAGGTGGAGTACTGTGAGTTTAATACTAGTCTGGACTACACAGGGAAATCCTGTCTCAAAAAAAAAAAAAAAAAAAGACAACTAATATTTGATTCTCAATTCTCAATGATCTCATGGAACAGTCTATTTGGGCCCCAGAGAAGTGCAGAGAACCAGGAACAGTCTGGGCATGGATTAAGGAGACGCTAGGTCAGTGGTATAATTGGGTGTTAGAACGGGCAGATTTTCTTACTAGCAGCATGTGTTGGGTATTTCAGGGTGGCATCGATTATGGTTCAGCACCACCACTTCCTTCCCTTACGACTATTTCTTTATTGTTTATTTTCCTGGATACAGAATTCGCATTTCATTGTTTTGGTTTCTAACTTGGCCTCGCTTTATGTACCTGTCAGCTAAACTCTGACAGGATAAAGCAGGGTAGTTTCTTCATGTTCCCTCCTGTAGGGGTGAGGCAGTCATGATACCGAGGGGAAATGGAAAGGATGATGTATGCGATTCTGTGGGGTAGGATATCCGTGCAACCCAGGTGTCCAGTATTGTACCTGTGAGGAACATCTTTGATATTTACACGGAACTGCACAGCTGGCCCAGAAGTTTATTTTCCTTGTTTCTGACAAGAAGTCTAGGATGGTAGCGAGGGCCTCAGCTCACCTGTTGCTGAAGTCCTCTGTTCTAGCTGTTTCTCCCTGGTCCTATTCACGCTAGTCTTTCTCACTGATTCAGTGTCTCTTGCTGCGGTTCCTGAAAATTTACAGATACCACATACACACTGCATACCACGTGGGCTCATTTAGCCAAATGCTTCCTTTTACAAAAGCTCTACAGTTGTCGCTGCACCCGCTGGATGTGGCCTTGTACAGCCCTCCTCAGCTGCACAGCCTGCTTCCCATACTCGGGGAAACAAGCCACGAGCTCTCCTTCTCTTCCCCTCCATCTATTTCCCCCAAGATTTTCCTGACGTTTCTTTCCAGCATACCTTTCTCCAGAGTCCCACCCACCCACCCACGCTAGGAAATCCAGCTTCCTGTGTGCTTGGCCCCTTCATTTTCCCTTCAGAGAAACTTCAGGGGAACAGAAGGAGCAAGGACCCCATCTTCACTTCCTCTCATCTCAGGGCTTCCTCCAAGCTGACCTTTTTCCTCTATCCTGAGGTAGCCTTTGCTTTGTTCTATCCCCGAGGTACAATAAACAGCTACTATTCTTTGAATGCATCTCCAAAAACATCAAGTGAAGAAAATTTAATCCTCAAAGTAATATGTTAATGATATTTGGGGACAGGGCCTTTGGGAGGTAATTTGGATTTGAGTCATAAGGGAGGGCCCCCCAGGATGGTATTAGCGGCTTGATAAGTAGAGGGAGAGTGAGCTAGTAGAGAAGAGTGAGCTAGCCCACTTCCTCTGTCTCACCATGTGATTTTCTGTCATGTTACAGTGAAATGCGAAGGTTCTCATCAGATGCGAGACAGAGGCTGGCTCCAAGCTCTTGGACTTCCTGGCCTCCAGACCTGCGATCCAAGCAAACATTTGTTCTTTATGATTACCTGCTTTCTGGTATTTTGTAATAACAACAAACATATTAAGACAATAAACTATAAGAATGCAACAAATTGAGCAACTTGCCTATCAATGCTGGAAGATCCCTTAATGATTCTGGTTTCAATTGCTTTTCTAAACCCTTTGAAGTGCTTGGGCAGAGCAAAGGACCCATTTAACAGCCATCACCCTCCTGACAAAACAGTCAGGGTTGGAAATGACAGTGTTTTCTCTTGTTCCACTTGACAGTGATTACTACAATATTAATTACACACTTAGTCAGCTGGAGAACAGAAGTAAGCTATAAACAATGCAATTAAGAAATGCAATTAGTGTCAGGACAAAGAGTCCCTGGCCTTCCTGTGCTCCAGCAAGACAGACAGACCCCTGACTGTTTCCCACATAAACCCCTTCCAAGCCCTGTGGCTGCAGAATGTTCTGCCTTCATCTGCCCAAGTAGCTATGATATTTCCCCTAATAAACAACATCAAATAAATGCAAGTGAAAACAAAATTGAACATTTTACAGTTTTGAACAAAATACCTAAAATTATAATGTTCTGTGTATGAATCTTTGACAACAACTTGGCAGTGAGTTACAAGAACTGTTTTGTATAATGTTCATAGCCTTTGACCTGAAATGTATCCCACTGAAGTAATTTCTGAGGGGAAGATAAGCATATGCATATTCATTGTAGCAATATCTCTAATAGCCCCAAATGAATGACTAACAATCAAATGACAAGGGGCAGATGAAAGAAAACACAGAAACTCAAATCCGTGTATATTAGGCAGTCAGTAAAAATGATGAGATGTTTATAATTTGATATTTAGTTAAGAAGGCAGAATATCAAATAGTTTTTCTACTATTTTGTTTGTTTTCTACTTTGTTGTCAAAAATGGCAATAATACCAAGATTGATATACAGACTCAGCACTATTCCTAAAAAATACCAACAACTTTTTCCATAAGACTTGAAAAATCAACCCTAAAATTCATATGAAACCAAAAGAGACCCAGAATAGCCAGAATAATCCTGAGTAACAAGAAAAAACAGGTGGCATTACAATTCCAGACACCAAGTTATATTACAAAGCAAAAGTGATAAAAGTCATATGGTACTGGCGCAAAAACAGACTGGTTAAGCAATGCAATAGATTTGAGGAGGCAGAGACAACCTCAGATACCCTCAACTACCTGATTTTTTATAAAGGGGTCAAAAATATACACTGGAAAAGTATAGTCTCTTCAACAAATGCTGCTGGAAGAATTGTTTATCCACGTACAGAAGAATGAATCTAGACACCCACCTATCGCTATGTGCCAAAAATCAGGGTGGATCAAAGAACTAGACATCAAAACTGAAACACTGTTCCTTCTGGAGGACAAAATGGGTAAATTCCTTGAAGATGTAGGCGTGGACGGGAACTTTTTAAATAAGTCACCTGATGCCAAAGAAATAGCCCCCAGAAGCAACAAACGGGATTACATCAAATTTAAACATTTCTGCATGATGAAGGAAACTATTAACAGAGCTAAGTGAGAGCCAACAAAATGGGAAAAAGTGTTACCACCTCTACCTTGGACAGAAAGCTAACAACCAAATTATACAAGGAACTAAAGAAAAACAAAACACTCAAAATCAAAGACCCGATTTAAAAATGGGCAACTGAAATGCATAGACAGTTTTCAGATGAAGAAGCACAAATGGAAAAAAAGTGTTCAACATCCATAGCCCTTGGAGAAATACGAATCAAAACATCACTAAGATACTGTCTTACCCCAGTGAGAATGGCTTATACCAAGAACTCAAGCAGCAACAGATGATGGCGCAGTTGAGGGGAAAAGGACCCCTTTTACATTGCTGGTGGGACTGTTAACCAGTACAACCACTACTAAAAGCAGTATGGAAATTCCTCAAAAAGCTTAAAATAAATATTCTATTTGATTCAGCACTGCCTCTTTTGGGTATCTTTCCCAAAGAGTTCAAAGCAACATATGACAGAGACATGAATACCTATGTTTATAGCAGCACAACTAACAGTAGCTAAATTATAGGAAATGCCCAATATCCATCAACAGACCAATGCATATAAAAATATGGTATTTGTGCACAATGCAGTACCAATCTTCCATAAAGACAGACAGATTTGAGGCTTTTGTAGGTAAGTGGATGCAACTTGAGACCATCATGCTCAGTGAAATGAATCAGACTAAGAAGGTTAAATATCATGTGGTTTCTCTATTATGAGAAACCCAGAGAACAAGGAATTTATAGAATAAAATGGGTGACATATCAGGAGTTAGAAGGGACAGGAGAGTCACAAAGGGGTAAGGGAAAGGATTGTAATGATGTCACAATATGTATGTTCACAAAATTCTGACACTCAATGTAACTGTTGCATGTCACATATATAAACCAATAAAAATGAGGAAAAATACAAAACATGCTCGTTGTCTGTGCACAAATCCAAGTTTGAGTGCATTTTTGTAAGATACACACTCAGTCACATCCTTTGTCACCTGGCACTTAATAAAAGTTTAAGAAGCATTGTTGAAATAAAGAGCCAATGGCAATGGTGTCAGGTATCATCCAATGAGCATCTGCGGTGCTAGGCATTGTGGTTGGCATTTGTTGTGTGTTGTTTCACATGACTTTATTCTGAAATCATTCTATGAAGTTGATACTATGATTATCCCATTTGTACAGTTGAAAACTGAAGCTCAAAGAAGTTGTCACAAGTCTAAGGTCATGCATTTGTGCCGGAGGGCAAAGAGACAAGGGTCAAATCAAAGTCTGTCTGACTTCAGACCCAGTGCTCTGTTCACTTCGTGGTATGCATGTGTGACTGTGTGTATGGGTGCACATGTGCCTATGATCGTACAGATAGGAAGAAAACACAGAAAATATAAATGACTGATTCGTTTGTCTGCGTAAGAATAGATGGTGGGAAGGTCATTTTTTTTTCCTGTGTCACATGTCTTCAAATATTAAGGTGGGTTGAAAGGAAAGAGTCTGCCCAGGATCCAAGTCCTACTCCGGTTGCGTTGTGGTAGCCGACTCATCTTAAGGGGAGTCAACCCGTGTTGTCCAGCTGCTTCCTCCTCTGTCTTCCTGTCAGGGTCCAAGGAACATTCAATGCCAGAGACAAGGTCGTGTGTGACATCTGTTTGTGGAGCAGAAAGTACCTGTGCTGGTTTAGTGTGCTGCTAACCCATCTCGGCCTGCCTGGTCCCCAGCATGGAGACATGTATGCTGGCTCCCCATTCTCCTTCTGCCTTGGGTGGAAGCTGCACAAGTGACATTCTAGGTTTCATCCTATTGTAGAAATGCATGTCCTCGATTGAGGGACGCGGTAGGAAGGCGTGGATGAAAGCACACGCCGTGCCCGCCATATCCATGGAAACCCTCAGATTCAGAAGCCTGATATTGTCTCTAAATGGACTGAGATATTTGTCTCACTGTTTAAACTTGTATCTCATAACTGTATCACTCTGCCTATGTGATGTGAATTAATATTTTAATAATTCCTGTAATTATCTCATAAGTGGTATATAATTATATTACTTTCTAATTTTTTTCAACGTTGAAAGCATAAATTTGGTAAATGTTTAAAAACATATTTCAATTTTCCTCAATTTTGTTTCAGCATGTTTTCACTTTTAAAAATATACCTTAAAAAATTGAAAAAAAAAAATGGTGTGGCTTGGGCCCCTTCTCTTCCCTGAGAAACTTAGGCTGCAGGTGTCTGAGTCTAATCGAGAAGCCTGACCTCATCGTGGAATGTTCAGCGTACCTGGAAACAGAGCATATTCTTCACACGAAAACAAAACAACAGTGAAAAACAAGCAGAGAATAAGATGAAAAGAAGCAAAATCTAGGTATTGAAAGGTTAGTGGGGAACTTCAGTTTTAAAGTGAACATCAGTCCTCACTTTAAGCTCCACAAAATTATAGTGGAACTA
Source organism: Ctenodactylus gundi (assembly GCA_004027205.1). Taxonomy (NCBI): domain Eukaryota; kingdom Metazoa; phylum Chordata; class Mammalia; order Rodentia; family Ctenodactylidae; genus Ctenodactylus; species Ctenodactylus gundi. The sequence continues at coordinate 284,963 of PVKB01000654.1, forward strand.
ATAATAAGTTTTTTAAGGTGGGGGAAGGAAGCTAAGTTTACAAAGACAAAACAGACTTAGATAATTAATTTTTTTTGAAAAAGGAACCTCCTGTGCCACCTGAAGAAAGCTTTAACATAAACCCACAAGAGAGAAGCCAGAAAATTGAACCTAAGATGTGTTAGGAGAAAGAGCAAAAAAGAGAAAAAGAAACAGAGAGAGAAGGAGGAAGGGAGGGAAGAAGAAAGAAAAGAAGGAAAGAAAGAAGGAAGGAAAAGAAGATAAATTGTCATGTTGATTAATGAGATCCACATTGGCTCCTAGGAGAATAACTCCCACAAGGAGGCTGGAGAATTCCTTTGGAGAAATTCTTTGTAGGGAAACTGACCAGATCAACATAATAACCAGTTCACTTTCTTTTTTAATAATGGAGCTCACCAGGCTTCCACATAGCTGTCTATTTTGTAGATAGAGAACACCAGCCAGTGTCACTAAGAAATCAAACAAAATCTTCGCAACAAAATAAACAGACAAAAAAATAAAATTAAAGGTGACAGAGACAATGCTGGGGACAGAAAAAAAAATTCTCAGGAACAAGAAGAGCAAAAATGCCACACCCAGAAAGAGAAGATTGGGTACCCTGTCCCTAAGATAAAAATGGGAGACTGTAAAATTGAAAGATCAGAGAATAAGAAAGAGCTCTGATCGCAAAAACATGAAATACAACAGAGATTCTAAAAAATTTTCGGTCTCCCACAGTCTAGGGAGGGTGACACATTGGGAAATTAAGTAACACGGTTGGAACTGCAATGACTCCTGTTCCCACCAATAAGTATATGGTAAAGATACATTTGAAAACCGTTGGGATGGCTGCTAAGTTAAGTCATAGTATTTGTTGCACACTTAATTTTACAGCAATCCTGATATATATAAATTATGATTTTCATTTTATACATAGAATCTTTTAAAAGTATGTTATTATGTCTGACCATATGAAATAGTCAACTACGTAGTTCTGGAATGGTAGAATGCCAGCAATTTGAATGTTTCAAACTGATTTACAGCCCAAGGCTGCACTGCAATTTTTTGGCAAAAGATATGAAATGTTGGAGGGTCAATCATCGTCACCTGGGGCCTTGAATGTGTTGTGTTTTCACATTACCCTTGAATTGAAAAGGAAGAAAATACATATTCTTCTTAGTGGTTGTTGGGTTCCTCTTTCCTAGGCTGCCTGTGGTCAGTTTGCAGCAAAACCATACCTCAATGAGTGTGTGTGTGTGTGTGTGTGTGTGTGTGTGTGTGTGTGTGTGTGTACGCACATGTGTGTGTGTTGTAGGGGAAGAAATCAAGTTTCTGTACCACCCCAAACCACCAAACAGCAGAATGTGAGTGTTGGTGGCTGTGTGGGATGGGAACAGAAGTTTCGATGAAGATCATTTGTTAGGCTGACTCTGTATGTGGGAGTAGCTCTTCATAGAAAAGCAGAATTCCTTAGGCTTCAGGCAGAAAAAAAAAACTTTATTTTTAAAAAATGGTTACTCTTACAAAACACTGTCTTGAGGACCTCCATCCCTACCCTATGGAATGAAATTTGTGAAGGTAGAAACTCAGGTTCAATTTGTCTTACAGAATAACAAATCTTCCTGAGGAACTTAGAACCTCAAAAACTGTTTCATTTCCATAGTTAAAATTTCTAGTCTGGATAATTGGAAAAACTTTAAATTGAATTGAAAGTGAAGACATAAATCCTCCCACTTAACCCATCCAGTCATGGCTGGCTTGGGGCAGAAGAGGTGCATGTGAGTCAGTGAGAAAGGACTTGTTTTTCTCTTCTCCCACTCCTTAGGCCTCTCTGGCTCTTCCAGATAATGTGGAGGGTGGAGTTGAAAAGACCTGATCTCGGCACCCCTGGACCTTAACGTTGTTTTTTCTGGCTTCTGTAGAGGCTTAAGTCCGACTGTCTTGTGAATACTCCTTAGGTTCTTGGAGACTCTTGTCTGTAAGGAATCTCCCAACTGCAACTCCTGTAAAGCAGGGGTTGACCCTGCTGTCTGGTTGTGTGCCTTGTAGATTCCTTCTGAGATTACTGCACCTGGGTGGACTTTCGGGGGAAAACCTCCAGCCATGCGCATGCTGCACCTAAGCAGGAAAGATGCTTATGCATTCTCTGCCCAGCCAGGGCTAGACCATCCGCCATTTCCAGAATATTGCCTCCTCTCTTCCGGCTGGCTGAACAGTGAACCAGCCCAGCCTCTTCCTGCCTGATGCTTCCTGTGTGAGGAGCAATCATCATCCTCCCTTCAGATCCCCCCATGTTTACCCTTGGTCCTAGGGGTTCAGGAAAAGCTCTCCAAGAGGATGAGAAGGATGAGAAGAATGTCCTACCTTGAGGTGAGGATGAGAAAACAATGTCAAAGCAGTCCAACAATATTCCGAGAATATCTTTCTTCTGAGCTTCTATTTCACTTACCAGTGTGTAGCATGGCTCAAAATTTTCCTTTTTAAGGATGGAATATTTCAATGTGTGTATAGATTGCATTCTGCCTATGGCCTCATTCCCAGCAGAGTACTTGAGTTACTTCCACCTCTAGCTATTGTGAATAAACCTGCTACGTACATGAATGTACAAGTAACTCTTTCAATACTTTCAAAACCAAATTTGGCTTTCAATACTTTATACCCTCAGAGCTAGGATTCATTCCTCACCTTTGGAAGTCCCACTTAGGAGGAGCAGCTTCTCACTTTACAATGGCCGCTCCATTTATTGTTTATTTTTTGTTTCTTGGAATCTCAAAAGGGGCAGAAGGTCCCATTGTAGTGTGTTGCTCTATAAATCTGCTCTAGTGCAAAAATATGTTTGACGGGTGTGCACAATGTACGAAGGTACTTGTGTGTGGTCTATGCATGCCTGTGGAGTGCATATGGGCTGGATGCACCTGTGTGTGTAGTGTGTAGACGTGATCACTGCAGATACATGCACTATATGTGTTTGCGGGTTTTCAAAGGCTGTATTTGTGCTGTACACACACACACTGAGCTTATGTATTAACTCCAAACTATCCATTTTCCCAAAGACTCCACTAACTCCAAGGCACAGTGCTCTCCCCGTAGCCTCTCAGGCGTCTCTGATTAGTGGTGGGAGGGAGAAGTGGTGGAAAGCATGGGCCCTCAACAGCCTGGGAAGAGAGAGGTACCCACTCTGTGTGGAGTGGCAGGGGCACGGTGAGGGAAAGACGTTTGCAGGGGCCTTTGAGTGGGACAAGACACTGATCTCTCCCTCCCGCACAGAGTAGTCTCAGAACAATGATCAGGCTTGGCAGCAAAGCAAACCACCTCTCTCCTGGCTTCACCTCTTAGCTGAATACAAGGAGAGAGAGAGAGAGAGAGAGAGAGAGAGAGAGAGAGAGAGAGAGAGAGAGAGAGAGAGATTCCTGCCAAGTGTATCACATTTGTGAGTCAAGGTCATTTCTCCCATCCTGTACACGAGCCACTCAAGCAACCCATGTGAGACTTAACGTGCTTGCCTTGTGACTCACTCCGTCTCCTGTCAGTGATGTCACAGGGCAATTACAGGCAGTGTACTGAGGTCATTGTGTGTGTGTGTGTGTGTGTGTATGTGTGTGTGTGTGTGTGTGTGTGTGTGTGTGTGTGTGTTTTCAGGATTTCAGGGGGGAAATGGGGGTGAATATGAGTGTACTGGAATGTGTCTTTCTGGGTTGCCAGGGGACTAATTCTATGGTAACATACAGAAAGCTGGGAACTGGTGAAACGCTGCCAGCTGCCAGAGCCAGCTTGCGACAGCACAGAGAGGAGAAATCCCAGCTTAGTAGGCTAGGCGGGGGAGGTTTGCTCGCTGCTTGCTGCAAATTTGCTCATCACTGTGCTGCACGTGACCAGCAAAGCCAGCCTCCCTGAAATGAGCATTTGCACTCACAGTGCCCTTCCCAGTAGATCGGGAGCCTGCTCTGGCACCCTGGATAAACAGCAGACCTGTTGGTAAAGGTGATAGCTGCAGATCTAGCTGTTGGATGGGGTCTTGAGGGGACTATGGCAGACAGGGGGAACGACTCGGTTTTCCAGTGAGTTCCAGGTCGTGGTGCAATCGGTGTAGAGTTACCTGGTGAACTTACTCTCACCAGTGGCCTGGAGGCAATTGCTGTAGTCATGTCTTTTCCCAGAGGAAAGACTCAGTGCTATAGATTCCAGCTGTACACACACTCGCACATCCTGGACCCTATGGGTTGCAGCCTCTTTGCAGATAGTAAACTGCCCACTCTCAAGTTCATGGACTCCATGACACATCCCAACAAGAGCCCATTGCATGCTTGACACTGAGTTTGATGATAGAGCAGCAGGGCCAGGCAACGTCCTGGCCCAACCTCCTTGTAGATCTGCCACTTTGCGGAGGTGATTGAACAATGGCAAATGTTAATAAGTGAGATGTGTGGTGTACCAGAGAGTGACAGAAGCTACAGACCGAAGTGTAACAGGGTAAGGGGTAGAGAGCTTGGTGGGGACTGTTGGGATACGACTGTAAAAGGAGGCAGGACTCTCTAATCATACGGCCTGTGAATAGAAGCATGAAAGAATGAAGGGAACATTCTAAAGATGTATCAAGGGGAAGGGTTTGGGCAGAGGAAGCGTAAAGACTCTGGGGTAAAATCTGCTAAATTTATTCAAAGAACTTCAGAAAGTTGGAGTTGAGGGGTCCAGGGAAGGAAGTTAAAGTCACGGAGGAATCACCACCAGATTATGCAGATGAGGTAGGCACTGTAAGAACTTCGCTTTTACTGGAATTGAAAGAAGAGGCCTGTACGGTTTTTATTTTTCGCATGTTTATTAACATATATACATATGCAATATGTAATTATTATATTGAGCTTGAGTATTTTGTGCACATAAATACCATGTCAAAATTACAATCATTTCCCCTCCCTATTTTTGGTTTTCCCCCCATCCTCCCCCTCCCCCCAACTCCCACTATCACACCATTTGGTTCTATAAAATGTCTGTATTCTGGATTTATCATAAACCACGTGATGTTTAATCTTCTGCGTTTGACTCACTTCACTAGGGATGATGGTATCAAGTTGTAGGGTTTTTAATTGAATAAACAACATGGTCTTATTTATATTTTCAGAGGACCACCATGATTGCTGTTTTGAGAATACGTTGGTGAGAGACAGACTTAAGAGGAAATTCAGGAAAGCTACTCACCAGCAATAACAATAATCCAAATGCAAGGGGGAGGGGTTTGGGGTAAGATGGAAGCAGGGAAACAGAGTGGGTAGATTCTGGATATATTTTGAAGGTTGAGCAGATGGAGTTTACAGATATATTGAATGTGGGATGTGAGAGAAAGAGAAAAGTGAAGGATGACTCCAAGGCTTTTGGTCTAAATTATTGGAAGTGAAATTGCTGTGTATTGAGATGGAAAGTTCACTTTGGGTGTGTTAAATTGAATCTCTTCAATTATTCATTAAAATGTTGAGTTGGCATCTATGTGGAGGCATCAAATGGAAAGAGGACATTGAGCATTGGTTTCAGGGGCAAGGTCCAGGGTGAGGACACACATTTAGGAGCCATTGATGGACTCATGATATATGAAGCCATGAGTAGAGGTGAAGTCTCCTAGGGAGTCAGTATAGACACAAAAGACGAGAGATGGTTTGACATGCGGGGCACACCTGTCATCTCAGCTACCTGGAAGGCTGACCCAAGAGGGCAGCAAATTCAAGACGAGCCTGAGAAACTTACCCAGCATCTGCTTTGAAATAAAAATTAAAAGGGCAGGGGTGTAGTTCATTGGCAGAGGGCTTGCCTAGTATGTGCAGGGTTCAATCCCCAGTAACAAAAAAGAGAGACATAGGAAGAGAGAGGCAGGGAGGAGAAAAGAAGGGAAGGGAAGGGAAGGGAAGGGAAGGGAAGGGAAGGGAAGGGAAGGGAAGGGAAGGGAAGGGAAGAGAAGGGAAGGGAAGGGAAGGGAAGGGAGTGGTGAGGGAAGACAAATAAGTACTATTATTATTCTCCTTTTATAGATGAGAGAACTGAGGATGAGGGAGGTGGCCTACTTTGCCCACGGTATGCTGCTTACAACCATTGGCTTGAGTCCCATCAGCCCTGCCAATGCCTTGATCTGTGCTGGGCTCTGACTCTTGGAGCCTTGTGCCTTTATCTCCTCTGGTGAGCTAGGTAGATCAGGCACAGGCACAACGATCCACTCAGAATGTCCCCCCAGTGGTGTAGAGCCTTTGCCACTGTCCCAGGCACGAGTAGATTTCATCACTGATTTCCTCCTTTTCCTTTACAGCATGTGACTTCTGGCCTGTGGCGTGGGAACAGGCAGGCGCTATGGGCAAGCAGGCGGGGATGAGGACAAGCCAGATCTTACTGCTCACCTGGACTGCCACAATCCCACCACGACTCCCACAGCATCCACTCTCATCCCTGGCTGTCTCTGTGCTGCACGGCAGCTGAATCAGCTTTGAAAATGCCAAGTCTGCTTCCACCACACCGCAGCTGTTGCAGCCTCTTTGTAGTTTTCCACAGATCTTAGGATGAAAGTTGTACACCCTGCCCCTGCACAGCAAGGCCCACCACCGGGGGCTCCTGCTACCCTCTCCCCAGCTATTCTCTGCCCACTCAGGCTCTCTCACACTGTGGCCTAGCCAAGCTGGCGGCTGGCCTCTGCTCCTTCTACCCACCCTCAGCACAAATGTCCATTCTCTGTGCCTTTCCCAGCCACATCAGGGAAATTAGCATACACGTCAACTCCCGTCTGAGAGATTTCTATCACATACTTTCACTTAAAAATTAGTGTATATTTTAAAATTTGGGCTAAGTATACATACATAAAATCCTTATTTAACAGCTTTAAATATCCACTTTAGTGGTATGAAGTACATGTGCAATATTATAGTGACCATCACCAACTCATCTCCAAAATTTTCCTCATCACTCTAAAAAGCTATGCACCCTTTATAATACCCCAGTTTTTGGTAACTCCTACACTACTCTCTATCTCTGTGAAATTGGCTGCTTTAGGTACCTCACCCAAGGGAAATTGTGTGTGTCCTGTTGTGCCTGACTTGTTTCACTTAGCATGAAGTCCTTATGGTTCTACTCTGCCATATCATGGCATAGAACGCCCTTTCTTTCGAAGGCTGATTACTCTTCCACTGTGTGTATATGTCTCCTTTTGTTTATTCACCTGTTGGTGGACACAGATTGTTTTTCTTTTGGGCCTGTCGTGAAAGGTGAAGCCGTGAATACTTGTGTTAGTATTTGCGTGGGTCCTGAGGCCCAGTGCTCTTGGTATTCTCTCTTGGTACTCTCTTCTGTGTTGTCTGAATAGCACACTACCACGTGAAATCAGAATGCTTATTTCTTTGTTTACCTACTACCATGTTTCCCATCTCTCTCCTACAGTCTCCTCGGATACAGGAGCCTTGCTTGCTTGGTACACAATTGTCATCACGATGACTATGACGGTGCCCGACTCATGGCAGGTGCTCATTCAACACATATTTTTCAAATGAGTGAATAACACTGCAGATGGGCCAGCCTATTAGGCACAAGACTAGTCGTCACCTCCTCTAAATGAGGTTAGGTAGGAAACACTAATGTGTTCACAGGTGTCTGCAGAAGTATTTGAAATGTCTCTACCCAAGTCCAGTGGTGCAGGCCTATCAGCACTTTGGGAAGCTGAGGCAGGAGAATTATAAATTTGAGCCCAACCTCAGCAATTTAGCAACTTAGCAAGCTACTTTCAAATAAATAATAAAAGTGGACTGGGGATATAGTTCAGAGCAAAAGCCCTATCTTTGACACCCAGCACCCTCTATACAAAATTTTTTGGTCAAATTTAATACAAAAAAATGTTTTAAATGCTGCACCCCAGTCCATGGAAATTAAAGATCCATGTGCAATCAACACGGCATGAGGGCTTAGGAAGGAGGTGGCATGGGAGAAAGAGAAGCACCTCACCCACCTGTTAGGGCTGGTGCGCCAGGTAAGGGGAAGCTTCCGGCACCCTGGGAAGAGAGGCTGATACTCCACCCGCCCCCAGAAAAAGCTTCTTTCTCTTGAGCACACGTTCTTTGCAAATCCTGAGAGAATCTGGACAGTTGTGTGGGACAAGAGTTTTCAGGAGAGGGAGTGGCCCCTGAGCCCGGGTGAAACACCAGTGGCATCATAGGTAAGAGTGCTGGGCAGGCATGACAAGGCTGGCAGCACGGGTCAGGACCCTGAACTCAGCCTGCTTTGCCCTCCTTGGCCAGAACTACCTGATGTCACCTGAGCTTTGCAGTTAATGCCAGTTCCCTGTTTCTGCATCTTCTGTGGCTCCTGTCTCCCATACACCCCAATTTCTCATGTTCACTCCCTTGCACATAGGGTGTGTGTGTGTGTGTGTGTGTGTGTTTGTGCATGCATGGGGGAGAGGGGTCTCTGAACTCACACCTGGATTCAATTCCTATTGGACTTGTTCACTTAGAAGATGTGGGATATTGATTCAGTTCCTAAAACTGTCTGAGCTTGGTGTGTGTGTGTGTGTGTGTGTGTGTGAGCGCGCGTGCGTGCACGCACGCACATACAAGGGCATGCACATTGAAAAGTTCTTGATGTACACTAAACTCAGTCACAGTGGAAAATATCATAGTCCATAAAGTGCGTTTCATGTATGTGACACACCAAGCATCAGAGTTTGAGCAGTGTGGCATGAGTGGAGGGGGTCTGTTCCTCACTATGGGGCTGACTGGATGCTATGGCTCACGGCCACTGCCCGGCATCCACAGGAAGTATCACGCAGAGTTACAGCCAGACTAGAAAAAGATGACAATTCAAAAGACAAAGTACAATTGCCGCCATTTGTCACTGTTTAAAGTGGGAAAATTGTAGGCTGAGCCACGTAAGTCAGATCCTACCCACAGATACAACTCCCTGCTAGAGGACTGGGGAATGAAGGGGGATGGTTTTCTTCTGCAGGCCTGGGAACTGAACCCAGGACTTCCACACCGAGTCGCATCCCCAGCCCTGGATTTTTATTGTTGTCAAATTTTTGAGACAAAGTTTTATGAAGTTGCTAAGTTGCTCGGGCCAGGCTCTCACTGGCAATCCTCCTGCCTCAGCCTTCTCAAACTCCTGACTGAGAATCTAGGTGTCCATCACCTCTTACACAAAACAAAGTATTATTTGTTCTTGTTCAGTTGGAAGTAGAGTGGGAAGAGGGCATACTAGCTGAAGGAATGAAAAGGGGATTTCATTTCCTGAGCTCACGGCAGAGCAGCACAGTTCTAACTCCACATGGCGTTTATGTCCATTTTTTCACTGAGCCCTTCCGTAGCTCAGCCCTGTGAAGTTGGCTTTATGATGCCCAGTTTATAGCTGAGAAACTTGAGGTTCCGAGAATAACAAAGCTGGTGTTGGCCTCCGGGCCTAGGGACTTCAAAGCCATTGTTCTTTCCACTCTCTAACATGAAGGGACAGCTCCAGAGTCAGCGCCAGGCAGAGGACGCAGCAGAAGCAAAGACCAGGAGAGGAGAGAGAAGAGGCTCTGTGAGCCGCCTAGAGCACGTGGCGAATGCGACGAGGATGAGGGGGAGGCTGGAGACCGGATAGGCCGGCGGAGCCAGATGGCACAGGCCTTCAAAGCTGCGTGGACGAGATTGGGATTTATCCCAAGGTTGGGATTTTTAAACAGAGAAATCAGGTCATATCCGACCTTATGCAAAGCAATTTTTGACATCCCAATAAATCTCAGCCTAGAGTTCCCAAGCCCTAGGCCAGAGAAGCCCTCTGAGAAGGAGGGGCAAGAGCCCTTGGACGCTGGCTGGAGACTCGTACTGACCACACCTGTTTCTAGGGCACACGCCTCGTGGATCTGGTGCTGCAGGTGGGAACTCCGGGACCCCACACAGATGTCAGAAGGGGCCTAGGTATGGGGCCACAGCAGCCCTCCTGGAGGAAGGAGATGGCGGGCCCTGCGGCCAGCAGGAACAAGCTTTAGGGGACCGAGAGGAACGATTGGGACGTTCCTTTTGCACTTTCTGCTCCTAGACTCGCTTTCCTTCCTCCAGTGCAAACAGCAGCCCAGCTCGTGCTACCTAGCACGGGGCCTCCCTGGCTTTGAGATTTTAAAAGCCGGATCTGGGCATTATCATGTTACAGGGAAGAGAGAAAGCCAAGTGCTTTGGGGTGCAATGAGACAGATTCCCGAAGGCTGGGACTACAGCAGAGGCTGGTAGTGTTCAGGAGACGACCAAGAGGCACATTTGACTCCAGAGACCAACCTGGAATGGCAATACCGGAGACACCGACCGTCAGAAGACTATGCGAGGGGGACAAGGAGCCGAGCAACAGTGGTCATAGCTGCAGAATTGGACTGAAGACCCATGTCAGGTAAGAGCCTGCCAGAGAGTGCAGCGCCTTTAAGCAGAGGCTGTTGCCCCTCACTCATCTCGTCAAAAACTGAAATGGCCTTTCTAGGCACTCCAGCAAGAATGTCAACTCAATTAGACTTCAAGGAAGTAGGTATTTTCTACTAAACTAGACAAGAAAAACGCAATGTTTTCTTAGGTCGTCAAGTTCCAGAGTAGGGTTCCTACCCCAGGACGTTTATTAACAACACATTATCTGAACAATGAGGTCCTTCGTCAGACTTTGTATGGTTGCTAGAGCAGCCCCGACCTTGGAAAAGTTCACAGGAAAATGAATGGTCATGAGATGCAAAGCCATCTGCTGAAGGTGTGCCGGGCTTCTGGGGTCATCTGGGCTTTCAGGAAAGGGCGTGTGCTGCGCTTCAAAGTCACCTCTGCGCGTCTTACCTGGATCCAGAGTCTCTGTCTTATTTCTATTGCTCCCCAGACGGCACTGAGCAGACCTGCACAGGCTTACAGGGTTTTCCCTTTCTGCTGCCCCAGGACCCCACCCTGCCTGCGAGTTCAGTGTGCAGGCCTCAGCTCAAGCCCAGTTCTCTCCCTTCTCCCCAGGGAAGAAGGGTTCCTTGTATCTCATCTACCAAACCTTGTTACTGCATGTACTAACATGAAGTAACATTGTAACAGCGAAACTGTAACAATGTAGACAAATTCCACACCCCATGCCCCTCCCTGCACTGAATATATACAATGTGTCTCTATTACTGATCAAAAGGTCATGATGAAGACTTGGATTTGGATTGGAGGATACCAAGGGAAGCTGGAGACCTGGGCTTTCTGCGGAGCCCTTACCACCTCTCCCAGGAAACCTTGGGGGAAAGAAGGTGCCTGCTAGCCCAGCCTGAGCATCTGAGGTATCCTCCAATATGAGGAACAGACTAACAACAGAAAGACAAGTGTAAGCCACACAATTTCAATGCAGTTCTTCCTGGGATCCAAAACCCACATGGGCTTTATAGCTGACATTCTTTGTTTATGGTGCCAACTTCAGGAGACGTTTTGTTTCAAAGTTAACACAACTTACTTGAAATTTTCAACTGGAATTCAGTCCAAGGTACATTGTTTGTACCAACAAGCTAATGCAACAGATATCTACAGATATCTTACAGCTATTTTACATACTTTTGATAAATACGTGAATAAACATTATTTATTTGTTCCAAAGTTTTTTATTGGAGAATTGGGGTGTATCACAAAGAGCTGCACACTCTAATCTGAACGATGTGGTTTCAGCAAAACTGAACTATCTCCTTTGTGGAGATACTAATTTACCCTAATGAGATCGAAACAAAGTACACAGAAGAATAAGGGGCTAGCAAGTATTTGCTCTCTTTATAATCTTGTCACTAAGGATTAACACTAACCAGTTGTTCCAAGCACCTTGATCTCTTGGTTTAAATTTCTAAAAGCACATCTGTAAGCTCAGTTTTTGGGAGGCTAAGTCAAGAGGGTTGCCATGAGTTCAAGGCCAGCTTGGGCTACACAAGGAATTTGGGACCAGATTGGATTATAGAGTGAGACTCTGTCCATAAATAAATAAATAAATTTTTCAAAAGAGTCATCTAATTGGCTGTGGAAACAGGTGTCTTCCAGAATTCAAGTGGCCAATGGAAGGGGATCACACAACACAAACTTGGTCACATAGGCCAACCATGTAGCTGAGAGAAAGAAAAGAGAGAAGGATGGCTATACCCACAGAGGCTGAAGAGCCAAGAATCAACAAGAAGATTCCAGATCCCAGACATGTAAAGAAAATTGAGATCATCCAACCCAGTCCCTCTAATTCTGCATGTTTAGGGAATCGCAGTGAACTACGTGAGGTTTCATAGCTAATTGGAGGTAGGGCTACTTCCTCTACTCCCTCAGTCCCACCCCAGAGGGCAGGCAGAGAGGCGTCCCCTGCATTCTTTGGCTTTTCTGCCTCCTCACCTTCCAGGCTCTTCTTCTGAGCCTGTGGCTTTGTTTGGGTGTGTCATAGCCTCACTCTGTTGACACCCTGGAATCCCAGGTTGCAGGAAGCTCTGGGCCTCAGGTCCTTTCCCACCCAGCGCTGGCCATCTGCGCAAACAGGCCTCATCCACTTCTTCCAGCTGTGCAGGTCTGGTGGCCCACAGAGTCCTCCCTCTGTACCTTTGTACAGGCAGCTGTGCCCCTTACCTGCAATGCCCCTTTACACCTCCCTCCGGTCTGAGTTCCACAGATTCTGCTGGAAGCTTCCTCCTCTGGGGACCTGAAGCATTCTCTCACCATGCCCTACTTCCCAGTTCCCAAGGCTTCTCCTTCTGAAGTCAGTCTATAGCTGCCCACACCTTTGTGGGGCACACAATTTACATGACCTCCTAAGTTTAATGTTCATGAGTCTGTTTTCTAGGTTAGAAACTCAGTGCTTTGTTGGGTGCTTGGGAGATGGTCAGCAAGTATTTGTTGAAGTGAGTGAGTGAGTGAGTGGTGTTAGTAACTGATAATTAGCTGAGGCACCTCCTGCCCTCCCTCACTGAGCCTTCTTGCCTTCAGGGTTTCCTGGGAGAGGCAGTGAGTGCCTGGTTAGGCCACAGCAGCAGCTCACCATGGAGAGGGGAAGCAAGCTCTGTAACTATTGCTCACTGTATCTCATGATAGCCCTGGTTCACTCTTCATTTCACCAGGAGGAGACTGAGGCTCAGAGACAGAAAAGATTGGCTTGGCTATCTCATGTAAAGGCACACACACACACATGCAGACATACACACACACACATTTGCGCATATATATATATGTATCATATATATATGGAGAACCAGGCAAGATCAGCAGGACTCCATGCCAGAAGCACCTTGGGGGCCAGGTGAGGTGCACCAAAGCCAGCCCTGAGAGGACCATTGGTCACGGGGTACTGCACATCTGCTGTGCCAGAGGCTGAACCAGAGGGCCACAGGAACATAAAGGAGAGGCTTTGAACTGAAATAAGCAAGCGACTTCCCTCTCCGCAAAGCAAAATCTCTGGGATTCTTTTGACTTTCAAAAGTTCCCTAGACAGACAGTATGAGGACCATTGAACTTGGTTTACAGGATGGCAAACTAAGGACCAGAAATGTGTGGTGACTGGCCTCAGGCCACTCCGAGGCCAGATAGGAAACTTAAATCCCTAGCTTCCTTTCTCAAATTATCACTTCTCTCCTCACTGCCTCCAGAGAAACCCGATTCCGAAGGGGTGGCTCTTGGATCCCAAAGGTGCCCCTCTTACTCATCTGTTTATTCTCACTCAGGTTGTGCACCTACCTGTATATCCATTCCCAGCTCTGCAAGGGACCAAATCTGATCCTGTCCCAGAGCTTCCCTCGGTGTCCTCCAACCAAAAGAAAAAAAAAAAAAAACCACTCTGAGGACTCTCATCCTCTCTAGCCCATACTCTGACGTGATGTCATTTTAAATAAGAACACAAGTGCCTGGTGCCACGCCTGGCACATCAGGCAATATTTTCCAGAAGGAAATGGTGTTTCTCAAATTTTGGCAGAATGAATGAATGAATGGGTCTCTTGCCTCCTTATTGCTATGATTAAGAGGGTACATTGCAGTGAGATGGTTTATAATTGTTCCGACACAAAACTAGGCACAGAAGAGCTGGCCGTCTTGTGCTCAGTGGCATGAACTGGTCTGAAGCAAAGCAGCCTTCCAGGCCACACCCTCCAGCACAGCTGGGCTTCTCAATGGGCCAAACACCAAAACAAAGGCTCCCAGCAGGCCTGGCACCTGGAAGCTCCCCACTGATCTCCAGAAAAGAGCTAAGACTGCAGCCCCGCCCACCCACCAGTCCTGCCAGTGTGGTGGCTATCCACGGGACCTGCAATCCCCAGGAACACAAGGAGGGAAATCAGGTTAAACCAGATGGCAAAGCAGTTGTCTTAATCAGCACCTGCAGAACCCTTGGGCTGGAGGCGTGGCTGCCGGGCAAACCAGAATGGCTAGAGAGTGAGGGCAAATGCCCTGCTGGATTCAAGGTCAAATCCTGGCCTCTTCAGGTGGCCAAGGTGAGTTCCCTCTCTGAGGCTTGGAAAGTCTACCTGTAAATGACAATAGCAGCGAATTGCTGCTTGCTCATCTGTAGACAAAACCTGGCTTGAGACAAGTCCTTACTCCTTATAGCTTAAAGTAATAATTAATGTATCACTGTATGTATACGTATGTTGCAATATACGTGAGTGTACAGCTAGCTCTTCATGTCTGCTGATTCTGCAACTGTGAGGTCAACCAGCCACGAGTATATAATGTTCTGGGGGAAATAAATGCACCTGTACAGAGTACGTAGGAACCCAGTCCCCGTGGATGCCGCGGGAACACTGTGTGCTTGTGCCGTGTGTGTGTCTTTCTGTAACACAGCACCAATTGTCCTCCTTTAGGAGAGGGTTGACTTTTCTGCTGTGATTGTTTTTTCTATTTTTATTCCCCTCCTGTTTCTTCCTCTATTTTTATTTCCTGCAGCTGAAAGGGCTGAGGGCCTTTATGTTTCAGGTCTCCTTCCTCCTTGTCCACCCCCACCCACAAGGCCACTCCCTCAGCAGCCTCAGAACTTTATCCCTATGTCTCCTACTCACAGACACCTCCCCGGCTCCCCTAATAACATGAAAACCCTCCTGCTCTTCTGGTCCACGTGCTGACTTCCTTCCCTGACCTGCCTCCTCTCCAGGGCTCTTACCCCATCTGACCCGCTATTTCCTGTTGGGGTCCGCTGTCTGGCTTTCCCCAGGAGGGCAGGGATTTGTGTCTGTCTTGCTCACAGCTGTATTCTAGAGCCTGAGAGAATGCCTCGCACAGAGTAAGCTCTTAATAAACACTTGTCAACCAAATAAACAATTGAATGGGTATTTGTTCTTTTAATATTTTTTCTCATAAACTAAAACTGAGCAGGCCTAAGTTAGCTTCCAAAATCGGGGATAATTCAGAAGGAGGATTTTGCTAATCTAAAAAAGCTTTAAATTACTGAAAAATCCAGGTAAACATTCGGGTGTGTGTCATAACATGTGGTAAAACTCACTCACTTGTTACAGTGGTTCTTGTCCTCCTGTTTCCTCCCCTCCCCTCCCCCAGGGGCCTTATCTGTCTTTCCCAGGACTGTCCCTGAGGCCTGAAGGACTGATAGGTCCAAGTCAATTCTTCCCTACATCAGATGAGGAATCTTCTCTCTTCTCAATTTTTCTAATTCTCTTACTTTCTTTAAGGACCTTGATTACAGACCTGCCTTGAGGCCTTGACAGCCAGTCCATAGCAGGTGTCAGAAAGGGCTGGCGCCCCTAGAGGACCAGACCGGAAGCTCTGTCTTGGCAAGCATGGTATGATTCCAGGTTGCAAGTGAAAGAAATTGAAGGTGATGTTGGTTTGTTTGCTTCTCAGTTGCAGGCCTAATGAGAGAAGTTCACATGATGATCAGGACCCTGGAGTTTCTGACACCAAACAGGAAGGCCCAGAGAAGCTGATGACTGAAGGGCAGGGCCAGATTTCATACCCTGGACCAGAGCAAGAAGGAATCTCAAAGACTAAATGATATGAGTGTGGGGTGGAGTGGAAGTCAGAGAGGCGCAGGGACTTGCTCCAGATCTCACTTGGAAATAACAAAACCAAGAACCTGTTATTTCTCTCCTGGCTTCCCATCTAGTGCCCTCTGACCAAAATGAGAAAGCTCCAACCCTGGAAGGTGGCCTAGCACCGTTAGTGAGGAATCTCAGGGAACAGGTACCCAGATGAACCCCACAATTTGCCCCTAAAGGACCCTCTATGCTCCCGGGACCCTGGAATTTCCCTGTCCGAGTGCCTGAGCCCACACCCAAGACTCCACAGAATCCTTTCCACCAGTCTCCCCATGGCTGAAGGACGCTCCTCCAGGGCCACGATCCAATGAAGGAGCAGCTGGGGAATATGAGCACAGCTGGGACGCGTATGCCACTCGCGTTGATGTCTGCCTAGAGCTCTTCACAGGAAACTGAAGAACAGGGAAAGTGGTGGCAGAGGCCTTGTGCTGATACAAAACTCAAGGGGGCCCCACAATCCTGATCCCTACTTCCGGGTCATGATAGGATACAGGGCCGATTTTATTAACAATTCGTTAGTTTAATTTAGCGCTTTTGAAGTACTGAGACATACTGTTTATGACCTTGTGTGGATGAATCTGCAATCCACATAGGACCGTGATCCCAGAGTACCTGCTGCAGGGTCCAGCCTCCCGCACAGCCTGGCAGGGCCAGAGAAGACTATGAGTCTCAGCAAAAGAGGGCCCTGGGAGAACAGGAAATTTTGGGATCTCCTAGGTGATTTTCATCTTAGAGCCAGGGTCATGACTACATCACCTGTTGGCTAAAGAAACACATACTCACCAGACCACCCAGAATATCCAAGGTTACCCAGCTAGGAAGCTGAGATCGATGGCTTTCATTTTCTCCCAAATGGAAAGTTAAGTTTTAAATGAGAAAAGAAAGAGACAAGGAAAGATGCTATTGGTCTTTGGGGAGGACTTTTTGCTGGGCCCATGCCTGGCCACTTTGACCAGTTGCTGGGATATGCAGAGGCTGCGTGTCACTCTATGGTGCAGTCCAAGCTTCTACCATTGACTTGACTTCTCAGAAAGGGATTTGACTTCAGCTGACCCAGGCTCTGTCAGACCTTGATCTTGTCAACATTCCATTTAGATCTTGTCAACAATGGTCCTGTCTGCCATTATAGTTTCACCTTCCCATTTTCTCTCCTGGGAAAGGTCCAGGGCTCCACTTCCAGCTCCTTAAGCAACCACTATACTTTCGCACATGTTGCTTTAGCCTGGACAGCCCTTTCTTTACTTTCTTCAATCTGCTGGTTATTTTTTCTCCAAAGGCCAACTCAGACCCTGGATTTTCTCACCCCTCTGCTTGTTCCCAGGATGCACTCAAGGCCTCTTAGACTTCTACAACAGGATTCGGGCCACGATGGGCTGCCTGTACCTGTCTGTTGTCAGTTACTAGTAACTCCCAATAGTTTGGTGCAGGGGTGGCATTTGACTTGTCTCTCCAAGCCAGTACATGGCTGGGACCTAGAGGGCAGGAGGAGCCAGGCATAGTCTGCCAAGGGCCAAGGCTCCTGCTGCCAGTGGTGTCCTGGAATCAGCCTTTACTTGCTGCTTGCCTATCCTCCAAAGCTGACCTTGACGTCTCTGTCACCCCTGGGCATCACCGAGGATGCCGGGAACCATCTGACCAGTATCTCCTGGCAATTCACCCGACACTCAGGCCCGGCCTTTCTAGAGCTCCTCTCTAGGACCTGGGGAATCTGTCAGGCTGTCCTGGTCTTTCCTCTGTTTGGGTAGTCACAGGAGTCACAACAGACTTGTTCCAGAATGACTCATCAAAGTGCAAGGTGGCATTTGACCTTTTTCTCAAAAATTGCCAGATTTCACCTTTGGGTGAGGAGGAAGAAGGACAAGGACGATATACAATGAGCACAGCAGAGACTCTCTCCCAGGGACCAGCAGAGGCCCAGGCTAGTGGCATTTCAGAGAAGGAACTGGGCCAGCTCCAGGAATACACTGGCATAGCCCTGGGGTAGAGGGAACAGTCAGTTGCCAGACCACATGTATGACAGCTGCACTGCTGAGTCATGTTCTTGCAGAGGCCTGCTGGGGGCCGGAGTCAGGGCAGTGAGCTCAGACTGCCCGGTTCATGCTGACTCCACGATTTGCTGGCCTCCTACTGCCACCCCTTCTTTAGAAAGCCCATCTCCTTCTGTAAGGTACAACTACTATTGCCCAGAATGCTCCCCTTGTCTGAATGACAGCGTCCAGTTTTCCTGGGAAATGCTCTGCCCCATCTCAACCCACTTAGATAAGAAGAGTTGGAGTCTCCCACTCTCCCTTTGCCCCTCCCCCTCACCTTGGTAAGATACGTATGTGCACAAAATGCTCAACTTCATTGCACACCTTAAATTTTGCACTTATACATACCCATAAAATGGGGGGAAAAATAAAAAAGGAAAAAAAAGAAGAGTCAGATTCTCTCCTCCTACCTTGGCCCTCACGCCCAAGATAATCACATGACCCAAGCTTAGCCAATCAAAACAGTCTTGAATGATTGGCTATAGGAGCGTAGCTGAAGTAGGCAAATGAGACTCATGTCCAAGACTTTTGTCAGAAATGTTGGGAAAGATATTTTTGTTATTTTGAGGTTTTTAGGGTTTCTTGTTGTTGTTATTGTTGTTTTGTTTTGTTTCATTTCCTGCAGGATTACTAACTGCATATGCCAGCCTGGAGTAGATGGGACCTTCGTATGCACAATGATTGCCTGACCATGAGGCTAACGCAGAGGAAGTCAAGGTCAAGAGAGGTTCTTCTGGAGAGGTACCTCTGAATATTTGGGCTGTATAGCTAGTACTTTCTTTTTTGCTTAGGCATGTTTGAATTGAGTTTCTGTCACTTGCAATCACAAGATTTCTGCCTAATACTACTTTTCTATTTTCACTTTCTGTGCCCTGGCTTAGGTCTCACCAGATGGCATCTCCTACTCTAGATTACTGCACCAGATTATCAATCATGATGACCCAGAAGAGCAGCAGTCAACTAACTGCTACTTGTGTGTACTGTGGATTTATTATAATGACCCTGCAAGTTGATATTTATATCTTACTTATGAAGAGACTGAGAGGCAAGAAAACAGGAACTTTTATGTAGCTTATAAGCAACAGAAGTAAGACTCAAATTCAGATCATCTGACTCCAAAGCACATGCTGTTTGATTACAGCTCCTTGCCTTGCCTGGCTTCCTTTTACTCTAGAAAATGTTACCAGTAAAATCTCATCATGTTTCTCCCACAACGAGGTCAATAATTTCGAGATGTGAAACTTTGATCACTTAAAAGCAAGGAGATGAGTGTAGATAGACCATTTCACGTATCTTAAACCTCATGGATATTTTTAAGGGGAATTAACTATAATTTTAATCTATCCTTTATCCTCTGCCTCATTCTCCCCCTTCACCCACCCTCCACCCCAGTTTCCCTATTCATCTTTAATTTGGTTGTGGTGCTGTCACTGCTCGGCCTTGGCCTACATGCCCTCGCTGAGCAATCTCTGGGGTCAGGAATGACGAGCTGATTGGGTTGCGCTGGATCACAGTCTCTGCTGTGTTTCCTGGTTAGTCCCCACTCAAGCCGGATGGATGAGAAGGAGAAGAAGGCGATTCCCAGGGGAAATCAAGGTGCTGTTACTAGGTAGCCACTCCTCTCCCCACCTTCCCTGAGACCTCAGCTGTGCAAAACAATAATCTCTGCTTTGGTTTCACAGTGTGCGAAGCTCTAGACAGAGCACTGGAAAGACAAAGAGAGATTAAGCACAGATTTGTCACTCATCCTGGTGGTGATAAGGAACTCATTGAGAGTAAGCAGGCATGGCGGAGATACCAGAATGCCACAGCTAAGGAAGCCCAGGGCGCTGTGGGGCAAATGGTGTTGTTTGGGCATGAAGCAGGAGGCATAGAAAGCATTTTGAGGAGGCAACAAGAACTGGGCTTCTAAGGACATAAACAGCTCTTATTAGAGTGAGATAGAGGGGGGACAGCAACTCTGGCAGAGAACAGCATGTACAGAGGGGCAGAGGCATGAGAAATTTGGTGTGTTTTAGAAAGAGAACATGACTCCATGGTAATACAGGACAGGGAAAGGAAGAAAGAAGGGAGGATCCTAAGTAAAGGAAAATAAGGAACAGAAATCAGTTTCTAACGGATTACTTTTTCTAAACTTTTACCTAAGCTTTGCTAGTCAGCCCAGGAAGAAATGGGCTGGAAGAAATAGGTATTTCCCTACCCAAGGGCGCCATTGGAGAGGAAGGGTTCATTCCAAACAAGGTGGAGTAATACTTGGGAAGTTGAAAGTGAAAGAGGCACCCCACGGCAGACTGAAATTCCAGCAGGTATGGGGGTGGGGGGAGGAGGGGAGCAAACCAAGAAGGGACAGGGCAACAGCTCACCTCAAAACATCCATGGGTAGGCTGGCATTGGGCCTCCATGACCCAGATATCCACAAGAACAGGCTCCCGGCCCTAAGGGCACCCTCTGGCTGGAGAGCCAAAAGCACACAACAGAGTAAGTTCTATAGCAGCACAGAGCAGCTTCCCCAGCCCGGGGCCTCACGGAAGCCTCCCTACAGTAGGTAACATTGCAACTGGGCCTTAGTGGAGAAATAGAACTTCTCTATCTAGAGAGCAAGGAGCTCGTGTAATTCCTGCATCTTCCTTTTGAAGACTGATCACCCTGTAACTGTCCTGCTAATGTTTTTCTTTTTTGCTAAGCTTCACGGGACTGGAGATTCTTTATTGTCTGACTGATTATTTCCTATATAGTGTTCCCTCTTTTTCTATTGTTTAACTGTTTGCAGTTGTGTTTACCATAGTCAGTTGAGGCCTGAAAATATTACATAGAAAATTCTAAGAATAAATAATTCACAAGTTCGAAATAATTATTATTATAATATGTAGTACTTGTTCTATTTTAATCATTACTCATTGTTAATTTCTTATTGTGCCAGCTTTATTAGTTAAACTTTATCATACGTCTGTACATGTAGAAAAGAACCTCAATGATACGTAGGGTTCCATATGGTCCATGGTTTCAGGCATCCCTCAGGGGTCTTGGAATGTATCTCTTATGGACAAAGGGGAGACCACTACACCTAACACAGTACCTGGCATGCAGTGAGTACTCAGTAATGCACAGGTGGGATCAGCCTGTGCAAAGTCTCAGTGGAGGTCCTGCCAGGCAGGATGGCTGGGTGTAAGGTGGGCAGGCAGCCAGGGTCCAGTACAAAGATAGCCTTGATTGTCTAAGTAGTTTGGATTTTCTCCTCTAAAATTGACCCGACATGATTGAATTTGCATTCATTCATTTATTTGACAAATATTCGTCAAGTATCTGCTACAAATTTTGTGTCAGGCTCTAGCAATACCGTGTGGAGCTCTATTATCATGGAAAAACTAAGAACGAACTTATAAGCAATTTTTTTTTTTTTTCAGCTGGCCGTGATGTGCAGCTAGAGTAAAAAAACAGGTGAAAGGTTCAGGAGTAGGGGTAGGAGAAGGCTAAGTCAGGTAGGACTGCATTCAGCTACAAGAGCAGAAATCCTGACTCACGGTAGTCCGGCATGAGGGAGTTTATTTTTATCTTGCAACAGGAAGTCCGAGAGGTAAGTGTACACACACAGTTCGGGCTGGAGCCAGGGTATCAACTCCACGGTGATGTTAGAAAACCAGGTTTCTTTGTCTTCCTGTTCCGCCTCCTCAGCATTATCTCTGAAGCTTTAACCCTTGTTTTGCTGTCCATTTTTAATAACTGTTCCTCAATTTTTAGTGAAGAAAATGAAACCATGTGCTTCATATTTTTTAAAAGTACATGAGTAAAGTTAACAGTAACATATTGTATATTTCAGAATAGTTAGACAAAATTTTTAATGTTTTTATCACAAAGAAATGATAAATGTTTGAGGTGGCAATATGCTATTTATTCAAATTTAATCATGCACGGGATGCATGTATTGAAATATCACATTGTAACCCATGAATATGTACTGTTACACATGAATTAAGAAAAAAATACTGAAGGTGACGTGTAATTGACATGTAAATTTCTCCATCCAGAAAGAAATTAGCAAAGTCGAATGATGTTGTGTGAGTGTAAATTTTCTGGGGTAGAAAATAAGAAAAAGGAATGTCATAGCAGTTAAAGTGCTTACCTTGCAAACCCAAAGCCCCCAGCACCACACAAAGCTGGACTTGGCGCTACATGCCTGTAATCCCAGATCTCGGGAGGCTGAGGTAGGTGGATTGTCTTGAGTTCAAGGCCAGCCTGGGCTACACCAGTGAGTTAAAGACTGGCCTAAGCTGTAGAACGAGACCCTGTCTCAAGAAAAAAAAAGAAGAAGGAAAACAAGGAAAAAAAGTTGCTGTGGTTTTAATGTGCCTACCAAAGGTTCGTGTATTAGAACCTTGATTCTGAATTCTGCGAAAACTGGGTGAGAGGCATTTATGTCCTTTGTGAGTGGACGCATGCTGTTCTCACGGGATTGAGTTTGTTCTCACGAGACTAAGTCCTTGATTGAGTTTGTTCTCACGAGACTAAGTCCTTATAAAGCACATCTCTTCCTCCCGTGTTTTCTCCTTCGTGTGGCTTGCCCACCCTCTGCCATATCACAAAGTGGCACAAGGCCCACCAGAAGCTAAGCAGATCCTAGCTCCATGCTCTTGGAATTCCCAACCCCCAGAACCATAAGTTAAATAAATATTTATTCTTTATAAATCATCCCATCCTTATAGTAGATTATGGATACATAGTTCAACTGGTTTCAGTTCAAATGTTCCACTCTTCCGGGGCTAAGCATTGTTCTGAATCCTAAGAAGCAAAACAGCAAAAGCCCTCCCCTACTGATTCAGATCTCTGGTAGGAGGACACGCTCAAAATCCAAAATAAACAAGTGGTCTATATATAGTGCTCTAGCTGTTTCCTTTTGTTTTTCTATGCTAAGCAGGGTTCTGAGAATATCGTGGAGCTTGAGTGCTGTGTGCACCCATCCTTCATAACCTAACATTTATAAGTTACGTTGTTCGATTTTTCTTCAGCTGTGAAGTCTCAAGAAGATTTGCTCTGTGATCTTCCCAGGTGAACAGCGGTAGGGAAAGACTGGGCAGGTGTTGTGCCCTGTTGTTTCTCATTCAAGCATTTAAGAGAATTAAAGATGGTACAATGGTCAAATGCCCAAAGGCAGGTCAAAATCTTGACCTACAGACCCCGAGACCCTACCTCTCAGGCTGAGGTGCTCCACGTGCTTTCCGTCCCATCGTCTGTAAGAGTGTGCTATGACCCCAGTGCGGCCAGTTGCCAGGGGTAGATAAGCACATATCATGGCAAAAATCTTCTGAAGTGTACAGCTCTTGACAAGACAAAGCATTTTTATGTTTGTTTTATGACTCCATACCCTGCACAAGGTTTCAGGTGGAGCAAATGAAGTTATAGGACGTTCAGTAAAATCTGGTTGCAATGTTTGGGACAGAATTATCCTTTTTTTTAAAAAAAGCCATTTACTTGAAATTCAAATTGAACAGAGCATTCTGTATTTCATCTGGTGGCAGTAGCACTGCAAATCTCAGAGGGAGGTAATAATAAAGTTCCCACTGGACGGCTGAGGCTCAGAAAGCAAATTGCCTGCAGTTCTTAGGTAGAAACGTGGTCCTTTCTGTTCTCGCTGGTCCACAGAAAAGTGATTGCTCCTGGATCTCATCTTCAAGTTATGGAGGATGCAGGATGCACTGGGGCCACTGTGAGGGCCTTCGGGTTAGAAAGTGGGAGATGAGCAACACCCAGTAGTGGACTACAAACTCTTCACCACGGAGGCCTGGGCAGGAGATTTCTGATGTTCCCTGCCACTTGTTTGGGGTGCATTTCTTGTACCAGGCACTATAATGAGGCTGAAATTTCAGAAAGCCAGATGGAGCTGCATGCTGAGTCATAGCCCACATCCCCCGGAAAAAAACAAGAACATCATGACGTCAGAGTAAGGGTGGAGAGCAATTTCCCCGGAGATCACCCTGGGCACCGGAAATAGAAACTGCCCCTCTGACACATCTGTTAGAAGGCCCAAGTCTCTACCGGATCACCCCAAGCTTTCTATTCAACTCCTTTTAAGCGCAGACTAATTGCATGAAAGAATGTCAATAAATCACTGGCAAAAGAACAGTCTTTTTTTTTCTAATTTTTCTTCTATCTTTCCTTCTCCCTCTCTTACTTTTTTCTTTTTTTCTTCAGCCCTCTGTTCAAATTCTGGCCCCTCCTCTTTCTTCTCTACCCCTCTGCCTTTGGGCAGTTTCCTTAAACTTTCTGGTCTTGCTTTCTCTTCAGTGATAAGAGTCTGTCTTCTTAAGATAATGTGAGGGTTTCAATGAAATCACATTTTCCAAAGACTCTTGCCTAGATCTGGTGGGGCAGGGCAGCAAATGGTAGTTCTTATTAGCTTGAGGACATAAAAGTATCTTTCTGTTAGGTTAGTATGAAGATTAAATAGATGCCATGCCTTTACTCTCCAGGGAGCTCTGGACTAAGCTCCTAGAAGGTGGTGGTGAAGGAAAGAAATTTCTTCCTCTCTCCTGTCCTAGATTCTGGGGCACTGGATGAGCCTTCTTCCCACCTCAGGTTCTGGTTAGTCATACTAAATAAGCACCCAGTGAATGTTGAATGTTGCTCTTTCCATCTCCTAATATTTCCTTTAACATGTAACATGTTACCTGCTCACCTTTTGCTAGAAGTACAAACAAAATTAAGACAAATAACTTGTTGTTTGTAATAATTGCTCCATACCAGTGACTAAGTCATTTACAGGCTTCGAATTCTTAGGCCTATTTCTTTGGGTCAATACTAGTACCACCTCCATTTTAAAGATGGAAACACTGAAACTCTATTGTTACAAGTGCACAGAGTTAGTTTGTGGCAGAGTGAGGTTCCATCCCAGCCCTAATTGTCCCAAAGGTTCTGACTATGACACGATGCAAGAATGTCCAGAGAAAGGAAGATACTCGTTTGTAGACATAGATTTATTCACGCATAACAGAGTATACGCAGTGCAAGGTAGTGAGATGACTAGATGTCAGGAGAGAGGCTGGCAGTGAAAATTAGGGTAATTCTGGGCTGGGGGCCACCAGGAAGGCTGGACCATGGAAAAGGTCTCTCAGACAGAGAGATGAAACAAAGTGAGGTATCTGGAGAATGAAGCAGCAATGACAGAGAAGACTTGACCAGGTAAGGGAAGAGCTGGAAAGAGGCCAGCTGGCTGAGTCCAAGGTGTGTTTGAAGAGCAGAAGGAGCAAAATCGAGTTACCAGAGGTTAGCTAAGGTAGGCTTTCTTCGTTCCCAGGATGGTTAGCAACTCAGCCTGGTAGACCTGACTGCTTGCCTCAGCCCACTACTGTGTAGAAGATTCCTGCATATCTTGCATTGCACCTGGCCAGCAGGGCTGAAAGTTGTCCTCATAATTGCAAAGGAAATTTTCTACCGAGTAAGTAGGTGTGGCCTGTCTTACGCAAGGGCCCAACCTTAGCTGCCTTGGTAAAGAGGAGATAATGACATTCCATGGCCTTCAGAGGATTCCACTGGGCAGGCCACAAGCTGAGGGTCATGAAGGCAAACCTAGAAATGGTGCAACCTTTTTGCAGCTCAGTTAGGCAAGATATGTCAAGTGTATTAAAACTAACCAATACTTTAATCTTGTAGTCTCATTGGAAATAATTTTAGGGAGACTGTCAGGGTCTGGGGGTTTCTTGCCACTGTTGGCCACCAGCTATCAGAAACCAGCGAAGTCTGGGGAACAGGGTCTTGAGCAGCGTGAGTATGAAGGAACCACATCTGGGAGGCTGAGTCAGTGTTAACAGCTTGTTTATTGGAGGTGAGGGCCAGGCTTATAAGCAGTGTAAGGGAGGTGGGCCCACCAGGTAACAGGGCAAGGGTCTTTCACTGATAGGGGGGATTTCGGAGTCTGAAAGTAGCCTAATTTGCATGGCAGGTCTTTCAAAACCTGACCGCTTGATTTCTGGTAAGGGTCTGGAAGCAGGGGAAAATTAGGAATTTGAGTATGGTGAGCTGTAGCCCATCCTAAGTCTGAGGTAAGACGGAGTGGCCCCATGCCTGCTGGTCTTGTCTCAAGCATCAAGATTATCGGGGTATGAGCCACTGCTGCCTACGATAATCCCAGGCTTAGTCAGGGTCCCACATCTCCCCCTCTGTTCTTACCAAAGGACAAAGAGGCAGTGAGTTGCAGGCCATCCTGGGTCCGGGATAAGAGAGAGTAGCCCCATGCCTGACCGTCTCAACTCGAGAAATGAGATTATCGAGTATGAGCCACTGCTACCTACAATCATCCCAGGCTTACTCAGGGTCCCACAGGAGATGGTCATAGAGAGGTACAAAACTATGTTGTGTGGACAAGGATGGTCACTGAAGTGTGCAGCATTTGTCTCCAAACACAAAAATCAGAAATGTCCTACCTGGGCAATAATAGGCTTGTTTTAAGATGACAATACATCCATCTTACAGAATATCGTACTGCCACTAAAAATAATGTGGTCATATTATTGTAAATAAAAAAATTTTCAAAATATTAAATATAGAAGAATACTGCCTTGCTAATGCATTAATTCAACTTATTCATTTATTAAAGATTTAATAAATATGTTTGTATGGCTAACACTACTCTGGATGCTTAGGTTACAAAAGAGAGCAAGGTCAGTGTGTAATGTGGGGAGACCCAGGCAATAAATGTACATGAAATTGGGAATAAACAAGATAATTTTTGCAGGAAAAACAATGCCATAAAGAAAATTACATAAGATGTGCTGGTTTAGAGTGAGTGACAAGAGGGAGATTATTTAAGGCGATGACATTTCAATTGTGAGGTGTACATGCAAAAAATAAAAAGCTACGAAGATCTGGAGAGGAGTGTTTAAGGCAAAGAAACAATCACCGTGAGTGCTTCTGTGATTGAAGCATGAGAGCAAGAGAAGGGGTGGAGGGGCAGCCAAGGGCCAGGTCGTGCATCGATTCACAGGCAAGGCAGTTATTTGTAAGAATTTTAGATTCTATTCCAGGTGCTGTGGGCAGCTACTGGGCTTTAAGCAAGACAATGGCCGTATTTCCAAAAGGAAGTGCAACAGGAGGTTGAAAGAAATTATTAACAAGCAGTGGATGTGAGCTATTTCTACTCGTTTCATATGTGCTATTCCATAATTCCAACCTTCGTCATTAGAAACAATCATTCCTATTTTGAAAGAAACTCACCAAAGAGCATTTCCATCTCTTTGACCAATTGTCATTTATAGGTGTTGAGAACTTTTGGGCTCTTCTAGTTATCTTGAAACACATAGGTAGTTGTAGTGCATCGTTACCCAACTCTGCTGCAGACCACTAGCCTTCACCCCTCCTCTCTGACTGCACTGTGTATACCATTGTGACAAGACTGAAACGGTTAGTCTCATGTGGGCAGAGAACTAAATAGAGACCACTAGAGATGGAGAGACAGAAAGAAGGGAATAAGGAGCTGGAGTCATGGGAACCACAGTACAGTCAGAGAGGAGGGATGAGGTCTAGTGGTCTGAAGCATAGTTGGGTAACGATGCTACAACTACCTATGTGTTTCAAGATGACTGCAAGAGTTTCTTCCCCTCACCCAACCACAACAGTGCGACCAAAGGCCCTCATAAAAGAGGACGTCCAGGGCTGCTTCAGAAAGTGACAAGAATGATAGAATACGTGTATTTAAAGCAAGAAGAAATGTTTTGAATACCAATGTGGTTTTACTATAATAAATTATTTTTAAATTTCTACTTATATACTATACTTTTTAATCACACCATATATTTGTTGAGTTAATGCAATAACCCATGTTTTGAAAATTTCCAATTTTTGGAGGCAGGTTAGCTGACCTGACAACGTAGCAGCTCTGTGTCCTCTGTGAGACAGAGGTGAAGCCTGTGCCACTCGTCCCCGCACAACCTAACAGCTGGGCTCAGACTCAGAGAGAACGACTGGGTGGGAATTCGCTTTTATCACTTACCACCAGCTGTGACCAGCATAGCCTCTTCCTATCTCAGTTTTCTAATCTGCAAAGTGGAAGTGTGTTCTTCTAATCTGGGTTGTTGTTAAGACTACATAAATGAAGAAGAGGTTTTGAAATGATCTTGACATGTAGCATGTGCTTTTTAACTGTTAGATATCATTGCATTGACGTTACAGGGTAAATATACCCAATCCAAAAATCTGAGTTTGAAATACCCCAAAATCCAAAACATTTAGAGAGCCCATATGGTAACAACAAGTCAAAATTTTCCTACCTAACTTCTGATGACTCAAGATACGTAAAGTCTATTTCACACACAAAATTACTTAAAAACATTGTGTGTAATTACCTTTAGCCTAGATGTATGCAGTATATATAAATATAAATGAATTTCACATTTAAACATGGTTTCATCTTAATATATGTCAATGTGTATGTGTCAATACTCAAAACTTTGAAAAACTTCAAGATCCAAAATAATTCTGGTCCCAAACATTTCAGATAAGAGGTACTTGCCGAAGTAAGGGTGTTGAAGAGGTTCAGTGCTCAGAAGCATGGGAAGAACTTACCACAGAGGCGCAGGAAGCAATGGCTGCTGGAACTGTCCCTCTCTCATCACTGCTTCTACATCCCTGGTTCCTGTGGTGTAAATCTGAATCGTCTTCCAAAGCCTCTGTGTTGAAGCCTTGGTCCCCAGCCCATTGCATTATTAGGAGATGGAGGAACCTTTAGGAGACAGGGCCTGCTGGAAGGGAGTTAGGTCATTGAAAGTGTGGTCTCCAAGAGGATGCTGGGATTTCAGCCCCTCCCTGTCTTGGTTTCTATTCCTAGTTGCCACAAGATGAACAGCTTCTTCTGCCACATGCTTCCACCAATTTGTGCTACCTCGTCATCACATCCAATCTCTACCAACCATGGACCAAGACCTCTCAAGTCACGAGTCAAAATAAATCTTTCTTCCTCATCAGTTATTTCAGGCATTTTGTTATAATGACAGAACACTGACCCACAAAGTTGCTATTCATAGGAAGCACACATAACTGCCCTAGGCAACGTTTTGTTTAGAGAGTAGACACTCTAACCCACCAGCAGGGCCTTTTGCCAAGTTCAACAATAGATCTGTTCTCCTCATCTCAAGAGGGTTTTGTCTGCTAACATTATGTGAACATTTTCTAGTATATTTCAGTGTCTCTGTGTTTAATTCATTTAAGAAACTGCATTTTTAATTTCAGGCTTGATATTTGCTTAATGTTGTGAACAGAGCCATATTCGTGGGTGAGTGTCCCTGTGACCTCCATCCATTTCAAACTTGAGTTAAGGATCACAGATGATCTTGCTATAGCTGCAGACCCTGGGGCCTAGTCTTTTCCTCATTATTTTGCTTTAACTTGTTCCATATTGAAAACTTAAAATGCATTTCCTCAAAAGGGAACCTTTCTCAGTACCATAAGCAGAAAGCCAATACCATATACCACAAATAGAAGTTATCCATAAAAAGAAATACCATGAAAATAAAACAATATTGTTAAATTCTGGAGGAATAGGGTTGTCCATCAGAGACTCTAGGTTTGAGATCTATTTGATTCCCATTTAAAAGGAAATTCAGGAAGGTGTCAAAACTTTATGGAGGTGTTAAAGATCTTTTAGTATCACAGTAAGATTTTCACTTGGTTCACTGAAAAGGATCTGAAAAATAGTTTAAAGAGATTATTTAAAACCCTCAATTTTATTCTAAGATTCAAGGATTTTATTTTCTAGTCTTTTCCTTTTCTAGAAATTCTGCCCATGAGGAACATGGGACCCCCTTTTATATGGTTTGTTTCTTCCATATAAAAGAGCTGAGGAGAGACCAGGTCAGCCTTGGTTCCTCACTCATTGGATTAAAAGTCTTTCCTTGTTTTGAAATGAGAGGGATGAATTAAAGAAGTGTTTTGTTTTGTTTTTCTGAGGTGTTCCAGGCCCCCAAAATCTGTAACAGTTTACTTAAAATTTCTTTGGCGTTTGTCTTAGCCTGTTTGCTCTGCTTGCAAAAAAAAAAAAAAAAAAAATGCCATTAATGGGTGTTTTATAAACCACAGAAAATTTTTTTCCTCACGATTCTAGAAACTGGAAGCCCAAGATTAAGATGTCAGCAGATTTAGTGTCTGGAGAAGGATCACCATTATTTCATATATGACTCCTTGCTGCATCCCTACATGGGAGAAGGGGTGATGGAGCTCACTGGGGCTGTTTTCCAAAGGGCACTAGCCCCATTTCTGAGGACTCCACTGCCTTGACCTAATCTCCTCCCAAAGGTCCACTCCTGACACAGTCACCTCAAAGGTTAGGTTTTAATACAAGAATTTGAGGACTTAGAGAACATAAACACTGCCTGTAGCAGCTACACTTAGGTGTTTTCTCACCTGCTGGTGAAGCTGAGCTGAGATCCACCAAGATGGCCCTGTGGAGCTGTTGAGGGTCACTGGGTCTCCATGAGGAACGAAGATGTGGGGATTCATCACATGCCCACAAACAAGTTCATATGTCCTGGGGGTGGATTTTCTGCTTGTTGAACAGAGCAGATGGCCATGTTTGATTTGAAAAG
The DNA here is from genome assembly GCA_004027205.1 of Ctenodactylus gundi. Taxonomy (NCBI): domain Eukaryota; kingdom Metazoa; phylum Chordata; class Mammalia; order Rodentia; family Ctenodactylidae; genus Ctenodactylus; species Ctenodactylus gundi. Next base: position 315,535 of record PVKB01000654.1, read on the forward strand.
AAAAGTTGCTAACCTCCCCCTTTCTGCCCAGCACAGAATTTAGAAAGAAGCAATGAAATAGTTTACTAACTTTGGGCTCTATCCTCTCTTTCCATAGTTTCTCCAGATTCCTCCTGCAGATGTTTCCTTTGTCAGAGCCTAGGAGAAGCTGCCAGTGCAGTGCCTGAAATTAGCTCCATCTTCGTGTCTACACCCTACCCCTGTACTGGTGAGTGTCTGCCTCACCTGTGCAGAATGCCCAGATTTCTTATCCTGGTTCCTAAGGCAAGTCCATACAGACTTCTTTTCTTGTCATTATTCCCTAAGCAATACTGTATAACAACTATGTACATAGCGTTTACATTGTATTAGGTGTATTATAAGCAATCTGAAAGTGATATAAGTGTGTGTACTGGAGAATATGCATAGATTCTATAAAACATATGTATGTTTTATACAGTGGACACAAACATTTATGGATTTGGTACCTACCGGGGTCCTGGACCCAATCTCCATGGATACCAAGGAAATGCTGTAATTATCAACCACAGTAAGCTCAGAGAAAAAGTAACCTGAGCTGGCTACTGTGGGTGTGAAGAGGAAAAGACACTATCCTAGTCTTGGAGAAGCACCTTGACTGCAGCAGGGACAGAGGGAGAAACACAATTAATTTAATAAAAGCACTGAGTACAATGAATCAGAAACCCCTACACCCTCTTGTCCCCATTCAGATGGCACTGTTTCTATTTTAATTGGCATTTCAAGCTTCAGAAACCCACTCTGTTGAATAAAATAGATGAATATTGAAAGGGCATTGGAAGGGAAAGCTGGAAATGCAGCCTTGGAAGATACAGTCACAATTGCTTCTTAGGGAGTTGAGATGGACGAAGACAATGACAGAACAAAACAACAAGCTTTGTGCTGTTTTCATTAGAAAAATTGACTCTGGCCAGTCAGTGCCCTTGGGTTTGTCTGCACAATGTTCTAATTCCAGGAAGAAAGAATTTGATGGTCGACTTGCATTTCATGCAAGCTCCTTAGCGAGCCTAGGGGGCACTATCGTTAGAAATCTCAGGAAACTGTGAGCAATGAGGTAGGGGTGGGGTGGGGGGGAGCTGCCAATGAGAACCAGAAGGGTAGGGCGCTGTCCAAGTCTTCAGCTATGTCCTACTCCTTCGTAAAGCAGCCCAGTTGTCACCTTCTTTAGGCTCTCCCGCCCCGTGGTCACTGTGCTCAAAGTGCCTCTCTGCTTGACCCTTGTCAGGAACGTGTGACTGTGGACAGCCCCCGCTGATAGCCACCTTCCCGGCACACCGTGTCCAACCCCTCTGCCTGCTGTCACTGTGCTCTAGACTCCTTATACAATGCTAGCACAGACAACCCTGTTGTTGTGACCAAATACTGTCTGGAAAGTTCTACAGAGCGTATGGCCATGGCAAGTGGGCCATCTTCCCTGGCTTCCTGCCTTCCAGCCACACTACTCTCCTTCCTGCTTCTCAGCACTCTAAGAAACTTTCCATGCCGTGTTGCTCGTCCTTCTACTTGTACGGCTGAGTTTCTGGTCTCAGGCTCAGTGGGCCTCAGCAGGGGCTGAGGTGGCCTACCAGAGGAACAATTGTCAAGGTCTGGAGACACTTCGCAAGTTGTCACAATGGAGAGGAGAGTGCGGCTGGCATCTTACGCTAAATATCTTACATTGCCCAGAACAGAGTTGACAACACAGAGGCCTCAGGCCACAGAGGTCCATACTGTCTGGGATTCTCTCAGGTTCCTCCTGTCTTTTCCTCATTGTACCTAAAAGTGATGGTGTCTGTCTTGTTTGGTACCTGTTGCAGGGACTGGATCAGTCTTATGGCAGTCACCCCCACATGGACCTTGCACACGGCTCCTTGCACTAGCACCTGGCCGTAGTGATTGGTTCCCTCAAACTGTGTTGCATGAGTCTTTAATAAAAGAGTGTGACCTCAACTCGAGATTAATGGTCAGGAGCTCAGGAATGAAGCCCAGCTTTTCTTGGCCTGGCCATGTTTTTGTGTACATGTTGATGTCCACACTTGATTCAAATTCATTCTCAGTAATTTCCTGGATATGTGGCCTTTGAGAAAGACTCCTGGTCCTCATTTTGCACTGTGGACTGGTGATACTAGTCCTTCACCCCCGCTCCTCCAGACACAGGAAGCAAGACAGCAAGTACATGAACCCACGGTACACGGTACACATAAGACAATGCCTAGCACAGAGGAGCCTGTCCTCCTCCTCCTCATGGTTTGGCTGGAATAGGCAGAGGGGTGACAGGACGAGGTCCAGGGCCCTACCACAAGATTAGAGAATTAACGCCGCTTGTGAGGCCAAAGCTGTCCTGGTTTGGTTTTGCCAGCTTTTGCCCCATCCATAAAATAAACCGATGAAGTCTTTATCCATCCCTTATTTTGACAAGAGAAAAAGGTAAGCAGAATGTGTGGATTTAATGTGGCAGATGGTGCTGTCCTTGAATTATGAAACCAGAGGGGGAAATAAAAGAGCTCTATTGCAACAGATATGGGCCAGCAAAGGAAAAGGCAGGGTGGGGCAGAAGCTAGTGCAGGAAGAAGAAGCTAGCGCAGGAACGAGTATCCCCCAATCCCCGGCAATGGTGGTTCTTAAAGGTAACTGAATCCTAGAGCTGTATACTTTCATAGCCATAAATAATTTTGGAGCTTTCATCTTACATAGGGAAATTAGGACCAGAGAAGAATAATGAACCCAAAGTTTGCAACCCCCAGGTCTTACTTCCTTGAATGACACTGTTTTTCCCTGTCTCGGGTCAAGGCCAGTGGCAGACACTGTCCCACAACATCCCGACTTCAGGTACTTTTACTCTGCAGAAGGTACCTCCAGACATACAGTAGCACCTAGACAGAACTCAGGGGTGGGCACAGCAGCCCAGGGACTCCTCTGTAGCAGCCCCTGCACAGCTCTTCAGGGGGGAGTATGCCACCACCTTGGAGCCCTTCTGTCTGGGTTAAATCTTAGAAACTATGAGCAAGTTTCTTACCTTCCTGGAACCTTAGTTGTCTGATTGAGAAAATGGTAGACTTCCAAGGTTGCTGTGGGAATTCGCTGGGTTACTATCACATATGATTATTAGTTCTGGGCTTAGCGCATAAGTGCTTAATGAAACGTTAATTCCCATTGGCCAGAATGGACCTCAGGGTCACCCACTAGGCTATTAGCTATCAAGGACAGCTCCTGTGTGCGCAGATCTGTTCTCTGCTCCTTGCGTGGCACCCAACACCTGCTCAGGGCCCAGTAAATGGTAACGGCTGCCAACCAGTGCCCACAGGGACACCCATTTCTCAGTCAGCACCATGTGGCACCAGGGAATGCTGCCAGCAATGCATGTGACTCTTTGTCACCAGTTTAGACTTTAATCCTAAAAGGATAAAGCAGACTTCCTGTCCAATGGTGAAGTGACCTCGTGATGAGGCCTGTGTTTGTTTTCCCAGCCTTTCTCTGCAGCAAGAAGCCTTTCTCTAATCACACCATGAGCAATTTGCATTTAAATTGGTTTTCTCTCATTATAGAAATCTCTTAGGTCAGCTGGAGTTTCCACTTTCCTCTGAGTCAGTTTGGAGACTCCATTTCTCTTTTGAGGGAGGGTCCCTCTTGCTCACATCCCTCTCACTGACAGTGAGATGTGATCATGCATTCTCACCATGGAGACCAGTTATCCTGAGAAAGTCACCCAAATCTCACATAAGCCTGGAGGAGCAGGTGAGCAGCGTGGAAGGGACGAGAGGTTGCTGGCCCTCCAACTGCAGGGAAAGGACCCTGGCAGTGCAGCTCAGGAGGTAAGACTCATGTCATTTGTTCCAGAAGCACCTATGAAGCGTGCTACTTGATGCTCAAATTCAGAAATAAGCAAGGCACATTTGCTGCCTTCTAGGAACTGCCTGTCTAGTGAAGGACAGAGAAAAACACAATCATAATACATTCATATAATTAATTTAATAAATGTCGGCATGAATTCCAGCTCAACTAGAGGTTTTTGGGTGGTGATTTTCATGAACTATAGCTATAAATACACATGAAGTACAGTTATAAATACACATGAATCCATAAATGCACACACATGAACAGTCACATGTACACACATGCACACATATGCACATGAATACATAATACACACTACCCCACATGCTTAGAATGCTGTATGAGATATTACTGTATATAGACACACGTATGCATATGTACCTGAGTATACACAGATATATGATGTAAGTTACATATTAATGTATGACAGACTATATATATATATATATATATATATATATATATATATATATATATATATAGGCTAATTGTTCCTTATCTGAAATGCTTAGGACTAGAAGTGTTTTGCAAACAGCTAATAATATATCTCAGAATGAGACCCAAGATTAAGAATTAAATTTATATATATTTTATATGAATCTTATGAACATGTAGCCAGAAGTTAACTTTATACAATATTTTAAATAATTTTGTGCATGAAATATAATTTTGTGATAAAAAATTTTCCAATGATGGTATCGTGTCAATTCTGAGATGTTTCAAATGTAGAAGCATTTCAGATTTGAGATCTTCAGGTTAGGAATACTCAATGTACATTTATTTATTTACTCCATATGACAAGCCCTGAACACTGTGCTATTATTACCATTGTTTATAGAAGAGGAAACTGAAGCCCAGAGAAATGAAGTCACCTGCCCAAAGTCTCTGTTAATAAACAGCAGAACCAGATGTGAGCTTGGGCAGTCTAGCTCCAGGGCCTGTGCTCTTTGCCCAGGATGCAACCACACCTAATCAGGAGTGATGCATTCTCACGTCTTCTCATCTAGTTCACTTTCCAGAGGTGCCCTAGACCCACTGAACTACCTTTGTGACTATTGCCTATGAGCCAATGTTCATCAGGTCTAAAGTAAACCAGAGAAGGAATACCTAATTCTGCTTGGAAAATCAGGATTTCATGAAGAAGAGATTCTTGTGTTGGGACCTGAAGGATGATCAGGAGTTTTTCAGGTGGATGAGCATAGCAAAACATTTAGTGAAGGATAAGCATGCGCTGATCCCTGAAGGATAAATGGAGATCTCAGTCTGAGAACCCTAAGGGGCACAGCAGTCCTCGTGTGTGATGTTGGCTGAGCAGATGGAAGATGTGAGCCTGAGAGGCTAGCGAAGACCAGACCATGGGACGCCTTAATATTGCACATAAGAGCACGGGCTTGGTTCTGAGAATATTGAGATCCATGAAGGAGTTTGAGCAGGAGAGGGACATGGCATATCAGATGGCCCTAGCAGTATAGTGGAGTGCTGGCTCTCCAGAGAACAACACAGTGCAATATAATCAATATACAACCAACAGGTGACATAGCTATTATCGATTGACTAAAATCAACTGGGCTAGGCCATCTTGTTGTTCACTGGCATGTGTTATAGAGTTTCAACCATCCAAAGGGATGTTTTTGTCAAATTTACCCATGAACACTCTGTGGGCACTGAACCTAGGTAGTGTCATTTGAATACTACATGTAAGAAATATAATAAAGGGAACATAATCTGGTATTGGTAATCAACCAATGTCAGGACTGAGAAAGAAAAATGACAAAAGATTGTACTCATCTTTAATCCTTTCATCTGACACCAGTGCTCACAAACCAGAGAGAAAATACTTTAAACTTTCAAGAGCTATAGTCTCTGTTGCAACTCTTCAAGTCTGTTTTTTTTTTTTTTTTTTTTTTTTTTTTTTTTTTTTTTTTTTTTTTTTTTTTTTTTTTTTTTTGGTCACTAAAGCAGCCATAGACAACATGTGAATGAATTCTGTTTTGATAAAACTATTTAGCAAAATGGGTGATAGGCTGAATTTGACCTCAGGTCACTTGCCGACCTGAGCTGTATTAAAAGGTGGACAGGTGCCAAGTAGACAACCAACTAAATATGCCTGGTACCAAAAAATAAATAAATAAAATAAAATAAAATAAAATAAAATAAACCCTGCGAATTCCCTAGGGCTCACACCTTGTCTGATCCAATGGGCCATCCTTTCCTCTTTCAGGATGTCCACCTGCATAAAAAGACTCATTTAAAACTATAGAGTAATTCTGGTATCCAGCCCCAGGAGCCCTACTCTGGCAAAATAAGACATTTGCTGTGGTTTGGGTATGATTTAAGTGTGTCTCCCAAGGACTCAGCGTATTGGGAGCTAGGAACCCAGAGTGATAAGGGAGGTGGCAGGACCATTAGAAGGTAGGGCCTACTGGGAGATCCTTACCTCACGGGGCCTATGCTTTTGAAAGGGATTTAGGCACTTATCATGAGTTAACTCACTCATTTATGACCCTGAGTTAATACTTCAAGAAGCAGTCATTATTTTAAAAAAAAAAAAAAATCTTATTCTGGCTTCCTGATTTGTGATGTGAGTCATCCCTGTCACACACTCCCCTACCCTTGGTGACATCCATCTTGAAGTCCTAACCAGAGCTGAGCTGATAGTGGTGCAATGTTCTTGAATCTTCAGATCTGTGATCCAAATAAATATCTTTTCTTTATGAGTACCTACCCTCGAGTATTTCAGTATGGTAATAAGAAATGGACCAACACGGTATCCTAACCAAATGCTCAGTTTCAATCAGAGCGGAGGCCCTTGTCTCATACTACTCTTGGTTACAAATGCAGCACAATAACGCAAGCTAACCATCTTGGAACCCTATCCACGACAGAAACTGACCTTGTCTAACCCCAATAAAACCTCAGCAAGACAAGCATGTAGCATTATGTGATTCTGTTTACAGATGAAGAGACTGAGATACAAAGAGGCTCAGTATTTTGCTCAAAGCCATGTGACCAGGAAGCAGCACAAATAAGATTTAGAATTTACTCAGTCCAACCTTGGAAGCTGGAACCCCAGCCGCACTTCACAACTGATGCTACAGGCGCCTGAGGGTGCAGCTAGCTCACAGGTTACCCCAACCCCGGTTGGAGCTGCTCCAACACTGAGAAATTTTTGTCCTCACTCTACGTGATGACACTGATCTAGGGCAGAAGAGATGAGCCAGTCTGCTCAAAACCCAATGCAGCAGGAACAAACAAAGTAATTGTCAGAAATGGGTTACAATGAAGATGATAATGTATTTGTATTTGAAGTTATTGCCACCTGAGGGCTGAGGCAGAAAGTGTGAGACAAATGATCTCTGTGTGTTTACTCTGCAAGCATCCCAGAGGGACTTCTGGAAATCCCATAGGGAGTCATCTGGGAGGTAGCCCCATGGAGAAGCAGATGATCTGAGTGCCCCAAATGTCTTGGGTGGTAGGTGAATCCAGGTTTCATGAGGAAAACAGAGCAGGGATATCTGCCTTGGCCTGGGCAGAGGGACCTAGAAACCAGCCCAGATTATCTAAAGGTGGGAATGGTGGCAAAAGATGATCCAGGCAGAGGGGACAGCATCTTCAAAGACAATGGGAGGGAGGGAACCTGGGGATGTTGCTTAGTGATCAGGGACTTACCTAGGGAGCCCAAGGCCCCAAGTTTGATTCCCCAGCTGCACATACTAGCTGGGCATGGTGGCACACACCTGTAATCCCAGCACTTGGGAGGCTGAGGTAGAAGGATTGCCATGAGTTCGAGGCCAGCTTGGGCTACATAGTGAATTTAGAACCAGCCTGAACCACAAAGTGAGACCTTGTCTCAAAAATACACTAAATAAAATAATAAAACAAATAGGAAAGAAGTATTTAAAGTCACACTAGGGGTGAGGAGATAAGGAAAAAGAGGGTGATTGGCTGGGGATAGGCACCGGGAAAATCTGCCACACAGCCATCATCCAGACCACTCTGGGCTGGAGGCCGCCTCATTTTCAGCTTCTCTCTGAAAAGCGAGCAGCCCCTGAATCCCGATGGAGCGCAACGTGCTTGCCAAGAGCATGGTAATGCCAAGAACACTTCGCCGATGTTGCAGCTCAAAATAGTAAAAATGTACAATAGTAAATCACTCCTGTCACACTGCCCACCCATTTTACCTTGCTCTGCCAGAGACTTAATTTGCTTATACTCTCTGAAAGTTTAAAAGGGAACAGAAATTTGGGGCAGAAACTGATATTTCCATCATCCTTATTATATTAATAAAACACTATCAGCTCTCATTTTTGGGGGGGTTCACACCATCTTACCATCCTGTTTAACAGAGAAGTCACCTGAGGCTCAGAAAGGTCCAGTCACTCACTTAAGGCCACTTTGGGACAAGAAAGGAGACAGGACCTGAGATACACCTGTCTGACATCTGAGCCTGTAGTTCTCCTACTGGGCCTTAACATCATGCAATTTAGAGATTTTATGAATTTTTGAGAACCTTTTAACCTATTGTCCATTGCTGTCTTTGTCCTCCAAAGATACTTCTTACGAGATAAGGAACTATGGGTTACGGAGGTGCAATGTCCTCCCCAAGGTCATGAAGATTTTTGGAGGGGCAGGTAGGAGACTCAAACCAAGGTCTTGCCATCACCAAACCAAAGCTCTTTCTTCTTTACCTCAGCTTCCTAAGTTCACAACAAAGAAGATGGAGAGCTAATGTTCCACTCTCATAAGACTTAAAAAAAAAAACACAAAAAAAATTGTGTTCTCTTAATCTCTCTATTGGCAGGTATTCATCAAGTAATCAGAAGACAAATACCTTGGAGAGCAGAACGTGCCGGTCACAGCCAAATGACATCACCAGGAGCAGGTTGTGCCAGGCTAATTCAATTTCCACTGGCAGCCTGGAAGATAAACCTAAAGCCATTGATGTTCTCAGTTTCCCTGACTCTGAAGGACACTAGATCAGCTCCAAGGAAACAACTGGGGGTGAGGGGAAGGACAGTCACATCACATACACCCAAGCATGAACACACACACATGCACAGGTACAGAGACACACACATCAGATAAATACACAGAAAGACTACACAAAGAATGCCCCAGAACACACAAATACACCCACACCCCCAACAAGACATATGCACAAGCACAGATACAGAGACAGACACACACATAGCCATGTGGAGAACACAGAAATACAATCACACGTGCTCATCCTTCCGCACCCAGAGAGACACACAAACAAACACACATAGGTAGGCACACAAATGTACACGCATACAGACAGACACACCCATCCACTTTCCCTTTCTATGCATGCATGCAAATTTGTACATTCATATATGTGGAAGCAGGCACACATGCTTAGTCTCATAGATGCCATCACTCACTAGCAGCAGATGATAACTCTTTGCAAATCCCTCTTTCACACCCTTAAATTTCATCTTTCCCACACTGAAAACTCCAGAAAATGCGACAACCCCCCACCCCAGGTATCCTTGTGTTTTCTTGACCCTGCCCAGCTGCTTTTTCCACTCAACACATGGAAATCACACATGGAAGACGTGTGTTGTTAGGAAATACATAGACTTCAGAGTGAAGCTGGTCTCTGATCACTGGCAGAAGGAACATAGATGCAGGGCGTGGAGGTCATCGTCCTTTCCCGTACAGAAAATAAAGATGTCCAAAGATCGTGGCCACCTGGTAGGCAGGGAGCCAGGGCACGCGGCGGTGACTCACGGGCACACACCAGGCAGCCTGGTGCAGGGGAGGGCAGGAACGGGCTGCCTCTCCTGCCAGTAGCTCAGCACTTACTCACAGCTCTGCCAGGCTAATAAGCAGAACAGATGCATCCGGGTCTGAGGAGGCTCTTATGCTGACAGTTTGAACCCAAAGATGACACAGGCACTTTTAGGTTTTTCCTGCATCACTCTCTTGCTTTCTAATTTGTGAGCTGTGTTTACTCGGATGATCTCATATGCACAGGACAAAATTTTTAAAATATAGTAGCCATTTTCCCTACATATGCCATCACAAATCCACCTCCCACTCCTTGCCAGCATCGCCCTAAAATTCTGTCATTAACAGTGCGTTTCACAAGATTGAATATGGCCCTTTTTAAAATTTATCCTCACATGAGGCAAGTTTGGGTGGGAAGGAAGAGGTGGCCACACCTTAAGGTGAGAGCTGCCGGCACACAAGAGCATGCCAGGAATACCTGACTGGCCATTTTGGAAACAGGAAGGGACCTACTCAACATTCACAGAAAAGCCAGGGTTCAAGCAACGGTCTGTGTGACAAATAAACGTGACCTCAGGCGCTGAAGTTAACACATCAGCACACCTGGGGAAAGGCAAGGTTTTATTTCACTGGAACATCGGTCAATGTCATGGACACTTCGAAACCGAGGATGCAAGACCGATCTCGTTAGTAAAACGACAAAAGCCCAAAGTTAAGGAGGGCAGGATGGGAAGAAGGAAGGAGTCTGGGAGAGCCGGGACTCTCTTCTTCAGTGAGTCTCGATGTGTGTTTGAGCCCCTGTCTCCTAGATTTTTTTCTTTTTTTGTTGAATGCCTCCTAGCTGACCGCCGTGTATAGAAACTACCAGGAAGCACTGACGTTTCAAGCTGCTTCTTTCACACACTCTGGTGTGAGCTTTGCTGCTCCAGAACCTTCTGCAGAAGTTCAGGATCACAAACCCAAGGTGTTCCTTGTCCAAAGCCACACACTCCAAACCAGACTCCAGGCTGAAGTCTTTTTTCTCTCTGACTTCTTTCTCTTGGAGTCATCCTCTGCCAGCTTGCTAACTGACGCCATTAGCATCTTGAGTCCTTCCAGTCCCCTAGCTCTTCATCACCCACAGCTCCTCTGACACCAAGTGCTCCTGGGAGCCCCTCCCCAACTCATCACCTCCACCTTAGCCAGGCAGGCCTCATCTTCACTTCCGGGGGTGGCTGCTGCCAGCTGCTTCTTTCTGGGGACCCAGACTCTGGCCCATACTCCACCACGGCTCACAGAGAGCAGGCCCTATCACCGAAGACCAGAAAATCCTCCCATGAGTCTACATTTCCTGAAGATAAAATCCAAATGCCTCAGCCTGACACCCAAGAGCTTCTGTTACCTGAGTTTCTGCCCACTTTCCCAACCTGATCTGCAGCTTTGCCTGGGGACATAACCTTGTTCCCTCTCACCAGACATTCTTGCCGTTGCTCAGAGGCTTGTCTTATAAATATGCACTTTTGGACGGCCTCAGGTCTCTGCCAAACTGCTTTCTGCATGCTTCTATAATGCCAGCTCACCCTACCAGTTCAATTCTTACTTCCCGATGATTAACCAGAAAAGGGTGCCTCCTCAGGACACCACAACCCAAGCACACTGATCGCCCAGGTTGATCAGCCTGCCCTTACGCACCCCAGCAGGCTATAATCCTGGAGGATTAGCACTGAGGTGTTTTTTCTTGTCAATTTTGTTATCTTTAGCACCCAAAATGGGCTGACCTGTAGGAGGCCCTAACAAACGTACAGGGAACAAACGTGATAGCCAAGAGACCTCCTCAGGCATTGGCTTTTCATGCTTGGCCTTCCCTTCTTTTCCCCACTTTGTGGCCATGTGCTGTGTGACAGCAGAAAGGAGAAGAAAAGGGGACACCCTTGGCTTTTGAGTTTCCAAGATGAGGTTCTCAGGAGGTGGAAAGAATTCATGATTTAGCCAAAACATTTCGGAAGACTTCATGAGCAAAGAGTCTTCCTTGCAGATCAGAAAAATTCTCCCCAGGCTACTGTGGAAGGGAAATGGTAGGGAGTGATAGAACTGTCTGTATCAGTACCCTTGAGAGAGAGACCTGTGTGCTGGGCTTCCTGGACCACCTAAAAAGCCGAAATGGTCACATGATGTGCCTACGAGACTTGGGGCTTGACACACCACAGATCCTGTGAAGCACAAGAGGTAACATAATGATTCGTGTGAACCACAGAATGTTACCAAAGTAAGAGCCACCTGATCTGAGGTAGGTTGTAGACAGGAGTTAGGGACAGCTCACTGGTAACCAGCACTGACCAGTGACTCGGAATAATGAAGGTCATGGACGGGTGACACCGAAGACCAGGTGTCCAACCTTCCATCACCTTTGTACCCCAAGCAAAGGTGCAGTCCTGGAAAGAAGGAGGAACAGGTTGGCTGAGATCAAGCTGCCCCTTTGCAGGCCGAAGGGAGGCTCAAAAAAGGAATCTAACTTAGTTGGTGATCATACAGAAATCACACCTGAGTTTATGGCCTGAAAACTCATACCTTGTACCAGTGAATAAATAAACACAGATGATAAAAGCAACCCTGCCAGAAAAACACGCAACCCCAGAGCTGGGATCTTTCCTGAAACAGGGAGTGGTCTCTGCTATTGTTACTCCTGGGGCAGCCCAGCATGACGCAAGAATCCAGAAACTAAATCCAAAGTTTCCTGTTGGAAGATTAGACCTATTGCTGAGTGCTCTCAGCCCAGTTGGTACATGGTGTGTGAAGAAGGCCCAGACTTCTGCTTAAAGGCAGTATCTTGCGCATACCCAGTGCTGAGTCAGGCTCTAGACTGTAACCCGGGAGACGGGTAGCCAGAAAAGGACTCTGCCAAAATTGAGGATGGATATGAAATCCTGAGTGAGCACAAGAGGAGAAGTAGGGAAGAAAGAGTCAGCTATACCTGCATGCACAAAGACCCTGGGGTAAGAAAGAGACTTCTATGCCTAGGACCTAAAAATGAGTGTGGAGCGATTAAGCAGGACATAATTTGTTACTTCTAAAGTGCCTCCGCCCAGATCCCTTCTCCTGGTATTCATGCCTCGAGTTTGAGCTGGGCACACTAACCCATGTCTAATGGATAAAATACAGTGGTGATGAATGCCACTCTGCAGTTAAGTCGTGAAAGATTTCCCTTTCTTGGTTTGCAGCTGGTGCTACAGCCAGTGGCCATATCCTGAGCCCATGTGGCAGGTGACTGAAGAAATCTGTAGCCAACAGCCGGGAGAAGCCAGATCCTGTCAACAGCGGCCCAGGTCATCTTGGCAGTGGATTTACCCTTGTTGAACCTTGAGTTGACAGCAGTTCCAGCTGATGCCCTAGTGACAGCCCTGTGAAACTCATAACCACAGCACCCACCCAAACCACACCCACCTGAATCACACCCTAGTTCACAGACACTGCCAGATAATAAATCTGTGTTCTTTCCAAGCCCTACGTTTTAGGGTAATTTGTTACTTAGCAATAAGTAACTGATACAGCTGGTAAAGTAGACAGGTATGAGATAGTGCAAAATATTTTTAATGTTGGAGGTTACCCCTAGGGTTTTAGACTGCTCCATGTGATCCCTTGCAGCTTCCTGAAGCTCTCTGATCTACAAAGTTTCTGATTTCTGTATGATCACCTAAAGTCAGATGTGAACTCATGCTTGGTTAACCAGCCCTGAAAGGGTAGGAGGGCCAGGGCGGGTAGGGGGGGACAAGGACTAACCTGGGTGACAATCTATTGAGTTTGCTCCTTTACCCTTAAGGAAATCCAGGCACAGGAGTATCGTTAAATGACTTCCACAAGCACACCCAGGCATAAATACCAAGACACAGGATCTTGGCAGGGCCTGGCCAGGATCTGACTGAAGCTCTGCCTCAGAAGCTGGCTGTGGGCAGCAGGCTTCCGGCATTACCTTCACCAGTGGCCTTTCCAGAAACAGCTCGGCCATGGGTGATAACAACAGTACAGCAGGTGGAACTACCAAGGTGCTTGCTTGTTTCAGGGAAAATATTCCCAATGTCGGCCCAGCTGGGCCTTTCCAGGAAACAGCCTTTCTGGAACTGTAGCCCTAGCTATGTCAGAGACAACATTGTCTTGTGGTTCTCACTGACAGCACCTCTGTGTGATTGGGGGGAAGTCCATTTGCCCACGTTTCTCAGTCTCTCTGGTTATGGCAGGTACCCGGTAAGGTATTGGAAAAAACTGGTAAGTATTTTTTCAAGTGCTGACTCATTTGAGAGGTGCAGCCTCTTGCATGCACTTCTCACTGTTTCCTGGGGACTGGAATGTGGGTATGATGGCTGGAACTGCAGCAGCATTTTTTTCTTTTTTGACCAGGTGATAACCTTAAGAAGGAATCCTTGCTTGAAGGACAACAGAGCATGAAGATAGAAGGAGCCCTGGCTCCTTGCAGGGGCTGATGGCAGAGTCACTCGACTTTCTTTTTTATATGAAAGAAAAGTAAATCCCTGTCTTACTTAAGCCACTGTCATCTGGGTTTTATTATTATTATTATTATTATTATTATTATTATTATTACAAGTAACTGATACGAGTCCTGAGTGATATACTTGCATTTTTTTGAAGATGTTTAAATAGGACACGTGGGGCTGGAGGAATGGCTCAGTGGTTAAAGCGCTTAACTAGCAAATGCTAAGTCAAGTGTTAAGTACCCAAGCTTGGTTTCCCAGCACCTCATAAACTGAGCGCATTGACGCATGCCTGTAATCCCAGCACTCGGGAGGCTGAAACAGGAGGATGGCCGTGAGTCCAAGGGCAGTCTGGGCTCCATAATGACTTCAGGACCAGACAGGGCTATAAAGCGAGACCTTGTCTCAAATAATTACATAAATAGGAAATAAGAAACTCTATTTTGGATTGCCATGACAGGAGACTCTAAGAAAAAGACTTTCCCTAGTACATTCTCCAGAGGAGAGGAAGATTAAAATTTCCTGAATCTGTATCTGACTCATCACTCCTTGCCTCACAGTAAAATTGTAAGGGGGTTCTCACCCCAGGATACAGATGAGGAAATGGGAGATAAGGCAGTAGCCACAGACAGCTAGGAAGGAGGTGACACCCACCTCACCCCACAACCCACAAGTTTCTGGGTCTGCAGCTCAGGCTTGTATTTCAGGCAGAAGCTGTGCTACCTGGATCATTGAAAGGCCCAGTGTCAAAACGTTTACTCCTTCTTCCGGTATTCTACGCATTCTATCTGCAGCTACCAAAGCTCTCATTAAAATGTGACCAAGCAGATGGCCAGCCCAGCCTTTGGTGCAGGCCTGTCATCCAGCAGTCTGGTAGGCTGAGGCAGGAGGATCACAAGTTTGAGTCTAGCCTGGGTGCCTTAGTGAGATCCCATATATAACAAAGGTGGGAGGCTGAGACTCAGCTCATGGTGAAGGTCCTGGGCTCAACCCCCACTACCACAGTGGGGGAGAAAGCAGATGGTTCTGCTTGTTGCCCTCTCCCTAACTCACTGCCATCCTATTTGCTGGCCATCTGTGATTCTCCAACTGCCCCTCCTTAAGGATTAAGGAGACAGATGCTCCTGCTCTGTCAGGAAAAGACCTTCATCCTCACCTCGATGTATTTTCAACCTCTACCAGAGCAAACCTCACAAAGGAAAGACCAAAACAGCAGGGATTTCTGGTAGCCCGCAAGTCTATTTCTAACCTCAGATTAGAATACCCCAAAAGATTACCTGTTCCAAGCAAACGCACTGCCACCCCCACCCTGCCACCCCCACGCTTGCTTGCTTCCCTGTCTCTCCTTCAGAGAAGTGACGGGAGCAGCCTGACTCCTAGCAGGCTCTGAAGAGTCTCCACCGAAGCTTGCTTTATCTGGTTTGAAATTCCTGTCTGTCCCGGGAGAAACTGGAAATACGCTCTTTCTAGGAGCTGACAGGAAATTAACCCACTTTAGCAGAGTGCTAGGTGATTAGGTGATGCTGAATTGGGACAGAAAAGTCCATTTCTAAAGGGAAAAAAATGTTCTTTGTAACCGGGACAAGGCTAAGCATGCCTTCTCTCTATTGGTCCAAATCTATGCCAGCCTCCCACCGGCATGTGTGGGTGTGCTGAGAACAAGCTATGGATTTCTATAGAGACTGTCGCCATGGTACTAGGTGTCTTATTCTGCTATTTCAAGAGGAAAAGTAATCAAAAGGTCAAATGAAGAAAATTTACCATGGGGCCTTTCAATCTACAAACATGTGTTAATGCTTCTGTGTGTTTGCCACTGTAGGAGATGTCAGCAACAGCGAAATAGGCCTGGAGGACAGACTGTACCGCAGTCCCCACTCGCCCCGCCACCCTGACTCAAGTGCAGAGCTCACCACTGTCCTTCCGCGATCTGATTGCTCTCTCAAAACAGCGTGGTAACAGAAGAATGCCAGTTTGGGTAATTAAGCAAAGGGGGAATATGAAGCTTAGGAGGCTTGCCCACCAATTTCCAGAATTAGGAATGAAAGGTATGGCTCGGATCAGGCAGCCTTTTTTTAGAAATAGAAAGTACATTCAATGGAATTCTGAATGTAAATTAATGAATGATTTATTCACAGAGGGTTGGACTGAATTGAGAGCGCCAACAGAAGTACGGAGGCACATAGCACTCTGGTCATGGGGAGAATCTCGTACCTTCTGTTGTCCCTGGAGCCCAGTGTGAGCTGCAGCCAGGGGAGGAGCCCTGGGCATAGAGTAGGACTGGGTTGGGCAGAGCCTAGAGGGGACTGGATGACAAATGGAGAGTCGTCATCCCAGAAGTGCTTACTGACCACCCTTGGGTCTTAGGCTCCCTGCTGGGTGCTGAGGGCAGGGAAGTGAGGGCTAAGGGCACAGGTGGATGCTCTCCTGAAGGAATCAGCTACGACTGCACTCGTTCTGGGCAACAACCACAGAGCATTTTTCTTGTGCATGCATCTGACAACCCACTGTGCCCCTGCTGGATACCCTGGCTCGGCTCTAGGCCTAGGTTAAGTCTGGAACTATACTTCATGCTCCTTATCCTGTGTGGGTCAGGAGGCATGTTTTCTCATCCTATTAGTCAGCTTTCTATTGCTGTAGCAAAATATCTGAGATAAACAACTTAAAAGGAAAACGGCTCACTTTGGCTCACAGATTTGAAAGTTTCAGTCTGTAGTCACATGGTCTGGTTGCTTTGGGTTTATGGTGAGGTGGTATGTCACGGTGGCGAAAACACACGACAAAAAATGCTTGCTCAATTTCTGCTTGCGGGGAGAGAGAGAGAGAGAAAGCAGGGGCTGAGGTCCCAAGATCCCCTTCAAGGATACACTCCCAGTTACCTAACTTCCTTCTACTAGGCCCTATCTCTTAAAGTTTTTACCACCTTCCATATAGCGTGCTACAGGCTAGAGACAAAGCCTTTAATACTGGGCTTTTGGAGACATTTAAGCTCCAAACCATATCATGGATAACAGAAGCATAGAAGACCAAATCACAAAAGTGCATTAGAGTTTCTTCTGGCTTTGTGCCCAGTCATATTTCATTGGTTAATGTGGGTCACATGATAAGCTCAATGTCAATGCCATTGGCAGATAAACTCTACCCATCAAGTAAAAGGCACTAATAAGTCATATAAAGTGGTGTCAGTGTACAGTCCTATTATGGAGAATGGACAGTTGGAAGTATTCCAAACTACCGTATTCTCCAAAGGAAAATAAAATGTTAACACAAAAAGAGTAATAAAAGTAAATTAAAAATAACCAATGTGTATCACAGTGGTTTTGCCTGCTATTTATTTGCTCAAGCTGGAGACATCTGTGAGTGTATCTTGGTGGGAGAAAAGTGTGTGCTCTCTGGATTCTTCACTGTCCTTGGGTCAGGACTCAAAAAATGAGATGAGAGAAGCCGGAAGAGAGCGGGTCTCTGGTGGACATGGCATGGTTCTAAGCGTAGCATGATCCTATGTATAATACTTAGGCATATCGTGATGATTAAATGTAGGAACATGACAATTTAGAGGTCACAGCCTAACTCCAGATCCAGAAACACTCAGACCCCCTAAAATATGAAGAATAGAGTGGCTGAATCTAATCATCTGATTTGCACAATGGTAGTACTGGTAGAACCCTTTCCCACTAGGATTCAAAAGAACCCCACGTGGGCACAAGATCAGGGGGTTTTGCTTAGTTCTGTGCTTCTTATTACAACCACACTCTAAGCCTTAGTTGAAAAATGGGGAGAATAAATCCTGCCTCCGAGACACTTGGTGAGGAGTCAAAGCAACCCTCCCCTGGGATCTAGGGGAAGCTTACTGCACTTTAAGGCAGAAATACCCTTGCTCGGTCGCAGCAGATGCACCCAACACCCAGTGTTTCTTGTTGACCAAGGGATTGGGCATTGGTATGCTTTGCAAAAGAGCTAAGCAACGAGTGCTCACCATGGAAATGAAGATTCTACTCATCTCTGCTTCAGCCTTCATCTGAGGTGGCCTACTGGGCCTCAGGAATCTTGTTTCGGGAAAGCTACAGAAAAGGGAAAGGAGCTCAACACTCTATCTATTAAGAAAGGGGAAGAAATAAGAGAACCTTAGGGAGACGCCGGCCGTGGCGCCAGGCGCTCGCCACTGTGGGCTGAAAGGAGTGCTTTCTCCTTTGAGAACGCAGAGTGCTACCTTATGCCACAGCAGACTCAGAATTCTGCTCCAAGGAGAGAGAGAGAAGGACTTCGACTATGTCACATGCCTGAGTTTGGACACTGCCTTATCTTATCATGGGGCATGGAGCAGATACACCTACTTCCCATCTCAGCTTAGCTGCTGGCTCCTATGGCTTGGGCCACTTCCCTGGGTCTTAGTCTGGGTCAGAACTTTGGTCCAGCACATGATAGAAGGGCTAACAAATGACACGGGTCTTTGATTCAGTTGCCAATAAGAATCATGCCTCCCCCTAGCAGCAGGGAGGGTGCAGAGGACATAGGAAGGAAATATTGATTTTTCTTAATGCCAGAAATCTCCTGTTTGTAGGATCATTGTGGAGCGTCTCCCTCACTGTAAGATGACAGGTATATTTAGATAGTGAGGGTACAATGGCATTTGCCTGCTTCTGGCCATCTCTCCAGGACCTGACACTGGACCTGACTCACTACCAGCCTTCACTGTGTACTAGAAAGAAAGAGGAAGGAAGGGAGGGAGGGAGGGAGGAAAGGAGGGAGGGAAGAAGGAGGGAGGGAGGGAGGGAGGAAGGGAGGGAAGGGAAAGGAAGAGAACAGAAGGGAACAGAAGGGAAGGGAAGGGGAGAGGCTAGAGCAGACATTCCTTGTGCCTTAGGAGTCTTCGCTCACAAAATCTAGCCTTCCTAGCAATTTGAGAATTATCAGCCCTCGTTTTCTGAATAAATAGAAACTGACCTTAGCAAATTGCCTTTTGTAGTTTTTAAAACCTTGGACAAGTTACTTCTCTATGCCTCAGTTTCCATGTCTGAAAAACAGAAGTGATAATAATAACCTTTCACTCACATTGGCTGCCTGAGCACTTTGTCTGGTATATGATATGCCCTGACTGAATAAACATAAGCTATTATTATGACATCATGACAGGGCAGCTTTGAAACTCAGAGTCTAGGATATCTGATTTCAAGTTTCTTTTTACCGTACTACACACCTTCAAAACCCAAAATCTAAGATGTTGCATCATTGGAATCATTGGGTATTCAGTGAATATACTTCCTTCTCCCAAGTTAAGACTTCAGCATAATTTTGATGGGTCACAGATTTACAAGTTGCTCTAAGCTAGATTTGGGGGAAAGAAGGTAAAAAAAGGTAGCATGAGAAAGAGAGAAAATGATTTTCATAAAATACTGCCAAAGCAATAAATGCAGATCATGGAGTCTGTGAAGGTGACAACCCATCAGCCTCTATTAATATTTGATCAGATCAGCTTCTGGAGTGTGGCCTGGAATTTTCAAACAGGTTGTGGTTTAGGTTTACAAGCAAACAAACAGGAGGGAAAGGGACCCTGAACCTGGCCACCTTCACTTCTTCCTACCAGAAATTTCTGTTACATCACCCTGGAGCAGGTGGTGGGTCCACCTAAGGGACCAAGAGGCTGAGACGAGGGAGCGCTCATCCCCTCCCCCAAAGCGCCCCCAAATGGCCAGTGGTTCCCTTGGCACTGATCTGAGATGGCGCCATCAACAAGGGCCAAAAGCCACTTAGCCTGAGAGGGTAAAAGCTGAGATAGCAGGAACCAATCCCCAGGCCCCAAGCTGCCTTCCAGGCCCTCTCAGGAGCAGCTCAGGTTTCAGTTGCAGTGAATGGCAGCCTGGGGCCTCTCCAAGCAGATCTGGTTACAACTGGCTTTGCTGCCTAAACTATGGACACTTAGTTAAAGGAGACCAGATCTTGACTTCCTGGTGACTCCAGAGAAGAGCCGGTGTAGTGGTCCAACAGTGTCCACTGCTGCAAACAGCCCCTTCGCTGCTACCTGAGTCTTCTCTTAAGACCATGGAAACAAGCAGATTTGGGTTGAATCCTAATTCTACAAGGTTTCTTTTTTGTTTTGTTTTGTTCTTAGCTCTGAGACTTGAGCAAATCATTTTAGTCCCCGTGAGCCTCAGTTTCCTCATCTGTAGTTTGGGGGTAATAAAAGTATCCAGCTCTTGAGTTTATATGAGATATGCATAAGGTAAATTAGCTAGGCAACATTAGTTTGTTCAACGCTTGGCTCACACTAAATGCTTAATGAAAACTAGCTACTTCTATCACTTATTGCCACTGCAGCTGGTTAGGATATGTTTTTCAGGAACAGAATTCTGTATTGAATCGGTCAAGGTCATCTTTAGTTAAACATGAGTGCAATCAGTGGAATCATAATGCAATCAGTTCTTAGAAACTGGATAAGCAACTTCCTTCAGGTCACACAGCTGGTGGCAAGGCTAAATCTGAATTCAAGTTTTTGAGTCACATCCTCCTCCTCGTTGCCCTACTCAGTGTACAAAGTATGTTCAATGCACCTGTCTCCATCGCGCCAGGCTACCACACCTACATGCACAACAAAGACGTCTGGGTCCACACAGCCTCCTCTCCATTGCCTGTGTCCTCTCTTCTGCAGCACACTCTGGGAAGCTCCTCTGAGCTCTAGAAAGATTTGACAGTTAACATCCTTCTGCTAAGCTTTTTAATGTCCAAAGCAAATCAGCACAGGCAACCTCTGCATGATTTCAGCTTGCCCTTATATTCCAGGCTGAAGCCATTTCTCCTTTCTTCCTCCATCTCAAAGCAGAGCTGGAAAAATAAATTCGCACGCGCCTGTGTGTGTGCGTGTGTGCATGTGTGCGTGTGTGCGTGTGCGTGTGCGTGTGTATGTGTGTGTGTGTGTGTGTCTGTGTGTGTGTTGAGTACACTGGTCTCAAGATTTTCCCCTCCCAAGCAAGAGGAAATGAAGGCTTGAATTTATAAAAATCATGCCCCAGGCATTAAGCTTGTTGCAAAAACATTAAGGTCACCTGCATTGTTATGGCATTTTTCATAAGCCTGTGAACTGAATGGCAATCCAAACAAAACTTGCTTTGCCTAAAAACAAACAAACAAAAAGTAGTAGAACAATGCCATGAGTCACAGGACCAGGTCACAGAAGGACTCAGACAGACTTGGTTCAAAGGCCACCTCTGCCATACACTGTCCCTGAGATCCTAAACACATCACTGAATATCTCTGGGCTTCAGGTTTCTCGTCTATGAAAGGACAATACCTCCTACCTCCCAGGCTTTTTATCAGATGTAAAATGAGACGATTCATGCAAAGTACTGTGCCTGACACAGGAGAGGTAGGATCAAGGAAGCCATTAGCAGTGTCTGTCGCCATGCCATGACTTTCCCTAGCAGCACATAAGGCAGGTTCCCAGGTCTTCTTAAGAGCTGTTCCTGGAGGTCAGATGACTAAAGTGTCTAGAATAATCTCAGAGAGCCTCTCAGAGAGGGTGGCAGTGCAGGCTCCACGGAGGAAGAACAGATTCTGGAATCTGGCTCAGATTTCTGGTTGGGTTCAGTGGCCGTGGGAAAGTCACTTTAATGGCTCTGTGCAGTAGTAATCTCATTAGAAAATGAGACTCATGTGACCTAGCTCACGTGATTGCTGTGAAGACTAAATATATTGGTGAAGAAATAAGTTTCAGACTGTAACTGCCCTAGGCTAGGATACGCGAACCCCTATTCACATGCTTAGAAGATTCTTAATTTCTCTAAGCCCAGGTTTTCTCATTTTTAAAAAATTAAAATAATAATACTTCCTGCCAAACAGACTTGTAATGAGAATTAAATGAGATAGTGCATGTAAATTACTAAACACAGTACCTGTCATTTAGTAAACACTTGCGAAATATTTAGTACTTTTAATCATAGCACAGTAAATGAGCACAAATCGTTTTGGATAACAAAGATGACAGACCAAAATGTACACCTTCTGGCCCATCGATGTGACTTTACAGAATTTATCTTTAAACTCCTACATGGGTGAGGGTGCTCATCACATTTATCACGATAAACACGTGGAGATAGTGATTGTAAGTGTCGTTTCTAACAGTCAACACATTGGAAATGACTCAAATGCTTATTCTCAAGGAACCATTGTGTCACTTGTAGCAATGTCTACAAAGAAGTATCGTGCAGTTGCCCAAAGGAGGCAGGCAGATTTGTGTGTTTGTACCAGTAATAACAGAAAGAGATACAAAACATATTATCAAGAAACATGTAAGTGCTAAAGAAATGTTCATGGCAAGCCAACTTGGTTTTTAAAGTTTAGATATCTAAAAAAAGACTCTGAATAAACTATTAATAGAAATTATTCTAAGGCAATCATCCTCCCGTCCTCACTTCCAGAAGACATTTAAACATGTCTAGGGATGCCTGTGGTTGTCACAAACAGGGGAGGGTATCAATGGTACCTAGTGGTTAGGGACCAGGGAGGCTTCTAAACATCCTGCAGTGATGCACAAAAATGAATCATCTGGCCTCAAACGTCAATAGTTCAGAATCTGAGAAACTCCATAGAGTTGGAGGGAGATGAGTACACTTGAGTGTGGACAAGAGGTCTTATTTTAATACTATACTTCTCTAGTGTTTGAATATATTATACCAATAGAAGTGGCAACCACAAAAATTTTTCTTGCTGAAAACTATGAGGTAATGTATGTAAAGTGAATCACTGGCTCACAGCGAGCCTTCACAAAGTGCTATCTGTCTGAGTTCAGTTTCAGCATTTGCAGAAACACGGGTGAGGACACTTGCTCACAGACATGACTGTGACTCTTTTAGAACATACAATACCACTCGGCCATAAACTAACCATGATCAAGTGAGCTGAGATCAACATGTAGGAGCCAGGGAAGCAGCCCCAGGACACCTGGCATGTGGAGAGTGTGGTTGGCAGCCTCTGCCGAAGCTGGAAAATGGGCACAAGCAGGTAGCAGCCCAGGGCCACAGAGCCACATCTGTTGGCAGCAAGAGAAAGGTGGGGCTGCAAGGTGGCTCCTAGGAAAAGCAGGCCATCTGGCCATCTGCCGGCACCCACTGCAGGGACAATGAACACAGGAGCGCTCCAGAGAGACGAGAAGGATCTGCACAGAGGAGTGCCCAGCTAGTGACCATGTATATATGCCTGAGAATTTTGAATTTGTTGTTTCAGTAAAGCAAGTCCAATAGTTTGGGGGAAACTGCCTGTTTTCTAAACTGCTGAGGACAAAAACCTAAGAGCAGACATGAGTGGAATACATCCCCTTAAAATTGCATGCGTTGGAAATGTAATCCTCAAACTCATAAGTGATTGGGATTTGGAAATGGGGCCTTAGATGAGGCTTCCAGGATGGGGCCTCTGTAATGGCACTAATGTCTTCCTTAGGAGATGCTGTGGTTTAGATTCCAGTGTCTCCCAGAAAGCCTCATGTATTTGGAACCATGTGCTGCTGGAAAGCTGGTCCTGACTGAATGGAACAGATGCTTGGGCCTTGACCTGAAAGGATCGTGGCAACTTATTGAGATTGGGTTGTGCTCAGGTCAGAGCTTTCAGGTGTGTGTTATTGACCTGTAGGCCAGGAAGTGAGACAGAGGTACCCATCCTGGTTAGGGGGAGGGGGGCTAACTGACTACCTGAGCTAAATAGAGGAAGAAGAAATATTGTTACAGCTTCTCCTGGGAAAGCTCTGGCCTTTGCCTCTGCATCCAGACATCAACTGGCTCCTCTTTACTTGGCTCCTGCTTCATTTGGCTTTCCGTCTGCAACGTCATGAGCAGTTCTCCATCTGCTGCCCTGAGCCTCCACCATTCCTGGCTACCCTTGAACGGGTGGTGTAAGATCTTCTTAAACTGTGAGCTAAGTAAATCTTTTCTCCTTTAAAATACAGCTATCAGGCATTCTGCACAGCAATGGCAAAGTAACTACAATCAGAAGGGAAGAGATCCTCACGCTGGTATATTGGCTCATGTGATGCCCTTCTCGTTGTGATACACACAAGGCACTCACCAGATGGCCATCAGATGCCAGTGCTGGACTCTTGGACTTCCCAGTCTCCATGAGCCTAATAAACTTCTATTCTTTATAAATCACCAGGTCTCGAGTATTTTATTAAAGCAAGAGAGAATGGACTAAGATATAGTAATAGTCAACACTGAGTTCTATAAACACATTTTACACATATGTTTTCCTACTTAGTGGCCATGCCACCTAAGCAACATATAAAACATCAACAGAGAAACAGGGACTCTGAGAGAGAACTCAGATTCTCGGAGCTAGGATTCAGACCTGAGCTGTCTGACTTTAAGCATCGCTGAAATCAAGTTATCTGGGGTAGACATAAGCCAGCCCTTCTGTTACTGGGAGATCAAGGATCCCTGGTTACTTCTCAAAGCAGGGACCCTCCTGAAAGCTACACTCTGAGTTTGAGTTGACACATCCTTGCATGGGACATAAGGGCCAACCGTCTCACAGCTAACACTGATTTTGCTTCTTCTGGCATTGTACTTGATTTTGTAGGGCCCCTGACAGACAGGCCTATTAGATAAAATAAGGTCTCCCCATTAAATGTGCCAGGCAATATCTGGGGCATATTTATACAAAAATTTTACTCATTGTTAAACTGGGTATTTAATGTTTTTATTTGCTAAATCTGGCAACCTTCATGTCCAAGGAAGGAAAAGATTAAGTGTTTACTCTGTTCCAAGGAGCTGATCTCATCCAAGAGAGATTTCGCTTTGCTCGATTAAAAATCTTGCTCACTCACCACAGGAGCTTGGAAACTGCCCGAAGGCCAAGGTAGTCACTGCCTCTGACAATTCCAGAAATTCTCGGGCTCCTAGAATTCACTCAGGATGGTCAGAAAGGACTTTTCTAGAGTCTGCTTGGCACCGACACCAGGGAGGAGAGGGGGTTAAGAACAAAGGGCAGAAGCTGTGGAGTTTAGGCTTAGGACCTCCTATGGCACAGCCCCTTCTGAAGGCCCAGTGTGTGTCTGTAAGCGTGGGTGACCTTTCTTAAAGGGAGCTTCAGATGTTATGGGATCTTGGATCCACAAACCTGGCCTAGGTCCTGGTTGAGGTAGAAACGCACCCTCAGTTGGAAGATCAGAAGTTGGTGCTGTTTATGGAGTACTTGGTACATGCCAGGAGCTCACTTGCTGCCTCCTACCAACACTTAGCGCCAAGGCTCATCGTGGGCTTCAACGAGGCAACTGAGGCTCAGAGACTGACTCACCCCAAAGCCCCCAGGTGAGCAACGACAACACAAGGATTTGAGGCTCAGGCTGAGGTTTTCTTTGCAGGGAGGATGGTAAGGATGGTACTCAGGACCCTCATGCCTTGGGGCTGGTGGGAAAGAGCACACGGACACTCTGCAGGTCTAAACGCTTCAGGAAGTGGCTGTCCCTTCAGGGAGAGCTGAGAACCTAGAAGCAGCAGGAGACAGTTCTGGGTACATAAATGAAAGTTTCAGAATTATGCTCAGCAACTAAAAACAGAACCAAGCGCTAATTTTGTGCCAAGCATGGTTGCTAAGAGACTTCACAAGCATCTTTTCGTTTACCCCACAACCACCACGCAACAGCAGCAGGAATGCGAGCTGCATTTCACAGAGGAGAGGCTCAAACTGAAGGTGATGCCATGGGTGCCCAGGGCCACCTGGCAGGCAGGTGGGAGTGAGATTCAGAGCCAGACTTCCCGAGGGAGGGAGGGGTTGGGGGGAAGGAGCGGGACTGGCTGTTGGACTGGCTGGCTACTGCTGCGCTCACAAGCCACCCCAGCCTAGTGGCTTAGCCGCACACGTTGACTACCTCGTAGTCTAGTCAGTCTTCCTGGGCCCAAGTCCATGCGTCCGCCAGGCCTCACTGCTTTCCTTCCCGGAAAAGCTAACTCAGGATCCAGGCTGCCCGAGGCCTGGGGTGCCGCTTCGCATCCACAGCTCCAGGGGTGTCCGGTGGGTCAAAGGTCCATCCCCCAGGCGGCTGCCGCGGGCTCTGCTCCCTTTCCTGGTTTTCCTGGGGCTCTCCTCTCCTCCCAGCCCTCACGCACATTGGAGGGCCTCCTGCTCAGTCTTTGAATCTCTTTGTTCTGTAGGTTTAAATTCCAGGTTCTTGGGTTTAAATTCCACCCATGTCAGTGACTCCTAATCTTGGCCGCCCGGTTGCACAGCTGGGGAGCTCTCAGCATGGTCACACGGACGAGCTCCGGCGGGCTGACCACTCGAGCTCCTGGTGTTGTTTCACATGAACTAATTTATAAATTATCACATGGTAAAATGGACTTTCCCTCTTCTTTAATGTACAGCTCTACAAATTTTAACACATGTATAGGTTGGCCAAACTACCACCTCATCCGAATGCGTCGTAGTTCTGGCACCCTAAAATCTCTCCAGGTGGGGATGTGGCTCCGTGGCTTCACTTGCTTAAGGCCCTGTGTTTGAGTTCCAGAACAGCCAAGGAAACCCTCAAACATCTTTGAGAAACAAGGTTCTCTTCTACTGTGCCTCTGCTCACCTCCCTCCCTGACCAGTATCCCCTGGCAACCATTGCTTTACTCCCCCTCTCCATAGTTCTGTCTTTTTGAGAATATTGCAACGGAAATCATGAAGTGTGTGAATTTCGAAAGCTGACTTCTCTTATTCACTCTGCCTTTGAAACACAGGCAAATTGTTGTCGGTGTCGATATTTTGTTTCTTTTTGTGGCTGAGTAATACTCCTTCAGAGGATCGCACCTTCATTTGTTTTTCCATTCACCTGTTCATGGACATTTTGCTTCCAGGTTGGGACTGTCACAGGTACAAATTGCTATAAGCATGTGTGTATAAGTTTTTGTATGAATATGGTTTTCACCAATAGTTTTTTAGAGATTCCAAAATGAATTCATAGAAGCCAGGCTGGGGAGACATTGCTGGAGGCCAGGCAGGCAGACCTGGGCATCAAGTGGACTTTAGAGAGGACAGCAGCCGTGAATATGATGCCCAGTAGTAGAGTCCAGCATGTGTGTGTGTGTGTGTGTGTGTGTGTGTGTGTGTGTGTGTGTGTCTTTTTCTGCAGTGTTGGAGATTGAATACACAGCTTCTGATATGCTAGGCTAGGGTTATACCTCTGAGCTATATCCTAAGTACAGATACCTTAGAACTTAAGGTGAACAGGGTGTCCCAAAGGATTGGCTATAAGATATACTAACTACGGAGATGCCAAGGATAACATCAAGATTTGACATGAGAAACTAGAAGGACAGGGAGCTCACTAACAGAAGAGCGCACAGAATAGGCTGAGGAAGGAGCCAGGAACCTGATTGGGACCAGGTGATTATTATGATTACAGAACATCAAAATGAAGATCTAAATATGAAGGCCGATATCAAATATGGATGTTGAGGAAGTGTTGAGTCAAAGAAAAGGATGGGGAGTTCTCACAAGCTGCACTTTAAGATCATTAGAAAAAGATCTTGAAAAAATCCTGATTCTCAGGCTCCATCCTAAACTAATTACATAAGCTCCTCTGGACAAGAGACCCAGACAATGTCTGTATTTGTAAAGCTCTTTAGAATTCTGCTATACAGCCGGGAAGGAAAACCTCTTGAATATTCAAGGTGACTTCATCTGTGACAGTCCCAGTGTGAACAGGTGAACACACTGTATAATATTGCAGAATGTTAATCAGCAGTGAAATGAGCAACAGGAAAAAAAGGACCAAACCATTGATACATACATACAATTTACTTCAATCCTCACACCAAATGAGATAAAGTCATTTCTCTGCTTAAGGTCTTCTGTGAGTTTCCAATTAACTCAAATTGGAAGTCGGAATTCTCACCGTGAACATTATGGGCTCGCTATCTGCTCCCTACCCTGCCTCTTCTCCAATCTCCTCTCTACACACCATCTCTTATTCATTTTGTTTTAATGATTTGACTTCCTTGTTCTTGAAAAAAAAAAAAAATACCAAGCACACTACGGCTCCGGGGCCATGCACTGGCTGTTCCTGCTGCCCAAGATGCTCTTTCCCTCAAGACTCCCATGCCTCCCTTAGGCCTCTGCTTGGACTGTGGAAGCTCACATCACAGCTTCTCCTGCTTACACGATCTGTCTCCCTCCTCTACTCAGTTTTCCATAGCTGTTAGCACGTCTGATAACTACTTGACTGTGCCAACTGCATACATCGGTTTTTTGTTTGTTTGTTTGTTTTTCCCTATTCTCTTGCTAGAATCTATGTCCTCGTTTGAAACTTTTGTTTTGCTCATTGCTCTGTTACATGTTGTAGGGGCTTATAAATATGTGTTGAAAGACAGGCTACATTAAAACTAGTCCTCCAGGGCTGATTGGGCATGGGATCCAATTTGAGCCAAGTGATGCAAGGGAGATTGCCCAGAAATGTCCAGAAGCCTCAAGAAGAAGTGATGTGGGTGTCATGGTGGCAACAGCCATCACTGCTGTGTCGGGGGAGCGAGCCTAACAGGACCAAGGCCGTGGAGCAACACAGTGGTGTGAACACAGGGTGGAAACTGGTTCAGTCAATCCCCTGCTTTACTATTTTCCTCTTATATAAGCCAGTCTAAATTTTTTCTTTCTTTGGTTTGTTCTTGTTTTTATTTTTGAGGTTGTCTGGGAAGTAGTCGTGATGTTTTTTAAAACTAAAAATACAATCCAACTTTTTCTCAGGACTCTGAAAGGCTTCATTTCTGAACGCAGGTCTCTGAGCTTTAGACCTGCAGTCCCGAAAACTATGTAGTAGTGAAGTAACAAAGACCAGGTCGTAGCACTGTCCTGAATTGCCAGTTTGTTTGCCAAGTGGCGACTCAGTTTCTCCATTTTCAAAGAAGAGAAGCCTCGGTGGCCCTTCTAGTCCTCATAGCACTAAGGCTCACGCCCCCACTCACTCGGGCTGTTGTTTGCTGTCCGATGTTCTCCCTGCTTAACATAGAGAGCAAGTGGAGACCCCGGGCGAAGGGGCTGAGCACACGTGCTCCTGCCCTTCTTCCCTGCACACTCCCACTAACTTCATCCGTGATGAGAGCGGCAGAGCAGGGAGAAAAGAGAAGTGATGGAGGGAGCCTCAACTCTCTCCCAAGTCTCAACTGAGAATGACACTGAATTGTGTGGGAGGGAGGCTTGAAGTGGTGTCAAATTTGAGGTAAATTTGTGCCTTCCAGGGGGTAGGCCAGGTCCTCAGCAGGTGCAGAAGCCAGAAGCCATGGGCTTTGATTCTTTCTATCCCATGCCCTATAGAGTAACTACCATTATTGGCTGTTCTGTATTTAAGGAAATGACCCAGAGGGAGTCTGGGTCGCACAGCGTAAGAAAATGCCACAACTGTAATACGAACTGAGGTTACCAACTCCTGGACAACGCCTTTATCTACAGATGGTCCCCAGATTATGGTTGCAGTAATGATTCTTAGATTTTACGATGGTGTAAAAGCCATATCCATTAAGAGAAGCCATACCTTAAATTTTGAATTTGAATCCTTTTCCCAGCTAGCAATATGTGGTACAATACTGATTTTTTGTTTGTTTTTGAGACAAGACCTCGCTGTATAATCCAGGACAATCCTGAACTCACTATGTAGCCCAGGCTGGCCTTGGACTCACAGCAATCCACCGGTTTCAGCCTCCTGATTCTGCAGATGCTGGACAGTAACAGTAAGTGGTAGCTCCTGTCAGCCACACTGAGTTCACGAGGGGAAGATACCAAAAGACTCCAGCATTCATCACTGTGGGTTTCCTCATGTCATACCCCCATCATGAGCAGAGAAGATTTTCTGCTTAGTAACAGCACCTTCCATGAGCAGCTGGCCACTGCTCATCTACTGGACACAAGCACACACATGTTTTGGGCATACGTGATGTGCCCAGTCCTGTGCGTAGAGTATAGGCAAAAATGAGCCCTCCGAAGGAGCTCCAAGGCCTCGACCTGGGCTTCTGCTGCTCACACAGGTTTGCAGAAACCCACACCTGTGGCCAGCTACTAGCAAGGGTCCTGCTCTATACTAGACTCTATGCCAAGACCTGGAAATGCAACCTAGTCAGCAGAGACTCGTCACCACCCACAGCGCTGGGGGTCTCACAGCATCGACACCGAGGCAGGCGAGCCTTGGGCGGCAGGGAGGCAAGGCGGACTGTGAAGGCAAGATGACAAGATACGGAGGAAGTAGCGACTGAGGAGAGCCGGGGACATGGGCAGTCAGAGAGGCCCCGAAGAAGCCACTTCCACATTGGCCAGAAAGAGGAGAAAGAGCCGGCCATGGGACACAGCAAGCACAAAGCCCACAGAGCCTGGAAGAGTGGGGATGTTGTCGTAGGGGACCAATGACCTGTCTGGGCCAGAGGTGCGAGGCTCTGGGGAAGGAGGCTTGCGGTCCCTTCCAGTCCTGCTCCTCCAGTGCCCACCATAGAGGCCGCGGAGCTGAGGCCAGCAGTAGGCCTGCCTCCTGATGCAGGGCCCCTTTGGAGCCATCCAGTCACAGCCACTCTGGCTGCAGTCAAGATCCTTCCCTCTCCAGAATGGGGCCTGCACATGTCACCCGTCCCTGTTGTTCCAGGCCAGGCAGAGGTGCCTACCCAAGAGGCCAGCAGCTGTGAACTGGGCCTTAGTTGGGCCTTCACATTCTTAAGAGTGTGTGCACCCAGAGGGTAAGAAACTGACCTGAGGTCACGCAGCTGGAGGTCCAGGGCAAATGGCTCTAGAATTCTTCCTTTGCCTCTGGTGTGCCAGGTGGGCTCTCTAGGCAAGTACTTCCTTCTATTCCTGAGAAAGCAATATGTGGAGGCAAGAGTGAGGTTTTCTCTGACTTTTCTGGATTTTTTAAAATTGATATTTAACCTTCCCTGGAAGCATCCTTCTACTCATTTATTTATTCTATACAGTCATTCATTTATTTGACTAAAGCACTGCAGAGCACCTACTCAGGAATTCCTACCTGCTTTAGTTGCACTTGTTTAGAAACAGAACAGGGATGGGACCAGGCCAAAGAAGATAAGAGCAGGTATCATTCCTTGTTGGTGTGACCAATGTGTCTAAGAGATCTTCCAGCATCTATTTTTCACAATAAGCCTTCAGAAAGGTTGATTTTACCTTATTTTACAATAGAGTTTGAGGCTCAGAACAGGATCGTCACCGGCCGAAAGTCACAGAGCTAACAAGAGGCTAAGTCAGGATGTGAGTACCATAACCCTGATCCTTTCACCCTGTTCCTACCATTTGAGTGAGACAGTAGGATGAGAACTGTTGTTCTTGGGAAGACCCAGAGTGAGGAGGAGGCTTGGCAACACGGTGGAGGACATTTCTGAGCTCTCGTCTAGACCCCTGCCAAGACTGAGATCTTTGGCCCTGGCACCACGAGAGTCACCCTTCACCTCTGCCGTCTCTCTTTCTGCCTGTCTACACAGGCCTCATCTCAGCAGATCCCAAGTTAAAGAGAACTGTGGGAAGAACAGGCATGCTTTCTTTCCAAGGGTGTCCCTGTGTGTGCAGAGGAGTTCCTGCCAATAAGCTAGGGGCCTCCTGCTGAGGCAGGGCAGCCTAGAGCTGTCGGCACATTCTCTCTAACCAGGCAACCGTCTAATTACAGACCAGCTCCATAATGAGAGTGTGGGCTGGGTGGGGTCCCATGGCGTGGCTCTGGGGGAGAGAGGGACCTGCAGGAGGCTCTGGGGGGTGACCAGCCAGCGTCTGCCTGCCTACAGACCACACACACACTGCCCTAGAGACAGGGTGGGGAGGGGAGAAGGAGCACCACACCGAGTACCTGCTGGGGACTTTCCCTTCCACTCTCTCGTGTAGTCCCGCAGCCAACCTGGAGAAACAGGTGTAATTTAGTGGTTTACCAGAGAAAGCGCAAGTTTCCAGAACAGAAGTAAATTGCTTCAAGTTCACATACCCGAGGACAATTGTGTGGGAATTCAAACTCAGGGCTAGGTGAGTCTAAAGGCCCATTGAGGGGAAATGAAGGAAGAGATGGGAGCGTTCTTGATCAGAGAAGGACCAAGAGGAACGGGAACCTTAATCCCCCACAGCCTTGGCTGTGGGCCCCCTGGGGGCTCCCAAGGCATGGAGGCAGGAGCACAAAGTTTGGGACCGTAAGGACAAGATGACATCATGAGGCTGAGTGCTTTAGGGACCTCCACGATACAAATTGGGCCTCTTGATTTTGGCTTTCTGATCTCTTCCTTTCTAGGAAACCATTCTGGTTCCCCATACCAAGTGGTATTCTAGGCTGCCCATCCTGTAGAAAACGTCTCCCTGGGTGGTTGCCTCCTTGGACTCTCCGGGCACTCCTTAGAAAGGAAGCTGTGCTTTCTCACCTAGCCTTGGGTCCTCTTTAGAGGCGATGCCATTAGCAGAGGCTTGGATACATCCGTGTGGGCCAAGGAGCTGTGACTAACTCCTTGAACAACTGCCGAGGCCTCTCAGTGCAGAAAAGGCTGCTGCCGTCACTAGCACGACGGTCTCAGCTCCTTTCGGCACTACCACCCGCTTCTGACTCCCTGCGGGCCCTGTCACGGGACTGTGGATGCAGCTGCCTAACCTGTGCTTGCAGCTGGGCATCCGCCCTGACCTGTAGATGGAGCAGAGCCCTCCTGTCACACCATGTTCTTAGGTATGCCTTAGGATGCACTAAGTCTGTGCAATGACCCTGACAGACAGCACCTACCTGTGTCCCAAAGAGGTACAAAAGGTTTAGAGTGCAACAGACTGGGTTTCAAATCTCGTCTCTGTGGTTTAATTGCCAAATGACCTTGGATGTTTGATCTTGCCTCTGGGAGCCTCAGTTGTCTCACGGGTAAACTGAGGATGATGTTAATCACTTCTGTCCTTTCTTCCTAACCGTTCTGCAAAACTCTGGAATAAGGCATCTGTTAAGAGTTTGAATCAATGCTCATGAAGGGATGGATGCAAACACGTGTACAGGTTTGTTCTCCCGTCTGTGGCAATATAGGGAGGTGGCGGATCACATAAAGAGATGAAATATAATGGAGGAAGTAAGGTCATCGGGAGTTGCCTTGAATGTCAAGAGTACGTTGGGGTCATGGCTGCTTTCTTTTCCTCCATTTTTTTCTCCCCCATGAGGTGGGGGCTTCCATGTGTTCCCACCGTGATTGCTGTCTCATCATCACCACAGACTAAAAAACAATCAGGCCAGGTGATTTGGCTGT
This sequence comes from Ctenodactylus gundi, assembly GCA_004027205.1. Taxonomy (NCBI): domain Eukaryota; kingdom Metazoa; phylum Chordata; class Mammalia; order Rodentia; family Ctenodactylidae; genus Ctenodactylus; species Ctenodactylus gundi. Next base: position 348,776 of record PVKB01000654.1, read on the forward strand.
GGACCAAGTCTGACCAGGAACCGAAACCTTCAAAACTATGAGCCAATATAAACCTTTTCTGTTTGAAGTTGATCATCTCAGATATTTTGTTATAATGATGGATAGCTGAGTAATGCAACTTCCCTAATTCAATCCTGGCCCTGCTACTTTCTGCTTCGTTAGCCTGGCTAAGACTCAGTTTTCTCATCTATGAAATGGGGATACTAATACTGCCTCAGGCACCAGATTGTGGTGAAGATTGAATTATCGAATTTGATGATTCAGGTACTACCCATTGTGCTCAGTCAACCTGTAGCAACTCTTCACTGAGCACCTACTCCCACCTGGAGGTGCAAAGGCCCCAAATATAGTCAATCCACGTTGCTTGCACTCTTTTGTAGGCTTTAACAGCCCACTTAGGTACAATAATTTTCTTTCATCATGTATGAACTTAAGGAAAGTTATTGCTATGGTTTGAATGTATCTTCTAAATTTCATGTGTTAAACATTTAATCATTAAATTCATATGTTGGTGGCATTTGGACACAAAGCCTTCAGAAAGGAATTCAACATAGATGACATCTGGAGGGTCGGGGCTCCAGGACAGTATTGATTGCTTTATAAGAAGAGAAACACCTGACCTGGCACAGCAGCTCTGTTTTGCCACATGAAGCTGTCTGCCATATTGTAACAGGTTGAGAGGCCCCAGCAGATGTTGTCACCGTGCTTTCCGGCTCCCAAGCCTCCAGGGCTATGACCCAAGTCAACATCTATTCTCTACACATTACCCAGTCTCGGGTATCTTGTTACAGCAACTGAAAAAGGGCTAAGGCAGGCATTATCATATTAGCTCCCAAAGTTCTCTCTTTCCAAGTGAATAATTTTCCATGACAGCAGCAAAGGAAACAGAGTCATACTGGGTGGGACTCTTTACCAACACCCTGAAGACTTGGAATCACATTGGCTGGATAATGACCATTGAAATATCACATAGTAGGCGACCAGCGCCTGGCAGCGGGAGGGTGGCTGGCAAGGCAACTGCAGTCTTTACTTCTGTGAATTGCAGAAGCAGATAAGCTGTGGCTGGGCACCCTGGGAAAGGGTAGAGTGGGGAGGGAGGGCCTGGGAGAAGGATTGTGTTAAAAGAAATTAGGAGAGACCTTGTGAGTTACTGTCAGAGCACGAGGCTCTGGCGGCATCTTGTCAGTTTTGCGGCCACTCCTGCCTTGCCAGGAAAGTAGAGAAGCAGCTGGTGTTGCCGTGGTAACCAGGCAGCATCAACTTCCAGCTCACCTCTGAATTGTCTGTAACAACAGTAGAGCCTCTGACAACCTGCCTGGAAAACAAGAGTCATAGCGTGAGATTATGCCAGGAAGCTGCAAGCCAGGAAGAAGGAGGAACGGCGCTCAAGATTCTACCTCCTTGGTTAGTGTAGAATGAGACAAGAAGACACAGGATCAGCCCTCAGGCCCCAGAGAAAGAGATGCTAGCAGGGATTACCCGTGTTGGGATGCAGAGGAAACGGGGATGCTATTCTCATGACACACAAAGGTATTGAAGTGAATTATAGATCAGGCCCTGGAACAGAGGCTAAAACGAGAAACTAAGGACACAAAAAAACAATAGGACCTGTCTATTGGTAGGATGGAAGCACACTCGGCCCTCTGTACCTGCAAGTTCTGTATCCCTGGATTCAGCTGAATATGGATTGAAAATATTTAGAGAAACAGGTTGCATCTGTTCTGAACACATGTAGACTTTTTTCTTTCATTATTCCCTAAACACTGTAATACTGCTATTTACATCATAGTGGGAATTATAAGGTATCTAGATATGATTTAAAGTATATTGGAGGAAGTGCTTAGGTTACATGCAAACATTATGCATAAGAAACTTGAGCATTCTCAAGTATTTGGACATTTACAGGGGAGACTACCTAAGACCAATGTTCTAAGAACACTGAGACACAGTTGTACCTGGGGCAGACTGGAATGGTGTCTTTGGTAGATTTTTAAAACTCGGATTTCCAAAGTCTCCTCAAGCATTCGTGATGTGCCTGACAAAATAAAGGGGCTCCGTTCCTCTTATCACACCTGTCTCCTGAAAGTCCTTGTCTCTCCTGTCACTTTATGGTCAAATATATGACTAATTTTAACATTCCCAAAATAACTATGTTAATAAAAGCAAAAAGAAATACGTACAATGAATTTTGACATATAGTTAACCTAGCATACACAAAGTAATACCATTACAAAAGTGAATCAATATTTAAATGATTAATACAATATTTTGTCCTCTTTTTTCTGAAATATTTTCTCTATCTTCCTCTCTGAGGTGTTTCCCCTTCTGACGTGTCTTCCCTGTCTCCAGTACATCTCAGTATGGACTTGGCTATGTTGCCAATGCTCAGTAGCTGCATGTGGTGACTACCATATTGGACACTGTGTGTTCTTGGAAGGTAGAGGCTTGGATGTGGGGCATGGTTGCCATTGACCAGCCTGGAAACACTAAACAGGACTTGACCATAGAGAGTGCTTTCAAGCATTGAATGTGGTCACTGTATAGAGGTCTATTATCACCATTTAAACCAGCTAGTAGCGACATCTGTCCACGTACACAGCATGTTTCAACCTCTTTGGTCTCTAACTATAATAAATATGATTAGCATCTCCTGAATTGTGACAACAAAATGTGTCTCCAAACATTACCAAGATGCCTTCTGGAGAAAAAACTCACCTACGATTGACAAACATTGTACTAGCGTAAGGTAAGGCAAAGAAATGAGATTGGGGTAGACAAGGAGTTACGATGTTGACTCATTTAAGGAAGGGATCAGAGATTCAGGGATGAGCTTGGATCTCAGGAACAAGTGGAATCAGCTACTGGGATATTACCAGATTATTCTACTTTTTGTTGTTGTTGCTTATCATTGCTTTTCTAGCCTTATTGACCTCCTACTCTGTGACGCTGGAACCAGAGCTAATATAAGATGGAACAGGTGATGAACTTGAAGTTCAGGGTGAGTTGGATTATAGAATAAGGTGGTTTTCTCACTAAATTTTAAACTTTTGGAGGCTAGGTATCTTAGTTACTTGTTTGTCACTGGGACTCAATACCCGACGTGAACAAATTAGAGGAGAAAAAGGTTATTTTGGCTCACAGTCTCAGAAGGTCTAAGTCCACCCATGCAGCAATGGCAGCACCTGGTAGAGGTGAAGGTGAAGGCAGCTCCTCATGATATTGCAGACAGGAAGCCAAGTAAGCCTCAGAGTCAAGGAAGGAAGTAGCATGTATTCTTCCAGGTCCTGTCCCAGTGATCTGCCTCTTTTCAGTCCAGCCTCAGTGTTCTTCCTCTTCTAGGTTTAAGACCTCACCATACACCTTTAATCTGTAATCCAATCCATACACCTGGAATCTGTAATCTACCACGTAACTGTCTTTCACTACACATCTATAATCCACCACGTGCCCATAATCTAACCCTCTAGAGCAGGCCCCCATCTCCTAACAGTACATGGTTCCCTAGATAATCCATAGCACCCAAATATATGAGACTTTTGGGAGACATTCCAGATCTAAATCACAATACTAAAAATCTTATTTTGCTTTTCTCCTTAGCGTGGAGCAGTGCACTGAGCAGATTGGTTAATTTTAGGAGTGTTTTGGAGTGAGATAACCTTTAAATTGGTGAACTTTGAGTAAAGCAGGTTGCCCTCTATAACGCAGGTGGGCCTCACCCCATCAGCTCCAGGCTTGAATAGTACACCAAGCCCATTTTCTGAGCAAGAAGGAAGTCCTCAGCATGCTGCGTGGGACTTTACCCGCAGCCCACTGAAGGTTCTGGATTTTTGAGGCTTCATAGTTGAGTGAGCCTTCTCCTTCTGTCTCTATACACATACATGTCTTCCGTTTCTCTAGAAAATCCTGATTTATACAACAGGTTTTTATTAGCTACTTCTTCACTGACAGGTAAATTAATTCACCTTTTTTATAATCAGATATCTCCCTGGAGAGGGAGATTGCGTTACATAAGGCCCCTGTTGAGACACGGCGTAGGGCAAGCCAGGTCCTATTAAGATAGACAGAGGTGAGGTGGGGCAGGAAGATCTGACTCGTAGGGCAATAGGGCACAGAAGCAGCTGGAGTTGACCCCAGATGAGGAGAACCCAGGAGAGGGAAGCCGGGTCTGTCAGCAATAATCAGCTAAGCAGAAGACAAACTGATGGGCACATGAAGTGTGACAGAAGACAAGAAGCTTCTGGTGAGCAATGATATGATCCTAATGAGACCCTGCTTGATTGTCCAGTTGGAGTGTGGCAGCCTCAAAGGATTTTTTCTAGGACTTCCTGCAGAAATTAACATCTACGGATGATCAAGTCCCTCAAATAAAATGCAACCTACCTCACATATACTTTAAATCTTCTCTAGATGACCTATAATCCCTACTACAATGTACATGCTAAATAAATAGATCTTACAGGATATTGTCTAGAAAATAATGACAAGAATAAAGTCTGTATGTGTCCAGTACACATGCAGAGAGTCATTTCAATCCACAGGTGATCGAAACCAAAGATGCAGAACCCACAGATGTGGAGGGCCAACTGCTCCTGGTTGCTGAGCACCTGGGGAAAATGGGCCAGGGACAGAGGAACAAAAGCCTGACCTAGAGGGAGGGAATATATGGACTCCCTGAGAAGAGCAGAGGCCTGTGATGGATCCCTGGGGCACAGTCATGGGACACAGGCAAGAAGCCAGAGGCAAGATGGCAGACACATATATAGTCCCAGGTATTCAGGGGACTGAGGCAGGATGATCTGCATTCAGAGTTCAAGGCCAGCCTGAACAACACAGCAGAAAACACAAGAATTCCTTGAGAGAGAAAGGTGAGAGGGAGGTGAGAAGGAGAGAAGCCTGGTGAATAATGCCATGCAGGCCCTGCCAGGAAGCAAAGGCTCATATTTGAGACACCCCCTTTCCATAGGGTCATAGGAGGCAGTGAACTGACCAGAGCTCCCCTTCTGTCCCACTATGTGACCTTAACTGATGACTTCCCTTTTGGAACTGAAGCATCTCTAACTGTAAATTGAAGGTAGTAATTGTCATCCTGTAGTTACTGTGAAGAACAGATGAGACTCCAGTTGCTAAGCATGATGCCCTTAGTAGATACTTATGTAACACCTATTATCTGATGGTGGAGCACAACCCATGCTGAGCTCTGTGTAGGGAAGCAAACCCCAGCCTTTTCTACTTTGGAAGTGACCAATGTAGGCACCAACTGAGCCCAGTGCCTTTCTAAATGGTTTACCCACACAACCATCCCTAAGCATTTATGAAGGACAGATTCCAGGACCGAATGGACATCAAAACCCACAGATGTTCAAGCTCTTTATGTAATGGCTTAATGTCTATATATAACTTACATTCTCTTATACTCTTTATCTCTAGATAACTTATAATACCTAACACAATATAAATGCTAAATAAATAGCTGTACTGTATTGTATGACAGGAGAAAAGTCTGTGGTAAGATGTATTTTTTTTCAAATATTTTCAATCTGTGATTGTTTGAAGCCATAAAGTAGAAGCTGCAGATCTAGGAGAATGACTATGTTTCTTACATCCACCACAACCCAATAGAACCAGTGGGACTAGTACTGTTATTCCCATTGTGCAAATGAGAAAACCAAGGCTTGGAGACTAACATAGAGGCACAAAATTTGTGGGTGGTATATGCTGCTAGAATTCCAGCCTGTGGTATTGTCAGCCATGCCGTGGGGCTCTGTCATTAGACTCTGGCCTCCCTGAGAGCAGAGGTGACTTTGGAACCTAGCAACTGTGCCTGGAAGTGGCTGTCACCAGTGCTCTGCAGAGAAGTCAGAAACTGCATTGTGATAACATGGGACCAGGCCCTCCCAGAGGCTACGGGGTCAAATAGACTTTCTTACCCCTCAGAGAGCTCTGACAGATGGCACGGACAGGGCTAAGGGTCACAGGTTGCAGGCTCTAGAAATGGATGCTGGACCCATGGCTCACTGTTTTGGAGACTTTGAGCAATTACTTAGACTCTCTGTGCTCTGTTTCCTCATATATAAAGCAGGTATTAAAAATACCCAGGTTACAGTGCAGATTAAATGAAATAATACAGATAAATCCTGGTACACGAGTGCTGAACAGTGTGAATAGAGTTTAAGGAGAAGGCCCTAGGACTTGGCATGAAAGGCACCAGTGCTGTGCATCAGGTCTCGGAGCCATTCCAAGAGCTTTCTCCGCATTGTTTCCCCCAGCCCTCTCCCGCTCCCACCTGACAGGGGTTAGAATTCCACATGAGTGACAGATGGGGAAGTTATGAGACACAGAGGAAGGGTGTATCCAAGGTCAGGCAGCTGAATGACAAAACCAAGTCAGTGCTTAGTTTTCTGACATGCAAGGCCACGCCCTGTCTTGTTCCCCACGTGTTATCATGTAATCATAGTGGAAGTGGAAAACATTGACTGTTTCTCAAAGGTGTCTGGCAGATTGCTGAAAACTCAAGAGCAGAGGAGAGGAAGGAAATGAAGGAGAGGGTAGGCGAGTGGGGGAACAGAAACCCCTTGGTTTGTGCAGGAGCTATAGAAATGCTCAGTCACCTCATACCGTCCTCGTCCCCGTGTCACAAACGGGCAAGGTGAGGCTCATCCAAGGAAAGGAGCTTGCCCCAAATCACCTCCCCGGTTTGCACTGAGAAACATTTCCAATCAGACCTGGCTTTACATTCACTAAATGAGGTCATTGCCCTGCCTCCGCCCTGAAGTAAGACAGTAAGATTGGCAGGTGAGTGGGAGGAAACGACTGTCTCAGTCCATAGATGTCTGAGGAAATGCTTAGAGGATCATTCAGAGGTCTGTAAGTGGATTTACCAGTCTCACTTAGATTGTGACAAGTGTTAGCTTTTGCCAAGACAGAAGGGAAGCCAGGAACAGCACAAGACGTCCCCAAGCCCACGGTCCATGGCAAAGCTCACTGCATACTGACGGAAACAGTACACTGGCGGCGTTCTAGCCCGACTCACACCATCCACTTCCTCTCTCCACACTAGCGTGTTGGTTCCCCTATTCTTGGCAGCTCTTGTAACTGGCCTGTACTACTGAATTTTACATCACACCCTCCCCGTTGCTCTCTGTTCCCTTTGTTTTTCCTCAAAGAACCTGGCATCAGGCATTCTTCTACACTTACCTGCTGGCTGCTGGCTGTGTCCATCGCATAGCAAGGACATGGGCCACGCCATGACAGCCCATGTCATATGTGGCTCTGAGCATCTAGCAGTCTCCCACTAGAGCACGTGGGAGGTGTTCCGTTAATACGAGGTGAATCGATGGATGAATAGAGTATGCTCGATGCAGTTTTTTTTTTTTTTTCCTTTTTAAATAAGTGATTGAACAGATACTGAGTACTGGGCAGTTGCAGGCTATTACATATAGTTTCCGTAAGCAGCTTCTGCAAGAAGATCTGCCCACCTTTCTGGGAGATGTTTTACACATGTCTAGCTGGTGCCTAAGCTAGGGTTCTGTCTGACTCCAAGGCTTATGCAGGTGTGCTCCTTTCCAGTGGCTCACGGCAAAGAGGGAATCAAAAAAAGCAGAGTTCTTGCTTCTCTAGAGAAAAATATGTAGCCTATTTTCCAGCTAGGCATAGCTCACAAGATTCATGATCTGGTTATCACAGGATAAGAATTGACAGGGTTGAATTACCCAAAAAAAAAAGTCTGGCTGCACTTGTGTGACTGGGACTTTTGATTTGTGAAGGAGCTGACTAATTTCATCCACAGCCCTGGAACAGTCTGGCTGCTTTCAGTTCTTTTAAGTTTTCCAAGGATTCAGAGAGGTTGGGTGATTTGCCCCAGGCCACTCTCTAGGAAAGCTCAGTGGATATTTATTTGATTCCGGCTCTTTGGGCCCAAAGCCTCTGTCTTCTCCACGCTGTTTCTTCTCGTGTTTTATACATACATTGGCAGGTTCTGGAACCAATTCACAGAGTCATCCCGTGGGCATCTGGTCTTATCTTATTCTCAAAGGATTTTGCTCTCAGATTCTTGGCAGCAAATTTAGACCTCAGTGTGAATATTCTCTGTGATTTTTTTTTTTTTTTTTTTTTTTGAGTACTAACAAGAATCTCTGGAGACTGAAATACCTTGGGAGTTCACTCAAATAAATACCTCAAGAAAATTACAACATTTGGGCCCAAAATTAAAATGTATTTGATAATCATGATCCCATCTTCTAAGCACCACTTTTTTTATCTTGAAAGTCCCTCTCTTCCAATGGTTGCTTCTAGCTAAAGCAGTTATACATTATGTGACCTGCTCCCTAATCTCTGTTGATTGGTCCAAACTGAGCCAATCAAGGCACCCCCTACATCAGGCACAGTTTGGATTAGTCCAAATCATACCAGCCAGAAACTTCTCTGTGGTGCCATAGTATGATAAGGAATACACATTTGGCCTTCCACCTTCATTCCTGACTTAGAGCACCTGAGACCCTTGTAATTTCCAGAGTGATGAGGCTGGCGGTGGGAGCATCTTTTGTTAGAATATTTGCTCTTGTTCCTTGGATTCTGACACAAGAGCCAAGAGAGCTTTGAAATCTCTGGAGTGATGAGTGACTTTGGGGACAGAAGGAAGTAAATAGCTAGTGCCTGGGACCTCCGAACACCTTCAGAACGAGGATAATCACTAGAAAGCCCAGGCATGACTAGAAAGCTGGAACTTGCAGCTGGGCTTCTCAATCTCCAGAGAGGCTGTAGATTGAGTTAACCACCAATGGCCAATGATTTACCAACTACGCTTGTGCACTGAACCCTCCTTTAAAACAGTGGGATTGGAGAGACTCCGGGTGGGTGAATAATATATGGAGACACAGGTTGTGCGCCTGGGCAGGATGTGGAAGTTGCATAGCCCTTTCCACCCTTTACCCTAGACATCTGTCCTGCTTGACTGTACCTGAGAGGGATCCTTTGTCATAAACCACTAAGTAAAAGGTCTTCCCAAGATCTGTGAGTTATTCCAGCCAATTATCAAAGCCAAGGAAGGAGCTTCTGATTTACAATTAACTGGTTGGAGGTATGGAAGTCTGGGACTTGTGATTGGCGTCTGAAATGAGGGACAGTCGTGTGGGATTGTAGACCCTTAACATATGAGATTGAAGATTAAATTCGGGTAGAAAGCACCAGAGTTTAATTGAATCATAAGACACCCTTTTAGTGTTCAGAGAGGCCCTCACCAGAAATGTGGGGTAAACAACCCCTCCACTCTTTATATATTGCCCAGCCTGTGGCAGTCTATTATAGCAACAGAAAATGGACTAAGACGTTCCCGTAAGAATTTTCTGAATGGTAACTACAGGACGCAATCAGCTTCCTCTGGTGATATGATGTACGAGAGGCTCAACTCAAGAATCGACCAGTACTGACTCCTAAGTGAGGTATTTTATCTGATTGGTGACCTTGAAATCATCCCAAAGAGGCATCTCCTTCCAACAGCCTTGCCTTAGAAAGCCAAACAGTCTCTGTGGCAGCCTTGGGGCACATCTCACGTGCCCAGGAGCACAGAGGTAGCCCCGAGTGGTGGGCAAGGCCCAGAATCTTACGTCATACTGTTTGGACATGATGTTTCTCTGTGTGTGACCTTAGGCAAATCATTGAGGCTTTTCTGTGCCTCAGTTTCTCAATGCAAAATAAGAAGAATGATAGCATTTTCTTTATGTAAACTCGTGAAGATTTCAGAAGGTGCCCGATAATAGTTACTATTATTAATTAAAAACATAGTCAACATTCTTAGTTTCGAAAGTTGTAAGAACATAAAGCATTTAACTCTGTGTGGACCTGTGTGGCTGTAGGGATGGGTTTCCCTCTGTGCCCAGAGCCTGCTTCAGAACATTTCTCCATAGCAGCGCTGACCACATCAGGCCAGCCTCGTGGTGGCCCCACATTCCAAGGGTACCCTTGGAATGCATTCTTTACACCCCTCCTTTTTTGAGGCAGGGTCTTGCTGTGTAGCCCAGGCTGGTCCTGAACTCACTATAGAGCCCAGGCTGGCCTTGGACTCACAGCAATCCTCCTATCTCAGCCTACATACTGAGTACTGGGATTAGAGGCATGTGCAACCATGCCCAGTGTATGTGATGATGGTACTTAGCCCTTACAGAAGTGCTTGCTAGGTAAGCACTTTAGCCACTGAGCTATCCCTCCAGCCCCTGAACCCCTGCTTTTTTGCCCCTTCTCTACCCTGAGTTCTGACAGCTAAGTCTGGGGTGACCAAACCTAGAACTTCTGGCTGAGCCTAGAGTCTTTCTGTTATCATGTAAAGTCCACCCCAGAAAAGCCCCTCCACCAGATCTGCTCCCTGCTCTGCAGGAGGCACGACATGCATGTACCAGTGTACCAGTGTACACAGCCAATCTGTACACACACACACACACACACACACACACACACACACACACCACAACCTATGCCTATTCTCCCCTCACAGACACACTCCCATTTTTATACACAAATTCACACATTTGCAGAATTTATTTGTACCAAGCCTCATACTTTCACTTGTGCACCACAAACTCTTTCCCCCAGTGGACACACAGACACAAATGCACTCACAAATGTCTATGTCCACCCACAATTATACACACACACACACACACACACACGACTCTTGTATGAGACAGGTGATGTCTGTCCACGGGAAGGACTCATAACCCTGACAGTGTGAAGTCAGGAGAGCAGGAGAAAGTTAAGGTGGTCTGGTTGGAGGAGGAAGCACTTGGCTAGGGGAGTGGAAACTGGAATGCCTTCAACCTCATAAAACTTCGAGGAAGAAGAGGAAGACCTGTGTCTGCTCCTCCGGTTATGCGGAGTCCATTTTTGCTGAGGGCTCTTACATGCCAGCCCTGTGCTCTGGCCTTTAGCCAACAGGCGTTAGGAAGTCCCTCCTACCACTCCAAACTTGAGAGTCCGCCTACCCTGCTCACATTTCCTAGCCCACAGCTTGTTTTCTTTTTAGCGCTATCGTCACTAAAATACCAAAGATTCTTACCTTTTTGAAAACATCTTCCCCATTTTTTATTCCCTCTCTCTTTCCAATACTACGGTGCCTGGTACACAGCGAACAAGGAATACAGTAGTTTTATGAATATCTCATTTGACACTCAAGGCAATGCTGTGAGCGGAGTACTATGTGGAGCCCTGTCCCACAGCAGATATAGCAAAGCTTGCGGAGGATGACAGTCCATAGTGTGCGGGCACCTGGTCATGACAGTGCTCTGATGCAAACTGCTTATTTAGTCCAGAACCTAGGCCATCCAGACTGCGGCCTGTCTAATTGGTGCAGGAATGAGAGTGAGTTCGCTGCCTTCGACTGCGTGGTTAAGTTCTATGCCACATCGTCTCCTGTTGTGTCCAGCAGAGTGTGACTTCTCCGCTGCCACTTCGCAGTGTAAAGTACTTGATGCTCGTCCAAGCATTTTCATGTAGCTCACCTGTTTTGAGTCCCACAACCCAGAAAGCCTGCCCTTTCGGCCAGAGAGCTTGTGGCGCAGTATGCCTGGCCTGTGCCTCACCCGCCCCCAACCCCCGAAAGTGATGCCAGCCTTGAGCACCTGAGTATCAGCACCTGTGATATCAGTATTTTGAAATGACATCGATTTCCAGGCCCTCTGCCTACTTGCTCAGAGAGCTACTAAGTCTTACTCGCTCCACTTTTTCATTCTTCTTCCATTGAAATATCAATGGGCACCTCCTATGTGTCCTTCACTGCCACTAGGGCTGTAGCCCATCCTTGGCCCAGGCACTGGACTGAAAGCAGAAGCTTCAAGACACTTAGGTATACATGGGGGTGCTCCAGGGGCCAGGAAGGCTTCCTACAGGAGGAATCAAGACCTGTACTGAGATCAGCACATTTGTAGAAATACACTAATTGACAGAGGGGGAGGTGTCCCTGCAGTGAGATCCAGCAAGCCAGGCCCCACTGACACTCAGCTCTGGGGACACAGCCCTGCACAGCCAGGGCCAGCTGCAGTCACAGCCTCTTGTCAGAAGGAATCTCCTCCCAGCGTCATCCGAAGGCTGGCTGAGGCTGGCTTCTCACATCCTCCCAGCTTCCTGGCGGCCTGGCCCGCCTCCTCCATCTCCGGGGAAGCAGGATGCATTCTAGGCCTGATTTATGAGCCTTCTCCTGGAGTCATCCCAGATGCTGTGGCTGGTCTCATTTACTGACCCGCCTGAGGGCTGGGGAAGGAAATTCATTAGGCCTGCGGAGCCCAGGGCCAGGCCCATCTGTCTGGGCATCTGCCTCCTCTCCCCTCCCTTTCCCTCCTCTCCTGTCCTCTCCACTGCAAACGAAGGAGGCTCTGTGCTCGAGCCCTGAACAGGATCACCAAGGCAGTGACACCACCGACATCACCAGGCCACTAGGTCCCCGGGGGAAGGCTGCTGTCCAAGGAGGCAGGTGACAGAGCTCCCATAGAAGGTCCTCAGCAGCCTCCCGAGCTGCCTGGCCTCCCATAATGACCAGAGAAGCATGCATCTTCCGTGTGGGAATTTAGAAACCTCTCTCCCGGTACTGACAACAATTATGCCGGAGCTGCCTGCTTTTATGCAGAAGGTGTCTTCCTGTGGATGCTGCATGGGAATCAGCTTTTCTGAAACAGACAGCTACCTCTGAGGCAGAAGGCCAGAGGGGCTTCCGTCCTCGTGTCATCCGCACACCGGGCCAGCAAGCTGATGCCAAGGGCTGATGCCTTTTACTTTAATATACATTGTGGTTATAAAAAATATATAACCTATGTGTATATTTTCATTTCAACTTGGGAGAGGTTGGGAATAAGTACGAAATTATAGATAAGTCCTGGGTTCTGCTGCACAGTAGGGTGACTCTCTACTCAACAAAAATATATTGTACATTTCAAAAGAGATGAAAGAAAAGGTGTTCAATATTTTTACTACAAAGAAATGATCAATGTTTGAGGTTGTGGATACTCAAATGACTCAAACTGGGTCATTACATTGTGTGTGTGTGTGTGTGTGTGTGTGTGTGTGTGTAGAAATATCACATTGTATGCCAGAAATAAACACAAATAAGTGTCAATTAAGATTTATTTAACTTGTAGAAATAAAATAGTCAGAGCTTTAAGTTCGTGGTCCTCACCCCCCTTTTTAGATAATATGTTTTTTTGTACAAGTTAAACCATTAAAGATATGAACAAAATCATACCAGGAAAAAATCTGCAGGTATATATGTAAACTTAAAAACTTGTGTATCTAACCGTTGTTATGTAGAGTATAATTTCTTTGAACAAAGTTAAGTGCCTACATTTACATCAAATAGATCAATTTACAGAAAAGTGTGAAGCAAATAACGGTCACACTGAAGCAAAGCCAGCCAGGCTTGTGGCAGGAGCTGCAACGCCAGGCGACTTGCTACGCCAGCACCTGCTCTCAGCCTGCAGAAGGGAAGCCACAGGAAACACTGCATGTACGCGGTGGCCCAGGAGGTTTAAGCAAACAAAGCCTCAGGCCTTGGTAAATGTTTGGCCTCATTGACTGGCTGGTTGGGGGCGAGGCCCAAAGCCTGCTCTCCCTGACAGCTGACAGCTGGGAAGGCACTGGAGGCTGGCAGGGGCACTGACGCGGGGCTGGAGAGCTCAGGGCCAGCTCCTCACCCCATGGCTCCCACCTCTGCCCTAAGGAGACACAGACCCCTGAGGCGGAAAGGGACAAATGAAAGGCAGCATTTGCTGCCTCTCCTGTGGTGGCAGTACCCAGACCCCACCCAACCCCAAGCACACGCTGACAAACTGCACCTAGCCACCTCCATACACATATATACACAGACAGCCCACATACACGCAGCTGAACATGTATGCAAGATACACTATGCATTCAATTCACAGTTGAAATACATACACACAATCCTCTCAAAGCGCACCCCTGAGGGGACTAGACTAACTGACAATCAAAACATTGTATTTTGGGGAAAATTGTATCTATATTGAATATGTACAAATTTTTTGTCATTTTTCCCTAAATGATACACTTTAACAACTAGCAACATAGTACTTATGTTGCTTTAGGTGTTACACATCATCCAGTGATGATTTAAAGTATACAGGAGACTGTGCATAGGTTACATGCGAATCCAATGCCATTGTATACAAGGGACTTGAGTGTCTCCAAGGTGGGGGAAATCCTGGTACTAATCCCCCACCCATGCAAGGGACAAGTGAATACACAGAAACACATCAATGCCCTTTCAGGTGTGCACAAAATCACTTCACTCACCCAGACACCACAGCCAGAGTTCACATCAACACATGCGTGTGTACATGGATACATAGCCTTAATACACACAGGCATAAACAAGCACACAAATACACACATGCACATAGGTGCAAATGTGAAGACATCTATGTACCAAGGCAGGCCTCTACACAGACACACATGCTTTCACAATTATACACACATCCATAGACGCGAAAACTATGTGTAAGTAAGTGCACACAGGGTGGGCTCATACATGTATGCAGTGCAGGAGGAGATTGCTCACTGATGCAACCAACAATAGTGAAGAACAGGCTAGCTCTATCACATGGGACATGCATTCCCTCTCCTGCAGTGTCCCAGCCCACTGACAATGCCTGGGCAGCAGGGCATAAGCCAGGAATCTGAGTACAGGGAAGAAGACCCCATGTTCCCTGTGTTAGCTCTTCCCTGTCCCAGCACCAAAAGTAGTTCAGAGGCTGGGAAAGCAGAGAAAGACCTCCTTCCATACATACAGAGCCAATGTACACATACTCATGGAGGCCCGCCCCAGTCCACAAGTATTTGGTACGTGGTTTGTATTAAGAATCCATTACTGCTACAGCACAAGGCCAGCTGACCCAAGACCATTGGGTAGTACGAAATCAAGCAGAGTCAAACGCTGCTCCTCCCTTCCATAGTTGTCAACTTGGGGTGAAGGCAGGTCACTTTCACTCTTGGAGCCTCACTTTTCTCATGTGTAAAGTAGCTGTATGATAATATAACCCTTAGCTCACAGAACTGTGTGCGTTTAAGTTAGGCAGTTCATATAGCACGTGTAGCCACGCCTTTGCCACGTGGTCAGCACACTGTGCACTAGGGGGGTCTCAACTTTGGTGCTATTGATGTTTGAACTACATGCTTCTGCGTCATGGAGAGCTATGCTGTGACCTGCAGGTTGACCGGCAGCACCCGTGATCTCTACCCATTAGTTCCAGTAGCACCCTCCTCGTCCAAGGTGTGGCTACCAAGTGTCCCCAGAAGACCTTGCCATAGACCACGAAGCCTGGACCTCCCACTGAGACCCAATTCCAGCAATGCTGACTCAGCACTTTATCGTTTGCTATTGGCCATGAATGGCAACGAGTGCTCAGAGCAGAGAACCCATGAACGGAGAGCATGCGCTCTTGTTCCTATGATCCTTTCCAGCCCCTCCCTCCCCTTGCTTTGCCTGAGCTTGCTGAGCGGCTGGACAAAACACTGCAGAGGCAGGAACAACTGAAACGTGGGGCTGGAACTGCTCCACAAGGATGAGCAGCGCAGCCAGGTCTAGTGATGCACCTACAAACCCGGGAACCAGTTCAGACACACCCTACTTTGGGCAGCCTGAGTGGTAATGGGGAACTGGGAAAAGTAGGAACAGAGAAGTCACTTGGGCCAGCAAAGGGACAGGACAAGTGACCTAGTGAAATAATCTGGTCGTATTTGTTAAAATACAAAACATACATGTGTTTTGACAAAGCAATTTATTACATGGCCATCTAGTCTATATAACAAGCACTAAATCGCAAGATGTGTAAGCGCAAGGTATTTATTACAGCATTGTCTGTCACAGCAAAAATTTGAGAAACAGATTTTGTGTGTCCATCAACTGAGAAACAGTGAAATAAATTGAGTAACCTACAAAATTAATATTGGCTGTTAAAAAAGAAGTTTGCTGCAAGCCCAATGAGCTAAATTAATGTCTAGGGTGTTATTAAATGAGAAAAATAAGATATAGAAAAACATACATAGTAGATTCCCACTTTTTGGTAAAAACAGCTAAAAAGTTCTTCTTTGTATGTGTTTGAATATGGAGATTGTTAATATTAGTGGTTGGGAAATAAAGATGCAAAGAAATGGATTCAGAGAGATTATTTTTATATGTAGACGGTGTCTATATTCATTGGCTTTCTCATGACAAAATATTTGATATTCACAACTTGAGAGTTTTATTTTGGCTCATGGTTTAAGAGGTTTCAGTCCATGGTCAGCTGACTCCAAACAGGAAATAACATGGTGGAAGGACCTGGTGGAAGAAAGCAGTTCAACCTATGGTAGCCAGAGAGCAGGGAGAGAAGGAAATGAGCCAAAAAAAGAGGAAGGGGAAAGGGTAAGGAGACCCCTTCTGGGCCTTGGTATCAGGTCCTACCACCTCTAACCAGACCCTGCTTTCTAACAGCACATGCAGCTCTGAGCTCATTAATGGAGCAACAAACTGACGAGCATAGGGTACCATAACCCAGTCACCTTCCAAAAGCCCCTCCTCTGAACACAACTTTGGGGAAATGATTTAGATCTAAACTGTAACAGTCCACAGTGGTTCAACTTAAGATATTTTGACTTTACAATATTGTGAAAATGCTATATCCACTTTTTTTTTTTTTTGAGACAGACTCTCATAAAGTCACTGAGTTTCCTGGGCTGAGTATAACTTGTGTTCCTTGGCCGCAGTCCCCCAGAAGGCTGGAATTACAGGCATTTTCCACCAGGTACACTTGAGTACATTTGGTACTTGTGATATTTTCTACTTAAAATGGGTTTATCAGGTTTCAACATCATCGTAAGTCAAAGAGTCTTATCCTGGGTACACATGTGCATAAATTTGGTTTCCATTCCTCAATATGAGTGTACACTACTTTGTTAATTTCTGTATGGGAATTTAATAGGGAATGTTTGTGAAAGGAAAGCTAGTCCTGAGCTAACCTCCCAGGTTTTTCAGTATGTGGTGACTCATTCTGTCAGTGCCTATATCCCAAGAGTCTGTGCTCGACAAGTGCAGCTCAGAGCACAGTGGCACAACAGGAAACAAGACGCAGGCCTGCCACGAGGCACTCACTCTTCTCTTAAGTGGAAGTTTGGAAAACAAACTAAAGCATCTGTGGATAAAGCATTTTGAGGTAGTTTCTGCAAGAAGTGTAGTGTGGGGAAAGAGAGAGATGAAAAGTTATCCTGCCTTCAGACCACAGGTGGTCAGAAGAGGCTCTGGCACAGACAGACCTGAGTGCGCCAATGGATGGAGGAGCCAGAGTATTCCTGGGGAAAACTGTCCCTGCAGGGGCCCAGCAAGGACAAATTGGCAGGCACACTGAAGTCTTCAAAGGCCCTACCAAAGACAGCTAGAAATTTAGTGCACAAGGGCACAGGGCAGCTAGAAGGTTAGTGCAGATATTCTGTCAGCACAGGAAAGACTGTAAACTTTAGGATGTCCCAGAAAAGTGAACTTCCTTGTTCTTGAACTTGTTCAAGACTGTGGTAAGCCCAGGACCTGAACTAGAGGGTCCAAACAGAGGTTTCAGGTAGAAGCCCCAGTGGGTTCCTGGCAGGAACTGAAGAGGCTTAGCAAAGTTTGAATCATTCTTGCCAAGGAAAGCCAAAAAGAAGTACCACTGAGTGTAGCAAGTAGGAACTTTTATCCCTGGCAGTGATGACTGCTCAGAGAATGTCTCTTTGGAAACAACTGGCACTACCTAGGGAAATGACATGTGCACATGTCCTGGCAGCCGCAGCTGAGGCTTGTCCCTCCAGAAACTCACCTGCCAGTCCCAGGAGTAACATACAAGTATGCATAAAACAACACTATTGATAATAGCATTAGCAAAAGTAGCCAAAATGTCTGAAGATTGGAGAATATGTGAGAAAACTAGGCTGTATTACTCCAGGGGCATACAGTGCATCGGGACATGAGTGAAGACTGCCTGCATGCACAGGCTCGGGGGAGCCACTGGTCTCACCGTGAGTGAAGGACGCGAGTCACACCGCACGTGCAGGGGGGCCGTTTGCACCACACCCCAAACCAGACAGAACTAGCCAGATGCTTAGGAATCTATTCATAAGTCCTAAAAGTCTGAAGAAAAGCAGAGAAATGATTAAAACAAAATTCAAAAAGAAGTGATAAAGATTGCAACTTTTAAGTGAAAATTGTTGATACTTGAGTGTACAACTTAAAAGAAGCTAAATTCATAAATGTCTGACTTATTATTGTTAATGTAGAGGCACAACTGTCAGTAGACTATATTAAGCCCTCTCTTTGTTCCTTGGGATATTAGGTTTAAAGCAAAAGCATTATACATGTTATATTGTTCACACCTTGAAATAAAGTGGCACAATTATACCCATTTCAGAGATAAATAGTGTGGAAGTGGTAGGAATGATGTCACTCAGCCAAGTTTACCCAGGATTCAACTAAAGGACTGTGTGGATCCAAAGCCAGAAGGAACTTGACATCTTGAAAAAATTGAAAATAGGTTGGGTGCCTGCAGCACAGGATGTGAGAGCCAGAAAATAAAAGGATTTGTAGGTCATAGAATGGAGCTTGTATTTGATTAATGGGGCCCTGGGGAGCCACAAAAGAGTTTTAAAGCAGAGGGACATCAAGGCCAGATCTGCACTTTGCAGAAATTTTTCTAGCTACTGGCCAAGAATAGACTGGAAAGGAGTAAGAGTGCATGTGGAGATCAGCAGAGAAGTTGTGGGTTGAGCAGGGCAGACATCTGGGGACACATCTCAGAATCTGGCAATGGGTTACATTTGGGACTTGAGATAAAGTGAAGGGATCACGGATGACGCCAAGTGATTGGCTTCAACAAACCGTGACATTTGAGGATTGAAGGGAAAGCGTTTTAGAGGAAAGAGCTCTGAGTGCCTCCAAATGCAGCAGACATTTTAATTAAATGGGCCTCCTAGTATCTGCCCAGGTCCCAACATTTGAGTAAAGAAACAACCACCAAGGTGCAAAAAGAGCCACCCTGCTCTCCATCAGTGATGTCACTCTTGGCACACTCCCCAACTCTTCTTTCTCTTGAGGTGAGTTCTTCCCCAGGAGGCACCCCCACCCTTTATGTCAACTGAGCTCCGTGGGCCTGCCTAGACTTGTCTGAAACCTGAGCAGCACCCCTAGCCCACTTGACATTGTTAACCTCACTTTTTATTAAGCCCTTGAGTTTCTAGCCTTTTGGAAGGTCAACCAGAATTGTCAAAAATCTCTGGTCGTCTATGAACTACAAATAATAAAATGATAATAATTGTTTGGATTTTCTAGAGTTGGGGAAGCAGCATTGGGAACAACCAAATGTATGTTCAGGTACTTTCCCAGAGCAGTTCCTGAATAATGTACTGATTGACTTTTACTGGATATGTAGAGTGTGTAGGGCCTACACCAGTGGTCTCTGGCGTCAGACAGGTCTGCCTTTGCCACAATGACATGTATGAGACCGTGGGCAAAGAACTTACAGGCATAGTTTGGCCATAGTAGGGTCTCCACCAGAGGAATATGGTAGTGTTTTGGAGAAACTGGTAAAGGAAGATTTCAGCTGGAAATACCCTCAGAGATCTTCCTGCTATTATTTAGGTTAGAAAAATTGAGATCTGGAGAAACAATAAGTTTGTTCTAAAATCCATCTTGGAGGGAGAATTTTAGAGTACATGTCACAGTCAGGCTTCCTGCCCATCTTGCTCCACAGCTCCTCTAGGAGAGCTGCAGACGGGAGCAAAGGCAGCAGGACGTGCACAATATGGGTTTCCAGTTGATTGCATTGATGTTCCACAGGGAGATAGATTTTTGTTTGTTCTGCAGTTTGGATCTGGAATATCCTCCAAAAAACTCACACATTTGGATATCATGGATTAACCCTGGATTTCCTATGTCATTAGGAGGTAGGACCTGGTTGGAAGGGATGGACCAATGGGGCTTCACCTGGAAGGGACAATTCCCTCACTAGCCCTGTACTCGGTTTGTTCTGCTTTCTCTTTGTCATGCTGTGAACAGCTTTTTTCCAGCTAGGCCCCCACCCTGTGCTTCTATCATTGCCATGAATAGATTGAGACTTCCTGAAACTGTGAGCTAAAATAAGCCTTTCCTCTCTTAGGTTGTTAGTGTCAGGTATTCTGTCCCAGAAATAAACAAGTAACTAACACAGTTTATTTGCACAGGGTGAACAGCACAATGATTTGAAAAAAACCTGACGTACTTGATACAATTCACAAATAAGATTTTCTGTAAAAATCCAAACTGCTGATTTTGGGGGGGAATCAAGAAACTGTCTTCCGGATCTGTATTCCAGAGTGACAAGAGCAGGCAGAGCTGCCCTGCTGCTGCCACTTTGGGGGCCCTGTTCTCTACTTGGCTGCAGGGCCTGCCCTCCCCTCTTGCCCAGTGTCACAGGCTGGTGTAACCTGCAGTTACTCACCACACCGCAACTATTATGCTTTCAACATGTGTCCCCTTTCCCTCATTTAGGTGACTTTGACTCCTTTGACTCTTCCAAGGGCTGTGATCCTCCCTGCTCAGTGCCCCTTCCTGTCCCAGACCTACCCCCTGGCTCTGCCATCCTTTCCTCCCCAAGGAAGCCTGCTCTGAGCTCTGCCTCCTTCGGGCTCCATGTGGCTGGCCCTTCCTTCTGCGTCTGGTGGGCAGGAAGACCCAAGGGCTGACAGCATTGCTAAGGACACTGCATATCGAGAATGAAAGATGAAGCCAGGTTAGGGTTCTTGTGTATCTTGGAGCAGGAAAAACAGCCATCAACTCCTTACCCATGTGATTTTCTCTCATTGGTAGGATGACAAATCTTCACTTACCTCCCTTCCACTTGCAGAGATGAGTGAGGATCTAATGTACCTAAGCCTCCCCCTCCCTCTCCGAACGGCTGTTCTGCAGACTCTGCTTGGCCCTGCTCTCCTTCCACACCTGCCGTGGCCACCGTGCCAGCCTTCCTGCCTTCCGCACACCCTTTCTTGTGTTCCCCACCCTGCCTCCCGCGTGAGGAGGTCTCCCCGCCGCTGTCCAGCAGGTAGGGCCCACTGATTTCCCCCGCGTAACCCATTTCTCCCACGGTCCCGGAGGCCAGGAAGCTCTCACCTGCCGCTGGGCTTTGCTTGCACTTTCCTCCCCCACAGGAAAATGGCTGGGACGCAGGGAAATCCTTTTCCGCACAACCTCCTCCTTACCCTGTCTGACCTCCTGCCCCCACCAAATCGTTACGTTATTTTGCTTCTCCTCTGCCTAACCCGCTTCAGTCACACTGCGTATTGATCCATCCCCTGCAGACTCTTAGGTCCTCAAACACAGGTCGCTGGCTTATCTATGTGCTCAGCATCGGACTGCCTTAACAAATGCTGGAGGGATTAAAACGACACAGCGCTGAACTTTAGCAAAGGAACAGCGAAGTTGTTCACACTTGTAAGAGGCTGTCTCTGGGCCTTTTGACAAAGCGTCTCCTGCTTCACTGAAGAGCCCTTCTTCAGTGACTCTGGGCCTCCCTCCGCCCCTGTGGCTTCGTGCTGCTTCCCCTCCTTCATTCCTCCTGTGGGGTAGGCCCTTCCGTCCCTGGGTGAGGGAACCCTGACTAAAAGATGTCTTGAGTTACCATTGGTTATCTTGAGGTCTATCTAGATTTTGCGACTCCAAATGGGCAGGAAAGCTGCCTAAAGACAGGCTTCTGATTCCCATATACCCACCCGCCTCTCATCCGCCCGCCCACCCCCCGTCCACTTATTACAGTAGCACGCGGTACGGCAGTGCATCGCACACGGGAAGGAGTGCTGAGAGGAGGTGGACAGCAAACTCCACGGCGCCTGTGACCTCGGCGCCGCTAACCATCAGTCCGGCGAAGGAGGCAGGTCGACTGACAATTACAAAAAAATAGGAAGTGTCCCCTGTGACAAGGACTGTGAACTCAGCAGTACTATGGGAGTTTCCAACGGAGAGATGGGTCGCGTTGCAGGGGACAGGCTACGCCCAGCGTGGGAAGCACCGCCATGGGAGTGGGGGAGGAACGTGGTGTGGTGCCGGTGGGCCCGAGCTGCGGCAGAGGGGGCCAGGCCCAGGAGCCCTCTGCTCGCGGACTGGCAACAGACAGCGGCCTCTGCCTGGGAGCGTCAGATCCCTGACCTGGCATTCCACAGCCTTCGTTTGTTCACTCGCTCATACAAATGTGCTCAATAGTAGATATATGCATTCCTGTGGTATCATTTTCTCTTATATAATAGCAAGTATGTATTTATATGCCATGTATGTCTAGCTATATATAATACACAGATGTACACACATGCACAAATACCGTGCACAGAGCTTCTCAACAGTCAGCTCCACATAAGGCCGCCCACTAAGTACCATATGAGATTTCACAATTATATAACTACCCCATTTGGGTTTCTAGATTATATTATATATCAAGTAACACATACCTGTTTAGTAAGGCTGCTCGAATATAGAACAATGGCACGCGTCAACTCTACTCTTTACACATCTTTCCCAGATAGCTGCGTTTACCAGTTTCGCAGACATGGAGACTGTGGCACAGACATGAGAAGTTACTTGCCCAATGTCACATAGCCAGAGCTGGGGGAAAGTGCTACTGGAGCCCAGATCTGCACGACTCCTCCTTGCCACCTGCTTTCTGACATCGTAGGGTTGACAGGGACCTGAGAGTTTTTAGGCAGCTAAGTGAGTAGCAGCTTCCTGTGATGGCTGAAGAGTTCGCCTCTACTTAAAGAGCCATTCAGGGAATGGCGAACCATGACCTTGGCTGTTCCGACCAGCTGGGCTCTGGGGACTTGACAGAGCTACCCAGCCATCAACAGTCCCTGCACAATAGCCCTGCTGACCCAGCAGTCAGAGGTGACCCCAGAGGTCACTGGCCCCTGGCCAAGGAGACGGAGTATAGACAGACCTATGTTCCTTTTCCCATGGACCATACAGGGAGTGTGAGAGGGGACCCCGAGCTCAGATGGCCAGCCTCAAGGCCACCAAGGAATTTGTCTGAGGCCTTTGGGGTCAGACGTAAGTTTGTGTGCAACCAGTTCAGCCATGCGTCTGGCATTCTAGGCACTATCCTATGCATGCATTGTTTTTTTTTTTTTTTTTTTTAACCAATCTTTATAGTGACCCTGGGAGAATATCATTATTCACATCCCCAACCGGAAAGGACGAAAGAGACTGAGGTGCAGTGCCTTACCCACACCCACATAGCTTCCAAGTAGTAGACTTGCCCTCCCTGCCATTCACTCACTCACTCAGTCATCCCATAACCACAGTGGCAGGTCTACCAACAAAGCCATTCTTATGAATTAAAAAAAGAAAATTAAAAGAAGGTAAAAATTTAAAAATAAAGACAAACTCAATATTTTATTCTTCAAATCTTTATATATACATATGTGTGTATTTTATGTGGTCTTTTGTGTTGTTTTAGACCTACAGATTGAACCCAGGGCCTTGTGCATGCCAGGCAAGTGCTGTACCACTAAACTATATCCTTGGCCCTCTTCAAGTCTTTATTATGAAATATTTCATACTCAGGAACATATGCAGTTTACATTAAGTTATGGAAGATAATAAATCAAGCAGCTGCTATGTCAATGCTCAATGTAAGAAACAGAACTTGCCAAAGCAATCAGAACTAAGGGAGACCCTTCTTGTGGGGTCTCTTCCTGCCCCATCACCCATCTATCAAACTCTGATCACCCCCAAATTTCATTTTGCTTTGGCCGCTTACATTGCTTACTGTGTTTGCCAGTTGTGAATGTGTTTCTAAATATGAGAGTACTTGACTCGCTTGCCTTCAAGGTTTGTAAAAATATGTATCTCTGATTCATCACTCCTCACTGCTTTTGATCCTAAATTCGGTACTAAGGGTATAGGTCATATTTCTCTACGTCAATGTGTGCGACTGATTCCTTCACACGCTCCAGTGTGGTGTGCCTCCCCTATGCATAAATGCAGGCCGACTCCTCCACTCTCCTGCCCGTGTCTGGGTGGTAGTCAGCTGTTGGCATCTCAAATGGTGTGAAGGTGGCATTCCAGCATGTGCCTCCTGGGCTCACAGGCAGGAGTTCCTCTAGGAAACCTGGAGTGTGGAAAGATGGCTTGGTGGTAAGGACCAGCGTTCTTCCCCTTTCTTTCTCACAAGCAGCACTGAGCTGTCCCAAATTTGCCTTGATGGTGAGGTACTGGGAAGCCAGAAAAGGGCAGCTTAGGGCAGAGAGGCCCAGGCTAGCCCCCCAAATGTGTCCCCAGACTCAGCAAGCCTCTAAAGCCCCTCACTGGGAGCCAGACCAGCAGTCCTCCAGCTGGCAGCTAATTAGATCACAAAGGAGCCTCCCTCTTCACTCAGAGTTGGCTTTATTTTCTTCTGCTCGGGCCAGAAGAGACTGTTATTAAGTCACTAGACCTGAGGACGGGAGTGGCAATAGCAGCTAACACACATGGAGCTGAAAATATCCAGGCAGTGCAGAGCCTCTACGTATATAATTTTCTTCATAACCATAAATAATTGCATAAGATAGGCACTGTTACTGTTTTCTTCAAAACTATTCTTTTCTTAGTGTGTATTTGCAATATAGAAGAGCTATGTTCACCTTGAGGAATTGGTGCATATATGTATATTGTGTCCTGGTCATTTTATTTCCATTTTTCTCTCTGATTCCTTTCACTCTTCAAAAAAAATCTAGCCTACTGCCTAATCTTAGAAAGTCAGACTCTGCCTCAAAACAAACAAAAGAAATCTTCAGAGATGTAACTCAGTGCAAAGGCCCCTGGATTCAATTCCCAACACTAAAGTAAAAAAAAAAAAAAAAAAAAAAAAAAAAAAAAAAAAAAAAAAAAAAAAAAGTCGAAAGGGAGAAGAAATACCATAGCTCTCTGCTTTGTGAGACTGCAGTGAGAACACAGTTGCCTACGAGTCAGAAAAGGGCCCTTACCAAGAACCAATCTGTTATCACCTTGGTCTTGGACTTCCCAGGCTCCAGAAATAAGAAAAACAAATGCCTGCAGGTTACACTACACAGTCTCTAGAATTTTGTTTCAGCAGCCCAAGCTTACCTAGGCCTTCCTGGAGCAATGCTAGTGGCCTGGGAAGAGGTGCAGAGAGGATCATAAGGCTCGGACTGTAGCCATGGGCTCGGCATCTGATCCCAGGAAAGGGACAGCACAGACATCATCCCAAGGACACTGGGAAGGAGAAGAGTGATTGTGGGCAAAGTAACCACCCACATTCCTAAGACAATCAGGCCCCACCTGTGCCCATAAAGGAAGAAACTAGGGCTCACCTTCTTTCCCAAAAACCCATGGCTGCACATGCGCCTCTTTGTTCTCCAACAAGACCTAGGTCTTTATCCAGTATCCAGCCAGACTGAAAGAAAGTTGCCTTTTCACAACATTCTTTCCAGCATGCAGAAAGAGAGATTAAATGCATGGACAGATTAAATTTAGGACTAACCTGTATTTTTAACCCACAAACCTCCTTCTACACTCTCTGAGCCTGGGGGTTCGGGGGGGGGGGGGGGGGAGGTGATCTTAGAACCAGCATCAGGAATGTGAATCTATAATAGGCCCACTCTGTAAGACACTGGCACCTCAGGAAAGGAAGGGGAGTATCCTCTCAAGGCATGTTCATTACAAACACTGCAGGACAGAAACATTCCCTCAGGCCATGCCAAGCAGCCCCAGGGAGAGCAACAGAGTTCAGAAAACAGGAAAGGACCCAAAAGCAAGACGCAGACCGTGCAATTTGACATCAGAAAATATTATGTGGCCTATTCTGGTTCCTAGCTCGATATTGATCCTTTCAGATCCTAACAAGTCCTTACCAACCCTGGACTCTTGCCACCCCTGGACCCCAGCAAAGGTCTAATGTGTCCTCAGTGAATCCAGGTCAGACAGTGGTCGAGCAGCAATGTGGGGAGCCAAGAAGAGGAAAATCTGGACAAGAGAACAAAGCAAACCTGTTGGCCAAGGAAACACAATCTAATTAAGCTCTGGAGCACCAGTAGCTAGGACCAGCAGTTTGGCAGAGAAGAAAGAATGCTTTTATGGGCCCAGCTCCGCCTGCTGGCAAAATGGGCCCTGCCACCACCCTGTCACCTCTGCAAGAGGGCCCTCCGAATCTGCTCAATCCTCCACAGATTGCGAGTAGGCCGAGGAATGGAACCCCTTCCCCAGGTCTCAGAGGAAACGGAATGAGGGAGGAACATCAGGATAAACTCTGTGTGACAGTGGCTTGAAGGTCAAAGCTTTGGAGATAAAAGGGCCAGTGCATATTAGTCCTGGAAATTGGCTCATGAACAGATTAAATTTAGGACTAACTGGGCCAGATACACAGGGAAGCATGTTTCCTTAATGAGCCTGTCTTTATTTAACTTTCTAATCATTTACTGGGCCAAAAAATCTGTAGGTGACTCCAAAAGTCAGAATGATTAAGACAGTGACAGATTGAGCCATATCCATCCACTTCGGGGTGGGCTCCAGTGACATCAATTCTCGGCTCCTGTCCTGTCACCCTGATGCGGTAAAGAGGGGCCACACCCGCTACCAGGCCAACCTCAGCCCACGTGACCATCCACGTTGCTGCTCTGAAAGGGAGGTTCCTGGGTGGCCTTTGTGCAGAGCTTCCTCTGGGCACCTGTCACCACGTCCCTGCAGCAGGGTCCGGAGCCCTTTGGTTTCTTTCACTCCTTCCACGTCGCTTCTCCCTTTATGTATACATGCTTTTGTCCATCCATTCAGCATTGTTTACGAGCCGGCGATACACTGCCAGAAGTTCCATACAGCCCAGCACACACGGTGCAAAGGAAGTTCAGCACGGGCTGCCTTCACGGTGCGTGTTATGGTCCAGCGAGGGAGGCAGAATCTTAATCAAGCATCCTACAAAAAAATCCTGTCATTACAAGCTGCAATTAAATAAAGGTGAAAAAAGCTGGGTTCTGGGTGGGGCATGAGTAGGCAGAGCCCAGGGCATCTGCGGGGCTATGAAACTTTCTATGTTTTATCATAATAATAGGTATACACAGCTCGCATTTGTCCCAACCAGTCAAAGCATGTAACAGCAAGACTGAACCCTGTTACCATCTATGGGCTTTATTTAAATAAGTATTTATTTAAATATAAATAAGTATTACCCACTGTAGTGAATGCATCACACCATTGAGACAGGGCAGTGATGGGAAAGGAGAATTGGAGAAGGGGTTTACAAAAATAGCCTCTGCCATATGAGCTAGATTTATGATTTTTTTTAAATTTCACAATGGTGTGAAAGGGATGCACATTCCATAGAAGCTGTACCTTGAATTTTGATTTTTGGGGGTAATGTGAGAACATGATAGTATCCCAGCACAGTGTACTTAGCACTCACCAGCTAGACTCTACTGTGGTGAACGTATTCCCTGTCCATGTGGCTCTGCAGAGCAGCCACCTGCAGCTGGAAAGATCCTGAAATGTGGCTTCCTTGCCAAAGGAAATACGTGTTCAATTTTAATTAACGTGGTCAGTCAAAATTACATAGCCACTTGAGGCAAGTGGCTACTGCTTTGAACCATACAAATGGAGTTGGTCCTAAAAGCTAATGACTTCAGGACCCATTTAATACATGAACTTCCTGTCCTCAGTGTGGCAGGAATGGCAACTCACCTCCACAGCAAAACCCACTGCCACTAGTGCTCATGAGCTTCTTGTATCAGCACAAAAGCCCCAGAGGAGAAAGAAAAAGAGAAAGAGGGGATCAAGAGGAGATCCTTTGTGGCATAAAGAGAAGGATTTTTCCAGGGCCTCGCAGCTCTGAGGGACCAAATAAGATTCAAATCCAAGGCCTCCAGACCCTTATTTCCTCTTGTACTCTGTGTTCCATCTGACAATGGCCCTGCTATCTACTTGGGCTAGAATATGTAAAGTTTCCATCAACAAGCAAATGTATTTGCATGTGTTTGCATGTGTGTATATACACTGTACATAAATATGATACGTAGTGTTTGTGATATATACACAGTGATTTATATACAGTGTGTGACACATACACACTATATGCACACATATTGAGAGAGAAAGAAAGAGAGAGAGAGAAAGCACCAAGAGAGACCCTGGCCTGGCCTTGAGCTGGCCTTGAGGCTATCACAGGCACACAGCTTTTGAGCTACAGGGATGTAGGGACAGTGACTTGTAGCCAAGGGGAAAGTCAAGAGTCCCTCATTCACAATATCTGGTTCTCTTAAAGTGTGCTGCATTAAAAAAATAATAATAATAAAGGAGAGAAGGCAGAAAAGAAGGAGAAGAGAAAGAAAGGGAGGGAAAGAGAAAGAAGCAAAGAAGAAAAAAAGAAAGCATTTTAACTGGTAAATAGGCTTAGCAATCACACAGAAAACAACCTACCTCCTCCAAGAGGCTGACACATGCTCATTAGCTATTTACGGCAAGGGCGGGGGCGGAGGTGGCCAAGGAGCACACAGAAGCCTGGGTTTCGCAGGCCTCACTTCCAGATCCTTGCTCTGTCTTGTGTCTCAGCTGCGTGACTTTCGGCAGGAGTCCCTCTGAGCCGAAGTGTGCACACCCACAAAGCGTGAACCATGGGAATAATGACAGTACTACATCTTAGCAATGACAGAGCGTGGGTCTGGGTCTTTCTTGGCCCAGGGAAGTACTGAGTTTCCCTTTCCTTCCCCTGGTGGAAACATGGAGGGCAGCGAGGAAGGTGGAACTGATTATCTGTCTGGCCAGCTACGGAAGACCTTAAGGTCAGGAAGAGGAAACTTCAGATTAGCAGTCACCTGCACAGCATGTGTCACCTGGACCCAACGAATGGGGCAAAGCCCACACAATCAGCCCTCAGCCTATTGACAGCTTACCTGCCACAGGCTCTGGCCCTGGAGACCATACATTCCAGCATGGTGTCCTACATTCAATCACTGTGCAACAGCAAGGTGAGACCCAAGCCAGCCCTCAGGAAGGACAGGCCTGTCACACACGCATCTACTCATCAGTGGTTTGACTACTATGGGAGCTAATTATGGTGCAAGTCCTGTGGGGCCACGCCAGTGCCTGCAGGAGAGCCCTCCTGGGCTCTGGGACACCATGTTAGGAGCAGGCATCTATACAGACTCCTGCTTTCTGACACACATGAAATGTAAATGTACTATCAGCAGATCCTGACGTGGGTGACAGACCCGGAGTCCTGAGCTGGGTCCTGGCTCTGAGACGTCTGAGCTGGGAACACAGCCACCTCCTTTCAAGTCCCATGAACTGCCTGAGAGATTTTACGAAAGCAACTTCACCTGTCCAGGCTTCATCAGACTTGGGCAGCACAGAGCTTAGAGTGAAGATTCTCTGAGCCAGTGGTCCTCAACATGTGCTCCCTGAGCCGGTGGCTGCACCTGGGAAGGGTAGAAATGCAGCTCTAGGTCCCACCCCAGACCCACTGGACAAGCATCTCCAATGATGGACCCAGAGATCCATGCTTTAACGAGGCACCCCAGGAGTTTTTGACACTTGCTTGAGTTCACCCAGCATTACGTGAGGCGGCAATGGTCCAAGGGTTTTGATATCTCCAAGCTCATTCCAGCTAAACCTGATTGTAGGAAGGCTTGGGGGCAGAGAGAAGTGGCAGAGGCTGGCTCCTGCATTCTAGCCAGTGACCTTGGGCAAGCTGGCTGCCCTCTGTGAGTCTCGGCTTTCGGATCTTGGGCACGGGAGTAATAGTTCGTGGGCAGTTTCCCACAAAGTATCTTCTGTGAAGTCCTATTTGGGTGCCTGGAACTCAGCAACTGCTTAGTCATTGGATGTCACTATTATTGCCATGGTATGATTATTTTCTCCTTAAACAACCAAGTGCCAGAGATTTTTGTTTCTAAAAAGAATCGAGTTTCTCTGGCACGAATCCCCACCTACACTGCCATCCACCCCCAGATAATGTTCCCATGAGCACCGGCAAGTCAATTGCCAAAGGGCCCTCAACTGCCCATCAGCTGTGAGACTTTAGGAGTTTGAATGCGATAGAGGATTTCAATTACCCAGGATTACAAAGAAGGACTTGGATGTACCATATGGCCCGGGCCTGGCTGCCCGTTGTCCTTCGCTCTCGTGTGAGATATTACCATAATATCTCTTCCAAAAGCGATTACAGAGTTGCAGGCAGCAGAATGTCATTTGGTGGCTGCCGCCCGCTCTCATCAGCAGCGATGACTAAACAAGCTAATCAAATCAGCACAAATTTGCACACAAGCCCAGCAGCTGGGCCTGAAAATCACCATGGCGGCAGCATAATCCTGCAGCAGGATGACTTGACTAATGGGCTCCCAGTGGGCAACCGGGCCCTGGGGCGGTGCCTGGCACATTTGCGTGGTGAGGAGAGCTACACCATGGGCAGCCATGGCCTGGTCCCTGTGAGCGACTGAGATGGCAGCAACTGGGGATGAGGGGACATATAGGAGGGACAGAACTCGCCCTAGTCTCCTCACATGGGTGTGTGGGTGTGTGTGTGTGTGTGTGTGTGTGTGTGTGTGTGTGTGTGAGAGAGAGAGAGAGAGAGAGAGAGAGAGAGAGAGAGAGAGAGAAGAAGAGAGGAGGGAGGAAGGGGAGGAGAGAGAAGAGGAGGGGAGAGGAGAGGGGAGAGGAGGAGAGGAGGTCTCTCCATTTCTGAAGAACAAAGGAAGGCTCAGAGGCTACTTTGATTCAAGTTTCAGTTCTGCCATTTGCTGTGTGCCCTGGACAAGCAAGATATTTACCATCTCTGAGCTCAGTTCCCTCATCATTAAATGGGGCAGTACCTGCTCCACCTGCTCTTCGGTCTTGAGTTGGTGGTGAGAAGTCAACGGAATAATACAAAGTCTGCCGTATAATGTGTGATGTGGTGAGGGTTCAGTAAACAGTTTTATTACTGTCATCAATGTCCAATAACTGTCCCATGGACCTTCCTTCTATGGACCAGGCTCCCAGGCTCTGGGAATACAGTTAAGGATGATTCCATTCTTACCTTCTGGGAGTTCATAATAAAATAGGATGATGGATAAGTCATCAGATAATGGTACTATCCCACAAAGCACCGTGAGACAGGAGAGCCACAGGGGCCTAGACCCCAGAGACCTGAATAGGATCTGGAGGAGGTAATATTACCAGTGACCCTTAGAGAATGACATGGGCTTACAAAGCAGTCTTGCCAAAAAGTAGGCAGCCCCCAAGGGGATGTGAACAGGCAGTTTACTTTCCTGCCACAGACCAGCAATGCGATGGCTTCTCAAATTTGAGACAAGCTCAGAATGTATGTGCATGGTGTCCAAGGCGGCTGGCTAAAGGGGACACACTCTCCTGAAGAGCCTCATCCACCTGTGGGAGATGCTTGGCTGTGGGAGGTACTCACTTCCAGCTGGGCAGCTGGCTTCCTAGCTGGGCAAGGCCCATTCCAGGCCAGTTCCTATGGTTCCACCTTCAGAGGGGAGGCTGAGCAGCTCAGTACACCCTAAGTCAGCAACTTCCCCTTCACTGCACAGTGCTGCCACAGCTGCTGACTGTGTATTAAAATTTAACTGACTTCCTTCTAAAAATTTAAATTACTAATCTTGAAAACAAAATGTTACAACGCTTCTATTGTTGAAAAGCTAATGCCATTGACCACTGACAGAAATGTACATGTAAGATGAAAACTGAGCAGGTTGCACACTAGTAGCTAGATGTCACTTGCTAAAGACTTGGGGTTGGTGAGGGCAGGTGTTAAGACCACTCCTGCTCTCAGGGAAGACTTTATCCATATGGAATCACAAGAGTCAAAGGAAAACTGAAAGGGGAATTCAGTCCTCGGGGATCAAGACAAGGTTGTCTAGTACTGGTGTGCACACTACCCCCTTTGTTTACATACCACAGGGGATCATCACCCTTCCACAGGCTCCACACTTTGGAAAACAATGGTCCCAATAATCTCCATAAACTTAAACGTGTCAATGTTGTAAGATTATCAACTGTTTACAATAGGAGAGTATGAGACACCAGCTCATTGCACCTGTGCTGTCTGAGCTCTGACTTTCTCCTACCCAAATGGCACAGACCTGAATGAGAGTCCTGAAAAGAACTGTGTGCATCCATGTGGCCCTAACATAGTTCAGTGGTCAGAAAACACCCTGGAAGATGATACACCCAAGGTGATCTCCTCCAATATGTGGCCAGAGGCTCTCAGGAAGGACAGTTATTATCCTTCCATGGTTCCACCTCAGAGACACCTGTTTCCTTAGTCTCCTTTCCTTACCCATTCACCCCACCCCTGTACTCAACTTCTGCCCAGTGACTTCACCCCCAAAATGCCTAGCCTGCCAAAGGCCTTCCCTACCTACCCCTGGAACAGCCTTGGCCTGTTTCCTTCTGTTTCCCCAGCCAACTCCACACCTCAGAAGACCTGCCTACGAATACTAATATGTTACGGGCCCACGATGGTCTTGAACAATTAACTTTACCCCTTGAGCTCTCCTCTCTTCACCTGTAGTCAGAGACACAGTGGGACTGGCCTCAGGGAACTGTTTTGAGGATAAATAAAGTAAGGTAGAGGCAAATAGCCTGAAATTCGGCTTGGCTAACTAAACACATGAATGAATAAATGAATGAATGAACCTAGTAGGTTTGCAGTGGCTGAAGAACTAGACAGAATGGTCTAACACCTAGATTCTAGACCCAGCCTAGAGGCAACTGATATATAGTTGTTTTGTTTCACTAGACCTCAGTTTCCACATCAGTGAAGAGATTGGACTTAAGTGACCACTGAGGTTATTTCCATTTTTAAATGATAAGCTGTGTCTGAGGGAATGCGATCAGCAAGTCTTCTGCAGCCCTCAGTTTACCTGAAGCACAAGTTACATCCATCATTTCTCCAGCTTTGAACAGTGGAGCCATTACTATGTTTGACTATGGGAACAAGTGGAAAGCAATCTGTCTGTTGCAGCCGAGTCGGCTGGGGTTTAGTGACAGCGCGCATAAACATCACCGTCTTACCATTTCCTACCGTGTCATGTCCCTGAGAAAGTAATGGAAGTTGTGGGCCTCAATTCTCCACATCAACACAATGGGGATACTTTTTTCATGCTCTCTATTATGTTACAAGATTCAAATTAAAATGCTGATTCTTAACTACTTGCTGGTTCTGGCCACCTACACATAACAGACAATAAATGATCATATCCTTATTTTCACTGTTTTAACCTGTTAGAAATAACCTCCACCTTGAATGTCAGAGTCTAAAGCTAAGGTCAGGGAGAGCCCTCAAGCAATGCCAAAAGAGTTAGGGGTGTTCTGCTCCTTAACAACCCCTTCCCTGCCACACACAGTGCAGCAAAACTTGGATGAGTCCAATGGGAGGGCAAAGGGATCTTGCTGAGAGAGGATGCCAGGATGAAGAAATGTGTTTACTGTAACAAAATACTTGCGACTAGGTAGTTAATAAATAAGAGGCTTATTTTGCTCAGTTTTGGAGACTGAAAGTCTACATAGCATAGCATCAGCTCTGGCGTGTCACCTCATGGCAGATGACACCACAGTGAGGACAGTGGGAGGAAGAGGGAGAGATCACATGACAAGACATAAAGACATGTCACAAAACAAGAAGCTAGAGAATGAGTAGTGGCTAGTCTTGCTCTTTTGTAACAAGCCTCTAGTTGGTACTAAACAGGGTTCCAGCAACACTACCTAATCCCTTCTAGGGGCACTCCCATGTCCGCCCAGTAGACACCAGCTCTTGACACCTCCACTGCCTCCCCGCATGGCCACACTGTACACCAAGCTTCCAGCGTGTGAACATCTGGAGACAGAGAACATCCAAACCATACAGGAAGGATGGTGACCCTAACAGCCTCCTGTCCCTTCTCACCTCAGCTGAGCACCTCTGGATCCCTGGAGGATGGTATGAAGACCTGTACCACCACACCTACCACACCCACACTCCTGAGTCCTCTGAGGCCCATATCACAACCTTTATAAACAAATGAAAAATGTGTGGACCGGTGGGTGTGTTTGTGCGCGCATAACAGAGTGAGAAGTCACCAGTCCTGGCCAGGAAACAAGACCACAAGCCTGAATTCTGGGGCCACCACCTGCCCGTGGTGCAAAGGAGTCCACCTCCTGGTGCCTTCACGTCCTTCTCTGTAACATAAGGACAATGTGGCAGAAATGAAATTGAGAACCTGATTCTCACAGTGTCTACTTCACAATACACACTTTTTTTTTTAAGCAAGTATACCCATGTTTCCCTGGAGACCAGTGTTGCTGCATAGTAACTGGGGATTAACAACGGTGAAATCAGGGAGGAAACATCGGCCCTGGAAATCAGCACCTTATGCATTCTGATTGAGGAGGCACTGTAGTTGTCTCTCTATGTTCACTGGGGACTGATTCCAGAATGGCCCACAAATATCAAAATATGCCAGTGCTCAAGTCCTTCATATAAAATGGCATAGTATTTGCATGTAACCTAGGCACATCTTTCCATGTATTTTAAATTTCTTCTTGATAAGCTTATAATACCTAATACAATATATGCATTATATAAATAGTTCTTATACTGCTTGGCTTAGGAAGTAGCGACAGCAAAAATGTCTGTATGTGTTCAGTAGAGACACAATGTTTTTTCTAAATATTTTCAGTCCATGCTTGGCTAAATCTACTAATACGGAACCCATGAAGACAAGCACCAACTGTACAACCATGTATGAAATGGACTTAAAGCAGAAATTCCACATTATCATTTTCATTTGTATATATTTGTGATACATACTCATCTTCACGTAGATTACATACAGTTTGGAGAATTAGCTTATATACGTATTGCATTCTGATTAAAGCAGGGATTGTTAACCCAAGCTCTGTAGTCCAACCTCCATGGAAGGTCTGGAAAATCTATTACCAGATCCATACCTTGACCTCTAGAGGCCCCCTAGAGGTGATACCCAGGTGAGAAGATTATTAAAGCTCTGCAGGTGCTTCCTATGTGGAGCCAGGTTGAAAACCAGTGAAATTGAAAGGATGAGCTTGGGAACAAAGCAGCCTGGGTTAAAATCCTGCCTCCATTCCTGATTAGTGTGGCCCTGTGGGAGTCATTCCACCTACCCCAGTCTTGGAGGTTCCATTTTTAAAATACCAATAATAAGTCTATATCCGTGCAAGGTAATACAGTGATCCAACGAGCCAGGAAGTCAAAGCATAGGGTCCTTCCAATAAATTTGTATTTATGATATATTTAGTAAGGGTAAGTTCATTCAGCCACAAGTATTCAAGAATATGACATTTCCTTGTGTGTTTATGCGTTTGTATTTGCTTGTTGGTATTTGTTAAACCTTGCCTTGCTGTAAGAAAATTGTAATGCTGCCAGGTATACATGCCTTACAAATATCATGTGGTTATTCAAAGCAGGGTCTTTCCCTAGCTGACATGAATATGTTCCCAGCTTGGTCCTTCTTTCTTGTGTTTGAAGAGGGGTTTTTCTGAGCCATTTGGTGGGGGTGAATGCTAATTAGGAAGGGCAGGGCAGGTGACCTTTGACAGCATTTCTTTTCAGGAGGGACCCTGACCTCACCAGCTGTTTGCTTGCTCTTAGGATAAGCTGCTTTCAGACTCTAGAAACCTGGGTTGGCTACTGAAAGAACTGCAGCTTGTAGTCTACCTGTGCCTGGTACTAGTGAGTTAGTAGAATGTTCCAGAAAGGACAACATGGGGAGGAGGACCCAGAAGAGCTGGATTCAGGCTTGCCACTTGTGAACCTTACTGACTATGAAGCTTCAATCGGTTCCTCCCACCCCTCTAAGTCCCAAAGTCCCCCTCTGCAAGACAGAGGTGGCCACCTACCTGCCTCTCCTACCCTGTATGTGGTTTCAGGGTGAGAAGCCAAGGAAGGGCACTGTGTTAGCTTCTTATGACTACAGTAACAAATACAGCAAACCAGGTGGCTTCAAATAGCAACTGTTATTATCTCATAATTCTGGAGATAGAAATCCAAATTCAAAGTGTGGCCTATCCTATACTCTCAGAGAAGGCACAAGGGCGGGCCCTTCCCCTCCTCACTTCCTCCAGTCTCTTGGACGAGTCATCTTTCAGGCTACTACAGGTATCCTGTGAACTCACCTGGTGCATTTTGAACCATGTTGTCTTGCTACAGGGCCAATGGATAGTATAGTGCATACCAGTCTGATGGGTTGGTGATGGCGGTCTGGAGAAAAGGAGTATGTAATTGTTGAGGACCTACTGTTTGCCAGGCAAAGCACTGAGTGCTTTATGTTCTCAATCTCATTTTATCTTCACAACAACTCTCTAAGTCAAGAATTTCCCTCCTTCCTCAGATAGAATGAAAGCAACTTGGCCAACGCCCCTCTAATAGTAAGAGATAAAGCTGGGATTGGAACCTAGGAGGGTTCTGACTTCCCAACACACACTCAAGTCTACTGCTACCTACTGCCTTCTACAAATAAGAGCCATCCCAGGATTGGCAGAAAAGAGGACACAACTAATGGCCACATTTGGCAGGGGGCCTCATAGGCGACATCCTTACATAGCAATAATTATAATGATGTCCCTGATAATAATGATGGTTACACTATCATTGCGCATACTACCTAATAATGATGGTTACACTATCATTGCGCATACTACAACAAGTGCTCCCTACAAGCTACACTCTGCTGAGACCTTTCAGTGCATTGTTTCATTTTAATGTACAAACACCTTGTAAGACAAGTGCTAAGATTGATTGGCCCTCATCCAAAACGTTTGGTATCAGAAGTGTTTCAGATTTCTGATTTTTTACTTTGTGATAGTTGCACATGTGTAATCACTTACTTCGGGAGTATGTGTAAACCAGAAATTGATTTATGTTTTTAAAGCACCTTATACAAAAACCCAAAGGTAATTTTATACAGTATTTTTAATGCGTTCAGTGTTTTGACTATGACCCATTGCCTGAGGTCAGATGTGGACTTTTTCAGTTCTGGGGTCATGTGAGTCATCAAAAAGTTTCCAATTTTGGAGCATTTGAGTGTTGGATTTTCAGATTAAGGACTCCTAATCTCCATTGCTATCCCCATTTTCAGGGTAGTAAATATACACATGGAAAGGAGAATGAATCTGGGAGAACTAGGACCCAGGGACAATTACTACAGGGAAGTGTTTCCAGGGACCTAGCTTGGTCCTGGCCATAGACTGAACAGGACACCAGTACCCAGCTGCGGGCACCTCATCTCCACAAACAGGTAAGAAGCAAGCACAGTCCACCTCAAGCTCAGTCCACCCAGACCTGACCACTTCTCCTTGTTCCTCACCCTGGGCTCGTCAATCGCAGTGATCCATGTTCACCAGGCACCGAGGCAAAAGTCCAGCTCCTCCTCTCCCAGGGTCCCCATCAACTGAATGTCACCATGCTGATTGTATCACCTGAACAGTCCCCTGTGCACACCCAGTCATACACTGAGCTGCCCTAGCACTGACTTGTTTGTAACTCCCATCATGTGTACCCCAGAGCCTTTGCATTTGCACAACCCCTGCTGCATGGGTCATTTCTGCTTTCTCAGTCCCTCTTTCTCTTATCCTAACCTATATATGACGGTGGATGCTATCATTTTTCTTCCATGTTCTCCTCTAGCTGCCACACAGTGTGTGGTTCTCAGTCAAGGACCTACAAATACTTCTGAGTAAGAGGAGGAAAATTTTGAAGAAGTCATCAGATTGAACTTCCTAAGTAGCATAGCCTTCTTGCGGGTGTTAGGTTGAAATCCCCCATCTTACCCCACTAGTTGCCAGCCCGTCAAGGTGGGAAGGGATTCCATCTAAGGTTACAGACCCATGCCCTGAGATGGTCCTCAACATGCCTGGGTAGAATTGTTCAGTGTTTCCTGCTTTTCTTTCTTTCTTTTAATGTTTTAATTCATTAACAATCTTTCAATATTGAGTGATTTTATAAAAATTTGTATGCAGGCTCCTTCTGAAATTACCGTGATCTGACCACCTTGAACCTTCATCCCCGTAAGACAAATACAATCTAGGGTGGAGAAGCAGCCACCCACCCATCCGGTCCCCACAGAAGTACCCAGCCCAACCCGGTCACCTCTGCCTCCTCCCCTGCCCTGCGGTGTTTAAAGTCCGGTGTTAAGCTGCACCTGATTGACCTGTGAGACCTCCCATTTGAATGCATGTTTATTTTGTCTCTGAATTGGGGCACACCATACACAGGAGGCTAGGAAAGCCCTTAGTACTTCATATGAATTAAATCTGCTATTCTTACAAAGAGAGAAACAAATCAATTTTAAGATCACAGAGCCCATGAGATTTGAAAAAAATACAACATGCCCAAAGTCAGCACAGACATTCTCAAAACAAGGATAGAGGGATGATGGCAGCTCCTCAGCATAAGCAGAACTCACCTGAGCATCTGTAAAAATACAGACTCGATGCACAGGGTCTGGGGCCAGGCCTAAGACTTGGCTTTGTCACAAGCTCCCAGGTGAGACTGATGCTCTAATCCCCGGACATTCTCTCTGTATTAAGGCTCTATTACATCCTCACACAGGTAAGAGAGTCTTAGCACCCAGATCTACCCACCTCCTAAAGCAATCACACACACACACACACACACACACACACACACACGAGCGCGCGCGCGCATGCATGCACGCACACACATACTCCTAGGGGCACGTATCTTCTGGGTCTCTGAGGTGCTCCTAGGACCCAACATTTGCCCACTGTTACCTCACCAGTGCTGAAGGTGAGCAGGCCTTTTGCTCCGCAGGCCTACCTGCCTCGTTTGGACCTGGAGAGGTGAAATGTGGTAAACTTGGGATACCAAGGCGGTGTTGGGAGGGGCAACAGCGGTGCAGCGCAGTGGACTTGACTGTTTATGCCTTTGCACCGACTTTCCCCAGAACCACTCCCCACCACCCACGGAGGCCCCAGTGAGTTGTCTCCTCAGAACCTGGATGGAGGATGTGCCCAGAGAGACCAGAGATTCAGGCTAAAGTCAGCCTTAATCACAACCTCCAACTTGCAAGTATGTTATTTTGAGTCACTTTTACACTCAAGCTTATGTCCCCAACTGGTGTCTTATTTTTTCCTGGCACAGGAGGGAAGCCCTTTACCTCCCATACCTCAGGGATATCAGAGGAAGTAAAAAGGACCAGTGCGCACACAGCTGTCCCAGGGGCTTTTCACCTGGGCTGTAAACAGGAAGCGTGAATAGGTGCACACACAGGAGCAACCTGGTGTTCGCTGGTTCCTGTGGCCGCCCTTTAGCACCTCCTCACTCAGACTAAACCAGGGAGACAGGATTACCAGAAACTGCCCAAACTCTGAACTAGCCACCACCCCCTCAGATTTGGTGACACCCGTGCTGCTGGGCACAAATCTGCATCAAGGAAGAGGGTAGGTGGCTGTGCTGTAGGCAGCAGGGAGGGGCCCTCTCATGACACTTCCCCAAAGTGCCCTTTCTACTGTGGCCACAAGGGAATGTTTCTCTGGGTCAACAACAGTAGAGGACAGCCTCTCCATGGCGGTTTTTGGCACTGGGTGAAAGGAAACAGGGGAGACAGGGTTCCCAGCATCTCTCTGGATGCCTGCTCTGGCTTTTGTTGTGGCCCTCTGGTTTCAAAGTACCTGCTCAGAGGGCTTTGAGGAGGTAAAGTTTGGGGATCGATCCTGCCTAGGTGTACGCAAATAGCAGAGACAAAATGTCCTTTGTCAGCTATTTCCCAGGAAACAGGGAGAAAATCTGTGGAGTGGCCAGATTACAATGGAAGAGGCTGCCCCTTTCTATGTTGCTCCCTTTCCCCTGAGCAGAACACTAGGTCACTGTTCTGACACCTCCGGGAGGATTCCCTTGGAGAAGCGGCAGCAGGAGGTCAGCCACTGTGGCGACTGGCTCGCTAGCATGGCCAGCCAGAACACAAATTCTTTCCCAGGAAAGTTGTGTTGTGCCTGCTGGGTAAACTGGAAATTATTAACCACAAGATGAGTAGAATCAAAAGGCTTGAAAGCTGGCTTTTGGCTTGGCTGAGAGTTGCAAACGTGCCAGGAAGAAAAAAAACTCACAAATCTAGTTGAAATTTTTGTTTTCCTGAGCCAGGAAGAGGTGTTTCCAATAATTCTGTCAAATAAAGCCCCTGCATTCTTTCCTGCTAGGATTTCAAGGCTGCTTTGTTATTTTTCCACACAGATATCTCCGGAAGCACTCAATATTTTTTTTTATTTTTTCTTCTTTCTGTATTTTTTTTCTGCCCAAAAGAATTTGAGTCTTCTTATCTGCCCATTTCTTATTTTCTTTCTTTTTATTTCTGATTTAGATAAAATATGGACTTCAAAGAGCCTTTGAGACCATTTACATCACAGAAGAGTTCAAGGTTCTTTCTTGTCATAAAAATAATAGGTACCCCTCCTGCCAGGGTTAGTGAGTGCCAAGGCCTCTGGGACCACCTCACACCAGGGTTTCTCATTTGGGGATCTTATGAATATACAGACCCTGGGAGAGACCAGGGTGGGGCGGAGGACCACAGTGCTTGTCTAGTATCTCTTCAGAGCCCTGAGTTCTGTTCCCAGTGGCACAAAATGAAAGAAAGAATGAGAGAGAGAGAGAGAGAGAGAGAGAGAGAGAGAGAGAGAGAGAGAGAGAAGAAGAAGAAGAAGAAGAAGAAGAAGAAGAAGGAAACCCAAACCAATCAGAATCTGAACCTGCTTCCTAATAGCTGCCATCTGATGCCCCTGCTGCTAGCTCCTGGGGGTCCTGGGGGTCACTCTGAGAAGCAAAGCACATCTTCACCCCCACATCAGCTAATCACTCCTCATGTCCAGCCGGCAGAACTGCTTGTGCTGAAATAAGCTGAGGATTCTCTCTCTCTCTCTCTCTCTCTCTCTCTCTCTCTCTCTCTCTCTCTCTCTCTCTCTCTCTCTCTCTCTCTCTCTCTCTCTCTCTCTCTCTCTCTCTCTCTCTCTCTCTCTCTCTCTCTTTCTCTCTCTCTCTCTTTCTCTCTCTCTCTGGAAGGCAGACAGGCAGATGGGCCTTAAGCAACCTTTATTCCATCTTGGGAATAGGCACTTAACACTGACTTGGAAAAAGTGAGCAGATATCACTAAGACACCTGTGGGACATGCCATGGCTTGAGAGAACCTCCCTTAGCTAAAAGGGGGGAATAGGTGAGAAGCTTTGGAGTCAGAAAGGTAAAAAATAAAATTAAATTAAAATTTAAAAGCCCCAGCTTTGCCACATACCGCCTAGATGACCCTGGAGAAGTCACATCACCTCTCTGAGACTTGCTTCCCTATTGGGAAAAGAGGAGTAAAATCTACCACCCAGCACAGAGTGCTCTCACATCTATCCAGCACCCAGAACCAAGTACCAGCCCAATGGGTGCTAGCTGTTCATTCACTCAAACTTAATGAGCACCAACTGATTTCCAAAAGAAAAAAAAAAAAAAAGCAGCCATGTCCTAATTCCAGGGGCTTTTGAATATGCTATTTCACTTGACAAAAAGATCGCTTGGATGGGGTTAAGGTTAAAGAACTTTAAATGAGAAAAGTAGCCTGGCTTGCCCAGGTGGGTCCACAACTAACCACATGGACACGCAAATGGGTAGTCTTTCCTGGCTGTGGTCAGGGTTACAATGGCTTTTAGGATGGAAGAAGGAACCATAAACCAAGGAATGCTGGCGGCCTCTGGAATCTGAAAAGGTCAAGAAAACAGATTTTCTTCTTCAGAAAAGAACACAACCCTGCAGGCACCTTGGTTTTGGCCCATTTGAACTCCTGACTTAAAGAACTATAATGTAAAAAAGTTGCATTTTTTAAGCCCCTAAATTTTGG
The DNA here is from genome assembly GCA_004027205.1 of Ctenodactylus gundi. Classification (NCBI taxonomy): domain Eukaryota; kingdom Metazoa; phylum Chordata; class Mammalia; order Rodentia; family Ctenodactylidae; genus Ctenodactylus; species Ctenodactylus gundi. Next base: position 390,624 of record PVKB01000654.1, read on the forward strand.
TTAATTTTTTGGATCAGTCACAGAAAAAAATGACATGAAGCTCTTGTTCCAGTGGCAAGTACTATTCTGGTCCTACTCAGGCTTTCTCCATCTGGACTTCTGAGAACAGCAGAGATGAGGTTCTTCCAGATCTGTGGGGCTTAAAGTTCCCAAAGCTTCACACAGGCCACATTCCTAAAGCAAGCAGACACAGTCACTGGGTAAATAAGTACATGAGCAGGTAAAAGGGTGGATTCTATGCTATGAAACGTGGTGAGAGGTGATAGGGAATGTGGGGAGGGAGTTTGGGGAATTGGCTACCAGGAAGTCCTTTCTGGCAAGGTGATGCTCACACAAAACAAGCAAGAGCGGGGCAGGAAATACTTGACAAATCCAGGCAGAAGGCTCAGCGAGTTCAAAGCCTACCTGGGAATAGCTGTGTGCGTTTCACGTGGACGTGTGGCCAGAGGGGAGAGAGGGGCGGTGAGGTCGGAAAGTCCTATGGTGAGCCAGACCAGGAAAGAATTTTGATTTTTAGTGTGACATGTGTTCTTCTGACATCTCATTTAGCATATTCTGTATGTCAGAAACAGATACCAAGCCCTAGGAGAATACTAGAGACTCGGTGTATTAGTCAGCTCAGGCTGGTAAACACAACAAAATATTGCATCAAAACACTGCTGGTGGCTTAAACAGTAGATATATATTTCCTCACAGTTATGGAGGCTAGGAGTCCAACATCAAGGTGAAGACTTGTTTTGGGGTGAGGCCTCTTTCCTTGGCCGGTGGATAACCTTCTTCTCCTCATGTCGCCACATGGACCTCCCTCTGCGTGTCTCTATGTCCTGATCTCCTCTTTGTGTAAGGACATCAGTATACTGAATTAGAGTCCACTCACATGATCTCATTTTAATTTAAAAAAAAAACTCTTTAAAGGCCCTGTCTTCTAATCTAGTCATGCTCTGAGGCACTGGGAGTTAACACTCCATAACAGGAATGTAGAAGAGGGTACAGTTCAGTCTGCAACATCCAGGAAATTGTAATTTTTGATGATAGTGGGGATTGTATCAACAAATACTCTCCTAAAGACTATATGTGTTTGAAAAATATCTTTTCCATAGCCACCTGAATGGAGTAAAGGAAGAGGCCATCAAAGTAACAGATGGATGGCCTGTTGAGATGAGGAGATTATCTGACACACAGGGCTAAACAACAAGGAGCTTAGACACGTGCAAGTCTGGGACAGAGCATAATTGCTCTGCAATGTCTAATAGTGATTTTTAAGCCACTGGCTTTCAAATGTGCAATAAAAACACCTCTCAATGCTTCCTTGTGGAGTTATCAGTAAATCCTATGTGTGAGTGAGTTATCTAAGAGAGTTCAAAGAGAAGGTTGGAGGATACTAATATGGTATTATTGTGGTTTGCATCTGGAATGCCCCCCAAAAGCCTCATGTATTTATTTGGATGTTACGAATTATCTGTGGAACCATGCACTATTAAGAGACGGGGGCCTGGTCTGGAAGAGTGGATTATGGATGTGTGGTAGACAATATGTGTGTGGTGGAAGACAGTTGTCTGGTAGATTATAGATTATGTGGTGGATTCAGGGTTTAAACCTGGAAGGAGAGGACCTCTGAGGCTGGACCCAGTAGCAGTGGACCTTGAGGGATATATGCTACTTCCTCCCTTTCTTCTGGAACTTGGCTGTTTGCAACATTGTGAGGAGCTTCCTTCATCTCTGCCTCCACCATCTGCTTCCACTGTTGCCAGCTGCCCATGAATGGACTGTGACTTTCTGAAACTATGAGCTAAGCATAAACTTTTCTTCCCCTAATTTGTATATGTCAGGTATTGAGTCACATCCATGAAAAAGTAACTAAGACAACAATGCTTTTCACAGTATAGAATGTGGGTGTTTATGTAAGGTTTCATGAGTTTGTATGGTCTATTACTGTGGTTTTCAAACTTCACAGCGAAATATTTGGTCCAAATTAAACCTAAGCCAACAAAAATACCACTGCTGTCCCTTTGCCCCTTTCAAAGCTTTTTTTTTTTTTTTTTTTTAATTTTCCAGGGCTTCAGTTGCAGTTTAAGATGACTGAGGCAATGAACATTTCCATAATGCCCAGAGCAGCATTAAGAGGATCCTGAGTGAGGGTCAGAAGGGGGCGTGCCAGACTCCCCGATGAGACCACTTCACACACCCACATCTAATCCCCACATATACCCCTTAGAAGAGCAGGGCAGCAACACATTATTGTTTTAAATAAAGTTAATCCTGTTGCAAAGAGCACAGGGGAATGTCCAGTGTCCTCAAGTTTGGGCCAGGTTCAATAGACATGCCTGATACAGGTAGTCTGAGTACTGCCTGACACTATCACTTGCCAGTATGTTAGGTTTGACTTAGCGATAGCAATTCTGCAACTTTTGGTTCACCATTCATAAAATGTAGTGTGACTGAGTTCACCTGGCTAATGTCAACAGAAGTCTGGCCTGGCTCGCTGGTCCCTGTCACCTAGAGATATAGGCTTTCTGGCTAATGTGGAATCTAACCCTTTGTAAAAATTAGAGTGACTTCTCACTAAGTTCTTTTCACAGTTCACCTGCCTAGTGATTATCTAGCTATCAGCTCCTTACCTCGTGCTAGAAAGCCTCGGATGCCAACTGGTATAAAAATCTATGAAAAAGAAGAGAGGGCCAGGTCTGCAGCTAAAGCAAAATGAAGGAATCTACTGTAATTTATTTCAGAAAATACACTGTAGACGTTGGAACAAATATGTGGGGAGTATATGGGACAGGAAGAAAGGTGGCCAAGGCTGCTACTATTCCACTTCAGGACATCACTCTCTGGAGTTGTGAAACATACAAATTCTGTGGAGACACTGAGTAGCACACTTGGAAAACAAGTGTGGTCTCAGTCCTACTTTCTGACAAAGGTGGGTTCTGTTTCCTGGAGGGCCTTGTGTTCAATGCGCTACAAGACTTTCCCAATCTGTATCAGTGTATCACCACATCGTATCAGCATGATATAGGAAGAAACATTCCTTTAAGTCTTAGGCTTTTTCTATTGCTATAACTGAACCCTAGAGACTGGGAAATTTATAAAGAAGAGAGGTTTATTCTAGTTCACAGACCTGGAGGCTGGGATATCCAAGAGCACAATGTTGGTATCTGGTGAATATCTAGTGAAGGTCTTAACATATCATAACATGGCAGAGGTTATCACATGATGAGCCAGGGCAAGTATGCCCTCTTTGGTCTCTTGTCCTTTCCTTATAAGGCCATTAATATCATCAAGGGATCCCTGCCTTCATAGCCTCATTCAATCCTAATTATGTCTCAAAGGCACCACCTCCAGATATCATAAATATATGAATCTGAAGATTTAGTTTTCAATATTCAAATTTTGTTTTGTTTTGTAGAAAAAAAAAGACAAGATCTTACTCCATAGCCAAGTCTGACCTTCAACTCATGGCAATTCTCCTGCCTTGGCCTCCCAAGTGTTGGAATTATAGGCATATGCCACCACACCCAGCTAATTTTTATGTGGTGCTGGGGAATCTAACCCAGAGTCTTGCACATGCTAAGCAAGTCCTCTGACCAGTGAGCCACATTCACAAGCCCCCAGTAGATAAACTTTTGAAACGGGGAACATTTAGATTATATCACTTTGGACGACAAGAGGGACAAAAGGCAGGAAGGGGGAAACTAGCTGGTAGCTGTATGAGATTCTTTAAGATTTGCTTCAAAGTGTGAGATGGGGACCTTCCCTGTAATTGTATAAATCTTTCATAAAACCTGCACAAATAGAATTTTTGTGATTAGCAGCAAGGAAGCTGAATTCTGAGTCCTGGCTAATCTCAATCTGTGCACACAGAAGACACACGGGGCATCTGGCTTACATCATCAGTGGTTTGTCTTAGTTACTTTTTTCTTGCTGGGATGCACGTGGCTGCATCTCAGCATCATAGAGCTATGGTGTCTCACACATAGTAGATGAACAACTATATGTGTAGAAGGACTGAGTTATGTACTTAAGTGCATCGTGCATGCTTTATGACATAGGAGGAAGTATATTTGAACATGCATATGAGTTATATGCACATGTATTTACATGCTACCATAGTTTGAATTCTGAATGTTTCCAAGACCCACATATCAAAGGCATGGTCTATCAGGTGATGTTATTGAGGAAATGGTGGAAACCTTATGAGATGAGGCCTAGTGGGAAGACTTAGGTCACTGGGGGTGGGCCCTCAAAGGGGATTATGGGGTTCCTGATCTTTTCCCCTTTCTATTTTTTGCTTCCTGGCCATAAGGCAAATCATTTTGCTCTACCACACGCTCTTGCCACCACATGCTGCCTCTTCACAGGCCCATAACAGCAGTGATGATCAATCGTGGACTGGAACTTTCAAAACTATGAGCCAAACTAAACTTTTCCCCTTGTAAGTTGATTATCTTGGGCATTTTGCTATAGTAATAGACAGCTGACTCAAGTGTGTGTGTGTGTGTGTGTGTGTGTGTGTGTGCGCGCGCGCACGCGTGTGTCTAGATCCACATCTATATCAACAACTACATCTATCTGTAGAAAACAATGCAGAGCACACTGATTTGTGAAGTGGTACAGATCAAGAATTTTTTTCTGGTTCTATATCTATGGAGGCACTCCAGTGAAGAAACACAAATCAACTAAAAGCATGCTAATACTTTCCTATCTTTTCTGCCCTTGGCAGACATCGCTGACATATCACAGAACCTTCCTTTCACGGAATGTCTGAGTCCTTCTTAATATAATGCTCTCAGAAGACCCAGCCACTCAAATGAAGCGATCTGTCATTCTGAATCTAGCCAACCCCAATCAGTTTTTGGTTTGACAGTCAAACTCAGAGAGGAATATTTATTTGTCCCAAATTGCAGAGCATACCAGAGGTAAATCCTAGACTTCGAGGTTATGCGCTGGAATTGTGTTCTTGTATTCAGATATTAAAGTGGAAGGGAACATAGAGATCATTTTCAATATTAAATCACATAAACCTTGTGTTTTTAAATGATCTTTCATTATTCCTGATCACGTAAAAACATTTCAATCACTGGAGCAAAAAGAAAACTCAGTAGTAAAATAAGCCACAAGAATTGGATGAATATTGGTTTCTAGCAAGATGCTAAGTAGGACTAACTGCAATAGAGAGACCAGAAACAATTCTGCCTTTTGAGAGTGAGGAGACCAAAAGTCAATCAGGCAAAATTAGAAACAAGCAGAGCAGTTTAAGAGGTGAAAAGTGAGGGCTGAGCAACATACTTAACAAACCAGGGTCACAGGGGGCCTTCCTGCCGAGAGCCACATCAGCTTCGACTTTGCCAAAAGGAACCAAGTTTCACTCATATCTTCAACCTTCAAGCAAGGCGCCTTAGCCCTAGCTCAGTACTAAATCCTGCTCATTCAGGTTGAACAAGCAGTCTCATTCCCCCAAAACTGATGAACAAGAAAATGCATGTGACTAATTCTGCAGCAGGATTCTAGAAAAGGGTACTCACTCAAAAACCAACCAACCAAACAAACAAACAAAAATAAATAAATAAATAAACGGCATGGAAAAGCTGATCTATTTTTTGCCTCTGGACATGGTTGTATCTGAATGTGTTGACTTGGCCATGGTGGCCATCTTGATCTTAAGAGGGGAACAGCAGCTCATGGTAGGATTGACAAGCCCAAGGAGCCTTAAAAAGAGGGCAGTGGCAGGAATGTGGGTGCATGGTCACATGGAGAACCACAGAATTACCAGCCCCTGGGACTCCCTCCCTTGAATCATAGATCTTCCTTCTTATTTCAATCATTTTGATCTGAGGTTTCTGTTATATACTATCCAAGATATCCCAACCGATACAAAAGATGTGCCCCATTTCCTCCTAGAGTGAAACAGGCTAGTCAAAGCTCAAGGACTTTCTTAACTCCCAGATAGACATTGTGGCCTCCTCTCCCAAATGTGTAAGAACAGAATCAGACTCACATCTGAGGAGAGCTGAGAGGGTTCTACCGTACCAACATGTACTCCTGGTGCCTGAACTACCACTTTGTGAGGTAATATTTTCTTTAGATACATAAATAGTGCTGGGACTGAGTAAGCCTCATAAGTTATTCCAAGAGACTTGGGCAGAGAACAAATGCTAAGACAAGAATATACGTACAGGAGTTTTATCGAGTGAAGCTGGGGGAGCGACAAGTACCGAGGGCTAGGGAAGCAGTCTGGCTGCAACGCCAGGCCTTAAATAAGGGAGAAAGGGAGGAAGGATGGGGGAAGCATCCCACATTGTCTCCATGGTTTGGGAGGGTTGTTCTTGAGCCAGAGTCTACTAGCAGAGCAGCGCCGTGTGTTCCTGGCATGGCCCACATGAGTACTTCTGCCCAGTCAGTCATGGAATAGAAGCAGCCCATGGAGGGGTGACCTCAACAGAGAGGCACAATAGATATTTGCAGTGGGGCATTTTGTGACACCAGAGGCAGATGGAGAAAATTGGGGTAATGGAGTTACAGGGAAAAAGACATGAAGATCTGTCAGGGAATAAAAATGATTGCTTTGTGGACCCCTTCTATGGAAATCGGCTCAGCCCACCCACACTTCACATCATTGCTGATGCCTAGGAACTAGAGAAAGGGCCAGTTGCCTTGACAACAGTGATGTGGCACAAACCAGATTGGCATAAGAACCGCCTGAACTCATGAGACAAAGGGGTCCAAGGGGCACATGTAACTGCATATCGCTATCCCTTTGGACTTCCCAGACCACGCACTTTGGAGCAGCTTGAATCCACTTTACTTGATTCTTACTGGCCAGGAAGAGCCCTAGCTGGCCTCTGGGTCACTCACCATGTTTGTAAGATATAAACACCATGGCTCAGACAAAAGGAAAGTTGATTCCTCCCCTAAATATTAATGCAGGTGTCATTTTGGAACTACGACCAAGGCTCCGGCTGTCCTGTTGATCTGCCCTCCCTGGAGCACTGGAGAATGAATAAGATTGCCAACAGAGCAATGCTGATGAGAGATGCTCTCACAGCCCAGGCACACACTTCACTGAGCACTGCTCTCAAGTCTCTGTAATTATGAACCCCTTAGCTCTCAGTCACCAGCACTATAATCCACACTCTTAACACTGCAGTCAGCAAGAAGGAAGAAAAAGGAAGGGAGGAGGCCTTTTAAGGAAGCGGGACAGACTGCATTGTCAGATGGCCACCGGTGGTTCCAAAGAAGGCTGAGCAATGGCTTCAGCTGGGCAGGCATGCGCGCTGCCGTGTCACTGGCTAACTTCCCACTCAGCCTGAAGTCAATGATGGGGGTGGGAAATAAGAGCCCTTGACCATGGAAAAGTGCTTTACCGGAGTCCCCTGGGAGAATCCCCTCCCACCCTCTTGCTGTACTTTATACACCTTCTTCCAAGACTTCCCCTGCCAGGATTTATGCCAGCATAGTCATTCTTGAAGACTCAGTTTACCTCCACTCGAAAGACACTTCTACTGTACCACTAGGCTGAGTTAAACACCTTCCTACCCCAGGCTGGGAACTCTTCTATTTAAGCACCTATCCTATATTATTATAAGATCTTCCTTAGTCTGAGCACGTCTCTAGACATGATTTCTTTGTCCCACAGTGTGCTAAAAGAAAAACAGAAATAAATGCACAAAATTCCAAATATGGTTTCCCCTTTAAAAAAATCATAAGGCATGTAATGCTGGACAGATATTCTAGCACAATGACAGTCAGCTGACAGAGTAGCTCCCCAATCCCCAGGCAGTAGGCACATGTACGCCCTACCCTCAGTCTCCACCACACCCTGATGCCTGGCCCTCTGCCCTCATCACGTATTTACGTTGCCTGCCTGGTTCTTGCAGACGTAATGGTAACTTCACTGCACCTTGGGCTTCTCTGAGGGCACCATGTGTTTCATCTGGGTTTACTTTGAACTTGACATACCCTAGGTGCTCAAAAATGTTTTGTGTAAAGATATACATTGAAACATTCAGGGTTACCTTGCACTGTAGCACAGACTTGCAATCCACCCACACCCTTTCCAACACTCATCCCAAAGAAATCTATATTTAATTGTGCTTGCAAAATCAGAGCCTCCAAGCAACTTCACGCTGGAGATCCTTTCTGAACGTCAGAACGCCGCAGCTCAGCCCCATGTGCTCAGACCTATTAATAGCCCTGCTGCCTCTGGTAGCTTCCTGGGCAGCTGCGTTGTTCCTCCTGGCAGAGAACACTTCTAAGTCAGACCTCCCCCTTCTCCCCATCCTCCTTCATGCACTTCTCCACGCCTCTGTCTCTGTCTAGCTCACCTGCTATCTACTGTGAGATGCTGATTTATTTATATTTTGTCAGCGCTCATCAGAGTGGTGGGCATGGAAAGTAAGAGCCCTTGACCACGTGAGAGCGCTTTGCCAGAGTCCCCGGGGAGAATCCCCTGCAGCTCACAGCACCACAGGTCATGGTCACCTTGGCCTGGAGGTGGCCTACTTACCAAAGTGAGATGAAGATATCAATCAGTTGTCAGGGGAAATGCTAATGGCAAACTTTAGGCAGGGAGCCTGGCCCAGGATCCGCCAGGCAAGGCAACCCTTCCTTCCCAATTCTGCAGCACAAAGGCCCTAATGAGTTAGCAAGTCCACTGAGAGGTCACTAGGCAAAGGTCAGTTTCTGATTGAATGCTGCCTTTGACCTGGTTTTGAGGCCTTCGAGGCTGCCCCTCTCCATTTCCCTTCTCTCTCCCCACTCTATTCAAGTAGAAGAAGGTTAGGCATTTGTTAGAAAGCCCTCCCATCCGTCCACCCTTTCCCTATCTGTGGCAGGAAAGAAAGCCTGTCCCTTGTGTCCTGAGGTCTGAAAGCACAATGCAAACCAGCATCATTATCCTGCGGCCATGGATGGGAAAGTCGGTGTTGACCAACGGGCGTCTCTGTGGAGGGTGGTTGGGACTAGCTCTTGTAGCAGAGAAGGACAGGAAACAGTCTCTGCCTTGTTTATCACCCAGTGATAGATAACAGAGAGGCGCTGCGCAGCCCCGCCTAGCAGGGTCTCATTAGGAAGTCAGCACCTGAAACAGGAGCCTCCACCTCCAAGCCCCAGACAACCCGGCCTACTAGAGCTGCCTCCCAGGAGAGCAGCTCCTTTTAGCATTCCTTCTATGGCTCTTCCAGAATGAGGGTCAGCCCTGTCAGGCCGGGGTCCTGCTCTCTAGGGAGTCGAATTCCTCTTCCTGGTCCCAGCAACACATCATTCTCACACAGCTCCCCCTCCCATCACCCCTCAAGTTCAGCTGCCTTCCCCTTCGGACCTTTTTGTGAGCAGCCAAAGAATTACTTTGTCTTCATTCATCAGCCATGTTTTTAAAAATAAACTCCTTTGCTTCTGGCCCAGTCAACCTGCTTCCATTCCCCCCAACCCCCCCCCCCCCCCGCTTGCCATTTGTCTGAATAAACCCACACTCTAGGGAGCCCTGCCCGGCTGGCCTCTGAAAAATAGGCTGTTCCATAATCTGTTGATATCATTTCAGGGTAAAGGAGCAGGAAAAATGATTTCTCTTACCTATTTCCTGAATGCAATTTAGATGATCAACTCATAGTGACCTCTGGCCTCAGGGGAAGGCACAATTTTTAGAATATGAGTTCATTTTTCCTGCCACAGGGGTTGGATGGAAAAAGAATGCCCCTGTTTCCTTCTAAACGTGAGGCAGAACCATTCCAAGCCTCTTTTATTCCCATAGGTTGCTATAGCTAGGATCAGGCACAGCTTGGGGGCATGCCATGGGGACAGACAGAAGTGGAGAGTTCTGGTTTCCAGTTCCCATCTTCTGATTGGGAGATGATTGCAGGAAAAGGTCAGGAACACAGGTGAGAGGAGCTGAGGTCCCTGGGTTTGGATCACTCTACTGTGACCTTCTGTTTTCTGTTTCATGGGGGATCCCGGACACGGGGAGGTGGTGAATATGAGGTGGTCCCAATTAAAACGCAGGGAGAACAGCAACAAAAGGGAGGTCAGGTGGCTTTTCCTTCTACAGGAAGACAAATGACATCTGGGAAGATGAGCCATTCTGTGTTTGGGTTTACTGAAGACAGAGAACTCCGTGCAACTGTAGGAGAAGGGATTCACCTGGATTAAGTCGGAGATCACTCATCCCTACACACCAGAACCAACCATGGGTTTGCCCCTTGGTGAGGGCAAAGCTGTTGAGCACAAGCGAAATACAAAATGAAACCAAGCGAAGAAATGCTTGGCTATTGTAGCAAGTAAGTGTAGTGGCTACCCAATGGTAATAAGAGGGTTAAAAGCCTAAAAGCAGAGTCCAGTGAAAAGCTTTCATCGCAGCTCTTACCAAAGGGCCTGAGACAATGTGGCAACATTGAACTTTGAAACAGACCCACTCACACTTCTGCCAGCCTCTCCATGTTGATAAGCGCAGACCTCCCTAACTGAAGCCAAAGGCCTTCTGTGAAGCCGAGGGAAACGCTCCTTCAGATGAAGAATTTTAGGCACAATGCAAGTGCTCCAGGAAGAAGGGCTATAGAACACTTCTTTGATAACCTTCTTTATCTCTGAGATGCCTTTTCACATCCTTAAACCTTTACAAGGCCCCAATCTCTCAGCCTGACATGTCATTTAGCCTAGGTTCCCTACCCCATAGCAAACAAGCTTAGATGATTATCTTTAAAAGTACCTGCCTAGCTTCTCACAGATGCTTTCCACTTGCACCCCCCACTTACCGCCCCAGTTCCATTTTGGCCCAGACGGTTAACCATATAGACTGAATTGTCCAGTCTTCTTCAACCTCTAGTTCCCGATTGGGTTTACTCCATTGGACGCACAGAAAAAGAGAAGACAAGAGAGAGGGTGGAGCTATTTCATTCCCTTGTTTCCACACTTCTAAGGCACCTGCTATCTATTGATGGCTTGCCTCTTTGGACTATCTGTTGTATCATTTATCTATTGCTGTGTAACAAATCACCCCAAACTGTCATTTAAAATAATCACTTCTTTGCGGATAATTCTGTAGTTTGATCTAAGCAGTTCTGTTGGTCCTATGAAATCACATGGCTGCATCGCCTAATGACTCAGCTGGGCGAGTGACTTCTTGGCAGTAGTGTCGCTTGTCCTCCACTAAGCTAGACCAGGCTTCTTTAGGTGTGAGTCTCTGAGTACTTTCTAAGAAGGATAACACACAGTTGCAAGGATTCCCTTGCCTTAGAATCTCACAGAATCACCTCGGGCACATTCTGTAAGCCAAAGACGTCCCAACACAGGCTAGATTTAAGAACTGGTGAAATCTACTTTATCTCTTAATGGAAAGAGCTGCAGAGCCACGTTGCAAAGATGGTTGGGTGCTGGGATGGGAAGGACATATACCCAAAACTTGCTATCAAGTACCCTAAATGTCTTGGTATGTCAAATTTCTTGTTTCCCTTAATTTTCCTTATCTATGCCAAAAGTTTCTTCATCAAGATCTCTTAACGGGATCTCTGAGTGAAGTTATTTGCTGTCAAAAATGAAACAGATACACCTTAGAATAGTAACACTTTCTCCATGCACTATATAATCACTACTATTATTGTTGCATAGTTAATATGTTTCACATACAATATTGTAGACACACAGCTTTGGGCTTGCTATCAGTTTTCATTGCACAGTCATATTTATATGCCATGTCCACTTAGAACTGTGGCGATTTACATTCAGTACAGCACTACACAAGTGAAGATCAACCTGTGTCCCATGGCTCAGTCCTCTCTCAGTATTCTCAGGGGGTTGTTTCTGGACCCATTGCAGGTATCAGAATTTTCTTTTATACAATGAGGTAGTGTTTGCCTATAATCTATCTATGAATATGCTCCCTTATTCCTGAAACCATGTCTAGATTACTCATAGTATCTAGTACAATGGAAGTCCCATGTAAATAGTTGATATACTGTATTGCTTTTAAAAATATGATGAAAAGTCTATGCATATTCAGTATATATACAATTTCCCCAAATATCTTTAATCTACAGTTGGTTAATCTACGTATGTAGAGCTCATGTGAGGGAGCTTCCTCGTGGAATGCTATGAAATATGTACAGCGTAAGTATATGGCATGTGTTGAGTTTTTCATGCTAATTTCTAGACCCTTAAAGTCGGAACTTAGATCTAGAATTCTCCCCCAGAAATCAGATATGGACTTGAGAACTTGGCCTTGCAAACAGTAACACACCATGCTCCATCTAAGTGCCTACACAGTCTTCTGGGTATGGAAGTGGGATTTGTTCTTACCAGACGCTCTGCTCAAGTCCTTGGTCATTGGTTTGCCATTGAGAGTTTGCTACTGCTTATGGAATGAGACTCTTAGACGAAATCAGACACTTTCTGGGGCCTGGTGTTTGCAATTAAGAGTGCTCTCAACGTGCATCCAACTGGCCTTACCCAATGTCCAGAGAAGGTGAAGGCCCCAGAAGCCCTTTATGGGAGAAGAGCACCCCTTCTTCTTGTGGAAGGTGCCTTCTGTCATAAGGAGGTAAAATGTTCTTTCTCCCACCCAGAGCATAGAACTAACTTCCTGGGGAACAGCCTGCTTTCTACCAATGCCTCTTCTAACCAGTTCCCCCCCCCCCCCCCAGGAAATAGCGCGTTCCTCCCCAAGTACGCATCAGGTCACCTCTTGCCTCAGTCTCTAACCTGCTGCAGCTCAGCACCCCGATGACAGGGCCGAGTTCTCTGACTTCATCCCATGCTATTTCTCCCTCGCTGTCACCGCGTCGTCTGTTGCACTGGGATCCTCACTGTCCCCCAGACCTGCTGAGTTGCTCCCTCCTCAGAGAGCTGCTCCCTCCGTGTGCAATGCTCTTCCTGAAGATTTTTGCACAGGTGGCTCCTTCTCCTCATTGAAGCCCTCCAGCCTTTCTCTTTCACACCTCCCGGTCTCGCCTTTTATCACTACACCTACCAACACTCAATGTCTCCATGCACTTGCCTTCCCCAGGGAGAAGACAAGCGCCAGGTGTGGGCGGCACAAACATGATCCTCCAAGCCTGGGTCTGTCTCCAGGCATCCCCCGGTCCAGACGGCTATCCACAGCACCTGACAGCCTCACAAACACGTGTTGGCATTTCGTTTCAGCAGCTTTGGAAATCAGATGTCAGCTCCAAGCCCCGTGACTCAGCTGGCGGCGTGTGAGAAGCCCGGGTGGGGAGCCAGGGCCCTTCATCCTTCAGAGAGACAGTGATTCCAAGGAACGGGGGCCACCGATAGGGGCTGCACCCCGAGCCTGCTTGGTGCACTTTGGACGCCAGCAGGCTCTCGGGCCATGCCAGCTCTTGACATTCCACAAGCCAGGAAATCGCCCAGGCTCTGAAAGGCGGTGTCGCCTCGCGCTGGAATTACCAAGCAGCCCAAGCTCAGGGGATGAAATTAGATTTCCCTTTTCAGAACAAAGACAAACACGCTCCTCTCGCCCATCCTGGGAGAGGCCGCCTCTAGAGGCCCGCTTCCGCGCCGGGCACGCCAAGCCCATGGGCTGGCTCGCTCCAGCAGTTCCTGGCAAAGTGCAGCGGGGCTCTGGGCTTTGGAATCTAATTGCCTACCCACGGCCACGAAGCGCATCTCCGAGGCAGAAAAGGAAAAGGGAAAGGAAAAATAAAGGGGTGGGGCGTTCTCACGGAAGAGAGCAGCCGTGTCTTTCAACAGGATGCCTTTGGGAGAAGCCAGTTCTCTGAGCCAGCCCCAAAAGCTCCTTCTTAAAAAAAGAAAGATCCGTAGATGCAGCTTCTGTCAGTAAAGAGAAAATCGCAGCCGCAAGCACACCCAGAAAACTCATTCCCCTAGCACCCTAATGATCTGCAGGGTGACTGCGTGGGCCTCTCAGCCGGCTGTGAGCAGTGATCACCCAGGGTTTCATATGAGGGTCAGATGGGTTCATGTTTTTTTTTAATTGAGCTCATTTCCAAGAAGCGCGCTTGTCGTGACGCCTTAATCCCCTGCCTGTCCCCCAGCAAAGCTGCGCTCTTCCCTTTCTCCCTTAAACAAATGAGGCTGCTTGTTGGGGAAATGAGGTTCCCTCTGCTACAGGAGGCAGGGGTTTTTTTCTATCATATTACTGATCCACTGTGAGTGAACTTGCATTTCTCTTGCATAAGAAAGCAATTTCCTGGCCAAGCAGGGAGTACTAAAGGGCTCGCCCCTCCTCGTTCTCCACCTCTTTTGTGCCTTCAGCAGGAGGGAATCAGCCTGGCCTCAGAGACGAATACCAAGTCTTGCAGACCTTAGTAGGGCATTAAGACTCCATCCTGGGCAGTTAAGCTTTCCTACATTTGTTTATCTAGGGGGACCCTCAGGAAGGAACAGACTGACAATTTTAAGGGATTCCTGGCCAAAATGATACCTTCTGACAACATCTAACTGTTGTAACTGAACCTAAGTTAGCAGCCTTCCTTTAGGATGCTTGAAACCAAGAATGAGATCTCAAAAGTAACAAAAATTGAAATGAGCCTTGGGACTTAAAAGGAAAAAAAAGGCAAAGACCATTTCTCAAGTGTGCTCAGAGCTGTGGAAAGGGACAGCAGCCATCAGTTAAATGAAGAAGCCTCCGTGATCTGGCAAACACCAAACAGACCGTCCGGCCTTGGGGGTCCCGGTCTACTTTTCTTCTAGGTTCCGGCTACCAGCTTCGTTCACCAGAACAGATGACGAGCCGAGCACTGGCATGTGTGTGAGCGGGAGCAGGGTCAGGCAGAGATGGGGCAGGGCGCACGGAGGGAGGAAGGAGCAGCCACAGACACAGCTATTCCACATTTGTTGATTAATTTGAAAAGCGCCTGTTGTACACCCCGCACGTGCCAGCTTGTGCTAAGTGCCAGGGAGGCAAGAGTGAGCAAAGTGAGACCCCACCTGGCCCTCTACGAGGTTATGGGAGTGTCTTAGCCATATAAACACACTGGTCAACATAGTGTAAGTACTTCCAGGAGGGTGTGGGGGCAGGAATAACAGGAGACAAGACCTGGGGTGGTGGGTCGAGGCAGCCTCCGAGGGACCTGGGAGTGGTCTGGGGCAAATGCTTGTGAGGTTTCAGTGCTTCTACACGCCAGGCAGCACTGCATACCCAAGGTAACAAGGCTTGTCACTCCTATCTCCAGAGCCCACTGTCCTGACCGCCTGCTAGCTGTGGTGAACACAGGCCAGGCTGGCCTACTCACTTCTCACCTCCCTGCTCTCAGGCAAACATACCATGTGCACACACACACACACACACACACACACACACACACGTGCATATGCACACATGAACGCACACACTTTCATTCACTCTCACACTTTTGTTCACTGTCACAAACAGCCCTATCTTTCACACACTCTCACAAACTGACTCTGGCTCATGCTCACTCATACTCATGCTGTTTCACGCAAACTGTCATACACACACTTTCACATACTCAAACATGTACACACTGGCTCACATCCTCACACACTGTCACACATATATACTCATATGCTTGCCTTCTCTCTCTCTCTCTCTCTCACACACACATGCACACACACACATGCACACACACACATACACGCACACACACACACACACACACACACACACACACACAGCACCATGTACTTTCTGCCTCCACCACCTCCACCCTCTTCAATTGAAATGCTGTTTTAGGTCCGGTGTGATTTGTGCTGTACAAAAAGTGCGGTGCTGAGCTCCGCACAGGCTCTGGCTGAGGGACCTAGCAGAAGGCGCATTTCACCTGGACCTTGGCTCACAAGCGGGCATCCGGCCCACAAGCAGAGAAACAACTCTCCAGGCAGAGAAGGCACTCGTGGAATAGCATTCGGGAGGCGGAGATGGCACGTGCCGACTGATCAGTTGTGCCCTCGCTCGCCGCAACATCTCCGCCACAGCTGTCCCCCACCCAGGATTTTCATGGAGCAGTGGCAGCGAGCCATGGGAACCCGAGCCACAGGCTCAGGCAGTGCCCTAGGCCCACCCACTCATGCTTTCAAACTGCCACCAGCTTCCTGCTAAAGACAGCCTGGAGATGCCTCATCTCTGCCCCTCTTGCTGCCACCACGCTCCTCCCAGAAGCTGCCACCTCCCCCTGGACCACTGTCTCTGCCTCCTAAGGCCTCCCTGCATCCATAGGATATAGTGTCACCCCCTCCGCTCTCACAGGGCAGCCGAACTTGCCTCGGGTTCTGCAAATCAAATCAAGGGCCTTCCTGTTAAAAACTGCCCCCGGGGCTCAGCTACAATGCACCTCCCTGACACCCGCTTCCCCTCCCTGCCTTAGGCCTCGTGGTACACTATTCTATTCCTCCCTAACACTCAGTGAAATTTGCCCTTAAATGAGGTTTCTGAGCTTATTTGGTTTAACCCCTGGCCTTCCCAGAGGGCAGGTCCTGCTTCAGGCTTCCTGGGCTCCCTGCACAGAGCCGTCCTGCCTTCAATGCTTAGAAGATGCCAGGGCCCTCGGAGCTGCAGCAGAGGTGGGTCCTGCAGGGAACAAGCAGAGGAGACAGGCTCATCGGCGTCTTCATCCCTGCGGAGGGATGAGAAGGCCGAGACCGTGAGGGACTGCATGGGCGCTCCCCTAGGGACGGGTGGGATGTATGTTGGTCTTGCTTTTTTCTGGGAAAGTGGCCAGCTGGCCTTCGGCTCAGCTTGTCGCGAGGCCCCACTCTCTGCAGTGGGTTAGAGCTGTTGGTGAAATACATTGATCACGAGAAGGTAAAATATTTATGAGATGCTGACATTTACCACCAAAGCCTGTCACTCACAGTCACACAGCGACTGGTCCCTCCCACACACGTGGCTGCCTAGGGGCTGCTCACAGTTCAGTGAGGTCCCAGCAGCAGGCAGGGTGGCCACCACCTTTCCCCCTCTCCAGAAGGCCCAGGAGCAACTGGGAGGGGTGCTGAAAACAAGACATGCTTTCTAGGGATGGGGTAAAGAATAAACAGAACTGTGTGATGCTGACAGCATTTCCGCAGCTGCCTGAGAAGCAAAATGTTAGTTTCCAAAATTTAAATATCAAACAATTCACATCTAAGGTGTTATTTTTTGCTTCTCTTGAGAAACTAGATCCCCTTCTCAGATGGCACCAACTGCCTGGAATGAGTGCTATTGTCCTTTTCTTCGGGGAAAAAAGTGTTTTTAATTGATAAATAATATTGATACATACCTATGGGATACAGTATAGCATTTTAACACGCAACATGCAATGATCAGAGCAGGGTAGTTGGCACATCCACCACCTCAAACATTTATCATTTCTTTGTGCTGAAAACATTCAATATTCTTACTGCCAGCTATCTTAAAACACACCACCAATTGCTGCCAACCACAGCCACCCTCTGTGCTACACAACACTCGACGTTACTTTTCCCATCCCACTACACCGGGGTGCTTGTTAATAACCCCCTCTCCTTCCCTCACTCCTTGCTACCTTTCCAGCCTCTGGCAGCCACTGTTCGATGCTGCTTCCATGAGGTCAAGTTTTTTAGTGTTTGTATGTAAGTGAGAAACGGTATTTTTCTTTCTGTGCCTGACTTATTTCGTGTTACATGATGTCTTCTGGGCCAATCTGCATTGTGGCAATGGCAGAATCTCATTACGTTATGGGTGATTAATATTCCACTGGCTGTATGAACCACATTTTCTTTATCCATCCATTGAGGGACACCACATTAGTCAACCGTCCATTCCTGCAACAAAGTACTCGAGATAATCAACGCATAAAAAGATGTTTTGTCTCACATGTTGGGGGTTTCAGGTCCTGTGGTGAGGTAGCACAACATGGTGAGGAGCAAGCCACTCACTCCAGGGCCAGGAAGCAAGAGAGTGGGAAAGGGAGAAGAGTCTCACAAGCTGCCCCCCACCACACACACACACATTTGTAATGAAATGAATACCTTCTGCTAGGATCCACCTCTTGAAGGTTCTACCACCTCCTAATGGCACCAATATGAGGACCAAGGCTTTCGCACATGGACCTGTGGGGTCAGTTAATGTCTAAACTACACCTGACACCCAAGCTGACTCCGTGTCATGGCTGCTGCTGCCGCCTCCTTCCCGTGGGGCCTGAGCTTGAAGTCCATCTTAGTATCTACTTCTCCCTGCCAACTTACACTCATTGCTCCTTTCTCCTTGGCCCTGAAGATGCCAGTGCCTGAGAGAGGAAGTCAAGTATCAGAGAGCCTTTCAGCAGTATGGTCACATCTGTGAAGGCAGGACTAGGGGACAAGCCTGAGTGCTGGAGCACTGCACGGGGAGGGGAGGTTGGAGGAATTCCTGACCCCTCACCTGGTGGTATGGAGTGCCCTCCCAGCGCTGGGGTAAGGCAACAGGAAGATGTCTCTCTATATCTCTAGCTCACCCTGTTCACCCTTGTGTGGTCTTTCTCCGCACAGCAGCCTTTAGAGATTTCAGGCCCACCTCCTACCAGTATGGCAAGCACCATGAAAGAGAGACCATCTTCCCTTCCTCATAGTCCCAGCTAAGGTACTTCAGCTGGCCATGGGCAGGCTGACCTGGGTCATGTGTTCACTCCAAGCTACTCACTGTGACTGTGACCCACCCAGATTACTTGAAGGATGAGCAGAGAACAGTTCTTCCCCAAAAAGCAAATTTGTGGAAGGAAGGGGCTTGCAGGCTGGCCAGGCGTGCATGCCCCGTTGATGTCCATCAACTCTTTAAAAATGTGCCTCTGTAAGTGCTTCCCGACACCTGCCGGTTCATGTGCCTAGTTCTCCTTTGCAGCCCACCAGTGCACAGTATTATGCTTCACACTAACACTTGTTAAACTATAGTTGTTCTTTCACATCTGAGGGCAATTGGTTCAGAACCGTCCCTCCTACTCCTGTTTGGAGATAGTAAAATACAGAGATACTCAAGTCTCTCGTATAAAATGGTATAGCATTTCATATAAACGTCTTACATCCTTCTGAGTACTTTAACTCAGTGGCTCCCAACCCCCAGATCATAGATTGGTACTATTCTATCGCGTGTTAGGAACTGGAGCCCATAGCAGGAGGTAAGTGGTAGGCCAGTGTGCAAAATTTCATCTGTATTTACAACTTTTTTCTATCACTCTCATTCCCCTCTGAGTTCTTCTACCTGTCAGATTGACAGTGGTAGTTAGGTTCTCAAGTGAGTGCCAGCCCTATGGTAAAGTGCACATGTGAGGGATCTAGAAAAATCTAATGCCTAAATAATTTGCGATGGAGCTGAGGCCATGATGCTACCACCCTCTCCCCTACCATCCATCAAAAAAACATCTTGAATGAAATCAATTGCTGTTGCCAAGAAGGTTGAGGGCTAC
Organism: Ctenodactylus gundi; assembly: GCA_004027205.1. Classification (NCBI taxonomy): domain Eukaryota; kingdom Metazoa; phylum Chordata; class Mammalia; order Rodentia; family Ctenodactylidae; genus Ctenodactylus; species Ctenodactylus gundi. The sequence goes on from PVKB01000654.1 coordinate 409,940, forward strand.
TGTTGCAAGTTATTTCCCGATTACTCACAATACTTAATGCAATATAAATGTGCTGTAAATAGTTGTATTGGATTGTTTACAATAGTGATGAATTTGTATATTCTCAGTATAAGTAAATTTTTAAAAATTATTCTTCATCTGCGTTTGGTTGAATCCATGGATGGGGAGCCCACTGGTACAGAGGACTGACTGCGCATCAATTTTCTATGTTTCTGCTGGTAATGACTCTGGTACATGCTATGTTCTTGCTGTTATGTCTGTTCATTTTCTATCTCTAAGCTTCCTGAGGACAATGATGGCTTCTCTCTCTTTGGTGTTTTCTGCAGTCTGCCACAGGGCCATACATCTGGCTGGCCCAACAAGTCTCTCCTGACATCTTTGAGGATATGATGGAAAGAATATAGTCTGGTAGTCCATGGTGCAAATGGAACCTCTATATCTTAGGAGTTGTGCCTGGGGAAAGAAATTGTTAAGAGTACAACTGAGGAAGAGGCGACTTCGGGGTGTGGAGTAGGGTTGTTTTGATAATTTGTTTTGTGGTACTTGGGATTGAACCCAGTGTTTTTGCACTGAGTTACATCTTCAATCTTTTTATTCTTAGTACTGGTTTTTATTTCAACACAGGGTCTCTCGAAGTTGCTAAGTTGCCCAAGCTGGACATGACCTCATAATCCTCCTTCCTCGGCCACTGAGAGTGCTGGGATTGCAGGTAGGCACCACCAGACCTGGTTGGAATGTGGGATTTATTGCTGGACTCTGACCTCATCCATTGTGAGAGAAGGATGGTCTAAACCAGGGCATGGAGGGCTTATAGGGACACCAGCCCACTGACCCAGAAAACCAAGTGGAATTCCCAAAGGGCAGCAAAACAGTAAAACCCAGGGGTCTTCTGCCCCTAAGGTGCCATACCGCGAGGAGAAAACCTGAATACACAACAAAACACAACAGATGCCACGGGCACCTGCTGGCAACTCCATGCCTCGTGCTGCCATCTCCAATGAGGTCGCCTCAGAGAGCAGCGATTCCTATTCCCTCCCTCACTGGATTCTCCTGTATGTGCCTGTATTGGCCACCTCAGACCCTAAGCCATACAGGGAAGGGGATTCTGGTCAGCACAATACCAGCCTATTCATGTCCACCTACTAAAAGCCACTCTGGTAAGTATCAAAAACTCTGAGCCTGTCTTCTTGTTATGCAATGGGTGTGTGAACACTTAGCCTAGAACCCAGTCTATAACTGACACTCAATTATTATTTATTAAACTTTACCAGGATCTTTGCTGCTTCTGCAACCTTTGGCCCTTCCTACTTACTATGGCAGTGCCTTTAAAAATTTCTATCCCCAGTGCCCATGGCAATGGCCTCTGAGGGCAGCCATGACTAAATTTAATGTGAAGTTTTAAACAACATGAAGCAATGCCCCTTGGGAGTATCCTGCTGTCTTCTGTGCTTGGGTCTTTTGCAAAGCCAAGTTCTCTGGGATGCGTCCATTTAGAGACCATTCCCTTTTCTCACCAGGCCTGCTTCTGGGGTGAGATTGATATTCAAATAGAACAGGTGGCATAAGGTTCTCACCTCTCAGGCACAGGGCTGCTCATCGCCTGCAGGCTGGGGAAAGCCTCTGCTTCCTGGAGAACACTGGCTCCTAGCTACCATTTGCCTCCCCAGAGGATGAAACCAAATAAACGCCTTGCCTGGAAGCAACACCCATCCTGTGGCTTCTCTGAGGATCTCAGAGCCAGCCGCTTCAGGCTGGGGTGGGGTGGGAGAGGGCAGGGAATAGGGAGAGATTTTTGGATGCCTGGGAGAATCAGAGAAAGCAGTCATGATACCATGGCAACGCTGAACAGTTTAAAATGGATTTGTCTAATTTGAAGGTTAATATTCAGAGAAACAGAAGGGCAGCTTTCTCTGAACAACTCATGATTCATGAAGGCTGCTTCAGAGAATTGGGCTGAGTGGATGAGGGCTTGGTGGATGGGACCGGCTCCTGGGAGACAGAGAAACTGAGGCTTGGAGAAGGAACCGGCTCAAAGTCACTTAGTTTGTCAGCAGCAGCAGCAGTGACAAATAAGTCACACTACGTTCATTTAAGCAACAAATTTTTTTGAGACAGGGTCTCACTCTGTGCCCCAGGCTGGTCCCAAATTCACTATGTAGTACACGCTATCCTTGAACTCACAGAAATTCTCCTGCCTCAGCTTCCCAAGTGTAGAATTACAGGTATGTGCCACCACACTCAGCTTTATGTGGCGCTGGGAACTAAACTCATGGTGATTCCTCCAGCTCCCAGGCAGAAAATATTGAGTACTACATATCAGCTGCTATTACATTTATTCGGAGTAAAGTTTAGAATAAATGTAAGATTAATTTGGTGTTTACAGCAGAAATTTACAATCTGACCATTAGTTCTAAAAATACAATTGGTTCACCATAGTTACAGCTTCCAAACCCATAGATTTAATACAAAAAGTTTTTAAACTTCAGAAAATTCCAAAAAGCATAACTTGAACTTCACACATGCTGAGCACTGCACAGAATGCACATGGGTAAAGTGATGTGTAGGCGTTTCACTGGGTATCCTAAGTCATGTAGAGTCATGCATGTATTCATGCAGGTTGCACAGGTTCTATGCATATACTACTAGTCCACTTCATAAAGGACATGAGCACCTGCAGATTTGGGGGTCCATGGGGGAATCCTGAAACCAATCCAACGCCCTTGGGGTCAAAGGGAGGATTTTATACCACAGTTACTCATGAACACCTTACTCAGTACCGAGGGCGCAAGGTGCAGCTAGGCCAGTCTTCCGAAAACTTCCAGCAGCAAGCACTGCTCTCAGTCCTGCCGTGGAGGTGTGGACACAGGCCGGGAGCCGCTCATTCATTCTCGCAGAGCCCTAGTGTCTGACAAGGGGGCCTGAGCATCTCCAGTCTCCTGCTGCGTGTCTGTGCTCACACTGGGCTGGAGCAGCCAAACACAGCCCTTCTTCAGTAGTACCTGACCAAGGGCTGGGACTTTTAAAATATGTAGAGTGACCTAGCACCTAGTGTCCTCCCAAGAGTAGATCATGACTGATCTTTCCAGATTGACTCATGAGAAGTAATAATGGTAACGTCCTACTTTTGGTGCCACTTTTGAACTCATATGTCACCATCATTATACCTGTTTGCTCACTAATCCTAAAACCTGAGATCTGATCTAAAAGAGATCTGGAGAGCAAGAAATTTTCTAACCTAGTGGTTACCAAGGCCAGGGACACGCCATTCACGTGGGCACTCTTCAGACACTGGCATGAGGTTGGGCCCTTGTGCACACTGCAGACTTTCTATCCATGCCAAAATCCCCAGTGACTCCCCCCAGAAGCAACCACTGGTCCTTACATTCCTTCCAGAGGGCAATCTGCATATATATAGGTGAATGCATTCTGCATAAGAATGGATGCTCAGTCCACATGAAATTAATTTTCTGGTCTCATTTATCAGTGTCTTGGATGTATGTTGTTATTTTTCCACGTTCTTAGGGGGCTATTTTCAGGAATCCCCTCCCCTCATCTGTAGGTCCTCAAGTCCCTTATCTAAAATAGTATCGTATTTGCATATAACTTATGCATATTCTTCTGTATACTTTAAATCACCTGTATATTTTAATCATATTGTTAGATTACTAATAATATCTAACAAAATGCAAATGCTTTATAAACACCTAGGCTGTATTTTTTAAGGAATAATGAAAGAAAACATTGCATACATATTCAGTAAGAATAATTCTTTAAAAATATTTCCAATCTGAAACTTGTTGCATACACAGCTCCGGGCCTAGTGGATATAGAGAGCCAATTCTATATCAATATATTAGGGCATGAAAATCGCAACTTGATTCTTTTCAATGCTGCAGAGTATTCCCATGTATGCTGTGAGTACTTTTTAATGGGCGTGTAGACATTCCAATTATGTCCTAAGTCAAGCAAAGCAGGAGTAAGTTTCCTAATACACACAATTCCTTTATGCATAAATCTTTGCAGAATTTTCAGTGTACTAAAGGATTGGAAAGATTTAAAATGTCAGATTCTTGAACCTTCTCAAAGGTATTTTGATTCCAGTGACCTAGGGAAATGCCCAAGAATGTGAACTGAGAAAAGCACACGCATAACTCGAATGAACACCCGTGGTGAGAACCTCGTGGCTCTTCTTGCTATAAAGAACCTCGTCAAGAACCTCTTGATTCTTCTTGTTAAGGAGTTCTGTGCAGGTGTGTGGCCAGTTCCAGGTCCCTGACTGCTGAGTTTCTTAGCCCATCCACTCCGAGGCTCTTGCCTCTAATGTGTCAACAGAGACTCTGAGACAGAGCTCTAGTCAAACGAAAGAGAAAATTACTGGTTATTGCAAGTCAGAACACGAAGTGATCTCCTGACCAAAGTTCCCAAGTTCCTGGAGGACAAAGTGTAGCGACTCACATGGCATCTCAGGGGAATGGGATTTCAGCTGAGAATGGTAAGGGTCGGGCCACAGGGTAGGGCTTATCTGGAGCACGCAACTTGTGCTCTCCAGGGGGTAGAGATTTTAGCATGATGACCAGAGTGGGATAGGGGGTCAACAGCGTCGTGTCAGGGACAGGGCTGCTTTCTGCTATTCTGTGTATGCTCTATTCCAGTTTCAGTGGTCCAGGGGGCATGGGCAGGACCTGCAGCTTTAGTGTTCGATTGGGCCTATATTTGATTGGATGAGCAAAATGAACCCACCATAAGAAGCTCACGAAGCAAAAATTACCAGAATACAAGAAATGGGTGTTCTCCATTTCCTCAGATCCCAGGCTGCACCAGCAGAGGGCTTTGCATGCCCACGATGAGTGTCCCTGCACGCATGCCTGGCTGTCTCCAACAGACAACGATGGTCAGTCAAATGGCCATGGAGACTGGCTGCTCTGATCAGCCTTAATTTTATGTAATCTCATCATTTTTTAATATCCAAAAGATACACAAAAGGTCAAGAAGAATGACTGCCTCTGTGGGAGCTGGGCATGGGACAACCAGGATAAGAAAGGAGACTTTGTCAAGTGATAACCCTTTTTAAAAAAAAACTGTGGAGTATAAAAGATAAATGATGGGGGGATATCTGGATCTAGCAGTTCACCAAATGTGTGACCAGGAACAAGTCACTCACCCTCTCCAAACCACAGTCAGGAGCTGTGGCAAGCTTGGAGGGTCCCACCACTAAATGGTAAGTGAATGCATGGCTGTGAGCCACTTGATGGAGCTCTAAAAACTCACACAAGCAGCAGCATGAGTCACACAGACACAGGCAAAATGTTTACACAAAGGCAAAAGGAGAAAAATTAGGCTGGTCACAAGGCAAGGCTCAGACAGGCTTCTCCATGGAAGCTGGGGCCTGGTTCTCTCTTCCTGGGAAAGCTCCCCTTGGGCCTAGGCCTGTACCTGGTACATGGAACATTGCCTAGGATGTGTTCTGTCCTCCTCACCTCTGCCTGGGATGGTGCCAGGGGGCCACCCGTGGACCGAGAGGGTGACACCTCCAGTCGGTGCCAGGGCCAGGGCCTGTCTGGGAACCAAGCTGCAGGCTGTCTGTCCATGTCCAGTCAGGCCTGGAAGGAGAGGAGCTACCTTTGTGTCCACATGAAGCTTTCCCACTTGCCTCCCTTGAGGGTGGCAGCATTTCCCAGGGTGACCATAGCTTGCTCAGAGAAGCTCTGGGAAGACAAAAAACAGGCCAGGCGTCTCCAGTGAAATATCTTAACTATTGGAAAAGTGTTGGAAGATTTGAGAACATTTCTGGAGATTGCAGAACAAAGACACTGTGTATGTTTTCCCCTTTCAATCCCCAAACTGAGGTGATTCTCTTAAAAAAAAAAAAAAGTCAAAAGCTAGAATTCTGGGAATTAGCTCTGTCACAAATGTCCTCTCCAACTCATACAAACTGGAGACTTTGATGCTAAGTACCTTTGAACTACTGAAAGATCTGATAACCTGAGACCAAACCACACACCTAGCAGCAATAGACATGACATTCAAAATGGCCACCTCTTCTCTGTGGACTGCGTTTCCTTCTGTTTGCCACAGTCCTCACCATTCCCTGATCTTCCACACACCACTTATATCTCACCTTCATGCCAAAGTTTCAGCTCCATCCCCAGGTTCTCTACTCTTAGGTCATGCTCAAGTCCTCAGGGGGGAAAAAAAAAAAGCGGAAACTAATGTAGTGCCTAGCTCTAAAATTCCTTTTTGGTGATTTTGCCAAGTGGTCTGTCTCTCTATGGCTGCTCTCCCTCATTTACTGCTGGCAAAATTATTTTCTCTGAGCACATCCTGGCTGTAAGGGTAAAGTTTTATTGCTTCTGAGCTGTGTGAATTGAGAAAGGCTACTCACCACCTCGCGCCTCTGTTCCGACAGGACTGATATGAGGATGGTATAGTCAATATTAAGTATTTTATCTCATGATTTTGTGGGTGGACTGAGTTTGTATCACAGCCTGATATGGCTGAAATACATGGATTTCGGTTTTTGGTCATATGGATGTCAGTTTGTTGCTGCTGCGTATTCAGCTGGAGCTGGAAGTTGGAAGTCTTGGTTCCCCTCAAATGCTTCTGCAAACTACTGCTGGCACTCCTCATGGAGTGACAGGGAGGGGACTTCCAAGAGGTAAAGGCAGAAGTCACGTCTTTCCTGGGGCCAGGCCTCGGGAGGTGCAAGTGTTTCTCCTCCATCGTGCCCTACTGGCTATTCCAAGTATGCATGCCACCCACAAGAACACGAAGAGGACCACTGGATGATATGGACCTATATAGAAAAGTGCTATGGTTTGAATATGGTTTGAGATGTCCCTCAAAGATTGACATGTTGAAACCTTGGTCCTCAGCATGGCAGTGTTAAAGAAGTGTAAGATTTAAGAGGGGATGTGTAATGTACGTAGTGATGTCATGGGGCCCTCACCTTCATGAATAGACTAATCCTGCTGTCCAGAGTGTGTTGGTTCTGATGAGAGCTGGTAGTGATTAAGCAGCCCCCACCCCACATGCTTGGTCCCTCTTGGCCAAGTTCCTGTCCCTTTGCCTTCTATGTTGTGAAATAGCCAGAGAAGCTTTCCCAAGATGCCAAAGCCATCTCTTTTGTATCTTGTAGCCACCAGAATCCAGCCAAATAATCCCATTTATCAAGTACCCAGCCTCAAGTATTTTGTTACAGCAATAAAAAATTGACTAACACACAGTCTCCTCACAAAACAAGAATACGAGGTAGGGGATGATTTTGCAACAGCTTTGGAAACACAGTTTTCTACAGTGATTAATACACAGGAGGTCCTCAAAATGCCAATTCCATTCATTCATTCTAAACACATTGATCAAGCACCTGTCCATGCACTAGACCTTAAGCTAAGGACTGAGGAGATCGACATGGTTGTAGCCATCAGGAATCTCTCAGTTCTGGGTGAGAAATGGGCCAGCAATGCAGATATTACACTGTAACATGGTGGTCACCTTGCAAGAGGAAGATACGGATTGGCAACCATACCCACACTGGGCCAGCAGCGATTCACCTGGGAACTCTGTGGCCGCCCTGAGAAATGCAAGAGCTTTATCACAGCAGTGTTAGACTGGCAGCAAGACACGTGGAACCACTGGAGGCAGATTTTCCATTGCACAGAATCTGCCAACATCCATCTTGTCAGGTCTAGTGAGAGAGATCACCTACAGATGAAGCCAACACAGAGAGGAATAGAGCCACGACATGGTGGTGAGACTCCTGAACTTTCCCTTTTGACCTTCTGGTTCTCTGTCTCATTTTTGGCTAAAGCGATATGTATTAGAATTTTACTTGCTTCTACCAGAAAGAGTGCAAGCACTCTGTTCTTAAAGCATTTGAGAATCAATAGCGGAGAACCACATACAGGCAAATAATTATGTTTCAGTGTTACAGACCCTAGGACAGAGATGTACACGGGGTACAGTACAGAGAAAGGAGTTGCACTGATTTTCTTGGAGGCAGGTGAGATCCTAGAATACTTCTGCCGTATATCTATTATACAGGTGATCATACTAACAGAGGTAATATGTATCAGTAAAATAAGTGGCCAAACCCTAGTTCCTCTAGTAAGGGAGAGAAGACCTATTTAAATCTTATCCTCTTTGTTATCTTCCTAAATTCAAGGGTTTTAAAATTGGCTACACCAGCAAGAGTGACAGAATCTCCTTAGCAAAGGCAAAATCTTTTAATAGACCTCCGGAGGTTAATGGGCCTGACATATCTTTGACATTTATTGGATTTTACGAGCTAGTGGATCTGACTCTGGAAGCTGATCAGATGTTCCAAATCGGTGGCCCCTTTGGGGTGCTATCTTCGAACAGAGCTGTAATGAGGTGACCTTGTATGTCTGCATCCAGAAAGAACAGAGAGAGAATGTCAGAATTGGAGAAATTGCTTAGCTGATCAAGGTCTACACAGTGCCCTCGGGGTCCCTTCTAGCCTGCGAGGCAATTCCCGCACATCCTGTAATTGCACAGTCTTTCCACCTGACCCTGTATGAACATTACAAGCATTAGTCTCATTTTTTAAAAATCTCTGAGTTCATCCAATAAACATTTGTGGAAAAGCTTGTTTATCACGTCATTGGATAAATGAATATTTCCTGACACAAGAAACTCGGGGAAAATTGTGACATGTCCCTGTCCTCCACCAGCTCAGAGTCTCGTGGGGGAGACGGATATCCTAATTCTGTTTATGCCTCATAATGAGGCTGGCAGAGCAGACCATCAGAAAGCAGAGGCAGAAGGAAGACAGCCGGTGGATTCCCCACAAGGAATTAGGAAACCCTCCCAAGGTAAAGTGGTTGTTCGTATGGTTTGGAAAGCCAAACAGGAGTTGACCACATGGAGGAAAAGAGGGTATACATCCAGGGTATACAGCAGGTACAGATTCTCAAAGATGCCGACGTGCAAAGTATACACGGTGAAAAGAAAGACATGAGGGCTAGAGAGGATGAGAACACGACACTCCTACATATCTCTGGCAGGAATGGAAATCACCGTGGAGCTTTCTGAAAGTAATTTGGCAATGCCTGCTCAAATTTAAATTATGCATGAAGGTTTAGCCAGAGATCCCAGGCCTCTAGGTATTAAGTATCAAAAGTTACACTTACACTGACATTTATTGTGGCATTGTTAACTCCAGAGGGATGAAAATGAAGGCACCTGAGTACCTATTATTAAAGGACTGGTTAAGCAAAATGTGGAATTCCATGGATTTTTTTTTAAAGCTGAGATAGAAAGCTCTCTAGTACTGGACTTGTAAAAATAAGCCTGTGTGAGAGAAATAGATAGTTTTTGTCCTTTAGTCCTGATCACACTTCCTGGCATAGAAATCCTAAAAATCCTTGAAATCTTTAAAATTAGGACTGTTTTCATGTGCTAATGAAATAACTGGTGACTGGTAACTCTAGAGAAGCAAAAGGTCCAAAGATTAAGTTGATCATCAATAGCCAACGATTTAATCAACCATTGTATTAATGAAGTGCCCATAAAATCCCGGAAAGGACAGGGTTTGGAGACGTTTTCAGAGGTCCAATTCAGAGAGATCCCTGAAAGCTCAGGCATCTGGAAAGGACACTGAAGCTTCTTGTCCTTCCTATGTTTCTCATTCTAAGCATATTTTTATCTTGTGTTCATTAGTGTCCTTTGTGATATTCTTTATAATATATTAGTAAACATAGGAAGCAGTTCCCTATGTGAGTCCTATGAGCTGCTGTAGCAAATTATTCCATCAATCTGAGGAGGAACTTATGGGAACTCTGATTTCGCCTATCGAAGTACAAATAAAACAAACTGAGGCTTGTCATTGGCGACAGAAGGGAAAACTGAGCCCTTGACTTGTAGGATCTGGCACAGGCAGATAGCATCAGGACTGGATCGCATTAGAGGAACCCCAGCTGGTGCCCACTGCAAACTGAATTACTTGCTTGCATGTAGGAGAAATCCCTTCACCTGTTGGGATCGCAGAAATCTGAGTCTTCTATGTTGATTGTTATTGAGTGAAAGTACAGGAGAAATCGTTACAGTTTGAATCTGGAGTGTTTCCCAAAATCCTCCTGTATTTGGATGTCGTGGGATCCTTAAGGAACTGTGTGTTGTTGAGAGGTAGGGCCTGGCTTGAAGAGGAAGGTGCTCAGGGCAGCCACTTCCCTAGCCCATTTTTAGTTTTGGTTTTGGGACTGTGGGTACCCTGAGCAGCCAGGGCAGAGTTGCAGGTATGTGTTATTGACGTGGGCCAGGCGGGAAGGACACCCACCCTGAGTGTGGGAAGTCGAATTGGCAGCTTGAACTCAGTTAAGAAAGGAAAAAGAAACATTGTTACAGCTTTTCCTGGGAAATCTCTGGCCTTGGCTTGAGCCTCCAGACATCCCCTCATCCTGCGTCATGTGGCTTTCTGTCTCCACGCAATGAAGAGCTTTATCTCCAGCTAGACCTCTGCCATGTGCGTCTACTGTTGCTGGCATCCCGTGGATGGTCTGCATGAGACCTTACGAAACTGTGAGCTAAAATAAATCTTTCTTCCCTTGAGTTGTAGAGGGCAAGCCCCAGAAACAAATAAGTAACTAAGACACTGTTTGTTTTTTCCCAATTCCCATGAGATGTAGAAAAGATGTGTCAGATGAGGGTTTCTGGGAAAGGCTTTCTTATATCTAAGAAAGAGACACAAAAAGGAACTGTTTCTCATTTTCCTTGAGGTATCCTGAGTCTGGAGGAGATGGTTGGAACTGCTGCTTCCTCACCCTGGACGTTCACGTATGTGGGAGAAGCTGCATCCTCATTGAATAGCAAGTCGGGGCTGGCTCTGCTGCAGCTTGCTGGCTCTGGTGTCCTTTGCTGCCCCCAGCCAACACACCCACGCAGGCCGATCAGGAGGGTGAAATCTACCTAACTCTCAAATCTCTCAAGTTAACTGACATTCAAGTGAGCTCTTCCCTCCTTTTATTCAATACTTATTGATTAGTGTTTGTAAATAGGCACTTAGAAGACATCCAGACATACGAGACAGCTATATGCCTTTAAGTACTTTTCAGTCGAATCACAAAATATAAAAATCTATGCACGTAAAGACAGCTAGAGAGAGATGCATGAAATAGAGCATACGTGAACAAATGAATATGCAAATACAGAGCGGAGAGCAATTATTTCCAGTGGGTCATAATGGTATGTTGCTATTATGGCATAATAGCTTTATTTTTCTCTTATCTTTATTGTAAAAACCTTAAGTCAATAAGGGAAACTCAAGTTGATAATTGTTTACTATCCCATCATCTTTGATTCATCTATTTTCCCCTCAACGTTCATACTTGAATTCCCATATTGATAGTTGTATTATAGATGCATTTATATTTATGATCCATATATGGTCATTTTTATTTAATACCATGTACGTTTTCCCATCATCTTTCCCTCCTCTTCTTCTTTGTTTCCTCTTATCCTGTGAGATAAACATGACAGCAGCCTGGCTGGTGTTCTAGACTGTTCTCCTCTCTCAATTAACAGGGACGGAGATGTTGGCTTTATTTTTCTACAATTGAGCCAGATCATAAAAATTTCTATGCTTAAAAGAAAAAACTTAACAACAAGGCAAAAATTCTCTCTCCCATCCTCTATTCAGAGCTGCTGGATTCACCATTGCCCTCTGTTCCTTTGGTGAGTGACACCTGGGTGCCCGTGGAGTGCTGGCATATGGGCTGGCCGGGAAGATCTTCCAGGTGTGTCCAGACTCTTCTGCTTTCTCCACGTGACCTCTGTGCACATAAGCATCAGGTTGTATTGGTCTTTATATGTATTTATAATGCTATGCTTTAACTGTAATTCTGTAATTTCATGAAATATTTTATAAATCAGTGCACTTAAATGATTGTGAAAGGAAGGTCAGATGCAGGAGGAGGTAGAGGTAGGAAGATCTCAAGTTTGAGCCCAGCCTGGGCAACTTAGCAAGTTAATAAGATGCTGTCTCAAAATCAAAACCAAAAATGGGCTAAAGATACAGCTCAGAGGGAAAGTCCTGGGCTGGATTCCTCATACCACACACACACACACACACACACACACACACACACACACACACAGATTATAAGATCTTGTTTCTATAAAATCTAAGCTAAATGCTTAGGGAAGATTTTTTTCAGCTTTCTAAAACATTTTATGTTAAGACAAGAGTAAAGATCTGGGGAAATTCAGGTTTTTTGTTTGTTTTGTTTTGTTTTGTTTTTTGTTTTTTGTTTGTTTGTTTTTGTTTTTGTTTTGCTGTGTAACATATCACCTCATACCGTCACAGCTTGGAGCAATACTCATAGGTTGTTGCTCATGATTCCACGAGTTGTTGTGTTTGTCCAGGGCTCTCTCCCTTGGCTGGATCCAGCAGGAGAGCCAACCAGGCTGGAAAGTCTGAAGTAGCCTCATTTATCTCTCTGGTAGCTGGTGCTGGCTATCAACAAGAACACTTGAGTTCTAGTCCTCCTTGCTGTCTTTCATTGGCTCTTCAGTAGGCTACATCACCTTCTCCTTCCAGGGTGGCCTCAGGGCAGATTTCCTACAAGACCCAAAGCCAGAAAGCTGCAAGGTCTTTTGAGGCCTCGCCTTATTATCACTTCTGTTACATTCTGTTGACCAAAGCATGCCAAAACTTATTCCAGCTTCCAAGGGTGGGTAAACGTGCTCTATCTCTTCATGGAAAGAGAAGTAAAGTCATCTCTCAAAAGAATGTGCACACTAGATGGGAGAACATTGTGGCAATATTTAACACAAGGAGAGAAATGGTGAAATCTAGCTGTGTCCTTTGCTTTGGTGCTTTATAGCTCAGTTGCTTCAAGAGCTGGGTTGTGTTGATTCTTAAACTTGCTCATATCATTATACAGACAACTTTAATTTCATCAAGTATTTTATAAATCAATGTAATTAGAGTACAAAAGGAAACAAACCTTGTCTCAATAAACTATAGAAAATATTCACTTGGTTTAAGTGAAAGCATATATTCTGCTTCTAAATTTCCATTTTACTTTGAAGAGAACAAAATTTCAAAATGTAAGTTATGTATTGTCCAGGTATTGTTTATATAATAAAAGTCACATTGATCTCTACTTATTAGAGACTGCTCAGTAGAAAGATGTAGGCCTTTTTTTTCAAAGATAAGTAATTGTACATTCATAGGTGTAAGCTTAAAATATTAAGGCAAAATGTCTTTTAAAGTTTGTAACTCTTACTTATTATGTTGGAGAAGACAGCTTCTGTGGCATACCGGAATCTCATTGTCCAGATTTGAATCACATAGCCAAACCCAGACCGATCACCGGTAAGTGGAAGAAGATTGGTGTAATTGGCCTAGACTGTCCATAAATCAATACATGGTCCTATTTGCACCTTACCGCAGGATGCTTCATCACGTCCAATTTACCAGGCAACTTGACAACACCTGAAGTTGTCTACACTTTGTCCAGCAAGAGGAGTCCACTGCTCACAGGCTTGGAGGCCACAGAAAGGTCGAATTGCTGTAAAAATGTCAATGCACCTACTCTCTCTTTCTGTATTCATCTCATGTATACAAGTAGCAAAGAGTTTGCAGAACAGCCCTGTTTGACGGACTACATTTTGAATAACCATCTTAGGCTCCTTCTACCTAGTATGAGGTCAGCTCTCTTTGATGTGTGAGGAGCTGGGTGGAGACCTTAGACAATGGAGAATATGTTGGCAAGATTCAGAGGCACAGGAAGTTACCCAGTGAGGCCACCCGCAGTGTTCATTACACTCGGCTTTCACAGTTGCTGCTGGGCGTGACCAGCTGGCCAAGAGCAAAACATATCCTCATGCGCAGCTCTGAGCAGGACCCCACAATTCCACTGTGACAGTGTCCTCACTGCCTTGTCCTTCTCTTAGAAAGAATGAAGATGCCTGTTCTCCAGGGACATCCTAGGCCAGAAGGAAACAGTCGCTGGTGTCATAACAGATTATTTGGGCTATCTAGCTTGTATTGGTTAGGATAAGCTCAGTTATGCTACAGTGAAAAATTATTCCAAATTCTCAGCATATTTACCTTACCAAGGGACCCACGGTGATGGAATAGTGCTAATTTTATGGGGAAGGGGGAAAATATAGAAAATCACAAGATATTTCTTTCTTTCTTTTTATTTATTTATTTTTTAATCAGGGTCTTATTCTATAGTTCAGTCTGGCCCCGAACTCACTATTTAGCCCCAGCTGATCTCAAACAACTGGAAATCCTCCTGCCTCAGCCTCCCAAGTGTTGGGATTACAGGAATCACAACATAACTCTTGAAGCTTTTCTTATAAGCAACACTCTCCAATCCACTCATTTCCACTAGCCACGTCACACGGCACAGCCTGAAATGAATGGAGCTGAGAAGCATGCTCCCTCCCCAGAACATTTTGAACACTAGATGCTCTCACAGCCCTAGGTTCCTGAGCCATAATGAATTATTTTTATTTTTATTTTTATTTTTATTTTTTAAGGAAAAGGTTTCCTCCCCACATCTTCTAGACTGGAAATTCTTTCCTAGCCATTGACTTCGTTAATGCTTTGACGTGTTTTTTCTAAGATGTACAGAGGTGGGAAATGGAGGGAGAAGTGTTCTGGACCGTCTGTGCTCCAGATATCCTGTGAGGTGCCTCCTGCACAGCTTTAAAACCTTCTCACAATAACCCCCAGCAGCAGGATAACTTCACAGCAGAGAAAACGGGGTCACAAGCAGTGAGCAATTTGGAGACTGACTGTACAAACTCAAAAAGATGAAAATAAAGATTACTTGTACTGTTGCCAATATTATTAAAATAGCTGCCTTTCATTGAGAGTTATTTTGTGCCTTGCACTGTCATGTGCTGGTTAAGCGTTTCTAATTTGAATATCAGGAATCAACACCCACATGACACCACAAGTGGAAACTTCTACTCCAAGAAGGTTTTTTTCACGTGAAAAATTATTTAAAATATTGAAATATTATATAAAATTATCTTCAAACTGTGTATGCAAGGGCATATGAAGCATAGGTAAACTTCATGTCTAGACTTGAGTCCCATCTAAAGACACCTCACCGCATATGTACAAATAGTCCAAAATTTAGTTAAATCAAAAATCTGAAATATTTCTGGTCCCAGACATTTTGGATGAGGGGTGCTTAATCTATACTTTACCTTGATAATCTCATCTAAATTTCACAGCAGTCTCTGACAGGAAGTACTACTTTATTTATTCTACAGGCAAAGAAGCACTGGCCTGGAAAGGAAAAGTTGCCCACCTTACAGAAAAGGACTAGAGTCCAAAACAGAGCCCAGACCTATCAGAGTCTGAGCCCCTTGTCGTTCCTCTAGAGGCTCACCCAGGATCAGTCTTCTCTAGGCCATTTAGAAAGGACTGAGGGAGGGCCTTTCCTGCAAGCTAGAGAGGAAGAACATGCCTGACCGGACAAGGGTACAGGACGGGCTAAGAGCCACTCAGGTCTACCTCATTCCAGATAAGCCCCTCTATGACTTCATAAACACATTTTTCTTGTTTTCTAATCTTTTGGCCACAGGATGTCCCAGTTGCGATGGGCACATAGGTTTACCCTAGAGTCCCTACTTTGGGAATCAGCACTCCCATTCTCCTTTGGGGACTAGCTCCCTCCTGCTTGGGCCCATGTATGTTGTATAAACATCAAGGAGCAGGAATCCTTATTCTGTGCAGAGTCACTTGAGGCTATCTTATTCACAGAAAGAAGGCAAATGCCCATTGCCCTGAGGAAATGTAAAAGAGATATACCTGCATACCAAGGACTCTCCCCAAATCCTGTCGTTATGGTTCACATAAATGTCCCCTAAAGGTCTGTGTGTTAAAAAGTTTGGTTTACAGCCTATGGTACTATTAGAAATAGAGGAACTTTTGGGAGATAAGGCTGAATGGGAGATTTTTTATTAACACATCTAGAGTGTGTGATTGAAGAGATTTGTGGGACTCTGATTCCTGTCATGGTGGGAGATTTTCTCTATCACACACTGTCTACCGTGACCATCTGGCACCTCACCCAGAGACCTAAAAGTAATGGGTTATGGGCTAAAACTTCTAAAACCATGAGTCAAAAATAAAACCTTTCTCCTTACAAGTTGATTATCTCAAGGATTCATTACAGTGACAGAAAATTAATAAACCTAAGATACACACACAGGTGTCAGAGGGAGCCTGGGAAGGGATGGACAAATTTGCCTAGAAGACATGGTGGCCACTGATCATTTGCTTTAGGTGCTTATTTTGGGGGAATTCTCTATCTCATGAGTCACAGTGAGCAAAGATCATCTCTCTCTCTCTCTCTCACTGAACTGAAATTCACACTTCAGACTTCCTGGTAGCAAGGCAGTTGTCACATGAGCTGGGCTTCTCCAACCAGATATACTCCTCTCAGAACACTAACGTAGGCACGAGTAACAGTGATGTGCAGATTGCCTGAGATCTGTGCCTGCAAGGATGGCAGTCTGACTTAGATTTCCAGAGACAGTGTCAGTCCCAGGATCCAGGGCCCCACCTTGGAACTATCCTGGTGCCAGTGACAGTGTCTCTGTCCCTTGTGGGTGTAGAGGGGAGAGGGTTCACCATGAGGTATAATTTGTAAGTTGCTCCCACCTGGATGTTCTCCAAGCCTGGCCCTCTGGTCCTCCCCCCCAAAAAATCTAGAAGTCACCCAGTCAACCACCTTCAAGAAGTTATTTTTTGCCCTTCACCTGGCCAGGTGTGATTCATAAGCCCCATCTGCTCTATATGACTGCAGATTGCACCAAGAGAGTAAATCCAACCAATAGTAGATCAAGAAGATTTTTAAAAATTGTGTCTGTACTGAATGTGTACAGACTTTTTTCTTGTAGCTATTATAATGGCTGTTTACATAGTGTTTTCATTATACTAAGTATTAGAGATGACACACAGGAGGATGTGTATTACTATGCCATTTCACATAAGGGACTTGAAGAGCCATAGATTTGACTGTTGTGGGAATCTGAGAACCATCACTTGAAGAAACTAAAAAGTGACTGGGAAAGGAGATTCCAGTGGAACACAGATAATGCAGAGGTGACCATGACAAAAGGAGCTGAAGCTGGTGAGACTTTCTGGAAGGTGCCTTCGCCTGCCTCTGGTTGGGGCCTGCTCCCAGAGACTAATAAAGACCTTAAGTTTCTGGCACAGTCCCAGAGAAGGAAGACCAAGGCCAGGAGAGAGATACCAAATATTCTGCTAAGTCAGGCAGCTAAAAGTTTCATGCGCACATTCATGAGACAAACTACTGCTTCTGTGCAACAAAGCAGAGGAACGAATAACCGGTAACTCTACAGCTTACATGTTAGAACTTTAATAAACACATCTTCAGAGGCAAAATCCAAATATTTGTGATCCGTCGAAGGAGGGAAAGAATATGAAAATTTGGAACAATGACACCTCCTGGCACTAAGAAAATGAAGAATGAATTGTCTCCACTATATACTGGACCTAGGGCTGAGGGATTATCTCAGTGATGAACTGGACACCTGGGTTAAATTGGACATGGGCTCTTCCTGAAAGGTAGGGCAGAGCATTCCTAAGGTCCCAAGAGCCTCCAGTCTCCTCTGGCTGCAGCCAGCACATGCCACAAAGTCAGGCTTCCATGAAACCTCGAGCTTTAAAAACACAGGGTCTGGTGAATTCCAGACATTCTGAGCAGCCTCATGGTCCGCATGCCTCGTGTTCCAGCTAGGAAAGCCCTCTGAAGGCTCTCCTGGAATTCCAATTATTTGTCTGTAGGTTGTTCTGAGATCTTTCAGTGGAGAATTGGGGTCTTAATTCAGGGAAGCCAAGCATGTACATTGCAAATGCCAGTGAGCAGAAGCAAGCTCTCAATATGCCAGAAGAAAGGCAGGCTCCCACGCAGAAATCGTCAGCTCTCAATTTACAACCGCAGGCAACTTTTGGACTTTATGTCCTCCTACGAAGCTGAGGTTGGGAGCCCCAGCTAAAGGAAGGAGGCTTTTTTTTTTTTTTTCTCTGTTTTGCAATGAAAATGTTAGAAATTGACTGCTTTGGTGTTTACAAAACTCTGTGAATAGATTAGAAGATATCCATGTGTACATTTTAAGAGGGAATTTGTGATATGTAAAATTTCAGTAAAGCAATGACCTTGTTGCATGGAATGGGCACAGAGATGGCCAAGTAAGGTTTGAACCTCAGCTCTTCCACACACGAGCTGTGGGATTTGGATAAGTCAATTAACCTGGCTCAGTCTTGTTCGTTGATCTCTGGAGTGACAAAGTGTGATCAGATCACAATCATGTCCCAGAACCCATAAAAAGGGGAGGTGAGACCCATCTCCAGAACACAGTAAGCATATGTGTCTTACCAAGTCCCTGTTGCAAGCCAGATTTGGGGGATGGATGCAGAGACGGTTAGATTTCATTCTTGCTTTCAAAGAGAAAACTGCCTAGGGTGGGAGACACGCAGTGATGTTGTAGCATTATTGGTGCTGTCACTGAGTAGCAAAATGATGCGATGGAACCCGAATACAAAGGTGAGGGGGACATGTCCACTCCCAGAACACAGCTTTCCTGACCCCCTAACGCTGTGACCTAATTCCTGTGTGTCCCATCACCCCTCAGTTCTCCCCTTAGCTCTGTTTGTGTTCTCATTCGTTTACTTGAGTACTTCCTTAATGCCTGTGTCCTTTCAACCTAGGCCACAGCTCTAAAGCAAACGTGGTGACACACAGCTCGTCTGCCTCGGTCTCTGCTGTGCTCCAGTGACCAGTGCAACATTGGGAACTTACAAAACTCCATGTTTGCTGAATTAAGGAAGGCATCAATATGAGACTTGAAAGTGAGTAGCAATTGGCTATGTGAAGACAAAAGCAGCATTGCAGGCTGAGGGCAGAGCAGCCATGCCACTGCCCCTCCAGACTGCATGGAGTGAGAAGGGACAAGATGGGAACATAGCAGGGAATGAAGGTGGGGACAAAGGGAGGGGCAGCTCCAAGATAAAACTTGGCTCTCACTCTGGACTCCAAACACTACAGAATTTCTCCTCTCTATTGAGTCCAATCTATGACAAACCCCCATAGATCCGGGTAGGCATGCTGAGTGCAGCTGGTGAGTTTCTATAGCAACCATCACCATGGCACCAAAGGCCTGGCTCCAACTTCTGGCTCTGCTGCGGCCCTGAGCTGTTGTCCTCCACCCCCTCCCAGCATCCTTCATCCCACAAGATAGAAAGAAGACAGAGCGGGACATCTAGACTGGGATGTGGCTAGGGCTCTGCAAAGAGACCTGTGATCGGGATGTAGGGCACAGTGTAATAAAATCAAACACACGGTATGCCACAACAAAGGTACCCACTAAGGTAGACACAGGCTGAGCGTTCAGGAGATTTCAATTTGCATTGCTTTGCTAGGAGGGGGTGGGCATGGATTTGTATATGCAAGGAACACTGAGGTAGACAGGCCTTCATGTGGGCTGGCAGGGAGCCACACGGAGCTCCAGGCTCTATGCCTTGTGGGAGCTTCCGTGGTTCTCAGACCTGGGCTTCTCTGGGCTTCGTCCTTCTGTTCTGTAAAATGGGAAAGGTAAATAATGATGGTTATCAATCTTTTTCAGAGGTCAGAGAATTAAGCACAGTACCTTGCACCTGGCAAGTGCTTGGTAAATATTTAGAGTGAGTGCTGTGGGTGTAGCTCAGTAAAAATTTGCCTAGTATCCACAAAGCCCTGGCTTCACTCCCCCTCACTGAAAGAAAACACAGTGACTTAACACATGATACAAGAAAGCAATGTCACCTCTCAATCAACAAAACCACTAGTTCTGGTCCCTTAGCTCTTTGCTGCTCCACTTCCTCTTCAAAACTAATTCTGTTGTATTAGCGTCAGATTGGTGTCCTCAGTCATGGCCCTCCTCTCACCCTTGGAGATCAGGTAACACAGAACAGAGGAGTCATGGTGGGGTGGAGTGGGTAGGGAAACTCGGGGGACAGGAAGTGGCCTGGAGGAGAGCTGTAGGGGGTGATGAGTCATAGACCCAGTTCTGTTCCAACCACTGTGACTTGCTGGCCTTGTGACCCTGGGAAAGTTGAGCCCCTCCAAACTGCAATTGCGTAATCACCTGCCTCCCTTGAGAATCTTTGGTTGCAAAAACTCAGAAACCAAACCAGGCTTGCTTAAACTCAAAGGAGGGCTATGGAGAGGGTGGGGGTCAGATTTAGCAAATAAAAACATGGGATACCCAGTTAAATTTGAATTTCTGATATACAACTAATAACCTTTTACTATTGGTATGTACCAAGTATTGTACGGGCTATACTTGGACTAAAAAAATAAAATTCATCGGTTGTCAGAGATTCAAATTTAACGAGGCGATTTCAATTTCTATTTTCTCTGGCAACAGTAGATGGGGTGGATATTCACTCCTAAAGCAAACTAAGTCCAGGGGCTCAAAAAACATTAGGATTCTCAATCTACTTCTCTCTTTCTCTCTCTGTCTCTCTCTTTCTCTCTGTCTTTCTCTCTCTCTCCCTCTCCCTCTCCCTTTCTCTCTCTCCCACCGCCATGCCTCTCCTGCCCTCCGACCTTTGCCACTCCCACAGCCTCAGAGAAGTTTACTCCTTGTAGGACCAAAAATAGCCATCAGCTGCTCTCTGGCCCTTAAAACTATTTATCCCCACTTTCCTTCCTTCCTCTCCTCCTCCCATCTCACACCAAGCCCAGCCTTCCTCAGAGACAGCCCTCATCAGGATGTAGTAGGCCACTTGCCCCTCTTCGGCCTCCTCAACTTTGATATTCAGCTCAGCTCCAGATCTCAGCTCACTCTGGTGTCTCAGGTCTTGCGGCTTCCTCAGACCTGGGCATCCACAAGCAGCAATTCACCCATTAACTCCTTGCTATAAATGTCAGTTTTCTAATTTGAGGAGATGAGGGAACTGAACCAGCTAGGCTCACAAATTCGAAGACCAATAAGGTTTAGGCCAAGACTTTAAATCAACGGGGCCTAAAGGAAGCAGGTGCAACTCAGCGCTTGTTCTTTGTGGCAAATAGGAAAGGGGGTCCAGGATTGTAATACTTCCAGGGTCCCCAAAGAACTAGAAATCTGGATATTTATAGAGAAACCCCTCAATTTTGAATGATTATCCTCCCTCTATGATCTCTAAACTGGGTTGGCCTGGCTTGCAATGAAAATGAAGGCTTCCATAGATGTTGTCCCTGCAGGGGAAGACCTGGGGGAATATTTAAATTGCAAGCTCTCTAGCCCTACTCAGAATCTCTGGAATGGGACACCCAGCTATCAGTATTTTAGCAGCTCCCTCCCACTAAAATAAGAACACAAATTCTGGCTTTCCCCTTCGGTAGGGCCCTGCCCCTCCTGTGTACCCGTATGACAGGACAGGAGCAGTATTCTCTCTAGCATTTTCATCTTCAACTCCCCACACCTGACAGCAAGGCATGTAAGAGACCTGGAGCTCCATGCAGTAGGAGCTGCCGCCAGTGGCTTTTCATGGTCAATAGGCCCACTGATGTTCCACAGCCTAGCAGTAGGATAACCTTCCTCACTTCAGATGAGACAGTTGAGGCAATGAGAGGAATAAGTTGCCCAAAAGCACAAGCCATCAATGGAGGACTGGAGTTCAGGCCCCACTTTGTGTGACATCAGAGACCCCTGAAGAGCTTTCCAATGAGCCAAACTCATTCCTCAAATGAGAGAACACTGTAAGCTCAGAGCTACTCTCTTCTGAGATCAGCAACTAAAACTACCAGAACAACATAGCTGGTCATCTACGATTGAAGAGGAGAATGTGGCAGGGTCCTGGAATGCAAAGAGTGGGTGGCTTGGTGGAAAGTGGAGGTTTCTGAGGACAGGACAAAGCTACTGAAGACATCAGCTCTGATAGACCCACCTCCATTGAGAGCTTCTGGCATCTCACAGAAACACTGATAATGGCTGCCCAGCTCTGTCTGCCCTGTGTCACCAACTCCAATGCTCACCTCCTATCAAGTTCAGCTTGAGTTATTATAATTGCAAAGCCTAAAATCACAAATCTCTATGGTTGGCAATTACACATCTCATAACGTGCTTCCATTTCTCTGGTTCCATTTAGCTCAATCATATATATGCATATTTAGCATCTGGGCATGGTTTAGTGGGATGCAGATGTGTGTTGCACACCCACTGTATGCTCTGCACTGTGCTATGCACGGATGACTGGCGTGGGTTGTTCATTGCTCTAATAGAAGAGAGAAGATTTTGGCTGCCTCTCTCACTGCAAAGTGCTATGGGAATAAGAGCCATGCTTGACTCTTGAATGTCTCTCAAAGGCCCATGTGTTAACCTCTAGGCCCCTAGCCTGTGGCAATTTGGGGAAGTGGTGGAAACTTTAAGAGAAAGGCCTAGCAGTGGATCTTCCCTAAGAAGGTGTCCCTTTGGAGGGAATATTGGGACCCACTGCTTTCTTTCTCTTTGCTTCCTGGTTACAGTGATATAAATTGATATATTAGAGTTCTCTAGAAAAGAAGCATTAATGGAAAAAATGCATAGATATAATTATATAAAGAGATTTATTGAGTGGGGTTACTAAATCAGAGGTGGAAGAGTCCAGGTGGCCGTCTATGAGATCAGAAAAGGGAGAGCCCAAGCTGGCCATCTGCATGTGGGAGAAGAGGAAGATACAGCTTCCACAGAGAGGGGGGAGCTGCAAAGCAAGATCTAGGCGGTGACACCAACCCAAGGTGGAAGGTCTAGAAGTTCACTGAGAAATAGCCGCTGTGAGTCCACAGTAGTGACCAGTGCCCGCTGGTGATGAAGAAGACTGAAGTTCCTCCAGCAAGTGAGCACTTATTTCTTTCCTTTTTATTCTGTGCAGGCTACAAGTCTAACGGTTAGTGCTACTGTATCTGCAAGGAGTCTTCTTTCCTCAGATTGCTGGCCTACGTGTCAGTCAAGCACACACGCACCCGCCCAAAACCATGCCTTACTGATCTGCTAGATGTTTCTTAATTCATTCAAGTCAATAAAGCATAATTAATGGTCATAATAGGTCTTCTCTGCTACGTGCCACCACTATGATGTAACCCCTAGCCACCAGCCCAAAGCAACAGAGCCAACTGACTACAGACTAAAACTTACAACACTGTGAGCCAAATAAATCTTTTCTAATTTTAAGTTATCTTGGGCATTTTATTACAACCTTGAAAATGTGCTAACACATGAAAAAACAGGTGACTTTTACCTGGCGGGAATTCTGGTAAACCCTTATGGAGGTAGCTTTGTAGCTGCGATAGGACAGGTGAGTCAGAGCTGAGCTACATGGAAATGAGACATCTGGAGTTCCCCCCCACCCCCATGCATAACTGAGGCTCTGCTACTATATTTCTGCCTCCTTGACACTTCCTGTCTCATTCTGAGGCCCAGCAATCCTCAAACCTCAGTCCCCCAAACAAACCCTTCCAATGTTCACCACATTTAAGTACAACCTGTTCTTGTATTCGTTCCACATTTTTCTTTCAGTCCATTCATTGACTTTTATTTTGAAAAATTTATGTGAAGAATCTTTCTCTCACCACAGTAATTAGAAAATAGGTTGTACAACCTATAAATAGATGATCTCCATAAAAATAAGAACATTAAAAGCAAAAGACTGCTCCTGACATCCAGGCAGGGCTGCTTCCCCTGGGGAGACGCCAAGTCAGCAGCCCTACTCTCTTCTTTTAAAAGAACCATGACTGCCAGGGGTTGGGGACACCCCAATACGAGCTGAACTTTCTCCTTGTTTAATTAGTATTGAGAAAGGATTGAAATAAGAGAAATCTTTTTCTTAATGTTTTAGCTGTGTTCCCCCAAAGAAACCCTCGAAATTAATAGCAACCCTCCTGATGTGGGTAGTCTGAGTCCCAGACAAATGTTGAGTCCAAATTCCAGCTTTAAGGGTAACCCCGTGGTCCCACACACTCTTGATTTACAGCTGTGCTCTTTGGAGACTTCAGCTTTATGATTGTGAGTGGGCACTGCCATGGTAGGTGAGCACTTTGCATAACAGTAATAATGTAACCACAGCAGCGACCACCATGAGAACGCACAGAGTTCTTACCGCCAGGCACTGTTCTAAGTATTTGCCTATATTAAATCATGTAATCCTCACAAAAATATCTGTGTCAATGGTACCATTGTAATTTTCATTTTCCACGTGAACAGTTAAATACCTGCCCAAGAACAAGTCCATAAATTCCTACACATGACCTCATTTATTTATTTGTTCTTTTATTCAAACCCTTATTCAACAGATAGGCTATTTTCTTTGATTTTCTTCAAAATAACATTTATTTCTAAAATGAAATTGAAGTTCCTACTAGCTCTGTCTCCTGCATACTCCAATTTGCCTTATTTTGCATCTTCACGTGGCCTCCAACTTCCATCTGGTGACCCTGCCAGAGTATAATGTCCACATCTCCTGTGGAGACCCAAAGACTTGTGTCTCAGGCATCTAAAGGGCCTCACCAAGTCCTCCTCTGCGATCTGCTCTGAGTTACAGAAAATTGTGTGACATTAGGTTCTGGCTCTTCCCTAGGAGGGTAGCTACCAACCCCAATCAGGGGACTGATTATTATGCAGGAGCAAAATTGAGGCTCTGCTCTGGTTCAAGACAGTAAGACTGGGGGCTCAGTTTCTGAGATCGCCATAGTGTCAGCTGAGACCTCCTCAGTCGCAGTGGCCCTGCAGCCTACCTTCGGCACCTGCCCAGCCCATCCCACTCGCTCCTTCACAAGTCTGCTTCTGAGTACGCTTCCCCAAACTGTCATCTGTCTTAGAGTCTGCTTCCTGGGAAGCTCAGTCCATCATAACTCACAAAAGTGTTTGTCCTGTCCCAAGCTACAACCTGTTCTTGGGCAGGTATTTAACTGGCTTCTAGTAGTCCTTTCCCAACTGAGACTCAGGTAAAGGGAGCCTGGATGTATCAGACCAGACCCTCACACCAGGACTCGGTGACACAAAAGCCCCTGAGTAACCACAACCTTCACAGACCTGAAAGCCTTGAAGGTTGTTGGGTTTCTTTATTTATATGTTTTGCTACATTAGCTAATTAGCTTCTTTTCCAGGCCCCATCACTGTTTCCTCCAGTGTATCGTGGACTTGGCTCTAATGACAGGCAGCCACTCAGGCCAGACAGGGAAGATGCTCTCTTTCAGGCCCACTGGGATCAGTTGGAAAAGGAGAAAGGAAGGAGAGGGGAGATTAGATTACAGGATGTCAAGGAAAGGTCAGCACTCCCCCACATCCACATCTCTCTGCCTTTGAGCAAGGAGAGTACAATCAAGGTTTCCTATGTGAGCCAGGCAGAGGAAGGCCGGAGTGGTGAGTGGTCCACCTTTGTTCTCTTTCGAAATGGCCCATCTTTAAAAATAGCCCCCAGCTGCCCCAGACTTGACCCCTAACATTTCTGAAATTTAATTGCAAATTACTGTCTCAGCAATTCCACAGGCTTCCCAATCTGGCCTAAACCAAATCTAGAGATAAAGGCAGAAAACAAAGGGGATTAGAACCTGCAATCTGCAGAAGTAATTTGGGATGTGGATGGGAAGACTTCTGAGTAATCCTACTTAGCATAAACCAAGCAGCAGAACTCAGTTTGAAGGTGCTACAAAGTCATCCAGTCCACTCCCTGCTTCTAACCTCAGGAAGAGACGGCCTGGCAGTCCAGAGACTGTCCTTTGAAGAATGGACAAAGTGCTATGGCTTGGATGATTGTCTACCCAAAGCAGCATGTGTTGGAAGCTAAATCTCAGGGTAGTGTTGAAAAGTGGTGGATCTTTAAGAGATGCAGCCTCTTAAAAGTGCAGTGATAGATTTTTAGGTCATTGTGGGTATGCTTGCAAGAGAGATTATGAGACTCTAGTGTTTCTAGCTTTCTGTTTTTGAGATATATCTTCTTCTTACACTTGTTCTTGCCATCTGCCTGGAATGTGCGTCATGCTGTTTGGACTTTCATCCTCCAAAAGTACAAGCTAAAAAAAAAAAAAAAAAAAAAAAAAACTTTCCATGATAAATTTATCTTGCTTCAGGTATTTCCTTATGGTGATGGTGAATGGACAAATGCGCTGAGTGATACTAGGACTTGACAGCCTGGATAGCCATCATCTCCAAAGCAAAGGCATGAATACCACATCTATTTATTGAACACTTACTATTTGCTAGGCCATAAACTAATCCAGAAATTCTGAAGGTCTTTGTTCTCAGGGTCCTTCTATACTTTTAGAAATTGAGGATCCCCAAAAGCTTTTGCTTCCATTTATCTTAAAAGAAATAAAAACTAAAGAATTATGCAAACATTCATTTATTCATTCATCTAAAATAGCAATAACAAATCCATTACATGTTACAACAGAACTTATTTTATGAAACTAAGGTGTATTTTACAGAAAGAAGAGCCATTTAAAGAGAAGAGAGCCATGGTGGTACCATTTACAAATCTTTTTAATGTTGGGCTTAATAAAAAAAGAAGAAGCCACGCCTCTACAACTGCTTCAACTTTCAGTCTGGTGCAATATCTTATTGTGGCTGACATGGATAAAGAAAATCTGGTTCCATCCAGATCTGCAGTGGAAAAAGGAAAAAGTATTTTAATAGTCTTTTCAGATAATTTCAGATATTCTTCTTTGATATTACCCTAAAACTTGACAGATTTTTAAGGGTTACGGCAATGTAAACTCTGAAAGCATGTTTATCAACTTTACGGGTCACACTAAAGAATATTGGTCTGTCTAGCACTTTGAAAGGATCTTTCACCAGGCATAATTTGATAACATCATATATTGCCTATTTGGAAACTAATTGTTTTATTGGCTCATATACATAGCTCTTTCACATATGGGCATATTTCATTATACAGCATCAAAAACTAATACACCGGCTCAGATGTTGTCAGAGACCTGCGATGGGAAGCTGCCAAGCTCATGGTGACAACATGAAATTCTCCTAACATTTACTTATTTATTTGTTTGTTTATTTATTTATTGAGGTGCTGGGATTGAACCCAGAACCTTTGTACTGAGTGACATCAATAGCCCTCTTTTATTTTTCTTATTTTGAGACAAGGTCTTGTCTCAAGCCAAGCCCAGACCGGCTCCAATTTGTGATCTTCCTTCTTCCGCCTCCCAGAGTGCTGGAATTACAGGTATGCTCCCACTTCTAATTCTCACTTAGCAGCGTGCATTTCATCATTGGCAACAAATATTGCCCGATGCTGTCATTGAACTAAAAAAATGTTCATTTTGCTAATTCTTGAGAAAACATTTGCCAAATATCTACATCTGAATAACTATGGTTTATCACTTGTTCTTTCAGGTAGAAATGATATTCCACAAAAAAGTAGCTAATTCAGCTCAAATGCAAACCTCACATGTGGGCTGTTTGTGCACAGCCTTTGCTCGCTTTGCTTGGCATGCAGAAGTACTTTATGCATGCTTTCCATTTTTCATACACGTTATTAAAAAGACATGTGCTCAAGGATCGAGAATTTTAAAAATTAATCATTTTTACTGCTTTGCTAAGAACACATTTACATGAAAATGGCATGTATTTTGTCATGGCTTAAATAAAAATATCCCCCTGCCAAAAGCTCATGTGTTCAGAGGAGGGGCTTTTGGAAGGTGATCAGATCATGAAGGCACTATCATTACCAGTGGATTCATCATTGATAAGTTTCTAGCTGAACGTGCTGTTCCAAGGTGGGGTCGAGGTGAAGAAGGTGGGCCCCTAGAGGCACACCTCTGAAGGTGTTTGGCGCTGGCCCTTTCCTTTTCTCTGCTTTCTGTCTGCCACAGGCCAAGCAGCTTTCCTCCACTCCACCCTCTGGGGCCACACCATTTCTGCCTTGGAGTGAGCTAAATCCTCTAAAACCACGAGCCACCTAAGTCTCCCTAAATTGCTGGTGCAGCTGTTTTGTCCCAGTAGGGAAGCTGGCTAACATGTTTCAACACAAGTGTGTGACAGCAAAGATCATAATGACCGGCGTATGTAGGTACCACATCCTGGCACAGTACTCAGATGCCTACAGCTTCCTCACCACCAACACAGTGACAACAGGATGAGACAGGCAAACAGCATCCCAGAAATATAAACATGATTTGAAGATCCCCAGAGTTATGCAGACTCTGTATGGATAACCACTAAGTGAGGGAGATAGAGCAGTTTCTGTACCTCCAGAAATTCCCAATCTGGCTAAGTAGACAGGCTATAAAAAAAAAAAAAAAAAAAAAAAAAAAAAAAAAAAAAAAAAAAAAAAAAAAAAAAAAAAAAAAAAAAAAAAAAAAAAAAAACCAGTTACCATAGAATGCAATTAGGGCACAGCAGAGAGACTGACTTGCTTCACAATTGGGAAATTGCATAATTTTGCAGTATAGGAAACTTTTGAATTGGGCCTTAAGGGTTAAGCAGGAGATCTGGATAAATAAGATGAGGCTTTGCATTTCCATTCTCCAAAGGATGGGTCCTGGCAAAGCAAGAGTTTTGGAGATAGGTCAGAAAAATTTGCAATAAACAGGAGATTCTATTATGGTTAATAATAGTACTGGCCACTATATTGAAGTACCTACCATGTATCCCACACCCTACATGCGTTTTATTTCTCTTTGAAAACATAAAACAGTTTCCTTTGTTCGGATAACCCAGGACAAATCCATGGAGAAGGTTAAGATGAACTTAGATTGCCTGACTCCCAAGACAGCGTGTGCTTTTCTTCCTCTTCTAAGCCAAGAAGAGTGACACCCTGGGTCAGCACTGCTCCCAGCTGCAGTAGTTGCCTGCTAGAGACCAAATAAACCCAGGTCCTTCCATCTGGCACCTAAGGCTTCTCAGCTGCTCTACCTCCACTCTCTACCCCTACTTTCTATGAACTCCTCGTCTAAGTCCCTCTGGAACTCTTTGCCTTACTCCAGGCTTTCTCCTGTGCCTTTGCCTGAGCAGTGACCTCCATCAGGAGTCAGTCCCTTTCCTCTTCTCCTTGGCCTACTTTTGGAAACCAGCCATCTTATCAAGCTCTGACACCCCTCTTTTCTAATCTTCTCCCAACTCTTCCTCATTCTCTCTAGGACTCACCATCACGCATCATGGTCTGCCTACAACTGGTCACCAACTTACCCATTACCCAAACCTCACGACCTGTCACCAGGCTGTAGGCTCTTTGGTGATTGGGGTGTTTGATGACTGGGAGTTCCCATGAATATAACTTCTTTGTTCTAGCTTTTGCCCTTTGGGCCTAAATTATCCTCTCTGTAAATTGGGACACTAGCTTCCTACCTTACATGGTTATGGTGCTATATTAAGGTATGTGCTAGAAAATGTCTTGGC
The DNA here is from genome assembly GCA_004027205.1 of Ctenodactylus gundi. Classification (NCBI taxonomy): domain Eukaryota; kingdom Metazoa; phylum Chordata; class Mammalia; order Rodentia; family Ctenodactylidae; genus Ctenodactylus; species Ctenodactylus gundi. The sequence continues at coordinate 439,304 of PVKB01000654.1, forward strand.
ACATAGTAAGCACTCCATCAGCATCATCTGCTTTTGTTTTTCTTACCATAATAATAATTATTGCGTTTAAACAGCATTTGCAGGAGGGGGCATATTCCTGCCCCACAACAATTTCATGGCTCTCTTACTATTAATCAAGGCAAGCTCTCTTACTGTTAATCAAGGCAAGAACCCATGTTAAGCTGTCAAAAAGCATGAAAATATGTTGAGGTATGTATTGCTTTGATTCTCCTGCAAGTAGTTTTGTTCCTGGGGGCTAATTCCAGTGGTACATATGTTTATGCCTCAGTCTGCAAAAACCTGAAAAACACGGGGATCCCTAAGCTAGATCCTATAACCACTGAGTCCCCAGGGGAAGGCCCAGGGCACCCACGACTCTAATTAAAAACACCATCATGCTGCCATCTTATTGGCTGACTCTGCCTTTTTATTTTTACTCAGCAGCCCTCCATGAGCTACTTGGGTGAAGAAGCGGATTCAATCCTGCGGGGCACCTGAAAACAGAAAACTAATCAGCACATTAAACTTTTATCTCTGCTGCTGACACTCTAATAAACAGCTAAGGAAAGCTTCCCTGTTCACCTACACCAACCTGCCTGAGGCAAGGTATTGAGTTGTGGACAAGGTGGTGGGTGTAGTTACTGTACACTTGGCGTAAGACAAACTCTTGGCATTGTGTGAGTTTTAAGCTGTGATGTGAGAGTTCCAAAGGGTAACTCAAGAAAAACTGTCACCCGGAGGCTCCCGAGTTCTGTTTCCAAACAGCCCTTCTTCCTGCAGATACCACCTTTATTTCTGAATAGTGAACTTCCAGTAAAGACTTGGTAGAGAAGGTTCATGATTTCCTATTTATTTCATCAATGACATTGCAAAAGTTGGCACAAAGGTGTCGTCTGACTGCCCCATGGTATCTTTGGCCTTGACTCAGCTACCATCACTGTGATGCTAGTATCTTCTATATGGAAACCACAGGATTCAATACTTCATGCACCGTGTACATTTTTACAGTGTGCACATCTTCCAGGGAGCTCCCTGGTTATCTCTGTTTTACAGATAAGGACAGTAACCACTCAGACAGGCTAAGTCACTGGTCCTAAAGATGCTTGTCCCAGAATCATGAACCAGGAACCAAGGCCATCTTGATCAGATCTCAACAGCTTTCTCTTTCTTGCGTCCTTGGATGGAGCTCTTTGCTATCATTATGCTTACCTGAGATGAACCAAGGAAAAGTTGAAACTAATTATTGTACTTTGGATATGAAATGTTCTCCAAAAGTCTCATGTATTTGAGTGTTATAGATTGTCTGTAGAACCATGTGCTGTTGGGAGATTGGGGCCTAGTCTGGAGGGGTGGATTACAGGCATGTAAGTTGGATTATAGGTGTGTAATGGGGGTTTACCACACCTTCCACACCTGGATCCAGGAGGGGCTGATCACTGGGATGAGACCTGGAAAAATATATAGGCTGCTTCCTGTCTTCCTTGGAGGACTAGTCTCAAGTTGCTTTGACGTGGTTTCCTGTTTGTCATGTCGTAAGAAACTGCCTCCACCTCCGCCTCCGCCATGTACTTCCACTGTTGCTGGCCACCCCTGAATGGACTGTGACCTTCTGAAACCGTGAGCTAAAATAAATCTTTCCTTCCCTAAATTTGTGGGTGCCGGGTGTTGAGTCACAGCAACGAAAAAGTAACTGAGACACTAATAGTTTCTGAGTGTCCTTCCTATATCAGCTTACTGGCTTAAGCATTCTCATCCTGTGAGACAAGACTATCATTCCCAATTTATATAGGAAAGGACTTGGGCATCACTTGTCACATGACTTACCCAAATCACTGACAATCTCGAGCAGAGTCAGGCTCCAGACACAGGCCAGTGATTTTAAAGTCTGTTCCCCTTCTACCAGGCACACTTGCCTTGCCACTGTGCTTGAGATATTTAGCTCTCCCAGGAGCTGAGGGCAAAGTTCCCAAACAGCGAGCAAGGAGGGAAGAGCAGATCAGTTTCAGTGAGGGGGAAGGGCAGACATCAAACCATTTGGCAGGTAGGAGATGAAGGAAAGGAGTAGCTGGAAAGAGTGCCTGTCCTGGCGTGCGGTGACAGGGCATTTGGGAAGAGACAGCTCGGTGCTCTGACCATACCTGTTCTACGTCCATCAGATTCAAGAAAGCCCAGCTGCCCTCGGATTCCAGATTTTTCCAAATCTCACACCTCATTAAATCCCCACATTGACCAAGGATGCTTTCTGGAGCCCAAACTGAGCCCAGTCTCTCTGGCACATGGGGCCCATGTCCTCACTTACATTGTGTGTGCTGTGTCTGCCTTGCAGGCCTGAAGATGCAGCGTTCTCGCCAGAGAGGAGGCTGCCACGGTGGCATGGAACTGCCGAGTGGGAGAAGGCTGTCCCATTCATTTATTGCTTATTCCTTACAGAACTTGAAAGATGCTGAAGGAAATACACACACAAATTAGTACCTGCGCTATTGACTCACCCCCATTTTGTAGAGAAAAACAGTCAGTGGGAACTCCGGTAGATTAGGCCAGCCACCCCAGGGGGATCTGGCTTTCCTGTAACATCAAGCCTCTTGATCACTATTACAGATTAAAAGCCAAGTAAGTATGGACTGATTTTTAAGAGAAAGAGAGAAAGAAAAGAATGGAAGGAGGAGGAGGGAGAAAGAGAAAGGAAGTGAGGGGAAGAAGCAGATAAAAGGAGGAGAGGTGAAAAGGGGGATGAGGAAGAGGGAAAGGAGAGAGGACAAGGTGGGGAGGACAGATGGGGAGGGAGGCCTGGTGCTGAGGGAGGTGGCGGGAGGAGAAAGAGGGGAAGAAGGGAGGAGGCAGCAGGGCTCTGCGCTGGAACAGGCCACAGCTTAAAGCTGAAACGGGGGCAGCCGAGGATTAGAAACAGAAATAGCACTCTTTTTTCTGACACAAGTTCCGTGTTTCCTAATCTAAAAGGAAAATCCAAAGGCGACCTCTCCGCCACACTCACCTCCTCCTTGCCTGCTTCACCAAGGTGTAGAGATAATTGACTGGAGCAAGTGTGAAAATTCAACCCACTGGAGAATGAACTCCAATCCATTCTAAACTCAACCAGGTTCATCTTGAAAGAAACCTGGTAACAAGGTCAAATCCTGAAATGAAACAACAGACAAGCCAGGAATATGCAGTCGGCCACACTTCACTTGGCACAGCGCTGCTGGTCGCTGGGAGGGATTTCCAGCGAGACAATAGGAAGTTTCACACCCAGGTGACAGCTAATATCCAGGGCGCTCATCCCTGGGAACCCCACCCTGTGGTCACCTGACAATGGAAAGGTGTCCCCCTTGCATATCAACTGTCCTCATCTTCGCTTTTATATAGTCAACAGATTATTGCGTTTAATCACTTCAACCTTTAGACTTTACAACATAGTTTTTGTATTTATTTAATGTGGCATGTGTAACTAATAATGAAAGTCACAAGTGATTCAAGTATTCTGGGTATGTGTAAGTGCCTTGCAAAACACCACTGTATGGCTCTGACCTTCCCTGGGCCATCCAGACTAGTATCTTCAGACCTTGATCTGTAAGATATGCTGTATGGTTTGATCTTGTCGTTTTTACGACTTGCCATAGTTCCGAATTGTGTAGTTGCTTTGTGTCTGTTGACCACCCCTCCAACTAAACACTGATGCCTGAAGGGCTGCGATCCATTCAATTCTGCCCACCCTGTAGCTTCCCATACTTAGTACATAGCCTAGCACTAATATGATACACACAGCACATAGTAGATACTTGACGAACATTTATTGAATGAAAGAGAGGGTCAGAGAGAGGGAGGAGAGAGAGAGAGAGACTGAATTCACCTCTTCGCTCCTTTTCAGTAGAAACAGTCTCAGATTCCACATTAATAGACAGACTGACATTCTGGTTATTAGACCCCAAGGCAGGAGCACTTTTTAATACGGCTTGTCTTGTCAACAGGGCCTCAGGATGCCCAATTAAACTACTGTGGTTGCTGCAGGGCCTCTGTTTGACTGGAGAAGTTTGGTTATAGGGTGAGCTCAGGCTGAGAGTCTGCAAGAGGCACCTACTATGGAGGTCACATGGCCACTGCCACCCACACAAGCTCTACCTCCGGGAAGGTCTGACAGAAACACCAGTATGTGGGCATGCAGACCAGCAGAAAGTTTCGCCTAGCTTTCCATAATCTTGAATTTTGCTTTTTTACATGTTCATTTGTTGCTGGCTTGAAAACTCTAAGACCTAAGACTGCATTACCTTGTACTTCATGTCTAGCTCCAGCTCCCAGCACCAGGCAGCATAGAAGGCAATGGGTACATATTTGCATGAATGAGTGAGTCAGTGCACATGCGCAGTTCAATAACAAAGGCCAACACATCCTCCACAAGCCATTCAACACCAGGCCCATCCAGCAATGAGACTAGCTCCAAGACTCGTGGGGGAAGCCAAACCTTGACCACGTGACAAGCCCTGGACATGCAAGACTCTGCTCAATCTACCTGTTACCCTCCAAGCTGTCACCATGGTAATTCCTGTTTTATAGAGAAGGAGGCAGACCAAGGGAGGTTAAGTAACTTGCTCAAGGTCTCAAGGCCAAGAAGTCATGGGACTGAAACTTCAATATCCCTGTGTTCCTCCCAAAAACCCTAGCACTGAGATACCTCCTTCCCGCTCCACTACACACCATGATGTCTATCGGTGAGTCCCAAGCACAGCAGAGGCTCAAAAAAGAGCTCTCTGAATGTAGTTGTTCCTAGTCCTTGATCCAGCTGATATTTGCTGCCCCTTGCTTGGTATGGATTCCAAGGTCAGGAGCTGGTACACAGAGAGAAACAAGGCCAAGCTGTCGTTCAGGAATACCCATGTCTCAGTGAAGCCCACCATAATGATTTTCTAGAAAATTTCTTCCTAATTAAGGTTAATTAAAATTCCTCTGGTTTAGAGGATTTCTTAAAATTCCCGAGGGTGGGGGAGGCATGCCGTGCAGCATTAGTACTGATGCCTGTGTTTGGGAGACACAGCAGGATTTGGTCAGACAGCAAGCTGGCTAGATGGGCGGGCCTCCCAAGGCTTACCAGAGATCGGACCCTCCTTCTCCCTCTAATACTAACTCTCCAACCCTCCACTTGAGTGCTGGATGCAGGCTGAGGGCTAGGTGCACAGGAGTAGGGAAATGTGCCCACTCAGCAGTTTGAGCCAGTCTTGAAGTAAAGGTCCCAGGGCTTCAGCTGAGACACTGAAATTTTTCAATTTGCAGCCTAAAGTCGTGCTTTCTTCCTCTCTTTCATTCATTCATTCCTGGCAAATTGCACATACTCTCCTCCTCCCACTGTGAATCCCATTGTCATTCCAGCAGCATTTCAGCCCACTGCCAACCAAAGCAAAGTGGAGGCTCCCTCTTCCAGATTTCTCTGTCGCATGGCTGGCAAGGACAAAGCCATTAGGAGCAGGATTCGGTAACTAGCTTTTTAATTTCATGGCCAAGGGTTGTCAGGACAGTGCAGAGAAAATTGCCAACGATTCGGAAAGCGGCCCATGAATCTGGGGCAGAGCAGGCGAGAACAAGGGAGCACTTCAGCTAAGGGTGGGTGTTGGCAGCCACTTGGATGAGAAAGTTCCCTTCCTCCAAATGTCTTTGGTTCAGATCTCTGTTCATTTAAAAAGATCAATTCAGCAATTTTTCACCCCTCCTCAATAAAGTGTTTTAGATGGCTGAGAAAGCAAGGGAGAGGCCCCTCTTGGGAGGTAGTCAGGAAAGGGGGCAGGGGTGCTGCTGTCTGAGGGAGAGCTGTCTCATTTTCAGTTCATTTTTGCAAACTTGGGTTACAGAATAACTCAACTGTCCATTTATAGCCTAATATGTGGATAAAATTGTCACCTTCCCAACCCTAAGCTCTGCCACAGGCTTTCTGTGCAACTTCAGGGTTAGTGACTCACCCTCTCTAAACCTTAAAAATTGGGGCTGAATAAAACAGTAGCTAATGCCTTTTCCATCCCATGCTGATCTACTTTTACCAGACCCATGAGGAATCTTTTCATTACGTTAAGGCTATGATCTTCGGTACCTTGAACAGAACATCAGGTGGAAGAGGACAGAGAGGACAAGAAGTGACACAAGAGGGTTAGGTTTTATATTATCCTGTCATAACCACCAAGACTTTTCAGCTGCATGTAATAGGTATACAGTTACCACTTAAACAACAGACCCCCACTTACACAGTTTCACTCCCCACGGTTTTAGTTATCTGCAGTCAACTACAGTCCCAGAATATTAAACAGAAAATTACAAAAATACATAATTCATAAATTTTCAATTGCCCTCTGTTTCTGAGTAGCATGATGAAATCTTACAGTATTACTCTGCCCCATCTGAGACTTAAATCACCCCCTGTCTAGCATGTGCAGTTATGGTTTGGATCTAGAATGTCCCCCAAAAGCCTCATATTTGAACCATGGGAGTAAGAGGACCATCAGATTAATCTGTGGGTCATTTCATGAGCTAAGATGTAGAGGCTGGTCAGAAGGAACAGATTGTTGGCTGTGGGACCTGCAGAGCTATACTCTTCCCCAGGCTCTGCTCCACTCTCGCTGCTTTCTTTACTCCACACCCGAGCTGCCTTCCTCTGAATTGCACCTTCTGCCATTGTCAGCTGACCGTGCGTGGACTGAGACCTTCTGAAACTCTGAGTTCAAATAAATCTCTTCTCCTTTAAGTGGCAGGTGACAGGTATTGTGTCCCAGCAACAAGAAAGTGGCTAAGACATCCACACTGTATATAGTACCTGTCTAGTAGCAACTATCTCAGTCATCAGACCCACTATTGTGCTATTACAGTGCTCATGTCCAAATAACTCTATTTTAAAAAAATGGCTCCAAACCTCAAGTGTGGGGAGGTGGGCTATCATACATGCCAGAGAGAAACTATAGTTTCTTTTAAGTAAGAAGGTAAAAGCTCTCAGCCTAACAGGAAAATAAAAAGTATGCTGAGATTGCTAAGATCTACAATAAGAATGAAACTCGCATATATAAAGGGTCTCATACTACCTGCAATTTCAAATATCCACTGGGAATCTCAGTATGAAAACCCCACAGATAAAAGGAACCACTATAATAATTATATGGTAGATTGGTGTTGGGGTTTTTTTCTCTTAGTTTCAAGAAGTGTCTCAGATACATCCTCTCTCAAATACATTCTTCACGTTCACTTAATAAATGAGGGTCCTAACATTTACACCATTTCATAGATAAGGAGAGAGAACATACATATTCCCAAAGGCTAGCCAAGTCTACCAAATACCATACGGCTTGCACTTGGTTAAGATGTACAAGGGTTCGTGCTGGAGAAGGGGCAGGAAAGTCACATGTAATGCTGGTTCCTTCCCTCCACGTCTGCCTTCTGCAGCCACACATGCATTGCATGTGCCTCTAATTGTCTGTATCAGTCCAAGGCTCATCGTCCCAAGCAACACAAATGGACTGGGTGATTTAAGCTGAAAGGAAATGTATTGAAAAGATACTGGATAGCTCGAAGAATAGACAGGAAGTCTCGAAAACTAGGCTTAGGGAGCAGACCAAGGGAAGAAAAGGTCACGCAGCCAGAATCACAACCAAAACTCTTGCTCCAGGTGTATCCCAGCAACATCACAACTGTTTTGGCTACAAACACGACTGGTACTGTGGCGTCACAGCCATCACTCCATCTCCACTGGCATGTCATTGGCCCAAGTTGGAAAGGAGGACAGGAAAGTGGGCACCTATATGCTTAATGAGATCCTCAGGGAATTTTAGTGAACACCAAAATTGGAAAAGAACAGATCTAAACTGTCTAAAATGGGACACATAATATACTAGGTTAATTTATAATCATTTATACAAATGAGATGAAAGGATAGGGCTCAGGAAGTTAAATTAAACTTATTTTTAAACTGACACATAAAAACATGAAAATGGTGCATATTTGGTGGTAGCATGTGATGTTTCAATATATATACATTGTGCAGTGTTTAAATCAGGTTAAACAAATTTATCTCCTCAAACATCATTTCCTTATGAAAACATTCAAAATCTTTTCTTCTGGCTGCTATGGTTTGGATCTTAAGTGTGCCCCCAGAAAACCTCATGGATTTGGAACTTTGTGCTGTTGACTTGTGGGCCAGAAAGTAACGGAGAGGCCCCCACCCTAGGGAATAGGGAGCAATTGGCAACTTGAACTAAGTAAAGGAAGGAACAAGAAACATGTTGTTGCAGCTTCTTCCTGGGAAATCTTATTCGCTGCCCCGCCCTCCGCTTCACTTGGCTTCTGCCTGCAACAGGGTGAGCAGCTCTCCAGCCTCTGCCACACACTTGCATCTTTGCCGTGGCTGGCTGTCCCAAGATCAGACTGTGCGAAACCTACTGAAACTGTGAGCTAAATAAATCTTTCCTCCCTTAAATTGTAGATGTTGGATAGTTTGTCACAGCAATGAGAACGTAACTGAGACACTGGCTCCTTGAAATATAGAGTTTATTATAATATTTATAGTAATTCTTGCATCTAGCTATAATCTAGGAGAAAGAATTTGACTTCTTGTATCCAACCATTCATTCTCATCAGCTGTTACGTTTGGTCATTCCACAAATGATGGTCTTATGGAGGGACGTTTTAGGGTTCCATAAGACAGGAGCGACTAGGTTACACTGTGGTAACCGAGAACTCCAAATTCTCAATGGCTTAAAACAAAATGTTGCATAATTAGGAACTCTCATCAAGGCTATGTTCCTTAGTCCTGGTACATGTCCATAATGGTCAGCCACCCTTAAAGTGTTTTCCCTACTTGGAGGCCCAAGATACTAGATCAGCCACCATCTCAAACTGATCTGGTTACCATGGCAGATGGAAAGAGAGCTCTGGGAACATCTAATGTTGGTATTTAAGTGTCCTGGCCTAGAAATGATAGAGATCGCTTCTGCTCACAACTCACTGGACAGATCTAGTTACATGGCCCTAACTAACCCTTGGAGAATTGGTTTGTGGCTGCAGAACCTATGTGCAGTAGGAAGAAGGGTGGTGCTTCTGCCTCAGAAACCTTCACCATATATTTCCCTGGGAAGAACCAGGGCCCATAATCACCCCCAGGCAGTGAGAGGATCCTGGGTGATATATAATCTAGCAAGGCACACTGCAACTTCAAACAAAACTGGGTCCTGTTCATAAAGAAAGTGATTGATGCTGGTTAGGAAACTAGAAGGAACTGGTGATGTAGGGAATGTCACTAGAGAATGAGATATGTTGTAAGTATGAAGACAAATGTAGAGGTGATTGCAGACCTCAGCACCAACTGTAGAGCTCAGCTATGAACTTGAACTTTACCGAATTCACCCATTTCAGGATTTACCTGGTGATTCATTATATCATTCTTTAATTAAAACTACCAGAGTAATATATTAGTGTTAATCTTAGATACATATTAGCCAAGATTTCTGCCCGATAATGGGCTTCAACTGGATACATTAAGCTGTTGTATCAAGGTCCTATTACTAGCTGTTCTGTATTAAAGACCTACTGTGCCAGGTTCTGCATATATCATCTAATCTTTGTGAAAACCATGTAAGGTTGGAATTACTATCCCCTATTTTACAAATAACCTAAACCCCAGATTGGCTAGTGGATTGCTTTATGTCACACAGCCGGTTAGTAGCAGCTAATCTCAAATCAGATGCTAAGCTTGTCGTGGTTTCTTCTTCGCTATCTTATATGAGGTTGCCTCTTCAGTGCACATCTTTTTGCAGTAATAATTTGAACTGATAATGTGTTAAAAATACCGTACTCTGAAATCTTGTCCAAGATGCAGCTTTGATGAGAGGGGGTGGTAGTGCTGATTGGTGCTGAGGATTCTGCTTATTAAAGCCCTCTTTTCTTACTGTGTGTGAATATAATCTATCATTAGAAATGCTAAAAACACGAGAAAGAAACATACATTAAGAAAGGCGCAAAGATCAGATGGTACAGATTAGTCAATGTGCTGCAGACAGGCAATCTCAAGAAACTCTGGATGCTGGTAACTAAAAAATGAGCATCTGCCCAGCCTAGGAACTGGCAAGTCTCCTCAGATGACTAACTGATCCACCAAGAAGAACAGGGACCATTCAGTACCTTATCTGCCCCAAGAAGAGTGCAATATCCTAACCAGCCTTGGGTTTGACAATGGGCTCTGACACACGCCTGCTTAAGGACCAGGATCATAGATGAGAAAGCTGGAAGGTTGCCAAGACAACCCACAGACCCTCCTCTCACCTCTACACTCACTCTCAGCCTCAGCCTCTCTGTCTTTATGGACAGATGACTCCATCGTATTGGAACGCTCTGAATATTGGCTGTGCTTTGACATTCAGTCAAGAGCAATACTGAAACCCTTAAAGTGTTTTCTATTTACTTGCTCCTTTTTTTTTTCATTCATTCATCACATATTTCTGGAGAGCCTGTACTAGGCGCTAGAGACGTGCTGATGAAGACAACGGACAAAATAAGCCTTTGTGGAATTTAGAGGCCACCCGAGGGAGATGGAAGCTAACTGGATTACCTCCTAACCCAAGCGTAAATTTTTGACAGCAGTAAGTTGTCAAGTATCTGCTAAAGACCAGAAATTATGCTAAAGTGCATTATCAAGACTGCACTTAATTCTCCTGAGAAACTGGCTCTGGGGGGTGGTGCAGCTTTCTACAAGCCACATCACCTATGGAGGATGGCGTGTGGATCCATCCCAGTGCCATCTAATGCAGAGAGCCCATTATTTGTCTATATTTTTCATATTCCCTTTGGCAACCCATATATCTTCATTTCTTGCCCATTTCTGTAAAGTGGGGATTTGAGCTTGTGGAAATTCCAACCTGTTCATACTCTTTAACATAAAATATTCCAAGTACATGTAATTCACCAGTCTCAGGAAGCTTGTTACAGACTAGCTTTAACAATGAGAATCAACAATGACTTTTTATTAAGGATACCTGAAAACAAAATTACCACACAGGCCGAAATTGAAACAGCCTTCCACACATTTCTAAATGTTCTCGATTATAGTACAGCAATGGCGCCCCCCAATGACCATTATTGTACATTACACGTGTCTCAGTTGTAGGTGAAGGCTCAGAGGTATACTGACTCTCCCTTAGTCTGGAAAATCATTCCTCATTCCTCATCTCATTCCAATTCTAATCACGTGTATCAACTCCAGAGGAAAGGACATGGTTCCGAGTTTCTCCACCCAGGACCCAGGGGCTCCATGACAGACAGTGCAGCTGCCACAGTGTAAACCATCTGCTAGCAGCCTCCAGGATTACGTATCCATTAAATTTTGAGAGATTAATTCACCATGTCCTGATGCAATGCTTATTTTCTGAAATCTGTAACTTCTTACATTTTTTTCTTCTTCTTTTAGAGACACAGTCTTGCCTTGTAATGCAGGCTGCTCTTGAATTCCCCATGTAGCCCACATTGACCTAGGACTCACTCAGTCCTCCTGCCTTCAGCTTTCCAAGTGCTGGGATTGCAAGCATGCCCTGTCACGCCCTGTTAATTTTACGTGGTTCTGGGGAATCAAACCCAAGGCCCTGCATTTTCTAGGCAAGCACTCCAGCTCTCGAGCAGTGCTCATCAAGCCCTTAAAGTCTGCAACTTCAAATGGCACCACCCACAATATTCTTTGACCCTCTCTTACAGCTACAGAAAACAGACAACTTTATGAACTCACTTTGAGGTAGGCAACATGCTATAAACGTTGAAATACAGTGATGAGCAAGTTATGGTTTCTCCTCAAAAGATTATACTCTACAGGAGAAACAGGAGGCCTTCAGCATATGTATTATTCACTTTCAATTATAACAATTGCACAGCAATGAAGACTTAAAAGCCTATACCAGGAAGACAAGACAATAGGAAGTCTAGGGGCCAGAAAATTGCTCCCTGATGATTAAAAAAAGCGCTGGGTTCCAAAAAATAGAGAGGAGACTTGTTAAGGAAGTTTAAGAATCACAGGAGCAACCTGAACAGGGCTTCTTCTACCGTTAAAGGTGATTTATCATCAGTGTGAGATGAACAGTAGGAACAGGTATTAGGCAATCCCATGGACGGTAAGCTATTAAAAGAGAATATTTGTCTTAGTTTAACTATTGAGAATGAGCTTATGTTAAAAGAGAAGAACGACTAACATCTAGATGTTTTTAGAGGGCTAAGTTAAACTCTTGAATAGAAAATGCTGGAGTGGAGATCGTCCTGGATTCCTGCCTATTCTGCATCTTCCCAAGAGCCAAGGATGATGCAGAATTTACTAATTGCATCCCCTCCACTGCTTGTGTAAGATGCGGGAATAACAGCAGCAGCCATGACTGCCATGGTCGGGGCCAGTGAGCTAATAGTAAGCCAAAGAAGGTAAGGAAGAAATGACTGGGGTTCCAGTGATGAGTTGTGGCTGCAAGAAATCAGGATATGAAGTTCTACCTGTTATATAATGCCAGCTAGCTCTCAGGATGTGTGGTACACCTTAGTTTGAACATATAAAAATCAAATTCAGAAAATCTGGGCAAATCCTTCCCTTCCAAAGATCTAGGTTGGTCATATGATCAGAAGAATGAACTCTTTTTTAGCCTCATTTCTGCATCTATAAAAAGAAATAGTAGTACCCCCTTTCAGATAGTTATCGAAGTAGTGTATGTAAAGTGTATTACATCACATCTGGCACGATCCAGTTACTCAAACATTAATTTATTATTAGCAATATTGACAATATATACTATCTAGCAGAAAATGTTTATTTTCTTCATAATTTTCTGTTATTTTTTTCAACTTTCTAAAATGAATATGCGTTGTTGCTAAAATCAAAATAGGGACACAGATTTTTCAATAGAAATATGAATATTCTACTGTTGCCCACATTTCTCAGATCCTATTGTTCAAGGAGGACCGGGGAGTCTGTCAAAGGCAAGAGACTCCCAGGAGGCATGAGGCCAAAAGTACTAAATCACAGTCTTTAAGGGGTTAGCCTAGTCATCTACACTTTTTTTGAATCCTTAACTAGCATGTATTGTGATACACAAAAACAATCAGGAATTGAGAAACTGGTGTATTTACACATCGCAGCCACGCAGATGATTCTTGTAACCAGGCCCTTTTCTCCAGGTTAATACAGGGGCCAGGCAGCGGGGACCAGGTGGGGAACAGCCTTTCTCTTGCAACAACCCGGAGGGCCCGAGCCTACAACTCCCATGCTGCTCCGCGAACTCGCGCCGAGCGGGGAATTGTAGTTCCTGCCGGACAGACCTCCGCCTATAAGAACGCCGGAGATGGCTAACGAAAACCAACCGTCCCACAATGCAAAGGTTACCAGTGACGCCTTGTGGAGAGCGCCGGGAGCCGAGCAGGCGGCTTCTGCCTCCCCTGCCTCCGCCGATACCACCCTTGACGCCGCCCCCGTCGCCGCCCGCGCCCCCGCCTCCGCCCTGGCGGGGCCCCGCGCCTCCTCTCCGTAGCCCGGGCCTTCTGTTTCGCAAAAGAAGCCGCCCTGGGTTTCTGTCGCGGGCCCCGGGCGCAGGCATGGCCGACGGCGGCGGCGGCGGGGGAGCGGGCGCGGGGGGAGGCGGAGGAGCCGGCCAGGCCTCGGCGGGGACGACCCCGGGGGGCTCGGGGGCCGGCGGCGGGAGCGGCCCCATCAACCCCGCCTCGCTGCCCCCCGGCGACCCGCAGCTCATCGCTCTCATCGTGGAGCAGCTCAAGAGCCGGGGCCTGTTCGACAGCTTCCGCCGTGACTGCCTGGCCGACGTGGACACCAAGGTAGCGGCGGCCGCCTGGGCCGAGGGGAGCCGGGCTGGGCGTCCTCCCGTGCAGGTTGAAGCTTTGATTCTTCCGAAGCCGAGCGAAACAAAAGCTGCCCGAGAGTGGCGGCAGTGACGCTTTAGGCCTCTGGGGGCGATAGAGACGGGTTCCTGAGGGACGCCTTCTTTGAGATTCTGTATGGATTTTAGGATCTACGCCCATAGTTTCCAAAGGTGGAACTCCTTCGAATCCCTCAGTAACAACCCTCAAAATATTAACAGTAGAAGAAGCCAGGTAGGTACACACGAGGCTTTAGAATTTCTATCGTTCTCTTTACTCCTGTTAGCATCCATACAGTTTGAATCTGCAGTTACCAGCATGCGAATGGCGGTTAGTTCCTCTTCAGCTCTGATTTGCAGATTTGTAGGAGATTAAGTGGAGTGGAGAAGCAGCACCCTTATTTTATTGGGGGTGGGGGGTGGGGGGGATGTTGGTACTGTGAATTGAATCCAGGGCCTTGAGTGTCCTTGGCAAACGCTCTACCACTGAGCTGTATCCCCAGCCGGGCTTCCTTATTTTGCACCCCATCACTGATTAAAAGAGATTGAGATTGGGTGCCAGTTTAGAACCATTCGAAGTGCTATCTTTGAAACAGAGTGTGCGCATTACTAACAAAGGCATTGATAAAGCTTTCCACTTTTCCCAGAGCTGGCTGTTCTCACCTTTCCAGACTCAAGTTCTCTCCACCCGTGTGTGTGTGGCGTATGGAGAAGGGTGTGAGCAAAGCCATTATTGCCGTTCCCACTTAAACACACCTCCTTAGCTTCCCACTTAAACACACCTCCTTAGCTGTTATTTCTGATAGCCACCAGGCGGTTTTCGAGCTTATTGATTTAGTCCCGTGTTTTGCAAAGTGTGGTCCTTGGATACCAGTATCAGCCTCACCTGGAAACTTGTTAGAAGTGCTTATTGCTTGGACCTCACCACAGACTATGTTGGATATTTAAAGAAAAGTGAACAGATAATGTTTGTATTGCAGTGCACCCACAATATCAGTAGAACAAGCTGATGAATGAATAGAGGGAGGAATAGGTGGTCCAGTAACTTGTTAAGAATATTAGTTTTTTTGAACTCCTAAACTGAAGCGATTATTCTATATTGTCAGGGTTTATTAAGATTCAGTAGGATGGGGACAGTTCCAGTCCTTTCTTGTTAAACATTTTCTATCCCAAACCACATGAGTTATTTTGAGTAATAGGGTATAATGTCACGATGAATGGGTGCAGTATCAGATTGAATTCTAATGCCTGTAAGCTAAGGGTAGTATCTGTCATCTTGGAATTTAAGGAAGGGTTGGGGCTGGAGCAGTGGTTCAGCGGTTAAAGCAGTGCAAAGTCAAGTGCTAAGTACCCCAGTTCGATTCCTCAGCACCACTTAATCTGGGCATGGTCACTCACGCCTGTAATCCCGGCACTCTGGAGGCTGAGGCAGGAGGACTGCCCTGAGTCCAAGTACTAGCCTGGACTACAGAGCGAGACCCTGTCTCAAAAAATAAATAAGGAAGGATTAAATGAACTAATGGTGCGAGAAAGGAAGAGATTCATTTGGAATCCAGGCTTCTCCCTCGGCACTCTTTCATCTTGGTTCTTTGTATCTGTCTTACTGCCCCTGGGGTGGCATCCCTCACTTGGTTACTAGCATTCCTTGATTACATCCTGCAGCTTTTTCCTCTAGAGGGAGACATTTGGCTCCACTTCGGGAAATCTCAGAGGATGTCTGTGTTGGCTTAGCGTGTCCAGAACACAGCAACTACTAGGAAAAAGCAATTACTAGGAAGAAGTTGCTGCTAGACAAATTGTATATGGGAATTCAATTTCATTCCTCCTCCCTCATCTCCCTGCCTTGTACTCTCTGAGTCTCTTGTCCTTTTGGAAGAGTTCATTGATAGAATTGAAGCCTCCTGGGTCCTTTATCAGTTCCATTTCCCTGTTAGCAAACTTGGCCTCACTTATACTGCATAACAGAGCATATCTCAGTTTATAACAAGCATTTGTTCTCACACTGTTACGGCTCTCAGCTGGCCAGTTTCAGCTGATGTAGATAGGATTCAGCTAGGTGGCTTTGCTGCAGGTGATTCTGGCTTGGGCCCCGGCTATGATTTTGGGTTAGGCATGCCGCATATATGCCCAGTCTACGCCACCGGAGCAGGTTGTCGTACTCATGACGTGCACTCATACAGCATCACCAAAGCACACAAGGCAAACCAGAAGCACAAACACATTTAAGGCCTATGGTTTCCAACATTCCACTGGACAGAGCTCCACATCACTAAGCCCAGCATCAGTAGAGTGAGGGTGTGTCCTCAATCTGCAACGGAAAGAACAGGAATGTTCCCAGCAGTAGCCCATTCTTTGTAGGCTGAGGATATGGATTCTTGACCAAATGACTCTCTAATTTTGGTCTGCTTATCATAGTCAGGTCTAGAATATTTGAGACCAGTAAATGAACTCTTTTATAGACTAACATGCTGCTTCCCCATAGTCTTTCACAGAACTTGGCTTGTAAGTTAAATTCTTGAATCACTGAGGTTTGGGTGGCCTTTCATTTTATGCCGAGAGCTTTCTTGAGACTGCTACTGAGAACACCTCCATGAGGTAAGTAGAGCAGAACAAAGTCATTTCAGTTTTACAGATAGAAATAAGAGACTTGGAAGTTGGGTGACTTTCAAAGTCAGAGGCCTAGAACCCAGTGCTTAGGTTAGAAACAGCCTAGGTTTAACCTTGGCTTTGCTACATTTTAGCTATGTGAGTAAGTTGTTTATTTCCCAGCCTAAATGTCTAACTAATCTTTAAAATGGGAGCAGGAAAATTCTAATAGGACCTCCCTCCAAGAGTTATTTGAGAAGTATATAGGATCATAGAAGTAAAGCATCAGTGTTCCAAATGGCTCAGTTCCAAAGATTTGGTGCACATAGCATCTGATACCATCTATTCTTTTCAATATTTTAGCCAGCTTACCAAAACCTGAGGCAGAAAGTGGATAATTTTGTGTCTACACATCTGGACAAGCAGGAATGGAATCCTACAATGAATAAGAATCAGTTGCGAAATGGCCTGAGGCAGAGCGTGGTTCAGTAAGTACACAGGATTTAGAGCTTTTGAAAATATAGTGTTCATAGGGACAATGCTCAGGAAGGCTGATCTGAGCCGCTAATTAGTGAAAGTGAATGCTACTTCATATCAAATTGAGTAGTCTGCTCCTTTACTGAAATTAAGATTAAAGAAAGCGAGGCTGAGGAATGGCACAGTAGTTAAAGCACTTGACCCTGAGTTTGATTCCCAGCACCATGTAAGCCAGGTGTGATGCTGTAATCCCAGCACTTGGGAGGCTGAGGCAGGAGGATTGCTATGAATTCAAAGCTAGCCTGTGCTACATAGTGAGACCCTATCTCAAAAAAAAAATAAATAAATAAAAATAAAGTCAAATACTGCACTGAAATTCTTGCTAGTTTGTTTATCCAAGCTTTCGTAGGCTTCATGCATGCATTGGGTGCATTGGAAGTTTTAAATTGTGAGACTTGTTCTATTAGTTTTCAGTGCAGTCTAAACATGCCTATGAGCTTAGTACCAAGATGTTTGGTGTTTGGATTTTGGCTGAAAAGCAGCTTAGGCTTTATTCTCCCGATAAAGAACATGACTTAAATTGCTTGTTTAGTGTGGTCCGCTAAATTCCTCCTGAGAATTTAAAAGCCTGTATTTCTAAAAATGGAAATACCAGGGAATTATGCTGAAAGAAAAAGCCAATATTAAAAGAACACCTGGTGCCTGATTCGATTTACATCAGTCATGAGCCAGCAGTTAGGGACAAAGAGCAAATTAGTGATTTCCAGGGGTTGGAAATGGTAGAGTTAGAGGGGAGAAGTGTTATGTAAATGGCACCATAAGAAGACTCTGTAACAGTGCAGGTAAGGGTCTTAGTTGTGGGGTGCTTCCCAGAAACAGCTCATGTGATAAAATGAGGCTGTGGTTTGGGTGTGGTTGGTTCCCACAGGGATACATATGCTGAAAGCCTGGTTCTCAGTGTATCAGTATCTTTAAAAGCAGGACTTGCGGAAGGTGATGAAACTGTGGGGTTTCACTCTCAAGAATGGAGTTCGTGCGTCAAGTGTTTGAATACAGACATTGGTAAATTTTGACTAAGTTTTGCTTTACCTCAGAAATGATTGGAGGACATATTTAACCCCCACTGATGCTTAGAACCTTGGCTTCTAAGTTCGCTTATTGTATATTCTAGGTAGCATCAGTAACTGAAGATCACTTGAATATCTTGTGATATAAATGCTGTAGTCTTGACTGATCAGTGTTGTATATGGTTTGAGGATAATGTATAGTCACTTTTTCATCACTGGGACGTAATACTACTTAAGAGAGGAAAGGTTTATTTGGCTCATGTTTCAGAGGTCTCAGTCCATTTGCGGTCCTCTGGCAATAGCAGAAGGGTCTGACAGAATGTCTGCTCAGGGCATTGCACGGAGAAGGATCCAAGTGGAGGGGGCAAGAGGAGAAGCACCTTTCAAGGCCACACCTCAGTAATCTGACCTTCTCCACTAGGTACCACCCCCCAACAGCAAGTGAAATCCATAGATAATCAACATCCAGGTTAACTCCCACAATCCAATTGCCCTCCAAACACATGAGGTGCTTTTGAGCAACATGACATGTAGTAACTGGATTGCTGCCAAAGACTGTTTCTGCTTTGGCTGGTAAGAGAATAAATGTTGAATGGAACCAAATCTAGGGTGGCTTTGACATCAGGTTCTTTTCTGCCATGTTGTCACTTCTTCGTCATTGGGAGAGTCTGCTTAATTTTGTTTGGCTAATTTGTACAAGAGTGAGGTGGTGGTAGAAACTGCGCTAGGAATAATAGGCAGCTGCTGGCTGTGAATTGCTCCTCAAAAGAGAAACGACAATGGCCTGAATTGTGTGGAGTGGGTGGGCAGATTGCCTTTTGAAGGAACTCCCTTGAAGGGCACCAGGTAGACCATTACTGGGCTCTCACATGACACTTATCACTTGTTGGGGCTAAAGATGACTCTCAAAGGAACTAAATAACGCAGTGCTGTCTTGTCTCCCCAAGGTCAGGGATGTTGGAAGCTGGAGTGGACAGGATTATTTCTCAGGTGGTGGATCCAAAACTAAATCACATCTTCAGGCCGCAGATAGAACGAGCAATTCATGAGTTTCTAGCAGCCAAGAAAAAAGAAGCTGTGCCGGCGCCGCCTCCAGAGCCTGAAAGCCAGGACCCTCCAGCTCCATCCCAGGATACTTCCTAAGGTCTAGTATCCTGTCTTGTCCAGAAGCACTTTTCTCTAGCCTATAAATGTATAAAATGGATAGAATACGAATAAGCTGTAATTGGAGTTCATGTTTCATACCAATTCAGAAAAGTGGTTACTTCAGGGACTTTCCTTTCTGTTAGTCATTTTGCACTGAGAACTAATTAGTAGCATTTTCTTGTGTCACTGAATGATTTTCTGTGCCACAAGAGCTAAGCATTTAAGCTGCAGATAGATCAGGGATGGTTGGTGTGTGTCAGGGACGTTCACATGGAAGTCATCTTTCTCTAAAATTGCTTATATAAGTTTGCAATTTTAATATAAAATCAAGCATTCTAAAGTATATCCTAAGTGGGATTCACAGTCTGCTCTTAGCTGTGATGTATTTGTGTATTCAACAGGGTTTTCAGTTTATCACTGTTGGTTACCATAGGAATTTTCTGTTCTTTCTTCTACATTGAATTTGGAATTAAAATCAGTAGTAGATGTGCAAAAGAGTAGTATTTGCTGGTTTAGGGAGATAGTAAGTATGAACAGAGGAATATTGGCACCTTTAAAATGTCAGTGAATGAAGGATGCAAGGGCTGCTGACTCATGACTCACTCAAGAGTGAGATTGTCTTTTTCTGCCTGTCTGGAAGAAGACTTTGGTCCATTATGGAGTATAAAACACTCATTTCAAGTCTTTCTAGTTTAATTTTGATTTTCTGTAGGAACAGAAAATTAAGTGGATATGGTCTCTTATTAAAAAGCATTTTGATATGATTGTGTTTTCTTTTTAAAATAGGCTGACACCTTTTGAAAACTCCATTTAATTAATGATGAAGAAGTGGACTCCTGGTACGTGAGAGTACTACTTCAGTCAGGCTCACCACTGATTTCAAGATTTCTACCTTGACTGTGGGGCAGTATCCAGATGGAACAGGGAGCAAGTGCATTGATAGGCAAGTTGTCCATAAATCCCTGTGTCATGCCACCACAGCAGCCTTCCCAAGGGTGTGACACCCAATAGACACTACAGCAGTATAAACACTACAACAGCCTGGGGTGGTTGAAACCAACATTTATACTTGAACATGGAAACTGCATGTAAATTTTAGAGTTTGTACTCTGAGATAAATGGAAGCTATAAAGAAAGACTTTAGCAGTCCAGCAGTAACTTAGATAAAGACAGTACGCTTAGACAGTTACAGGAGTATTTGACAGTGTTTATTTGGTGATGTGTCTTGGAGTTACAAAGTAGACTGTACAAGCTGTTAGTGTCAGAGAGCCTTAAAGTTACTGTGACCTTGTACATGAATATTCTAGCCAGTTTTTCCCTGTCAAAGGTGACAGATGTGGAGCCCCTGAAGGAATGAGGCTGCTCAGGCATTGGGCATTAAAAAATAACCTTGCAGTTTCTCTGTGTAGTGCATCATCCTCTCCTGCAAGGGCTAATGAGTTCTGACATTGTTCTGTTCTCATATCTGTGTTTTTTAGAAAAGTGATTAATAAATGCTGTTTTATAATAAAGTCATTTGATACTGTCACTGTGAAGCTTAAGCTAAATGTCAGGCTCCAGGTCAGTGAAGGATACCTTTGTCCTCAGCTCCTCTGCCTCTGTGCCATTTCTGTACACACAGCACATGACTTGGTAGTAGTAAAGCATCAATGCCTGTGACAGGACTCTTCATGCTCTGAAGCTGGCAGGTGTAGCTAGTTGAGCAAGCAGTGTCTGTCTTCCCCAAACTATTAGCTTGACTCTGGCATTAGTTGAGAGCAGTATATCATGTTACTTCTCAGTCTTGGATATGCAGTAGCATTCCTGAAGGTCTTAAGAAATTGACATTCTAATTCAGAATTTCTGGGCTACAACCAGAACATTTGTTTTGAGCAAGCTCAGAGTAAACATCAGTGGCATGTGCTTATTAGTTGTGTCAGCTAACAGGCCATGAGCACACACTGCTGCAAGCACTGACGCTATCAAAGTTTACTTGACACTGAGAGTCCTGGGTTCTTAGTTGAGCCCTGTACTAGAAACTGCTAATCTGATTTTAGTGGTGGTGGTAGTGTTGGAGATGAAACCCAGGGACATGCTAATAATAAGCACATACTGGATGACTGGGATATGTCCTCAGCCCTAATCTGATGAGTTTTAACCATTTCATGTCTATTTATGTTAGAGTGAATGTTCCACTTGAATTTTTACCTTGCATACACCTAAAGTAGGACTGCACTGCCAAAAGTTTAGTAAGATGTTTTTTGTAGCACATGCCTTCGTTTCAAAGCAACCTGGCCATGCATTCAGGGCAGGTGTCAGGTATAGCTGAAGTCTGGTCTGTTTCCCACCCTGTAGTGGACACAGTTACTTCCAGCTGAAACACGACTGGCCTTTTCACTTATAGTACTTAACAATCAATATTGTCAGCATCCAGAGATTTTCCAGTCCTTTCCACTCTGCTATTTGATGAACACAGGGAATGGCTGGTCTACCCATTTCTATATTTTGCAAAGAAATTTCTCAGACTAACCAGTGTATCTTTTTCAAGACCATAGACCTTTACTGGGACGTTCCTTCCTGGGAGATCTCTTTGGCCTTCTCCACATCTTGCCTGTCTGGCTCTGACCCAACTCTACCAAAAAGAAGGCAGAATCCAGGAGCCCAGAAAAAACTTCTACCCACATATGCTCAATTGACTACATTTTCTGTGTTTTGAAAGCAGACATTTTTAACCCACCTCAGTTCTTTTTTGTTGTTGTTGTTGTTGTTGTTGTTGTTGTTGTTGTTGTTGTTGTTGTTTTCACTAGTAAGAAGGCTGGACCCGCTGATGAGATGCATTCTAATTTTCACTGTTAAATATGCCATAATACCAAAGAGTTTCTACTTTATCATTGTGTTATATCCACTAAGAGTTGCATAGGCTAGAGATTTTATTTGCAAAAAAAATCTGCACATTATTAGACCAAGAGAGTATCTGTAGGCACATCACTGCTATAAGCAGAAGACTTACTTTTTAGCTCTTAGCTAAGCCAGATCAAAGGGGGAAAAGTAGATTCTTTCAGACACATAGTCCGACTGTCAGGAGCTGTAGAGCTAGAAAAGACCAGCAGCACTAGAAAGCTACCCTTTAGTTTCTTAACAGCTGGGTTCTAAGCGTATTTTTGTGCCCTCTGCTGAGGCCTTAGGCTTTGGGTATTGGGTTAGTTGTGCCAA
Source organism: Ctenodactylus gundi (assembly GCA_004027205.1). Taxonomy (NCBI): domain Eukaryota; kingdom Metazoa; phylum Chordata; class Mammalia; order Rodentia; family Ctenodactylidae; genus Ctenodactylus; species Ctenodactylus gundi. The sequence goes on from PVKB01000654.1 coordinate 461,619, forward strand.
ATCTAGGAAAATGATTATATTCCAGATAAAGTAGAAATATTGCTCCCTGAGGAAGATTAGGCCACCAAAATACCTTACTCTTTAAACACCCTTGTGTTCATTTCAGTGCAAAAAAGAGTTGTCACTGACCTCAAGCCAGTGAGTTTTCTGTCCCTGTGATCTGAAAGCTCACAGCCTTTTGCAGCCCAGTGGAGCACAGAGCTGACCTTTGTAAAACAGGAACAAATATCGCAAGCACGAGAAAAACATCCAGGCCTTTTAGGTTATAGAAACCTAATCCTGGTTGAAAATGAGAGTTGGTTGTGGGGTAAAAAGGCTGTTATCCCATTTTGAAAGCTCTGTCGTTTTGCCTGAACCAGCATCTTTCTGTAGTTGCTACCAGAGACCGTTATTCCTGATGCATTTTCAGTAAGTGAACCAGCTCTCAGCCTAAAACCAATTGTTTTAGTTCTGTATTTTTGGTGAGATCTGTGACTTCTGCTTTCAGGTAGTGGTTTAATTCTTGTTTTTGCCATCTTCTCCTTTATTTCACTAGTCAGGGTGGGTATTATAGTTTGGATCTGTAGTGTCCCCCTCGTGGATTTGGATGTTGTAGATTTCCAGCAGCTACTGTTTGCTGCTGGGACATGGAGTCTGGGTGGAAGAAGCAGTTGCTTGGAGCCTGACATGGAGGGATGTGTGTTGGTTCCTCCTTCCTTGATGGCTTGGCTTTCTGCCAATGATGCCGTGAGGAGCTCTTCTGCCATGTGTTTCCACCATGACCAGCTGCCCATGAGTGGGGTCGTTGGTGTGACTACCCAATAATATGGTTTAAAAGCCTTTAAATCTGGTTTGCAGGAGGAGCTTGAAAAGCTTTGAAGATGCTGCCTAGAGAAGCCTTACAATGCTGTGAGCTAAGCTGGATGGGAGATTCTGGTCAGGACTCAGAAAACCAAATGCTGATAGAAGTGTGGGTTGTAAAAGCTAGGCTCAAAAGTTTCAGATTGGAAGGAGGACTTTATTGGCAGTTGGTCTAGAAACCACACGTGATGCTGTGGCAAAAACATGTCAGCATTTAGCCCTTGTCCAGAGACTGCCTGAAGCCAAGATTAAAGGTGATAGACCTATTGGATCTGGCGGAGAGAGTCTCAAGGTATCCCAGTACTCATGTTGTCACTTGGATACTAGTGACTGTTAGCCAATTCTGTGGCCAAAAGGGAGAAATGGCAGAGAAAAAGTACACAAAAGTTTTCAGTTTTGTCAGACTAAAAGGGCCTGCAGAAGTGGGCAGAAGAGCACAGGGAGGTTAAAGAGAGTTTCATGAAAAGAAAAATTCTTGGAAACAGGAGTATAAAGACATCTTGAGAGGGTGTCAGGAGTCAAGACACCACCCTTTACCAATCAAAGGGTGGAGAAACAGGACCTTGGTTTGAGAATAATACCCCAGGGCATCCTGTTGGGCCCCTCCCCTCCAAAAAAAATTTACTGAGTTCAACCATCGAAGAACTAAGAAGGCCTTGGCAGTGATTGTCCAAGAGGGCCAGGCGGTACTACTCAAGCCAGTGGTGGACCTTGGCCATGTCCATATTATCCTGGCTTTATAGACACAGGATGCAAAAATTGGGTTGTTGACTCTTCCACTCAGACTTCAGAGAGGCCTTTGAGTCCAGGCAGTGTGCCCTGGGAGGGCGACACATGCCATGATAAATGTGAAGCCAAAAGTGGGTGGAGACCCTGACAATTTAGAGATGCCCAACATGTGACTTGTTGGCTGAAAGAAGCTGCAAGCTGTGTGCAGATCCCAAAGGACAGAAGATGGAAGTTGCATCCAGAGGCCATGATGTAGGTGTGGAGCCACCCAAGCCGCGTGGAGCACACACCTCACCACTGTTTACCCCAGAGTGCTGAGCACAAAACTATAGGGTATAACCCTTGCTCTGCTGGGCTTAAAATTTGTTTTGGTCTCATTGCTTTCAATCCTCCTGTTCCTCTTAGAATGGAAATGTTTATCCTGTGCCGTTGTATGTTGGAAGTGTTTAACTCCTCTTTGATTTTCACAGGGCCTTACAACTAAGAGTTTGCCTGGCATCAAGACTTTGAACTTCAATTTTTTTGGAGTGCTGAAACTTAAGACTTTGGCAACTCTTAGAAAAAGACTAAATGCATTTTGCGTAAGAAAGTGAACATAAATCTTTAGGTGGCTTGGGGCAGAATGCAATGGTTGAATCTGTAGTGTCCCCCAAAAGCCTATTGTATTTCATTGTTGTGGATTATTTATGGATACCGTGTTGGGCCCTTGCTGGACGGGGGCAGGTGCTTGGGGCCAGATATACAGGGATGCATGCTGGTTCTCCTTTGCTGACTTGGCTTCCTGCCCATGGTGCCATGAGGAGCTCCTCAGCCATGTGCTTTCACCATGACCAGCTTGCCCATGATTGGACTGTGACCTTCTGAAACTGTGAGCTAAAATAAATCTTTCTTCTTTTAAATTGTAGACGTTGGGTATTCTGTCCTAGTAACAAAAAAAAAAAAAAAAAGACAGTGAGGGTTACCATGCCTTCATGTCACTCCCAGCACTATGAACAGCAAAACACAGAATCCCCAGCTGACAGCATCAGCATCATCCTGGAGCTAGTTAAAAATGTATCCCTGACTCCAGATCTGATTTTAGAGATTTGGGACACCCCCCTCCCAGTTGACTTTCATAAACACTAAAAATTGTTTTCATTTTATGCAATATTTTTTAAAAGCAGGTGATTCTGCTTGGCAAGGATACAATAATTGTAATTAGTAAATGACATGGCTCTTCTAACAGCTCCCGACAGAATGTCGTGTCAGTTTTTAATTCTTGCATAGTGTCTTCTGAGGACTGCATTGGGACATTTTGACTTGGCCATGCCTACATATGCCTTAAACTCCAAAAGCTATACCCAGTCCTCTGAAGATGAGTTTACTAGCATGCTCACAACATTGTCTAGAACTCTACACAAGACTTTGATTTGCTGTTAAAGATCAAGGAGAGAAACCTGTGGCAACTCAGCAAAAGTAAAGGCCTGACCTCACAAGTGTCTGATGCTGGCACTGACGTTTGAGTTTGAAAATTATGTTAGAGTGAGCATTAGCAGGAGGCCAGGGCTGCCTCCTTCAGCTGCCCTAATGGTGCCAAGGACGGGACAGGAGAGGAAAGTAGACAGGAGAGCTGGCACACACAAGCTTTCATTGGCACCGTACATTGTACCCTATCCATCACCTCATCCAAAGAAGAGCCAGAAGGTCAACTGTTATGGTCTTGTCACTGGGGCTGGGCTGGGCTTCAAGGCCACATCACTGCTTCTCTCAGATTGGTCACACCACCTGAGATGTTGCCAGTCTTGCTGACTCCAGGCTTAAACTGCCATTTGGCCACCCTTCCTGAAACAGTGTTCTCATCAAGTGTGTGTCTCACAAGCACAGAAAAACAACAAAAAACAAAAACAAAGAAAAATGTAAATGTACTAGGTGCTCACCAGGTGCAAGTATTTTCCTAGGCATAAGTTCATTTAATGTTTATGACCATATCAGGATTTAGTCTTACGTTTTCTATAGGAAGAAACCAAGACACGAGAGAGGTGAAACAATGTCTGATGGCTGTTAATGTTGAGGTGCGAGAATTTAAACCCGGGCCTGTGTTCCCTCTTCCCCTTTCCCTTGCTACTCTGCCCCTGTTTCTTAACAAGCTCAAGCTTGTCAGTCCTCTGAGGTGCACCTTTCATTCCAAGTCTAGGCCAATATTGAACCCACTTGGCCTCCAGTATCTCAGCACACATCTTTGCTTCTAGCCCACCTCTGCTCCTTCACTCAAATTTAGATCACAGGGTAGTTTGCAAACCCAGCAAGGGTGGTCTGCCCCACCTGTATTCATGGTCCATGAGCAGTGGACTTGTGGTGGTTTTCTGTTTTGCTTTCAATTAATTACCAATGTCTTAAAATGAAATTTCCATACAGGTCTGTAATCCTGGATTCTAATGAAAAATGGAGAGGTCGAGCCACTCTTACCTTGTTTCCATTAGATAACATGAGCAAGAGCCGAGTAGCAGTCAGCCGCTTTGACCAGCATGTGGGACATGCAGATGCCACTGTCTGGCTTCGTTTGTTTCTCTCACCTCGCTGGCCCCTATGGACGTCTGAGCTGGCAATACTTGCCCTAGAGTGACATTGTTATGTGGTCACTTAAGAGTATACAAAAACCTTTCTAGACTTTGATTTCCATATGCAGAGAGATAAACTTTCCAGCTCCATGAGTTTTGTTCCAGAATCCTTGAGGTTAAAATAGGCCTGAAGTTCCCTCTGTAACCACTCCCTCTGGGCATCCAGGTTAAACATATCTGAGGATGAATGAAAGCGGCAGGACACAGAGCCCGCAAAGGTTGGTACAAGGTACATCTTGGGTGTAGACTAATCCGGCCAACATAGAGTATTCACAGAAGCCTGCCCCATTCTCCCAAAGTGGTAGTCTCCTAGGGCCAAAGCCAAAGGAGAACTTGGCTCTGAGGCCTAATCAATAAGTGTCACCTAAAAACTTTGTAAATATGAGCAACAACTGGGATGGTAGAAGCCAACCTATGAGCAGTGAGGCTGAACCTGGTGGTTTGTTCAGCCTTTCCTGAGGAGGCAGCATTCCACGTTCTGGAGGTGAATTTGCAGGGAAACTGGTTTGCCAGTCAGCATGGCCTGGGGGCTGACTGTGACAGAAGCCTCCCAGCAGTCCTGTGGCCACATGGAACACACAGGGTGAAGGTCCAGGATTGGAATCCTTATTCTATCACTCATGCTTGGAGGCACAATTCATCATGGATATTTAGGTGTGATCTGCAGTAAGTGGCCAGTGAAATAGCAAAATCTCAGTGGCCGACCCCTGCCAGAGTTTGTCACTTGTTCTAAAAGGCCCATGATCCAGAAATGCTGGGTCACCTGCTCTTAGTGCAGCGTTTAGCATGCTGGCTGCTGCAGTCTTTCTGCCCATCCTTATAACCCAGATGTCTCCTACAAGCACAGCAGGGGAGGAAAACTTAGCAGAGTTTATGTGAAGAATTAAGTGATTTGTCCTGTGCGTGGTGCGTCACTTTCACTCACAGCCCATCGGCCAGAAAGAGGCTTGTGGCCTCATCTAACTGACAGAAGACAAACTTACAAGCTAATTCCCTTGTGGGCCTGGCAGGAGACAAGAACCAAACGTAGGTGAGTACTAGAGGTCTACCTTGCCCTTCTGACCAAAGTGTATCGTGCATTTTCACAGATTCTCATTCTGTTCGCGGAAGGCAATCCAAAAATGCCACGTAACTGTCACATCCTCCTCAAGGTCTGAGGCATCTCTACATTGGGGCTCAGCCAGCATCTCCTCCATTAGACCAAAGATCTCAGAAGACAAATTGAGTAGTACACAATGGGAAGGGTCACTGGAAAGAAAAGAATGGGAAATTGACCCATAGCAACTCCAAAATTCCCCTGGACATCTTGGAGCCACTTTACCTTGGGCATGGCAGGTGTTCCTGGTTTAGGACTGGATTTTTTTTGTTTGTTTGGTGTTTTGTTTTTATGGGGTTTTTTTTTTCTTTCTCAATAACTGGATATTGAGTACAAGGCCTTTATCCTGAGCTTCATTTCTATCCCTTTTTAACTTTTGAACAGAGACTTTGGAACCTGGACACATGGATTGTATTTGGTTTGTTTTGGTCAAAATGAATCCCCAAAATGCAGAAGCAGCTTTGATTAGTTCCAGTCAGCAACAAGGGCCATTAGACATCAATCTTTTTTTCAACTCAGTCTTCAAGTTTTTTGTATTATTTCCTTGCATGCATCCTCTTATACTTTGATTTAAGCCTTGTGTCTTTGGGGATTTTGTTCAAAAAGCAGAAAGTCTTTTGTGGTTTTTCCTGCTAAAAAGCTTTCAGGAGACCCATGCCCTTAGCCACTGCGCTGAGGCTTTTGTCACAAATGTTTCTACATTAGTTTTTGCTATTTCAGACCCGAAGTTACTTTTCTCACATGTCCTAGAATATCTGGACCATTTTTCTTTGATTTCTGCTCACAAACTAGAAAACTTTTATATGAGTTCATGTCTTATAAGACCATGCCAAATCATCAGTACAAACTATACTGTTTACATTCTCTCTTCCCATCTTCCTTGGCCACTGGGCTGTGAGGTCCATGATCTGCCCCCATCAGAGCTGTTCAGACTGTACTCACCCCTTTTACCCAGGTTAGCTCATTTTCGTCTTTGAAGTTTGCAACTGACCATCCACCTTATTTCACTTCCTTGATTTTCTCACTAATGATCCTTTTTCTTCAGTCAACAGATTAGGTTTGCTCTCATTGCTTTATTTAAATTAGACTTTTTATTTTTGAATAATTATAGATTCACATACAGTTTTAAAATAATACTGAGAGAGCCTGTCAAAACACTGATGTTTAATTTCCTCAGTGACAATGTTCTGCAGGAGGATAGTGTAATATCACACCTAGGATATTTTATTTGAACACAAGAAAGGATTCTGCCTTTGTTTTTAGCTATTTGCACATGAGATAACTCATGAGGCCTTGTCGGTGTTATCACTGCACTTTTTCTTGTAAAGGTAGTCACTAGATTTTGCTTTTGCTTCTTTGTTTAAGAGTTTGTCCATTCCAGAGTATGCCAGGCAGTGCGTTTTGCCTTGGCTGCAGCAGTGGTCAAGACAGACAGAGCCCTTTCCCCTACCGCCACTCCATTTCACTAGTTTCTCTGAGGCTGAGGAAATTGGCATTGCAAATGTCAAAAAGCCACAGAAAAGGCAGGAAAATGAAGGGGGGATATGGGTTGAATTTATCAGCAAAGCTGAGAGCAGTTTAGATGGAGAGATGGGGCTATGCCATGGCTAGAGGGCTAGAGTACGAAAGAGAGGAGGGAACTCAGGGTCTTTGATACTGTGATCTGTAATCTGTTTAAATAGCTAATGCTTGCAGGTGGAGGGCACACACAGATCTAACGCTGAGAAGTTTCCCACGAGTATCCCTCTTCCAGTCTCTCATATCGCTTCCTCACAGCAGTCACTGTTTTCTCCCCAGAACCAATGTGTGTGTAGATAAGCATTTAAGATTTTACACCTGTCTCTAGCTGGGACGTGCTTTCCCCGTGTTCCGAGAGGAAGTTCCTAGAAAGGAAAGGACGGCAAACTGCAAACCTTTGTAGGGCCTGCAGTTCCAAGGGAAAAGAGGAAGGGGCCTGGGAAAATGACAGCACACTCACCCTGTGATGGAGCCGGTGGTGAGAATGATAGAAAGAGGAGTCTGCCTAATCCTGAGTGCTTCCCACTGCTGTCCCCTGGGGGAGTCACCGCCCCCCGGGGGTTCCCAGGATCTCTGCGCTATGAAGACAGCACAGCGTTGCCCACTGACAAACAGGTCACTTGAGTCATGCCCTTACAAGGATCAGAGCTGAGAGGCCATGCCAGGACACTGCAAAGCCTAGCATTCCCTGATTTTTAAAAAAAAAAATTGCAGTAAAATACATATAGTAGAAGATATACTATCTTTAAGTGTGTAGTTCCGTGTTAAGTGTGTTCACGTCATTGTGCAGCTGTCACCACCATGCTTATTTATTTTCCCAAGCTGAAACTCCACCCGCCAAACACCAGCTCCCCACTCACCTCCAGCCCTAGGCAGCCATTATCCTCCTGTCCATGGAGGTGACTATCCTAGGAACCCTCTGTGAGTGGAATCATACAATAATTATCCTTTTTATTCTTGGCTTATTTCACTTAAAAATGTTTTCAAGGGTCTTCCATGTCACAGCATGTGTCAGAATGATAAAGCTGAAGAATAGTCCATTGTACATGTATAGTATTTTACAAAGCCTGGCTTTTAACCATGCCCCTCAGCTAAGATGCCTGACTTTTAGTTGACTTTTAATAACTTAATTTTTCCTTTAAAATCATTTCAAACTTTCAGAAGAATTGTAAGATTAGTAGATTAATTCAGCTGCTACTTGAGACTGGTTGGTGACTCCGTGCAGTCCTACCCCTAAGTGCTTAAACATGTCATTCCTACCAGTAAGAGCAGACTCCCTTATAGCTTCATGAAAAGAAATTAGCATTAACACTATCTTCTAGTCCTTAGATCTCACTTCAGTTTTTACAGTGTTGCATTAAATTCTTTTCAGCAAAGGATCCAACTCTGGCTCATTAGTGCCAATGGGTTGTCACATCTCTTGTTCTCCTCAATCCGAATAGTTTCTCAGGACAATTTAAGACTCCAGGCCAGAACTTTGGTAGAATATCTGTCTAGCTGGGCTTGGCATCTGGCATTTTCTATGACTCCACTCAGTACCTTAGCAGGGGTAGCACAGAAGTGACACCATCTTGTTGCAGTTTGTCAGGTAAGTGATTTTGGTCACTGAATTCAAATAATTCTTTAGTCCTTCCTCATTAAATAGTATTGTGTGGGGAGGTACATTAACACAATTTGCAATTATCATGTTCATCAAACATTCACACCCATCAGTGTTTCCTGGTCAGATCAGACATCACCGTGACAGTGGTTAAATAGTGAATTTCCTCCTTCTGCCATTATTTGTGGCATCCTACTGTAAGAAAACACATACTCTTGGCCCCAAGTATTTATTCACTTCTATCTGTATGGATCCACACATTTCTATTTTATCCAGAGGATTCTAATGCCTGACATTATCCTATCTTTTGAGGATCACATTTTTACAGACTTGACCACTAGGCAGTCCTTCAAGCTGGCTTTTGTGTCATTTTTTATTTCCGCATCTCTCTTCTAGCCCATTCTTACTTTCTGACACAATAAGGTACTCCAGGTTTACCTCAGACTTTTTCTGCCCCATGCCTGGAATCTGCCATTTCTCCGAGGAACACTGATTCCCTTAACTGGTATTTAAGAATCCTTTCTTGGTGCTAGGCGTGCTGCTGCTTTCAGGTCCTGTAGTGTCCATTCTTCATTCTAGTTGCCCCTTCCTGTAACTGTAGCTCTTGTAAGGGTCTCCCACCACCCTCTATGCACTGGATAGTGTCGTTGGATCATTCACCTCTACACAGAACACATCTTTCATCACTGTCTTCCCCACAAACTCAAAGAGAGGTGCCTTGACCTCATTTGCTCTAGGCTACAGTCCACTGATCCACTGGTCTGTACCTCCCTTGCTCAACTCCAAGTTACTAATGGTTCTGTAACTATACTCAGGCACCACCTAAGGACATTTTGGTCAATGATAGACAGTATACAGGATAGTGGTCCCAAAAGATAATATCGGAACTAAAAGGTTCCTATTGCCCCATGATGCCCCAGCCATGAGAACATCATATTGTAACACATCACTCACATCTTTGTGGTGATGTTAGTGTCAGCAAATGCACTATACTGCCAGTCTTAAAAGTTTAATGCATACAATTTTATGCCATGCACAATACCTTGTAAAAATAACTATATTACTGAATTTTGTATTACTATATTTCACTGTTATTTCAAACTACTTTTGTTAAAGTTTGCCCTATGACACCATGCTGTGTCACACCGGGAGCAGCCTCACACAACCTGTGTTTGTGACCCACATCATGTCCCTTTTCTCTGAGGATTGATTTAACCTCATGATGGTTTGCACATCATGGCCCTAGGAACAGTAAGCTATACTGTATATATATATATATATATTATGTATTTCACTTAGCCAGAGTATGAGGTACAGTGGGGTATGTTCTGAGAACTATTGCTCTTTATGTCACTTTGTGACCATCATAGAGTATGCTTACACAAACTGATACAGCCACAACATCAACAAGCATTCTAATCTCCTGAGATTAGAATCTTTGACCAAAATTCTGGCTATCTTTGGCTGAAATGTCAATATGCAGTGCACAGCTGTATAATTCTGTGACATCCACACAATGACAAAATCACCCAACACAGTATTTCTCAGGACATAGCCATTTTTAAGCCAGACATGACTATATTTGTAAACCTTTGACCTGATCTCTAAAGTCACATAGTATGAACTGACACTGAGAAGACACTGGCCAGGGATGGTGACAATGAAGAGAAGAAACAGCTGACAGTGTGACTTAACACATGTGACAGACCTCTGCCCTGTGGAGCAGGTGACTCAGCTGATCTGAGTATTGGCTACCAGAGGACAAGATAGAGCCGCCTCCTGGGCAGAGTGGATGGCAGAAAGAACGCAGTTTCTTTTTCTCTTATTCATACTATCTTTCAGTCCCCTCCCCAACCTCACCTCCTTGTCAAATCCTGTGTGGAGGCTCATCTCTGGGAGAACCCTGCATCGCTTAGGCCTGCCCGTCGCTTCTTCCCCACACACCACTTTAGACTGTTGCAAACACAAAATTTAGTGAAAGTCCACGCAGTTGATTCCATGGGCTGTGGAAACTAACAGAAATGTATTTATATTCCATAAGTTATTAATAAGCTGGAATTTTGCTGGTTTTCATTCCAAGCACAAATCTCCCCATAAATGCTTGGGCCAGGAGGGCATGAAAACACAGAAAACATTACTAGACGAAGCTCCTATAAAAGGAGTATTGTGCTGTGTCATTTCACTTCTCCTCATCAAGCCTGTGCTGGGAACATCTTGTGGTTTGCAGCTGTGAAATGGGTCTCATTTGACCTGGAGAGCCAACACCACTTCTCCCCTTCCTGGACCCAGATAACCACCATCCCATTTGTCCCCAAGGAAGATGTTTACACATTTGACACTGGTAAAAGTGGCCCTTTATCATTTGCTGAGACTCTGGTCCCAAACCTTCACAGAAAGCTCCAGGGGGACAGGCAGGACCACACAGGTTGCAGTATTTGCCTATGCCCATCTAGGATGACATGGCCTTGAACCACAGCCAGCTCTAAGAAGCCAGGTCTGCCCAATTCCCTGTGCCTAAGCTCCAGTTTTAGAATTTACCATGTTTGGAAGATGCAAGGCCTCACCCTGCTGGGCAGAAGAGAGTGAGAAACATGGATACAATTTGTGGCACAGAGTTCCCTGCTGCAGATGGAGACATATTGAATCCATAAGCACCAGGCTGGGCAACTATGAGAGTCGAGGGACAACACAAGACATAGAAAAGGGTTTACACTGCAGGGGGACAGACTTGTTCTCTGTACTGTCCTCCTAAGTAGAGAAGGCAAGAAATTTAGGGCCTTTCTAAAGGGAGGAAGCTGTTCTTGGGCCTCTATAGTCTCATGAAATGACCAAAGAAAGGACAGACCAAGGACACTGGGCCTGAAAGTGCAGGCCTCTAGCTCTGAGGTCCAGCCAGGGCCATGGGAGTGACTCACAACAGGACCAATTCCCCCAAAGAAAGTAGAGGTCGCCTTGATGGGATTCTCCCCAGGGGAGGCTCAGGAGTAGGGTGGAGAGTCTGGGGAAGGTGGGAGAAGGTCGCCCCCAGGCCTGGTGAGGGTAGTTGGAAGAACTAAAAAGAAGAGGCCCACAGTGCCCAGCAGTGGCCTTGAGGATGGTTTTAGGTGGCCTCCTAGAGAGACTGACTGGACCTGTGGCCCATCTACTTGTGAGAAGTGACAGCTGCTTCTTTAGGATCAGGTCACTTCTCTCGACCTGTACCTCTTATCCTGTAGCTTTTCTTAACCTGGGGGGGCTAATGGTCAAGAAGTTTTTCTCGTGTGGGACATAGATGCACCAGGGGAACCTGAGGGAGAAGAGACAGAAGCACTGGGTGAAAAGGAGTTCAGTGCCAGGCTGATCTGCCAAGATTTACCTGGACACAGGAGATGGGGATGGGGTAGGAGGGGACTGTGGGCAGGAGGCAGGGAGACACGGCTGCCACTTCGAGCTCTGGAGTGAAGCCCAGCCAGGCTTATGACTCAAGTGGACCCCACAGCAGCCAAGTGACCTTCAACGAGTTGTTTTGACTTTCTGCGCCTCCATTTTTGACATCGGTGAAATAGAGACAGTACCTTTTACAGAGGCGCTGTGGGAAATAATGAGGTAATGTCAGCTGAGCACCCAACTCAGCGTCACCAGTCACCACGGGGGAAGTTACCACTGAGCAACTGAGCCAGAGAGACAACTGACAGAGTGTGTACCATAGAGCACTGCCAGGAGACAGGCCAACACTGCTCTTCACTTACACAATAGGACAGAAGGAAAATGCCAAGAGGTTTTCCTACAGGAGAAGCTTCCATCAGAAGGGAGTTTCTTAGCCCACCGGCCAGGCTTCTCCCCTCCCATATTGGAGGAACTTGGTGACGTGTCCCACATCTGTCACTTCCTAGCACAAATAAGGCACTGGTCTTCTCCGAACCTCAGTCTTCTCAGCTGTAAGTTGGTTGCTTTGAGGGTTAGAGAGACTCTTTAAACAGAAGTGATTGGTATTAATTTTACTCTGGAAGCAAAATAAATAAATTAGAGATAGCACAAACTGTGACTTCGAAAGAAATCAGTGCTCAAAAAATCCCAGCTCCAGGCTGGGAGCATATCTCAGCAATTAAAGCAGCTGCTTAGCAAGTATAAGGCCCTGGGTTCCATTCCCCAGCACTACATAAGCCGGTTGTGGTGGTGCATGCCTGTAATTCCGGCACTCAGGAGGCTGAGGCAAGACAATTGTCATGAGTTTGAGGCCAGCCTGGGCTACAGAGTAATTTCAGAACCAGCCTGGACTACAGAGACCCTGCCTCAAAAAAAAAAAAAAAAAAAAAAATTACAGCTCTCCAAAAAAGTACCTGAGCTGCCTTGGGCAATTGCTTCAGGTGGTGTGTCCTCCTCATTGTGGAGTGACTTGGATGATGCCCATGAAGCCTTTTGCGGCCTGGAACACAGTGAAATGCAGTCCTGGTACTGTAGCTGCCTGTCTATCTCACTCTCAGCCTGACCTCCCTCCTGTCTCACTATGTCTGTGTCCCCAGCTTTCCCGTGGAGTGTGGCCTGTTAGCTGTCTGTGTAGCGCAGTCACCGAGGTCCTGCTGCAGCATGTGTCTCATCAGTGCCACTGCTATAAACAGAACTGAGGCAGTATAAGTAAACATCTGCTCACTGGTGGCCCTGGAGGCTGCCTGCCTTGCAGGAGGTCAGTTAGAGGGTGGCAGGCTGGCTGGCTGGAAATGCCAACAGAGGGCAGGGACAGGGCAGGCCACAAAAGACCCTTGGCCTGGCCGAGAAGCAGCAGGGTGGTTAGAGGGCACACACGCCACAGCCCTGGCTTCTGTCTGGCTATTACCCTGCCCTAGGCCCTTGGTCATTCTTCCAACTTGTCTGTGACCTCCAACAGTGAGCACCTACCTTCTGGTGCTCCCCAGGGTCATCACAAAAGCATTATGGACACTGGGATTCCAAGGCACCTTACAGGCCATCCCATTGAATACCTGAACATCCTGGTGCCATGGGATCGTCACACACAACATAGTCTCCTGGAGGTGAAACAGTCACCTCCACGTCATAGAGCTGGTAACAGATGGGACTCTGAACTGTAGCCTTCACTCTTGCTTGCCTGGGAAAAATCACCTCCACCTGCCCTTGGAACCAGCCCTCAGGTTGGCAGGCTCTATGAGCCTCAGGGCTCATCACCTTGCTGTCTTTGCTGACATCAAGCACACCCAGTCCAGCTCTCTCTGTGTAACACAAGGATTGAGTTCAGGATCCCCCCTGGGCACCAAAATCCAAGCATGCTCAAGCCTCTTAGATAAAATGATACAGCATATGTATGTACCTTACATGTACTCTCCCATGCTAATTAACCATCTCCAGATAACAATAACTAATATAAAATAAATTTTTGTGCGTAGTTAAACTAAATTGTTTAGGGAATCATGACCTCAACAAGTCTATACATATTCAGTTCAGAATGACCAATTCTTTTCAAATAGTTTCTCTTCACATTTGGTTGAATCTAAGGATGTAGAACCTCTAGATATAAAGATCTGACAATAAGCCATGTTTATGGAATGACTCTACACATGGATTCTTGGAAACAAGAATTCAAGTAGGAAGTTTGTCTCTGAAGGAGATGGGCACAGCCCATGCTGGTCCTCTGCACGCTGCACTGTAAGCACTCCCCTTGGAGTCAAGGTCCTCATACCTATTTTTAGATTGATAAAACAGAGACCGGAGGCTAAGGAACACATCTTAGGGCTGCTTCCCTCTCAAGAGGCAATATTGTTGTGGAAAGCCAATGGCCCACTTGCTCTGCTCTGCTGCCAGGGTGATACCCCTAGCGTGAGGGCCCTGGAGGTCACCCAATGCTGCCTCGACAGTCAGCATTCTGAGGACATGGCAGAGCACTGCCAGTCGGCATGAGTTGGGCCAATGAATGGACACTCGGGTAGACAAGTAGATAGTTGGCTTCTTGAACTCCTAGAAGTCAAGTGTAGGTACTGAAATCATGGGCCCTAAAGTCATAGAACTCCAGGAGCCATACTGCGTTGATTCATAATCCCAGCTGCTCCCTGTCATCTGTGTGTTCTTGAGTAAGTGATCCCTCCATATTCTCATCTGTAATATGACATTAGTACAGTGCTCACTCTCAGCTGATAGGTGCTCCCAAGAAGTAAATTTTTGTTTTATCCTAGATAATTTCCTGGAGCAAATTAAATGTAATTTTTCTTGTGCTATAAGCCCAAAACTCTGGGTGGTTGAGGCAATAGGATCCCAAAGTTGATCCCAAGCCCTTCCTGGGCAGCAACTTAGTGACAACCTGCATCAAAAAAAAAAGTGGGCAAGGGATGTAGTTCAGTGCAAGCCCCTAGGTTTGATCCCCACCATACACACACACACACACACACACACACACACAAACACATGAGGGAGAGAGAGAGAGAGAGAGAGAGAGAGAGAGAGAGAGAGAGAGAGAGAATTTATAACTCAACTGTAACTGTTGTCTCCAGAAAAATCACAGAGCTTTAAAATTGTGCATTTGTCTAAGCTAATATTTGACAAAACCATATTCACATCGCCCCTTGGTTGTGCAGGAATTAAGGTACATTTGCACAAACTATTAATTCATATTTTGTTTTACATATGAAATTGACATCAGGGCTCTACTGTGAACCTTGAGGGTAGGTATCCCGGTGAGTTTTGACATAAGTCAAAGCTTTGCTTTCTTTCTGTTTAATGTAAAACAAGAGAAAGGGGCAATTTGAAATGCCAAAGCTGTGAATGTTCTTTGTTGCTAGGGAAAAGAACAAAACTGGGCTTCCCAGAACCTCTGGGGTGAAGATAAAAATGGAAGTGGCTAGTGAGTGTTAGAAAATGTCATCACCAGGAGGGAGCCCAGAGATGCCAGAAGGTGAAGTCACCTGCTAGTTATTCCTCCAGAACAAGGGGATCACCTGGAGGCCTGGCCAATGGACCCACCAGAAACTCACTTGCTCCTTCACACCCCTTACCACCACTATACATGTTCTCTGTGCCAGTGAAAATGAGGCACTGATGTCACTACTCAGGGCCACCACATGCTTGGAGGACCACATACAGCCTTGAAAAGCACAGTCAACCCTTACAAGCATGTGTGGCCTTACTTTTACCTCTGCTGTAAGGGAATAGAGAGGATGTTTCAAATAGGATCCTCTGAGAAAGACCATTTATGTCTTTGAAAAAAAATACTTTTTGGAAGATTGGGGTAGAAGAAGGAATCCTCCACATCACAGGGAAAAGCAAATGACTAAGTGACACAGAGACAAGGAGATAGAGAAGGACAAAGTCTCATCCCAAGAGGAAGGGAAGGAGAATAGAAACTAGACTGGAAGTGGGAGTTAGGGAAGAAATACCCAAAGTCTTAGGTAGAGGAACCCGAAAGAGATAGCCAGGAGTGGCGGGACCAGAGAGAAGATAGGAACCAAATACTCAGGAAGTCTCTCTAGGTTGTCTTTCGCCGTGGGGAGTACAATGCAAACATAACCTCTCTTCATTTTTCTTGTATTTTAAAGCTTATTATTAACAAATATTGAGAGAGAGAGAGAGAGAGAGAGAGAGAGAGAGAGAGAGAGAGAGAGAGAGAGAGAGAGGGCACCATTAACGAGATTCAGTGTGACATTTTTGGTGCGGCCATCCTCACTGCTTCTGCACTCGTCCCATTCTATGCCTCCACTTGCTTCCAATCTCTTGAAGTCCTTCTTCACTTCCTTTGTCTCTTTCACCCCTGAATCTTCACTATCCCTTTCCACACTCAAAGTTGGCTTTCTGATTCCATAATTGAGAGAAAAAAAGGTGATGCTTGTCTTCTGGCGGCCAGCTTTTGTGGCTCAGCATAATGCCCTCCCACTACATCCAGGTTGCTGCAAATGGCAGGATTTCATTCTTTTAATAGCTGAGTAGTATTCTATTATGTAAATAGACCACATGCTCTTTATCTATTCACCCACTGAAGGTTTATTTCAGTCTAAATCTTGAGTGCATTCAACTTAGATTGCTTTTGCCTGTGTGTTAGGGAATGCTTTTGAGAATACTCAGGGGGACTCAGTTTTATAAAACTCGAAGCAGCTTCGTGCCACAATTCACTTCAATTTTAAACTTAGAAACAATCCTCCAAGATGAATTCTGTTATTATCCTCATTTTCCAGAGGAAAGCAGTGAGGGACCAGAGGAGTAGATGACCTGCCCAAAGCTCACAGCTCATGGGTACCCACCCTCACAGCCCACTCTTTAGACCTGGACAAAGAGGATCCTGCTCTAGCCATAACCTTAATAGGACCTGTCCTGGTCCTCACCAGAATCTGCCATCTGACCCCCATGCCCACCCCACTAACTGCATGCTTGAGTAGGACTCCAATTTCCCTCCCTGATGGCTATCTCAGGTAGGCCAGGGTGTGCTGATGAAAACTGGGTGGGAAAAATGGACATGAGAGGCCTCAGAGAAAGACTCTTGTTTGTAATCTCAGGCTGCCACAATAAAGGACCATGGACCGACCGGTGCCTTAGTTCCTTTTTCGTTGCTGTGACTCAATACCCAACACCCACAAATTTAGGAAAGGTTTATTTTAACTCACAGTTTCAGATGGTCACAATCCATTCAGGGGCGGCCGGCAGCAATCGAAGTACAGGACAGAGGCAGAGGTGGAGGCAGCTTCTCAGGACATCACAAACAGGAAGGCGAGCTGAGACCAGCTGAGACTAGTCCTAGTCTTCCTGGAAGGCAGGTGCAGCTTATATATCCTTTCAGGTCTCCGCCCAGTAACCGGTCCTTCCTGCATCCAGGTGTGGCCACTACACACCGTTAATCCTAACTTAACTGCAATCCACCCCTCCAAACTAGACCCCAATCCACCAACATCACCTGGTTCCATAGACAATCCACAACATGAAAGTACATGAGACTTTTGGGGGACACTCCAGACCCTAACCACAACAACCGGTGTCCTAAACTACAGACATTTACTTCTCACAGTGCCATGGAAATTATGAGACGCCAAGACCAGGGTGCCACAATGGCCAGATTCTGATGCAAGAGCTCTTTCCAGCTTGCAGAAAGCCACTTTTCTCCCATGTTTACACATGTTTAAGAGGAGGCATGTGGATGTGCATGTGAGCTTCTGGGTGTGTCCTCTTAACAGGAGAATGGTAATCCTACAGGATCAGAGCCCTAGCCTGTGATCTTCTTAACCTTTCTTACTTCTTTAAAGGCCTTATCTCCAAATACAGTCACTGTGAATCAGGGATTTGACATTTCAATTGTGAGGGGAACAATTGTTTAGTCTATACCACTTGCCAGGAAACACTTGATCATCTAGATGACCAAGGATTCAGGTTCAGTTCCTACAAAATTGTGAGTGTTGTGGTCTTGGAGCCATCACAGCTGAGGCTGGAGGCTGCTCAAACTTTTGTTTGAATTAGTAACATCTGAACACAAACACGGAGATCCAAGTCCTGCAAAAATGTACATCAGAGATGCACACAACAGCAAGAACTTCATCAGAGGGGTTTTCATTTTTCCAGGACTGTGCAGGGACAGTGTTCAACATTGCCACCTGGCAGTACAGAGAGGCAAGAGCAATAGAAGATGGAGGACCAGTTCTCCGCATCTGCTGCTTCCAAGCGAGGACTAAGGCCCCATGGTTTTTGAAATTTTCTAAAACAAGACATTAAAATTTACAGTAAGAGAGAGAGAGAGAGAGAGAGAGAGAGAGAGAGAGAGAGAAAAGACTCAAGTGATGGATTAGAACAAAGAAGACACAGCAAGATTCCTACCCCAAGCTATCAGTACATGGCTGACCAATTCCTCTGAAAATGAGTGCAGCCACAGCTGTAAAGCTCCTCAATCACAGGCATTTTTCAGCCTCTATCATATAGGCTAGTGTTATATCCACAACACATAAGCACACAGGCACGCCAGGATATCTGTGGAACTGTAGAATGCACGGTAAAAAGTGAAAATTCAAGGAATATTCATTGTTTAACTACTACATTTACATAAGTGGGAAATTCAGAATTGTTTGCTTGTTGATACTGGGATAAGCCCAAGGCTTTCTTACTGAGGTACATCTCCAGCCCTTTTTGTTTTTAATTTTTAAATATTGAGACAAGGCCTTACCAAGTTGCCCAAGGTAAGCTCAAACTTGTGATCCTCCTGCCTCAGCTGCTCAGTGCTGCTGGGATTACAGGCCTGCACCAGTAGGCCTGACTGGGAATTTCTTTCTTTCTTTCCTTTTTTAAAATTTTATTTATTTATTTATTTATTTATTTATTTATTTATTTATTTGAGACAGGACCTCATTCTGTAGTCCAGGCTGGTCTTGAATTCACTGCATAGCCCAGGCAGGCTTCAAATACACAGACTCCCAAATACTGGGATTATCTGTGTGCACCAATACATCCAATTTACATGGTGATGGGAAATTGAATTTAAGGCCTAAGCAAACAGTTTAACTGTTAAGCTATTCCTCTAGTCCTGGCATTTTTTTAAACCAGATTTACAATCTGTGGAAATACTGCTTTAAAGTAACTTCTGACAATATAAAACAGTTTTCTTTAAAGAGTCAAGAGTAGGAGCTCTGTGTCAGAAGAAGAAATATATTCTTTCTGATTCTCTATCTCTATTTTCCTCAATCTGCTATTTTTTCAGACATCTTGAATACATCATGTCCTGTCATCTTTGCCCTCAGTTGCAAAAACGGGAGGGTAGAGACTTGGCATTGAATTGTCCAAAGCCGAATAGCAAGTAAGTGGTGGATCTGGAATCCTGACCCAGTTTTGTCTAACTGAAAAGATTAAGATGAGGCCTTTGCAAAATCAGAAGCCTGCAACAAGCATCAGGGATGGGACAAGACCCACCTGCAAATGAATGTCAAGTACTTACTAGAATAGGAACTGTCAGGTCCACTTCTTCAAATACATTTTCTCAGCACCAAATTTAGGGATCTTGCTCACTCCTAAATCTGCCCATGGACAACCACCAGGAAATACTTTCTGTCCAGTTTGAATGGATATGTCCAGAAGACATGGGACCTCAGCAAAAAAAAAAAAAAAAAAAAAACCACTGCCTCAGGCCTGTGCATCTCCTGACAGCTCAAGGACAGAATGACCTAGAATGCAATTTCTCCTGCAGCCTATGTGCCTATGTGGGGGTGGAAGCTCATGGTCAGAAGAGGGCTGAGGAAGGAAGGTTATATGAGTCCAATAAATGGAAACCTCAATCTTGCCTTCTGGGAAAAACTTCATCAGTAGATATCACTAACTCTGCCTGCAAACACCAGGAGATCTTGGCCATGCTTTCATTGAACTCACTGAACTCAAAACATTCTCGGCAAGTGGTCTCCATTATCCAAAGGACAGACACTTAAGCGTCCATAGAGTCTCCTGAGGTTCCACCCAAA
Organism: Ctenodactylus gundi; assembly: GCA_004027205.1. Classification (NCBI taxonomy): domain Eukaryota; kingdom Metazoa; phylum Chordata; class Mammalia; order Rodentia; family Ctenodactylidae; genus Ctenodactylus; species Ctenodactylus gundi. The sequence goes on from PVKB01000654.1 coordinate 481,398, forward strand.
CTGTGACAATTGTAGCATTTTATTAGATGGCTAGTGCTTTGTAGTAAAAATAACTTTTGTTATTTCATAGCCAGATCTGGTTTTTTCCAAATTCCTTTTGCCTTTCATTAAAGAACCCCACCTACAAGAATTTTTCCTTCCTTCACAGAATGGAAAAAATTCTTGATGGCTTAGCTCCAGAGCTAGGACCCACTCACACGTCCCCAGGGCCCTCTTTCCCCTGACCAGGTCATGCTGAGGAGTTGGCTGGGAAGGGTGTTCTTGAGCACTTCCCTTTGGGAGGTCCGGGCACACACCTCCCGACTGGCTGCTCTTCCAAAGGAGACACACTCCCAGCATAGACTATTTTATTGTGGTTGTATAACTCTTTGACTTTTTTATTTTTAACAGTCTTCTCAGAGCAAAAGAATGAACGTTTTTCCACCATTGTTTGGGAGACTCGTGAATACATTATTTCAGAATTCTGGACATGTCCGTCAGGACTCACCATCCACTTGAGACAGTCCAGGGCAGTAAAGTCAGGGAGTTCTAGTGTTCCGGATACTAGCCTCTCAGAAGGTGTATGGTTGCAGTATTGTTTCCTTTTGTCCATTTGCTTTCTTGTTCCCAGGCTGCTTCTCTTACACACAAAGGTTTTTATCTTGATGGTGTGTAGGTTATATAGTGTATCTTTAATTTTGTTAATCGTACATTTAGTATCCTATCTTAAGAAGCTATTGCCTAACCCAAAGTCACAAAGATCCACATTTTTACTTTCTTCTAAGTTTCCTACCGTTAGCTTTTTCTTGTTAGTTTTTGCTTCCTTTTGAATTAATCTTTATATATAGTGTGAGGTAGGGGTCCATTCTTTTATATGTGGATATTCAGCTGTCCTAATACCATTTGTTGAAGATTCTTCATCTAATTTGTCTCAGAAATTAAATTTAGTTTAATAGTCTCTGCAACTTTGTCAAAAACTAAATAACCATACATTTCTAAAGTATCAAATTTGTTCCTTTGATCTGTCTAGATATGCTTATGAGACTTTTCATAGTTGGTAGCACAGATTTTTAGTTTAGTTTTAAAATCAGGAAAGGTGAGTTCTCCGATCTTGTTCCTTTTCAAGACTGTTTTGCTTACTTAAGATCCCTTGAGGGAAACCTACCCAGGACTCCATCCCAGAAAGTGGGAGCTTTTACTCCTTGTGACAGTTGAAGAGATTATGTCAACTTGAGGGAATCAGGAACCACACCTGGATTAGGGTTTAGGAACCATGCCTAGATTGGAGATTGAGAACCAGCCTGGTTTCGAGTGTGACTCGTGGGCTGGCCAATGAGGGAAGAGCATTCACCCAGATGTGGGAGGGTCAACCGCGACTCCCACGGTATAAAAGGAAGGAAGAAGGAAGATGATTGTTAAAGCTTCTTCCTCTGGGAAAGCTCTCACCTTGGCAACTGTCTACGGACGCTGACTTGCTACACGCTGCAGATCTTCATCACAGATTCGTTCCAGTGTCAACTTGTACCTGTCTGCCAGTCACTGTTCTTCAGTCGCATATCTTCAGTCTCTGGTCTTCGCCATTGTTCTTTGAACACAGGAGATCTGCAGCAGACTCTCCACACTAACTGTCCTGTAGTCCCGGGTGGGAGATCTACTTCACAGCGGAGCAGCCATCTTGGACTATCTCTATCCTCGGATTTGTAAGCCTTCCTAATAGATCGTTTTTGTTATAAAATCTGTAAATTCTGCCTTTGAAAGAACTCAAACTAATACACTCCTCTATCCTTTGTTTTTAAATATAAAGAGCTGCTACTCTAAAAAATCAAAAATCAAAGTGAATTAAGTTCCTTAGATTTTGATACGAATTTTAGAATCAGCTTGCCAAATTCTGTGAAGAAGCCACTTGGCATTTTGATAGAGCTTGTGTTGAATCTGGATTGATTTGGGGGGTATTGTCATCTGCATTAATTTGCAATGGCAGCTATAACAAAGTGCCACAGATTGGGATGACTTAAACAACGAAACACTACTGTCCCCAGTTATGGAGGCTAGAAGTCCCAGGTCAGGGAAGTGATAGGGTTAGTGCTTCCTGAGGACTGTGAGGATGAGTCTTTCTCTTCTCTTCTTCTTTCTCTTTCTCTTCTGGTGGTCTGATGGCAATCACTCAGTGTTCCTTGATTCGCCGACCCATTTCCCAGCCTCCACCTTAATCCTTGCACAGTGATCTTCCTGTGTGCATGTCTACCTCTGTGCCCTGTTTCTACTTTCACCAGTTGCATTGAGTCAGGGATCACTCTCATGAGCTCATCATCTCCCGATCACCATCAAAGACCCCACTTCTAATAAGATTATATTTACAAGTGCTGAGGGTTAGGGCATCAACATCATTTGGAGGAACAAAATTCAACCTATAACACCATCTTAATAGTACCAATTTTTCCCGTTAATAAACAGGGGATGATTTTCCAACTGTGTCCTCTTTAATTCCATTCAACAATGTGTTATAGTTTTCAAGTTTTGTACTTTTGTTATTTTCCTCTTATTATTTTGATACCATAGTTGTAAATGGAATTGATTTCTTAGTTTCACCTTTGGTTTGTTCATTTTTATTGTATCAAGATACACTTGTTTTTATATATTGATTTTGTATCCTGCAAACTTTGTGAGCTCCTTTATGAGTTACAATAGTTTCTTAGCAAATTCTTGAAATTTCTTTCCATCTGCAAAGACAGAATTTTCGTCTGTTTCATTCTGGATGTTTTTTTCATATGTCTTTCTTACTAATTTTCTCTTTCTTGAGTTCTATATCAACTTTTTTTTATAAAGTACACATTATTGTAAATTTGGTGGGACTATTTAAAATGACTTATCTTGAATCACTTTGGGAACATAATAGGATCTAAATTAATACATTTAAAATAAAATTCATGATCCATCCTTTTTCATTTAACACAGCAGTCTTCAATTTTGACAATGAATTTCTCCTGGGTAGGATATTTAGGGAAAAAAAGCAATTCACGGTGATCTTGCAATTTAATCATCTATAAAAATGCTGACATCAGTTATTACTTTTCAGGATGCTGCTTTGGAGGAAGAATGGTATATAAATAGATCGCATTGCTCATCTCAGAATGGTGTATAATTTTAACGTGTGAAATATTTATTTTGGGGAGTTTTCCATTTAATTTTTTGGACTGTGACTGAGTTAACTGCAGATAACTGAAACCTGGAAAAGTGAAATTGGATAAGAGGACTGCTGTTCCCAGCACCCCTCTGTTGGGAAGGCCATGTTTATACACTCTGGCTGGGCCCCAGTTGTGTCCAGCTTCCCAGAAAGCCTCCACTATCCAAACCACAAGACACATAAATAAAGCCATATCGTATTCCCTAGACCAGACCAATCCATCACAAAATTGTTGTCACTGAGAGATCTTAGTTGACGTTGTGTTAACAGCGATGTAATTTTTGCCAATCTGATGAATAGACTGAATGTTTCATGTTGAACTTTTAGAACAAAGCCTCTTCTGGGAGGGATGGAAGAAGGAGGAAAGAGACAGCTGTCTGGGTGAGAAGAGTTGGGTAGACAAGTCTTCTGAACTGTGTGTATCACCCTACACAATCCTAGAAGCAAACAGCAGTTGCAGGTGACTTTGTGGAAAGGAGAGAAGTGCAGCTGGACACTTGGGACCTGGCTTCCTAGGTGTCCATTATGTGTTATCATGGCTGTCTACCTCCCCAAGGATCTTGGGAGATGAGGGAGGATGTTTATGTTCTCAAGGGTGCTTTCTCCTTCTCTCTCTCTCTCTCTCTCTCTCTCTCTCTCTCTCTCTCTCTCTCTCTCTCTCTCTCTCTCTCTCTCCCCTTTCCCAGGGTCAGAGACTCTCAGGAACCTGTATAGTTTCATTTTAATCTTCAGTCTCCTTTGTTCCCTCTTTCCTCCCTTTCTCCCTTCTCTCCTGCTTCTGCCCACACAAAAGAGGGAGACAAACCCCAGGTCTTTGGGAGCACCTGCTGTCTTTCTCCAGCAGCAGGAAACCTCCAACTTCATCCAAGGACCTCAGTTCTCTAGTCAGGATACTTGCACCAAAGTCAGCAAGGTCATCTAGCTCGTTGGTTAATACTCTAGGATCCCTGAAGATTTCCAAGTGTAGAAGAAAAGGGAAATGCTCTTTTAAAATATTAGCCACAATGGGAGCTGCCTTGTCTAGGAAAAGACCAGAATTATTCAGTTATTTAAAAGTACCTGGACACATGGGGATGCATAGGAAAGGGAGTGTTGAACTGGTCTGATTAAGAAAAAAACTGTGATTTGGAACTGGGCCAGAAGCTACAGGCTGGCTGGGGAAGAGACAGGGTTTGTTTCTGAGTTTCATTTATTTGTTTCTTTCACTCTTTGTGTTTTGGGCGGTAAGAGGTAGTTTCTGGTTGGGGATGGGAGGCAGAAGGAAAAAAAATGCAGAGGCAGTTGGAAGAGGAAACGGGCTGACTAAATGACTCACACCAGGCCCCCTCCCACCTGCCCAGGACTTCAGGGTAGATAATTTACATGGGGGAAGGCACCTCTAGTTAACCACAGACCTTCAGGAAACATCTGCTAAACCTGAAAGCTGTGGACCCCTGGTCATGGAAAGACCATCATTAAGTTGACATGACTAAAAGAAAAAGATAGTCCCAAGAGGAAGACAAGAATGAGATGGAGTGCTTCAGTGTGAGCAGGAAGCCAGGGCTTGGGGTGACAGGAAAATATATGCCCCGAAGGAATCTAGGAATATCTTGGAAAGGGCCCTAGGTTTTTCCACAATATGTGGACTCAGGGGCTCCGAAGGGAGAACCCTAGCCTGCTGACCTTGGGAACATGCAAGCTGAGGGCGTCTGGGACACACACAGGTGCATACATGAGAGCATGCGAAGCACACGTGTGCTTACACAGAGGACCAAATTTCCTAGAGGTGTAGTTTTCAGTTTGAGTTGTCTAGGGTCTTTTTAAAGTGCCTGCGCCTACTCTTGCTTCCACACCACTGACATTAGAACCTCTGAGGTAGCCACGCAGGTGTGAGATTTTCAGCGCCCCTCACACTTGAGCAGCACTGTCGTAGAGCAAGGGAACCGTAGCCTCCGCTGCAGGGGAAGCAGGGGAAGCAGATGCCCTTCGCGCCCCCTCTCTCCTCTTCATGCCACCAGGGACTGCGCTCACAGGCAGGCCCAGTAAGATGCAGGATGCCCAGGTGAGCTTGAGTTTCAGAGAAATTAAAAATCTTTTTAAAACGTATTTTAACATGAGGATGTTTGGTGCAAAGTTAATATATTCCATGCAATATACTCATACTAAAAGCCACTTGCCATTTATCTGAAATTCAGATGTAGATGAGCATATTGTGTTTCTTAAATCTAGCAACCCTGGCCACGAACAACTCACAAATACTAGAGGAAGATGTCTTCCTTTACATGGCAGAAAAATCGGCCACCGCCAGCAGCATGAGACACAGAGTCAATGCAGAGTCCAGCCTCGGGCTGGGTTCCAGGGAGAATCCGCAAAGCGTTCTGCTTTTCCCAGCATGCTTCGGGTGCACAGCACTGTGAGTTGTGATCACCAGAGGGCGCACTCTGAGAGGGCAGGAGCAACCAGAGTGGGAGAGCCAGGAGGACAGGATCCAGACCCTCTCACACCTCGGGACAGAGAATCCCAAACAACCATTAGTGCCCGATGGCTGGGTTCCAGGGAATTTTCTTTATTTTTCAAATTGAATTATTTATGGACACCTGAGATTAAAGGAGAAGGAAGGGTGAGCCCAACACAGGATGGTAAAACAACTGGAAAGATGTTTCATTTATAGTTGTTTATTGTTTTAAGTTTTTAATCTGTACTTGCACAAATGAACTAGACCAATCAGAACTAAATGTGAGGCTCTCTCTTTAACGTCCTCCCTCTGCTTCAGTTGCCCTCCTTTTAGTAAAATGTATTAAATACGTGCATGAGGAGGATCTCCCCAGAATTAAAGAACTTAAATATTTACTTTTTTGTGATGCTGGAGATAGAATCCAGGGTCTTTGCACTGAGCCACATTCCCAGCCCTTTTGTTTGTGTTGCTATTTATTTTGAGACAGAGTCTCGCCCAGTCACTAGTGGGCTCAAAATTTGTGATCCTCCTGCTTTGGCGTCCTAACGTGCTGGGAAACAGGCTTGTGCCACGTGTCTCAGTTCTCAGCTTCTTCCCAGAATTTCTATGTGCATGCGTATGTGTGTGAGAGGTGTGTGTGTACGTGTGTGCGTATGAGTATGCATGTGTGTTTGTTTGTGCGTAAATAATAGGAATTGGTTGATAAAATTTCATCCTAATATATATAAAAAGATTATTTCCAGAAATTACTTTTCTAAACTTAATAAAATTTGAGGGTCAGTCTATGATCTATATTTTCCCCTCATCTCCACAATGACCCTTATAAAGTAGGGGCTACTGTTATTCTTCAGTAAGCAGATAGCACAATATGGAGAGGTTAAGCTAACTGTCCAAGATCACAGAAAGTAAACAGCAAGCTGGGATTTAAACCTAGAAATCTAGCTTTGGGCGCAAGTGCTTAATCATGCTTCCATTATGCTTATTTATTTGTTTGTTTGTTTGTTTGTTTATTTATTTATTTATTTATTTATTTATTTATTTATTTATTTTGAGACAGAGTCTCACTCTGTAGTCCACGCTGGTCCTGAACTCAGTGTGTAGCCCAGGCTGGCCTTGGACTCACAGCAATCCTCCTGTCTCAGCCTTCCAAGTGCTAGGATGACAGGAATGCCTCACTATTCCTGGTTTATGTGATGCTGGAGGGTCTTACTCAGGGCCTTGTACTTTCTAGTAGAAAGTGCTTTAACTGCTGTGCTATTCCATCAGGCACTCCTCCCTCCCCCAAGCCCTGTTATACTTTATTTTAATCCCTGCATTAGAGTCTGTGCTGGTGGCTTTAAGGCATTCCCTTTTTGATGCATATTTGGGCTCTGAGGGAAAGGAAAGAGGGTGGAGAGGCAGAGAGCTGTGTTTAGGGGAAACAGCTAGTTGTCCCCTGAGGCTGAAGGTGGGCTGGCTGTAGACTGTCAATGCATCTGTCTCAGCTTCTGCGCCCTCCACGGGCCACAGCCAGCTGTTTCGCTGTGGTTTGAGTTCACCTTTTCAGTACCAAAGAACACAGGCATCTCTTTGTATGTGCGTGAGCTCACTTGCATTGTTTTTCTTCTGTTTATATTTTTGACTCCACTTTTCCCAGAGGGGTGTTTATCATCTTGATTTGTAGGTGCTCCGATATTATGGGATATTAGGCCTTGGTCAATTACATTTGCTACACATATTATCTCCTGGTCTATTGCCCATACAAACATAGTGTTAATGATAGTGACTAGGGTGGTCCAAGGGGACAAGGGGCTTCCTCAGTTACAGCTGGTGATCATGAGAAGGGGACAGCCTCTCTCAAGGACCATCTGGTAACAGATACCTAATGCACTTGAGGTGTGGATGCTCTCTGATACTGCTGTGCTCCTTCTGCCCCTGGAGTGAGCGTGGATTCAGGATGCCTGCTGCAGCACAGCAGTGGTAACGTGGTACACAAATAAGGTAACAAATGTGAGAGTTGGAAAATACCAAAATGTCCAGAAATAGGAAATTGGTTAAATTGTTGTAATTATATTAATGGAATATTAATGCTAGCAAGAAAAAAAGATGAGATTTGTATTTTTTGGGGGGAGGGGAGGACAGGATCTTGCTCTGTAGTCAAGAGTAGTTCTGAACTCACTATGGAGCCCAGACTGGCCTTGAACACATGGCAGTCCTCTTGCCTCAGCCAACTAGTGCTAGGATGATTATAGGCATGCGTCACCATCTCAAGCTTATCGAATCCATGGCCTTGTTATCAGGCAAGCACTTTAACTGCTGAGTTACTCCCCGAACCTGGGATGTATATTTTGAGACCCTACTACCATGTTAAAAAAAAAAAAAAAACAGAAGGCATGAGAGGTATTTTCCAGTATTATACAAATTTTCCAAAAGTTTTACAAGTTCAAGTTGAGAAAATGCACCCCAAAATGTTGACAGTGGTTTTTCTGAGCGAGGCTATGATATCATTGTGTTCACTGTCTTTTGGCTTATCTGGATTCATCCTAAAAGTCTACAAATAACATGAACTGCTTTTATAATTTAAAAATGCACATTCATGTGGCATTTCAGGCAATAACAGAACACCTATGTGTCAGTGGCCTCGTAAGACTTTTTGTGCCCTTGGGGCATTGTAGCTCTCTCAGTTTATGTATGCATATGTATAATCTGTGATGTTGGCACAATGACAGTACAAGGCAGCACAGGATGGTAGGCAGTGTCTGGTGGAGCCAAAGCCAATCACTTTAAGGCTACCAGAAGAAAGACAGAAAGGAACCAGTGTCTGAAAATCCCCTTCCAACGCATTCCTCCCGGGAACATAAAACCTCCGTGCTAGGTTCTACCACTTAAAGGTTCTACCACACAGTCACACCAAATTGAGGACCAAACCATCAATGTGTGGTTCTTTGAGAACACTCCATATCCAATTCATAGCAGTGATACATGACTGTGCATATATTTTCTTTCTAAGTATAATTTTTTTTCCCTCTAACTATTTGAGGTAGCATGCTCCCAGATAGCCGGCTGCTTCTCACTGAACCTCACTTCCTAGTATTTCATAGTTCTGTGTGTTCCCCTCTCATTGAGTAAGAGCTGAATTGTGTAACCAACAGATTATTACAGAAGTGATGGTGTGTGGAAGAGCAATGTGTCTTTGTTCTATTCTCAGAGATTACCTCCCCCAGTGGAAGCCAGCGCCATGTTGTGAGGAAGCTTAAGCAGCTCTGTGGAGGGGAAACAGGCTTCATTGTAGCCAGTACCATCTTCTGATCTTGGTCACTCTGGAGGAAGAGACTGCTCCAAGTTCTACCCTTACTGTACCTCACAACAGACTTGGAGCCAGAGTGCATGCTGAGCTCTTCCTGAATTCTTTTATTTAGTGTTGTTTTTGTTTGTTTTGGTGGCTGACTTTTTGTTTGTTTTTGAGACAAAGTCTCACTCTGTGGTCCAGGCTGGTCCTGAACTCAAAATATAACCCAGGCTGGCTTCAAACTCATGGCAATTCTGGGATTATAGGCATGCACCATCATACCTAACTTCTGTGGTGCTGGGAAATCGAATTCAAGGCCTTATACTTGCTAGGCTAATGCTCTAACTGCTGTGCTGTTCCTCCAGTCCCTCTTTCTGAATTCTTGACTCACAGAAATTGTGCAAGATAACAAATTTTTGAAACTGTCTTAAGCTGCCGAGATACAAGGTACTTTGTTCCACAGCAGGAGATAACAAAAAAGTTTAGTACCAAAAATGAAGTGCTGCTGAAATTGAAGTTGCTTTCAGCTCCTAAGTTAATGGTGGCTTGCTACAGCAGCCATAAGAACGTGGCCAAGTCTTCCCCATTTCCAGGCTGGGTGGATAATCCTGTCTGAGTTCCCTCTGCCACCCCAGTCTGATTCCACCCTAGCATCTGTCACTCTGTATTGGACCTGCTGGTCTTCCCCACCAAACCCCAAGGAAGATTCTCTATCTCTTCATTTTTGCTTTGCTCAGCAGAGAGTCCAGGGTGTGTGTGTCTTGAATGAAGGTTGAAGGACTAGTGCCCAGCATTGTTGCTCATTACCTGAAATGCCATGGAGCAGAAGGGACATCTCACTCATGGGATTCAGGAATCTATTATACTCCTCTAGGGACTCAGTGGACATCAACACAGGCTCCTAGGATACCAGCTGTTGTTTTTCTTCACAGCTGCACCAGGGCCCAGTTAAGACTGACACTCCTGCCTTTTGGTGGCGAAAAGTTTCAGATTTGGTCCCTTGGGAGCATAGAGCATCCTATCACCATTCTTGGAGTTCCTGGGAGAGTGGAATCTGTGAAATTTTATCCAAGCATGGATATGACCAGAAGGACATGGAGGTGTGCATGCCACCCCTTTCCTGTTGCTCCGTACTTTCCCTTTTTGTCATCACTACTCTCTGAGACTGGGGCGTGGGTTGAGCTCCTCTAGCTCGCCCTGACCTGAGGATGCAGGTTGTGCAGCCTGCTCCATGCCTGCTGCTCACTGTGCCCCGCACGGCGCCCTGTGGCAGGGCTCTCCCAGCTGCTGCAGGGCTCTGACTGTGCTCTGTCTTACAGTCAGTCTTCTGTATCCAGTTCTTCAGCCTCAGACTAGCAGGTGTCAAAAACATTCAGGGAAAAGCAAATCCATACTGAGGATACAGAAGCTTTTTTTCTTATCATTATTTGATAAACAATATAACTGTCACAGAGCATTGATGCTATATGAGGTATTAATAGCTAATCTAGAGATGGTTTAAGAATGCAGGAGGAGCTAGATGTGGTGGCAAAATTCTGTGGTCCAAACCACCAGTCAGTGAAAGACTTGGTGACCTTGGACCCATCACTACAGATCTTGTCACTCGTCCCCTGTTCCTTGCCCTTGCTTGGTGAGCCTCTGATAGAGGACAGCTCCAGCAGCTTCCTCTTTGGGTCCCCAGGACTATGGGCAGCCCTGGCATCCAAGTTTGCTGAAAGAGGAAAATGGGGGTGCATCATTGAATTGTTAGTAGCAAGACAGCTCAGGTGATCTGAGGCCACAGGGCAGCACTCATCCTCCAGGTGAGATTCAGTTTTCTTCCAGGTAGCATGAGGCTAGAGTTTTCTCTTGAAGTCTTGAGGAAGACCTTGAACATGGAAACTCTCAAGTTGCATTATCATGTGAGAGGTATAGCTCCACTGAGAAACGAAACAGAGTCCTAAGGGGCAAATATTCCGTGGCTAGCAGTGGGACTTCTGGCAAAGAAGAAAAACATCCATACCATTATGTTTTATAGGAGAAAGAAGCAACAGTAACAAACACTAAAGAACTGATCTGAGTGGAATGTACCCACAAAGTCCATAAGTTGGGACCTTTGCCTCCAATGCAACACTGTTGAGAGGCAGGACCTCCAAGAGGAAATTAATGTTATTATCCCAGGAGTGAGTTCATTATCACAAGAGTGGGTTTTGTCTCCTCTTCTCTGGTGCTCTCTCTGCACCTCAGCCACAGATTACATCATCAAAGCCCCTTCTCAAATGCCAGCCCCTTGACCAGGGATTTCTCAGCCTCTAGAACTGTAAGAAAGCTCTGCTCTTCATAAAGAACGAAGTATTCTGTGCTATTCTGTTACAGCAACACAGTGGGCTAGGTCAAGGACATTACCGTTACCAATAAGACAGCAGGTGAAATATGAATAAGACCTTTACATGAGATAATAGGATTCCATACACATTGATTTGTCCAATGTTTAAAATTGTATTGAGTTGTTTCAGAATGTTCTGGTTCTGACAAAGTGTCCACTCCACTATTTAAGAGGGCGTATGTCTCAAAAGGCCCTGAAAAATATTTTTAAAGCTATAATACATACTTTGAGAGAAAGAAGGTAAGAAATCAAATGCGACAAAGTATTAACACTTGGGAAAAGGTACATGGAAGGTCTTTGCTTTGTTATTGCAATTTTTCACTAAGCTTGAAATAATTTCAAAATAAACATTTTTGTACAAACTGTAATATTTGTGGTACGGCCTTCAGTACTGTTTGAATACTGCTCTGTAAGAATGCAGTCATATCTTAACCATGTCCCATGATTTTCATTCTTAAACTTCCAATGAATCATAAACCATGAGATTTAAAATCTCATTGTCGTTCTACTTATTAATATAACTATTGTAGTAGCTATGACTGGGATTCTCAAATTACAGAGTAGCGGGAGGCTTCGTGGTTCCAGGACAGTTCATTGTCCCAGCCTCGCCATCCCGGATCCCAGCCTGCTGCAGTGAGGAGCCGCGAACCCAACCAGGTCTCCCGATCCCCAGCCAGCAGGCTTTCGGCAGTGCCTTCCTCCATCCACTAGACGGCGCGCGCAACTCCCTCAGTCCGCAGTGCGCAGGTCCGCCTCGCCCGAGAGGCAGGAGTTTTAGAACCTCCATCCACGGTGGTCCACGGGGAAGCAGCTAAACTCCAAGAAGAGATCTGGGGGGCGGCGAGGGGTGTTGGAAGATGGATTTGAAATACAGGGAATTGTCTACCCCATTCTTTCCCTCCTTTATCCCCCTGCACTTGGCTGTTGGCTATGAGATGACAGCAAAATGCACAAAATTCAATAGTTAATTCCACTAACTGGATCTGGGAACAGGTAATTAAATCAACCAGTGCAGCGCACCGACTCCAGGACCCTGAGGACTCAGAGAGAAATCGAGCAGACCAGATATGCCCCCAGATAATCCCGGGCTGCCCTCCTGGTGTCTGAAATACTGAATGGGGAGAATTAAAATTGAGTTCCTTAAGATTGGGAGGATTCACACAGAATCTGGATTTTGGTCTTTCATTATGAAATAGGGTAAAGACAACCTACCACACTGTCACGTGGTGACACCTCCTTGGAAGTGGGGACCCAGCCTGGGGACTCCCTGAGCAGGAGTGTACAACCCCAGCTTCCCATGTCCCCACCAGGCCGATCTCCTCCCTTGGGGCCACCTAGCTGGGTTGTGTCACCCACCCAGGGCCTACAGGCAGCTGGCTTTGCCACTCAGACCTACAGGAAAGCCTGCCTCCGCCAGACGTCCTGACAATGAGCCAGTTCCCATTAATCACATTTTCTGGTCAACTGCTGTATTTTTAAGGGGGGAAAATAACCTTGAGGTTGTAAGGTTTCCTGGGAACAGATTTTTTTTAAAGTTATGTAATATGTTACCATGCCTCTGTATCATTACAACCACTGCAGAAAAAGAGGCCGATTCTTCAGTTTAAGCCTGACTGTGTGACCTGACCCATCGCTTAATCCTTCTGTGCCTTTGATTCCTCTTTTTTTTTTTTTTTTTTTTTTTTTTGAAAATGGAGTTAACAGTAGCCAGAAAACTCCTTGAAAATGAGGGAGAGGGGCTACAGGTGTAGCCCAGTGATTAGGGCACTTGCCAGGCCCCAGGTTCATTCAGTCCTTCTAACAGCCAGGCATATTGGCTCACACCTATATCCTAGCACTCAGGAGGCTGAGGCAGGAGGTTTGCCTTGATGTCTAGGCCAGCCTGGGCTACATAGTGAGTTCAGGATAAGCCTGGACTGCATAGAGAAACCCTGTTTCCATATAAAGAAAATGAGTAGAATACTTCTGTCAAAGCCTCTAGCAGAACACTTGGAGCACAGTAGGAGTCACATAAGTGTTAGCTGTTATTATTAATAACCACCACACAGGGAGGCTGAATTCATAGGACAGACAAAGCCAGGGATTCGCAAATTTAAATGCAACCAGAGTCACCTGAAGAGTGAGTTGGCACACATTGCCAGGTGTCTCTCCAAACTTCCTGTTTCGGAAAGTCCAGGCGGTGGCCCGAGAAATCACATTTTTTACTGATTTCACAGGCAATGGCTCATCATGGAACTATGCTTTGAAAACTGTCCTTTGCATTTAAAGACAAACTTACCAGTTTATTTGCTTATTTATTTTCTTGCTCTGTAGTTCAGGCTGGTCCTAAACTCATTCTTTAGCCCAGGCTGGCCTCAAACTTGCAGCAATGCTCCTGCCTTCGGCCCTGAATACTGGTATTACAGATGTGTGTCATTACACCCAGCTTATGTGGTGCTGGGGCATCGAACTCAGGGTCTTGTACTTGCTAGGCAGGTGTTCTAGCCTCTGTGCTATTCCTCCAGCCCAAACTTACCAGCCTAAAAATCTGCTTGTACATTGACTTCTCCTTGAAAGACTCATTCAGAGTTAACACTTTTAAGGTTTTTACAACAGTGCCTAGAAACAAACTCACTATGAGTTATTGTTACTGATAGTAAAATGGAGACTGCTCAGGAAAATCTAAATACTAAATCTCCAGAGAAGCACATGGGGGGAAGGAGCTGTGGGCTGTGGGCCAGAGGCCCTTGGGGATCACCCTGTTTTAATTCCTTGCAAGGAAATGCATCTCAGAATTTAGGTTGCCAGGCTGAGTGGTACCAGGTAAATGATCCCCAGACCCACATCTTCCTGCCACTATGGGGCCTGGGTTCATTCCATACCATGTTCCAGTGAGCTGTAGCTAGTCCAAGTTTCACCACTAGATCTGGAAGTGACCCTGTCCTGAGTAATACGAAAGCCAGCACCTACTGTGGTCCAAGAGTAATATCCCAGACCCATGACCCAGGGTCACAGGACAGACTTGCAAGTCTTGGCAGAAGGAGAGGGGACAAAGTTCACAAAGTTCCAGCAGGCTTCAGCTTCCCAAGGGAAAGGCTGTGAGCCTACTGTCACACCACTGAGTGAGGTAGTTTTGCACTGGTTGTACGTAAAGACACAGCTCTGTAATGAAGCCACTATTCTGACCCCCTAACAGCAAAGGGAGTACTGAGTGTCCTGGGATAGGCCCGGTAGCCTGACTGTCAGCATCACAGGATGGTTTAGATCCAAGTGCAGATGTCACGTGGGAGTGAACTCACATCCCCACCAGATTCTTGTTGCAAGAAGCAGGGGACCCCCTGGGCAGGTACATTGGAGGATGCTCTTTGTCCTGGTTTGGCTAAATACCCGTCTCTTCCAACATCTGCTGTCTTAATCACTTTCTTATTGCTGGGACATTGCTGACACCCACAACTTAAGGGAGGAGATGTTCATCTCAGCTCACAGTTCAGAGATTTCAGTCAGCTCATAGTGAGCTGACAATGGCTGAAGGGCATGGTAGAGGGCCTAGCTGAAGAACAGCTGTTCATGGCATGGCAAGACAGGAAGCAGAGAGCAGAAGAATCTGAGTGAGCATACATACCCTTCCATTTTCTTTCCCCAGTGACTCTTCCTTCCCACTAGGCCCCACCTCCTAAGGACACAGAAAATCATTAGGTTAATCCACTTGATCCAGTTAACACTCGTGATCCAATCACCTCCCAAATACCCGAGGCTTTTGGGGGACATTCCAGGTCTAACCACAACATCCAGATGCACCGAACCTACCTGTCTACCCTTTGCTCTGTCTCCAGGTTGGCAGGACTCTCCATGCTCATTTGAAGCCACAGAGTACTCAGCTATTGATTGCTGAAGATACTTGACTTTCCTCTACAATTCCCCCAAAAAATCTCCTCTAAGTTTGATTGTCAGAAAATTACTTCCCCATACTTGTGAGGCCTTGCTACCCTCATGCTCTCTCTTTGATCTTTTGGAAATCACTTCGGGTCTTCATCAGGCAAGGTCAAAGATGCTCCTTAGAGGGGCGCAGCTAGATATCACAACCCCCTTTCCCCTCATTTACTTATTCCACTCCATTCCATTCTATTCTGCATACAGCTTCCTTCACCTAATAGCCAGTAGGGGAGGCAGCTGGTGCTCTAACAGCCACCTTGAACCATAAGAAAAACTAGAAAATGTAAGTAAAAGATAAAGACAGTAACGGAGGAACAGTGAAGAGACCCGGTCGCCCAGTGACCATAGAGCCACCACATCAGCCTTGAGCTATTTGTAGAACCAACTGAAATGAGAGAAAAATCAACACTGCTGCCACTCTTTGGAGGCTGTTCTTCATAGAAACTGAACTTAATCTTACCTGAGAAAATGTCCCTCCCTGACCTGCTTCTGGTGGATCCCTGCAGTACAATGAACACCTTGTTAGCCACCTCAGCCCCTGCTGTCAGCCAGAATGCTCAGAGTCCTTCTTGTTCAATTTCAGTGCTTCGTACAGTCATTGAAAAGAGAAATACGAGGAGAGAGCAAAGGGTAGACAGGTAGGTTCAGGTGCATCTGGATGTTGTGGTTAGACCCAGAATGTCCCCCAAAAGCCTCAGGTATTTGGGAGGTGATTGGATCACGAGTGTTAACTGAATCAAGTGGATTAACCCAATGGTGATTTTCTGTGTCCTTAGTAGGGGGCCCTAGTGGGAAGGAAGAGTCACTGGGAAAAGGCCTATTAGAAGTGACCAGTCATGACAGTTGCACCCTAAGAAGGGGATGCATGCTGATCTAGGAAACAATTTTCCCACTTCTTTGACTTAAAACTTCCTGTTCGGACCATTGGTTCTCACAGAAAGACTCTTGGGGGTACACGAGAAGCCAGTGGAGCCTGTCAGTCATGGCAGTGACTGAGGGAGTCAGGGACATGTAGGAAATGAGCTAAAGTATTTTTTCAATGTTTACTGCACAATTTGAACTATGATGTACATGAAGAGGACTGTATTTATTTATATTTATCCTTTTTTTTTTTTTTTTTTTTTTTTTTTTTTTTTTTTTTTTTTTTTTTTTTTTTTTTTTTTTTTTTTTTTTTTTTTTTTTTTTTTTTTTTTTTTTTTTTTTTTTTTTTTTTTTTTTTTTTTGCACTGAGGATGGAACCCAGGGCTTTCCCACTATGCTACATCACCAGTTCAGGTTTTAGTTTTTGATTTTGAGATAGAGTCTTGCTAAGTTGTTAGGTTACCTACACGTGGCTCAAACTTGCAGTCCTCCCACCTCAGCCTCTCAGAGTGCTGGAATACAGGACTGTGCCACCAGGCCCAGCACTATGGCAATCCTAAGTGTGCTGTCGATGAACTTCATAGAGTCATCAATACACAAACCAAGAACAGAGTTTCAGGCCAAGAACAAACCGCACCATGCCTCTTGCAGCCATTCACACCACCGAGAACAACAGCTATCCTGCCCATACATAAATAATGCTGAATGTTCCCTTTTGTGTCTGGCTTCCCTCACTCACTATCACATGTATAAGATTCCTCATATTACTGCAGATAGTTCTTGATGGCCACATGGTCGTTTCTAGTTCAAAATTACAGTAAACAGTGCTGCCTCTGACATGCTCACATATAGTTTTTGATTCACAGATGTGCATTTTTTTCTGTGGGTATACCTGAGAGTAAATAGTTGGACCATGAAACAGGCATACGTGAAGCCTTTGTACAATAGCTGCTGCAAAGAACTTTCCGAAGTGGTATCATTTAACATTCCCCATTGCTTTGCTTCCTTGCCAACACTTAGCATTGTCTGTTAGTTTCATTGTAGCCATACTGGAGTGTATGATGTGGTCTCACGTTATGCTCACCCAAAGATTCTCTTTTGTGAGGTGCCTACTCAGGTCTTCTGGTTAGTCTTCTATTGATTCATTTTTTGTCTTCCTGATTTGAAGCAATTTATATATTCTAGATGTGACATTTTTGATGAACACATGGATTAAAAATAACTTCTCATTCTGTGACCTCTTTTTACTCTCAAAGAGTGTCATTTAATGAAGCTAATAAATGTAATGAAGGAGGAGAAAGACCTCTACAGCGAAAGCTACAGAACACTTAGGAAAAAGTTGAAAAGACAGTAGAAGTTGGAAAGACCTCATATATTCATGGACTGGCAGAATTAATATTGTTAGAATCATGGTCCTATTGGAAGCAATCTCCATCAAAACACCAATGACATTCTTCACAGCACTATCAAAAACAATTCTAAAATTTATATGAAGGCAAGAATGAGTAAAACATCCAAAATAATCCTGAGCAAAAAGAGCAATTCTGGAGGTGCCGTAATACCCGATTTCAAAACTTACTCCAGAGACAGCATGATGCTCACATAAAAAAAAGACCCCATCGGTCAATAGGATTGAATAGAGGACACAAAAATAAATCTGCACAGTTATCGTCATCAGATTCTCAACAAAGGTGCCCAAAACATACACTCAGTAAATGTACCAAAACAGCTGGATATCCATATGTATAAGATTGAGACTAGATCCTTCTCTTTCAACCTGTGAAAAGGCCAATTTAAAACTGGTCGATGTAAAATGTAAGACCTGAAAATCTGAAAACGCTACAAGAAAACTTAAGGGAAATACCCAAGATGTAGGTACTGGCAAGAACATCTTAAATAGAACTCCAGTGGCTCAGAAATTAATAGTATGAGCCAGCCAATGAGATTATATCAAATTAAAACCCTTCTGTATAGCAAAGAAAACACTTAACAGAGCAAAGAGACAGCTCATAGAATCAGAGAAAAATCTTTGCCAGCTATTTATCTAATAGAGGATTAATATCCAAAATATGTGAAGAAGAAAAATAACTTACACCAAAAAATCCATAATGGGCAAGTGAACTGAGCAGACACTTCTCAAAAGATGTGCAAATGGCCAATAATTATATGGAAAAAAATGTTTGACAACTTTCTTTCTCATGGAGATGCAAATCAAAACTGCCTTGAGATTCTAACTCACTCTAGTGAGAATGACTGTCATGAAGAATACAGAAAGCAATAAATGCTGACAAGTATGTTTGTGGAAAGGAACCCTCACATGCTGTTGGTGGGAAGGCACATTAGTAGAGACACTATAGAAATTAGTATGGAGCTTCCTTCAAAAGCTAAAAATAGAACTGCCATACAACCCAGCATTCATCAGGAGGCAAAGATGACACGACAGTAGAGGAAAATTATGAAAGAATAAGGGAGCCAGGGAGAAAGGGGTACTAGAGGATAACAGGCATGAGTAAGTTCAAGGTATGAAATCCGCACGCATGCATATACCACAATGAAACCCCACTATTCTGTATAATTAATATGAACTTATAAAAAATAAGTAAAAATTCTTCCTGATCATTTAGCGTTGCTCTTGTCTAAGTAAGTAATCTTTGCCTGTTCCTTTGTGTCCTTTCAGAAGCAGTATAATTTTACCTTTTCAATTTTGAGTTGCAGCTCATCTCCTGCCTGCATTTTGCATGACCATCATATGCCTACATAGGTAACACACCTGTTCGTAGTGATGTGACCTACAGCTCAACTCAGAGCTGACCACACAATCACAAGGCTATTTTGGCACTTTAAGATACACTGAGTTTCTAGAATATAACTCCTATGAAATTTTAGAAGAGATTACTTTTTGTTTTATTTCAAGTTCATCAAAATTTGAAACACCATTTCAGAGAAAACGTATCACTGATGACGGAGCTGTTTGGGGTTCACAAGAAACAGCTACAACAGGGTGTTGGTCTACATTCCAGTGGACGCTCTTCATACAACAACATACATAGCTCACTGACTGATTTATGTATTTATTTATGTATTATTTATTTGAGACAGAGTCTTACTTTGTATTCCAGGCTTGCTCTGAACTTACATTGTAGCCCAGACTAGCCTTGATCTCAACACAATCCTCCTGCCTCAATCTCCTGCGCGCTGAAATTACAGGTGGGTGCCACCAAGACCAGCTATGTACTGCTAGGGAATAGAACCCAGGTCCTTGAGCTTGTTAGGCAAGCACATTAACCAGTGAGATATGCAACTCCTTCATTGACTGTTAGTTCAAACCATTAACTATTTTTTAAAGTTTCAGATTTTTTCAATTGATTTGAATCTTACCTCTCTTAAGTCCAAACTCATAGGTGATAGTTTGGTTCACATTATCTGATCATTGCAGATCTGTCCTTTAACAGTTAGCCATGGTCATGTCATGGCCAGGCATTGGCATGCATATTAGTATTTCATAAATTGCCTGATTCTTGTGTCTTTCTTCTATTACAGTTAGGACACTTTACATTAATCTGGAAAAAAGAATTATGTGTGTAAATACATCACTAAATTGCAGGATAGTAAAGGCTATTTGACAAAATATTTGCTATAAAGAGCCACAATGCCTGGTTGTGGTACACATCTATAATGCAATGACTCAGGAGGCTAAGGCAAGCAGGTTCCAGGTTTGAGCTCACCCAAGCCAATTAACAAGACCCTGTTTCAACACAAGAAATAAACAATGTGGCTCAGTGAGGCCTTGGGTGCCACCCACAACAGCACAAAGAAAATGAAAGAAGGAGGAAAAGAAGAGTGAAAGAAAGAGAGGGGGGAAGAGAGGGAGAGGGGAGAAAAAGAGAGAAAGAAGAGCCACTGCTTGTGACATGAGGATGGTGACCAGAAGGCTTCATGAAGTCAAGAGCACAGGAAGGTGTTTCCCCAGCCTCAGGGCAGTCCCCTCCTGATGTGTGCTTTCTCTCAGGTCCACGGTTTAACAACGGTCAGTAGTCAGTGTTTCCCTCCCACCGCACTCGTGCCACACTGGCCCCACGACATGCAGCAGCTGGTGGATGCAAAGCATTCACCTTCCTTCCACCACCTAAAGTCATAGTTTTTCACATAAAAACGTCTCTGTTCAAGCCCAGCTCTATCCCCTAAACTAGAGCACACATGCATTAAAGAAGTCCCAGTAACCATTAAGAAGCGAGAGCAACTGCTAATGTTTACGAAGTGCTTCTTGTGCCAAAGCTCTCCTAAGAAGAATCTCTCACTCTGGGAATCCTGCCTTCAGCATGAAGCATGCTCATATTCCCATTCTATAGACAAAGAAAACAGGTACAGAGAGAGCAAATAAATAGCCCTAGGCTGCTCAGTTGTCCAATAGCAAGGCCAGGCGTCGAACCCAGGCAATCTGTGCCTTCCCATTAAATGAGACCTGTTAAGAAAAAGTGCCCAGAAAAAGGAAGACAGATACTCAAGAAGTAGCAGCTCTTGGCCATTATTACGTGATCTTCAGCTGTGCGTAATTATGAATCCCTACATTTCAGTGTTTGTGTTCCCCCCATCTCCCAAAAACCAATTGTGTGACCTTGGTTTAGCCCCATTGAATAAGTGTCACAGTGGCATATTCTAAAGAAGTTAATTTCTTATGTCCCAACTGCCTAAATTTGGCAGGGCTCATCAACAGAACACTACTAAAAGTGGTGTTAATTTTAATCTACCTGCATATACTATAGGAAAGTCTGTGTTTGCTCTGGAATTCATGCTGGTATTTACCTAAAAAAGTCCAATCCCATAGCCAACAAAAAGCACACTATGTCAAAAATATTCCCAAACCCCAGGCCACTTATGCTTGGAAATGCTTGACACAGTGAGGCACAGCCCGTCCCTTGAGTGCTGCTTGTAACAGGATTTGGCCTGCGGGTCTCTAGATCCTTAAGAATGTTGTCTAATGTAGACCAAGGTCAAGCATGGTAAATATAGAGGCATCCAGCGCAAAATAGACTCCTCTTGCCTGTAGGTGTGGCTGCTGAAATTTTCCATTTTTGAAAATGGTTGCAGGCTGGGGGAATTTTAGGGATCTTTAGTAAGGGGGCAACATGGCAGCTGTCCAGCCATCTGAATCTGGGCAGTTGTTAGAAAACAGTAAGGCTGTGCACTTTACAGCTGAGTTTCTGGCCGAGCCTCTGATGTCACCCAATGGGTAAGATTCTTGGGACCCTGGGCTTTTGCTTCCTCCTCTGTCAAAGGAGCGGGTGGGACAGAGACAATCACTAGAACTTCCCTGTGTCTGGACTTCCAGGATATCACAGCAACCAAGGAGTTGAACACCTCCCATGATTTTTAAAAATGTGTTTGCAATACATACTAATCACATTCATTACAGGGAATTGGTACATACAGATACTGTGTCTTAATCATTTTTATTTCCTCTTCCCCTCCCTACCCTTCCACCGTGCCATCCCCTGGCCCCCCACTACCCTCTCCCCATGAACTGTCAGTACAGGATCACACTGAGAATAAATGGGAAATTGCTTCCTTTCCAGCTGTGTGACTCAGGCCCAGCACTGTGTCATTCTAAGCCTCAATTTACTCCTTAGTGCATTTAAGAATAACAATGCCAACCTCACAGGGTTTTTGCAGAACTAACACGCAAAACTCCTAAAATAAAATAGATGTTCAACAAATGCCTACGCCTTCTGATCACATGCTTTCGGACCTCTCTTTTCCTTCCTCTACAGTCAGACCACCATGTTCCATGCCCATCCCAGCTTGTCCTGCCTTTCTTGAAAGTAGCAAAAATCTACACATTCATCACTAAACGAGCAGCCACTCCTAGACCAACTAACACAGCAGGAAGCTCCTGATGAAATGGCACATTGCGTCAAGAACTCCACTTCTATTTTAATGCCTAGGATACATAGGAATGAATAATTTAAATGACATTTGATAAAAACTTCCATTTTTGATGATTGGAAGAAAAAAGTATTTGGAATAGCTTCTCTTTTTGAGGTATGATCATCCCCACACATCCACACATTTACATTCATGGGCTCCAACTGTGGATGAAAATATCTAGAAAGAAATTGCATCTCTTCTGAACATGTGAAAATTTTTTTCTTATCATTAGTCCCTAAAAAAATAGAGGATAATATTATATAACATTTACATTGTTTCAGGATTATCAGTAATCTAGAGATGGATTAGAGTATGCAGAAATTTGTGCAGAGGTTATATGTAAACACTACACTCTTAGATAAAGGCCTTAAATACCCAAGGATTTGGGTATCCGCTGGGATCCTGGAACCTTTTTCCTCAGATATCAATGGACATCTGTACATTATATACACAAGTAGTAGATTTGTTCTACTACTTATTTGGTTCCGCAATCTGCCTCTTTTTTCTCTTGGCAAAATAATCCACTTAGTAGATCTATCTTAGAAGCTTGAGCAGTGGGCAACATCTTACACCTGGGATTCTTGTTTACCTTCCCCTCTCAGCCACCCCCAAATTCTTTTTGGAAGTAGGTGGAGCATAAATGAGAAACTGGTAACCAAAATTCTTTCTTTGGTCTCACATGGACAAACCTCTGTCTCTTTGGGCTACTTCATGGCTCCCAAACTGTAATTATTGGTTGCTTTTTTCGGTGTCCCTCAGAACTGAGAGTCTTCAGTTGTTCTAAATTCATTTGGGATCCTTCTGGACCCAGGAATTAAAGGTGACTCTTCGTTCCAAGTCAGATGCTGCCTCATCTGAGGAAACATGTGGGGCCATCTGTGTATATGTGGCGGGATGGACCAATTAAAGATACATCCCAGGTCTCTCCAAGGAGAAATTCAAGGTGACTTTGGAGACAGGAAGCTTGTTTTTGAGTTCAATTTATAGTCTAGACCCTATTCCTGATCCATCCAGCCCTGATCCCTGCGATCTTGGAGTGGTGGACATGAAGACAAGAGAACTTTGGGCCCGAAGGATCATAGATGGTTTAAGTGATTGATCCCTGACATCGTGGGATTTGGATAATGCCCTGAACTACTCTGATTTCTGAAAGAAAGAGAAGTCATTTCCAAAGAGTCTGCAATCACCAGTCTATTCTGGAGATTCCAAGCTCCCATGTGATTCCTACCTTCTTTCCAAAACAATAGCTTGGGGTAGGGGAGTGAAGATGGACAGAAGTCTGAGAAGCAGTGGACACTGTCGTCCTTGGTCTTTAATAACAAGAACCATAATAATCCGTAACATTTATTAACATACATCACTCCATTTTACTTTCATAGTGAACTTAAGGTAGATAGAATTACTATCCTCCGTTTACAGAACAAAGAAATGAAGCTTTAGAATTAGTAAGTGGCAAGCATTCAAATCCAGATGACTGGCTCCAGAAGTGGTCTTGTTTTTGCTTTTATTTTTAACAACAACTCCAGTCTTCTGCCTGCTTTGCCTGAACTTGAGAGACTGATGCTATACTCCTCAGATTCCCAGTGCCCACTGCAAGCCTCAGAGATCCAAAGGACATGTGCTAGGTGAGGAGGCCTCCAAGGGTACACTGAATAGTAGGCCTGTCTTAGGGACCAGAGGTTCAGGTTTGAGGCAAGCTCCAACACTTAAACATCATCTGGCTATGAACAAGTTACTTATCCTTCTGTGTCTGTTTTTCCATCCATGCACCAGAGGAATTATGTCCTATGAAGGCTCCGTGGTAGTGGGAGACAGGAGGAGTCATTCCATGCAAAGGACACTGACAGTGTTTGCACACTGAACAAACTCCACTCACACTGATCGTTTTTTCTTTCAATCCACAGTTCCTAAATTATCTTTACCTGCATCTCTAGTAAGCAACTCAAATTCAGCAGAGCCAAAACAGAACTCCTGATCTCTCCAACACCTGCTTGTTCCTGAATCATGTCCATCTCAACAACTGGCCACATCATCCTTCCAATAGCCAAAGTCAAAAATTCCTGAGTTCGTAAAAAGCTCATTACCACAACATTGACTAAATACATGTACAAAAAAAAAAAAAAACCCAAAACAAAAACATAAAAACCTTTGAAACTTCCACAGCAAATTAAGACACACGGTGTGAAGGATAAAATCCTTGAGATGTGAACTCTTTGGACAACTGCCTTTGCAGAGGTAGCTCACTGAAGCTTTTTATCTATTTCATCAAAAGGTCAGTTATTTGTCATGGTATTTAAGATGACTAAAGTTATAAAATGGATTCACACAATTGCTAACCACAGCAATATGCATTTACACAATTTGCTTTTTGCCCTATTTCTTTACAAATGCAGCTATCTATGTTATACTCACGCAACTGCTCTTAATATATGTGTTTATGTATGCAAAAATATGCACGTTGTTAATGCTTATCTTATGAAAAGTGACCTACGAAAGGTTATCATATTCTTGGTGTTTATCAAATAGGTCCCTTTCTTTTTTTGAAGGCAAATAAGTGTCTTTGAAGATGAAACAGCCCAGGCTAAATGAACTCCATGATAGGTCTCAAATCCAGCTTAAAATCAGTAGTCCAGAAATTCTGCTCTCTCATGATGACCAGGCAGAAACAGGAGAAAGTGCACACTGCCTAAGAAATGTTGCTGACATTCCTGCGGTGAGGGTCCCATTCCTGCGGATGGGGAATTGGGTCTGGGGGCCAGAGGCAGTTGTTTCATGTTAGTTAGCCAATCACCATGTAACAAGTCTGTTCCCCTGCTGTATGCTCACCAATCATGTAACCACCAAGCTGACAGCCTGCTACACAGACACTCGAGGGATCGGATCCACTATGTTGGTGAAGACCGAAAGCCCCAGCTTAAGCCCAAATAAAGGCTCCTTGCCTTTGCATGCATGATCGGTCTCCTGGAGTCTTTGGGAAGTTCACGATCTGGGCATAAGAAGAGAAGAAATTTTAGATCATCCCTCAGACTTCTCGTCTGTCTTGCCTGCAATCCTTTCAGCTTTATCTAAAAAAAATACGGTCAGAATGCAACCCTGTCTCACCACCGCTGCCACAGCCCCGTCCTTCAACCCTTGCCGAGACGGTCTGCCAAAGCCAGAACAACACGGAGGGCATCAAGGAACTCCCTCCAGACTTCCTTCCTTGCCACTAGAAGGAACCCCCGCGCCCAGTCAAGGACCCCCAGGGTCCTCTCACTCACACCCCGCTGACCTCCTACTTTCCCTTGTGAGGTCTTCTGACCTGTCTTTTCCTTTCCTGAGAATTCCTTCTGCATTACCTGTACACCTCCTTCCTGCAACTCCTGTGCTCTCTGCTCACACAACACCTCATCAAAGCAGATGCCCCAGGTCATTCTAAATACCTTAAGCCCCACATTTTCTTCTAACTGCTTGCATTACAAAGCAATAAATAACCGAGCTCCCCAGTTCACCCAACTCTGCCTTCTCTACTTCCAGTTCCCTCCTTGGAATTTGGGTGCATTCTCAAACCAGATGTGGGGTGCAAAAAGGGGCAATAAAGTCCCTGAGAAGGCATCTGATGGAAATATGATACCTTTGGTTGTAAAGGAAGATGGGATTCTATATATAAATGCACTTTATGGATTTTGCTGAACAGCACACAATTGGTCCAAAATGCTCTTTGCTGAATAGCACACAATTGGTCCAAAATGCATTCTGAAATTGAGACATACCCACCCCAGCTTACAAAATTATATCCAACATAAGGTTGAAAGTACAGACCAGGGTCTTTCAAATGCAGAAGTCACATGGACACGAGCAGTTGGCTGCAGTCTCTTGCAAAGCTTCTTTATGACTGTTGTGATTTTTTTTTTAAAGACACAAGTCTACAAGGAATAGTGACAGGCAAACACAACAGAACTTTGGGAGTTGGTAACTAACTAGATAGCATTATGGAGCTGAATTCCAAGTCAACAGTGGGAAAAATCCATGAACCAACCACATTAATGCAAGAGAATACTCAGGAAAACCTGGGAACATGGGATACCAGGCACTTGGGACTGAGAGCTAAGATGTGATGGAAGAAAATATAAAATAATGGTGACCGAATGTTCAGAGGTAAGAAGGCTTTCATCTTCCAAACAAACAAACAAACAAACAAAAAAGTTGAAAGAATCCTATCAGCCAAGGCTGACAAATGCTCAAAGTTTGAAAAAGCTGAAGACATTGGATAGAGGCTCTCTCAAATTGACATCGCCTAATATCACAAATAAAGCTGAAAAACACATAGCTCCTCCCATTGAGACAATCATGAATGAACAGATATCTTAAGAAAGTTCCTACTAGGAAAGTTAGGGGGGAAGGTAAATAAATAAAAGTGACCTGAAATTATGTAAGGAGAAGAAAACTTCCCTAACTATCATTATTGTCAAACTTTGGGAGGTAAGAAAGGACACTGCCTCTATGAAACAAGAACAGAATACTATAAAACAGATTATGGAACTAAAACTACTACATGAAAATTGAAATAAAAATTTCATCAAAAGATTGGAAATCAAATTGAGAAAAATCTTCAGAAAATTAGAAAGACAAAGAGATGGTGGGGGAAAAAGAACAAAAATAATTGTAAGGCTAGCAAAAAAGTCAAAAATAAAACTAAGAGTAACAAAAAAAAAAACAGCTAGTGAAAACAGAGAAGAGAGAGCATTCTTTAGGAGAAACAAATGCAAGATTATTTTCCAAACTCAAAAAATATGAATCTCTAGATTGAAAGGAAATTCAAGATCACATTATAGTTGATGAAAGTATATTCCACGTTAAGGTGTATTAGTATTAAATTTCCAGAAACTGAGGACAAAGAAATTATCCGCTAAGTTTCTAGAGGGTAAAAAAAAAGAAAAAACACTTCATGTGAACAGATCAGGAATAAGAATTAATTTAATTTTGCCAACAACACACAAGGAGAAAAATAAATAAATAAGCTAATTTTTAAAATGAGGCAGTAACTTCAAACTTTAAAGAAAAATGATTTCCAACTTAGAATTATATGTACTGGCCAATTGCCATTAATGTATGAGAATAAAATAAAAATAATTCAGACATGTAAATAATTTTAAAAATCATTTAAATCCTCCATGATTTTTCCAGTAAGTCATCGGAGAATATACCCTATCAAATAAATGAGTAAATTAAGCCAGTATTTTAAAAAGCACTCCATATGTAGTAGTTGCCTAGGACTGGCATGACACAGTACAGTCGTTGCTCCTTATCTACAGGGCATATATTCTAAGACTCCAGAGTGTCTGTACACCATACTTTATTCTTACTGTAGATATCAGCAACCTCAGTATATTTTTCTTTCTTTTCCTATTAAGCTAAGAACTTTCTTCTCCTATTAAGCTAATTTTTCACTTAGAAGAAGAACTTTATAATTTCTCTTTGGCATATCTGTGCTGATAGTATCAGCACTCTTGTGCTTTGGAGCCATTATTTAGTCAAAGAAAAGGGTTACTTGTACACAAAGATTATTACATTATTGCCTGATCCCAAACATGGCTACTGAATGATTAATGGGTGAGGGAAGGGTGTAGTGCACACAGTGTGAACTCATGGGATCTAGCGATGTTTCACATCCGGGGTGAGACAGAGCCCAAGATATAAAACAATCATAGGGAACATTTCAACATGCTACACAAAATTATGTGCATTTTTAAAAATGTATGAATCATTTATTCCTAGAAATTTCCCTTTAATATATTCAGAACATGTGCCTCCACAGGTAACCAAAACTACAGTAAAGTGAAACCGAAGAGCCTTGGAGGAGACTACTTTACCACAAATGAGGTAGTTTAAAGCAACAGAAACATTCCTTCTCATTCTTTGAGGCAAGAAATCTGAAATGATGGTAGCATCAGGGTAGTGTTCCCCTGAGTCCTCAGGAACAGGATCCTCCTCGCCTCTCCCAGCTCTCACTGGGCTCGGGTAGCTCCAGTTTCTGCCTCTGCCTTTGCATGGCTGTTTTCCTTCTGCACACCACTTTCTGTCGTTTTCTCCTCTTGCAAAGACTCCATCATATTGGATTAAGAGCCTACTATACTGTCATACTACCTCATCTCAGCTGATACAACTACAATGACCTTGCATGCAAACAAAGTCACATTCTGAGAATCTATGAAGGTCATGAATGCTTTGAGACAACATTTAACCCAGAACAATGTATAGAAACAGGACATGAGAGAAAGTCTTAGACTAGTGGTGGAGGATTAAGTCAGGCTGACAGATGTGCTCATGGATAGAGAGCAACCAGCCCAGACTGAGCAGATTAACGGCTCTTAGATTTCTTCTGGAAGGTGAAATTGTTGAAATGGTTGAGAATAAATGCATCAGAAGGAGGTTGAGGGGTTAAATTAATGACAAGTACATAGAAAACTGAAAGGGAAAAAAGCTATAGCAAAAAGAGAATCCCAGGAAACATGGAAGGTGGGTTTATGTCTCAGTTCTGTCAGACAGTCAACACACACCAACACAAACTGTAATATCAAACTACGGTGGGAAGGGGAGATGGAAAATGCTAGAGTAGAAATGGAAGAAGTACCGATTAGTCCCCATCCGCCACAAGAGAAAATTGATGGGTAACACCAAAGGCCACAAAGGCCCAAAGTATAGAGATTGGAAGTAAATAACAATAAAGAGATGAAAACATTCCTCAGAGAACGGGAAATGGGCGGGGAGGGGAGAGGGGGAGACTGAAGAAAGAAGAAATCTTGTAGGACTTGTTGAACTCTGCATAGGGATAGCCTCAAACAGGAAAAATAAAGTCACAACAAGAGCAATAGGCACAAATTGGGCCAAATCATCTAATGTCTTCTCCCTTGCACACTATACCATGTGGATTGTAGTTTCAATTTCAATATTTTATGGTGATACTCCAGAGTCAGTGGTTCTTAACACAGTGATTCTGAATCTCAGGGGATTTTCGGAGGCACTTTTCATAGTTGCACGTGGGAGTGGGCTGCTACTGATGTCTCGTGGGTAGAGGTCAGGGATGCTGCTGAGTAGCCTAGAATGCCCAGGACAGCCCCACACGGAGGGATTACATGGCCCAAATGTCAGCCATGCCATGGTTAAGGAACCTCTGCTTAACAGATGTTCATACTGCTGGTTGCTAGGAAAATCAAACTTGAAGTCCTAAAACTAAATATAGGATGGGGGGACTGACTTAGATGCTGCAGTGGGCTGTAGATGGCCACAGACCCTTCAATGCTCCTGTCTTCTCCATGTCTCTCTATGCCTCATTCCTCCTCTGGACTATGGGCTGGATTGACAACTCACCTCCGACAAACAGAAAATATGACAACGTGTGACTTTGTAAACTGCTTGAAAGGCAGCTATGCTCACTACTAGACCACCTACACACCACCAACGTGCGACTTTGGAGAAGAGCTCCCAAAAGGCCCGTGACTCTTGCTCGCACGCTCTGCTTGTACCTCATCTCCAAGGTCACTCATTGTCAGGTCTTCATCCCTTGCTGTTGAGGAGCCCACTGCCATGCTGTAGGGACATTCAAGCGGCTGAGACAGAGTCTGAGTGGAGAGACTTGAGGCCTCTGCCGATGGCGCCGTGAAGAGAGCTCCCTTGAAATGTCGTCAGCCCTATCAGGCCTTCAAGTGTCTGAAACCTGGGCTGACAGCTAGCAGCAGCTTCAAAAGATATACTGGATAAGATCACCTAGCTCAGACGTCCCAAAATTCTTTCTTTCTTTCTTTCTTTCTTTCTTTCTTTCTTTCTTTCTTTTTTTGGTGGGGGTGGTGGATGGTGACAGGTCTCACTCTATAGTCCAGTTGGTCCTGAACTCACTATGTAGCCCAGCGTGGCCTCAAACTCACCACAATCCTCCTGCCTCAGCTTCCTGTATGCTAGGATTACAAGTATATACTACCACACCTGGTTTAATTTTTATGTGGTGCTGGGGAATTGTACTTCCCAGGGTCTTCTGCATGGTAGGAAAGCGCTCTAACCTGTGAGCACGTCCCCAGTCCACTTCAAAATTCTTGACTGGCAAAATCTACCAGATTATAAGTGTTTCTTATTTTAAGCCAACATTTAGGTATACAATTGGTCATCCAAATGCACAGACCCTGCAGTTTTAAATTTAACCAACCTCAGACTTTAAATATTAGAGAAAAAAAAGAATTTGAATTGAACATGAGCAGAATTTTTTGGTCCTTACCTTATTCCCTCAACAGTGCCAACAGTTCAGTACAGCTACTATTTACCTACCACTCGTAGTATTGTGTCAGGTATTATAACATCATCTTTACATGAGTCAAAGAATGCAGGAGGATATGAATGGGGTCTGTACAAATCCTATGCCATTTTATACGAAGACTCAAACCTTCAAAGATTTTGTTACCCTTGGGAATCCTGGAACTGATACTCTTCAGATACTGGGGACAACTGCAATATGTCATGCAGCGATGCATAGCTCATATAAGCAGGCAGTTGAAGAAATACAAGCAGCAACACAATAGTAAATCCAAACTGGAAGGGCACACCAGGAGCCAAGCCGCTGATGCGTAGGGCAGGTACAGGGTAAAAATTCAAATAACAGAGTCATGAACTCAGGCTGATCTTCTGTCCAGATTCTGTGCTGTCCAGTGCACTGAGTTATATTACTCAGAAAACATTTGGTCTGAAGAAAAAAAATGAGTTGCATTAGAAAGACACAAATAAGAGTGAAAGACGGAGTCAAAAATATAGTAAGAGCCTTATGATTTGATCCCTAGCATTACAAAAAATTGGACACAGTAATAGGGAATAACAGAAAGCAGCAACAAAACTACACCCAGGGGCTGTTATCACAGGGCCCACACTCTAGCATTGCATTATTTTCCCGGTGGGTCTACACTCTTCACAAATATTTATTGTGTCAGGTGTTTTAACCCACATACAATTGGGTATTATTATCCCCATCCTTGAGGCTTGCAGAGTTCACGTGGCTTCCCTACAGTCCCACAGAGAGAGAGGACACGAACCCAGATGAGGCCGATTTCAAAATCCACACTAATCCCACCGCACCACACCGCTTCTCTTTGTAAAATGCTTATTTACATTCCTCAGGATTGTTGGAATTCCCGGCCCTCTGTCTTCTAACTAAGAACTCTGCCAATGTCCCTCTCCCGTCCTCTTTAAAAAGTATCCCTTAATTATTGTTCATTCCTGAAATTAAGTGTCTACATATTTTATTGGGGAGACTCAAAAAGCCCTTGGGGTGGAAGACAGTTGCATGCAGAAATCATGAGTTTTCAAGCTTCTTTGAGACTGTTTCTCCCTCTCTTTCCCTCCAGGGTCTGGAAGTGCAGTTATCCCGCCTGGCGACCTTCCTTCTCACTAGGCATAACCCGCCCTTTGGAGCTGGCTGTAACACAGCATTCTCTCTCAGCCCCATTCCCCCTGGAAATTGTTGAGTTTGCCTTGACACTGACACCCATTATGGAGCTGTGCAGCTGTTCCCACACAGCCAGCCCAAGGGCCTTCCGGAAATTACTTGCATCCATGCAACCTCTGCATGGTCTGGCAGCTTTGCGAGGCCTAACACCCCGGCACTGTGGCTAGGGCTGGAGTACACACTGACTTACACTCTTCTCCCTACCCCACCTCTACCCCGGACTCCCTGAACACCTAATACACTAGCTAAGAAAGACAAGCACTTCCTTCCTTCTATCTAGAACAAGCTGGATTGTGGTGGGGAGAAATGAATCTTTCTTTTCTTTGTGGTTGTATATAAATATTCTCATCATATTACTTCGGTCTCATTTAAGCAGCACAAATTCGACTGCAACTGCACTTGGCAAAATGGAGAGTGAATAGCAAGGCACTGGAGTATCTCTAAGTGAAAGCTGAGGCAGAGGGAGAGACCGCCGCACAGGATGGACAGGTGCTGTTCCGTAGGCTTCGCGCTACGCAACCCAAGGGATTGCTCTCACATGGCGGGCCACAGGAATGGCACTTTCTATGCAGGGCATGATATGTCTAGCTATTTTCATTGTTTCTGCTGCAGATTCCAGGAGTAATTAAAGCAGGATTTCACAGGCCACGAGGCTCCTCTCTTCATTTACGAAATCGGCTTCTTTCTGAGTTTGGGCAAAATCCACTGGAGTGACTCGTTTCATCCACATAAAGGATGGGTAATCACCTATGAATGACTCCTTACTTCCGACCCCAGAGTGGACTTTTATTTGTCCTGCTTCTAGGAAAGGGCTCTGATTAGCATATTTGAGCTTGGAAGATCTTTCACCAAATCAAAAAGCTAAATGGCTGGAGAGAAGGGAAACTCTACATTCGCCTTAGCCTGACTCACATTTTCGCCCTCACCCCATCTTCTTTGCACAGCATGAAAGCAGAGGTATTGAGAGTTTTGACTCTTGGAATTTCAAGGTTTCCCCCCAACAGTGGGGGCTGAATGCAGGTCCTGTGCCTACTAGGCAAATACTCTACCACTGTGTTGCATCCCCAGCCCAAAGTCAGGTTTTTAAGCCCTGCCGTTCGTCTTTATTGGTGTAACTCCCAGAGCCACCAAGGAGTTCAATGCTTAATAGTAGGTGGATAATGTAGAAATAAAGTTGTTCCAAATAAAGAGTGAGTGTGAATTAAGCTAATCTCCCAGAGTTTGACTTGATGGACCCTTAAGAATTTCAGTAATGCAGGAGCTTTGCCCATATTTTGAATATCTGTGATATTTGGTTGCTTTATAGTCACGAGCGGGTGGCTCCTAAGCTCTCTCCATCTTGAAAGCAAAAGACACCAATTTTTTCTTTTAATTCTCTTTGCATTCATGCCTGGGAACTCCCCATTCCACGGACTCTGAAAAAGACACAATCATTTCCTCATTGTGAAAATTACCTCCTTTCTGCCACCTGTCCTCCTGCCTGCTGTCTCCAGACAAGTCTGCAACACGGACATCCTCTTGTCCTTTTATCTTACTAGCCGTGGCTAGACTCCCTGGCATACACCTGTATTCCCGGCACTCAGGAGGCTGAGGCAAAAGGAATACCTGGGCTACATAGTCCGTTCAGGACCAGCCTGGTCTACAGAGCACTGGGAATTCTTTATCTCAAAAAGGAGAATTCTTTACCTCAAAAAGGAAAAAAATCTTACTAGCCATGGCTGGGATTGTAGCCTAGAGGTAGAGCATTAGCAAGGCCTTGGATTCAATTCCTAGTTGAGCAAAAAGATAAATGAAAAAATCTTACTAGCCCAGATAGGACTGTCTTTGTATCTTTTTTGCCCAGACTGATCAGTCATTGTAACATAATAGTTTAAACATTAAAGCCAGAGCAGGATTCGCTGGGTGTCATGAAATCAAAGGGTTACCCTGAACAGACAAGGGGCAATGACCTGTGTGGAATGAGGGAAAACAAACACAGCTGCCACGTGCCCTAAATTCCCCTGGACGATTTCATCCACAAGTAACAAGGGAGTGCATGACTATTAATGACCAAAATAAATAGTAATCAATTATGATGATGGTAATTATACTTTTCAAATTAGCCTGGGAAAGGATGACCGAGGCAATTTTTTATTCCAGTTCGGGAAAAATGGGACGCCAGCTGGGGCTAATAAGAGCTTTCATTAAAGAGCTGAGTCTCATCCAGCGCAGCAAAGAAAGCCCTCTCTGTCTTGTGGCCCTGCCCGGCCCTGACATGGCTTCTGCTTTTTAACAAGAACTGAAAGGTGGCGAGACAGACAGCTCTTGCTTTGGCACTGGGCAAAGCTGGTCGCTGAAAAAGCAGTGATTATCCTCCATGGCACAGCGTGGGGAGTTTCGTTTCCTTTGCCTGCTGGTATCCCTGCGTTGCGGTTCCAGCCCTCGCCATGAGCGCCCGGACCTGCTGGAGCCAGCTGGCGGCAGTGGATGACCCGGGGCAGAGGGTCTGGCAGAGGAGGACGCACCCGGGCAGTTTGCACGACTGGCTGGGAAGAGAGACAGAGGGAAGAAAAAAAAAAAGTGTGGTTTCTGTACAAGGGGCTGAGTGTCCTTCCCAGTGTGCCTCAGTCGCCCAGAAGCTGCTGCGAGGGCAGTCACCAATACTCACTTGCCAGCACTTGCATCCCAGTGACATGTTTACCCAAGCCCTGGGCGCACACACAGTCCTGCCTGTCTCTCCCCGCCCCTGCAATACCCTATCTGCTCCTGGCTCCTGACTCGGGTGGGGATCTCTCTCTCTCTCTCTCTCTCTCTCTCTCTCTCTCTCTCTCTCTCTCTCTCCCCTTTCTTGCTGCGAAGAAACTAAAGAAGACCTCTCAGTCACCTGGTAGCACAGTGGAAGAGTTGAAGGGCTTGTGGGAGTAAAATTCCCTTGGGTTGGGGCGTGTGTGTGACTCTCTCTCTCTCTCTCTCTCTCTCTCTCTCTCTCTCTCTCTCTCTCTCTGTGTGTGTGTGTGTGTGTGTGTGTGTGTGTGTGTGTGTGTGTGTGTGTTTGGCCTTGTGTGGAGACATTTTTGGTTGTCGTGACTCGGGCAGGGCATGCTCCTGGCTTGTAGTGTACAGAGCAGAAATGCATTGCTGAACACCCTACAAGATACACAGCAAATGTGTACCTAGCGTGTGAACACTTTAAATGTTGAGAAATATTAGCTTAATTAATGGCTAAGCAAGCATCAGATCACTTCCCAAAGGCTGACTTCCTGGAGCACTCTGTAGGAGGCATGGACATCTGAAGGTACCTTCTAAAACAGAGACCCCAAGCAGAAAACAAAGCAAGCCAGAAGCAAAGCCAGGCACCTACCTATTGTAAAAGTACTGACCCTACCCTCTGGTATGGCTGCTGGCCAATCATATTAGCTGCTTCAGAGAAATTAAGGCCAGTAGCTAGAGCAAGCAGAGAAGGTTGCAGAAGCTCCCTTGCTAGCCCACTGTCAGGAAAAAGGGAAGTCCTGTCTGGAATGAATAAGCAAGAAAATCTAGAAGCAGAGAAAAAAGGATCCCCCTGTAAGCCAGTTCAGGTTATCTAATAAATCCAGAATCGGATGAATTTGTGAAATGCAAGTATGTTTCCCCTCACCAATGGGGCTACAATAAACCCCTTTTAAACTAAAAACATCCTAGGTAAAAATGCATCTCAGTTCAGAGCACTATACAGGCAGGTGTTTCCCCTTGTGATGGCTGGGCCGATCAGCACCGTGGCTCCCTTGCAGGCGTGGAGCACAGGGAGGCTTACATTGCCTAACACTTGCCCAGAAAGATCACAATTCAAAACGTAGTTTCTACTGAAGGCATCTTGTTTCAGGCCCTTGTAAGGTTAAAATTTTTAAGTGGAACTACCGTAAATCGATAACAATCTCTACTGCCAGATGGCTCTGCTATGGTCTGGAATGGCTCAAATATGGTCTAGAATCAATCCCTCAGACATCCTTCTGTTCCCAACCATTATTCAGCAATTGCACACAATCTTGTGCTTTGCGTATTCAATTCTATTCATACCACAGGGATGCAAGATTTTCAGATAAAGAAACTTAAATGATTTGTCTGAGTCAAAGAGAAGTTGAGGTTATAAGCCAGTATGATCTAAGAATATCTGGAAGCTGCTATAATTTGAATCTAGAATGTTCCCCCAAAGCCTTGTGTTTGGAAGATGATTTAATCATGGGGATTAATTCATTGCATTCCTATGCTGCTAAGGGCAGGCCTGGCCAGAAGGACCAGATGGCGGGGGCATGGCCTGGAAGGGTAGACGCTAGCTTACCTTCCCTCTTTCACTCTGTTTCCTGTCTTGCCATGCTGTGAACAGCTTTTCTCAGGCCAGGCTCTCCACGGTGACTTCCCAACATGGCTGGTCCCCCATAAATGGACTGAAACCTTCTTAAACTGTGAGCTTTTCAGCAGCCACCTTTCCTCCTTAAGTTGTGAATATTGGAAGTTGTGTCTTAGAAATGAAGCAAGTAACTAAGAGTCAGAGCTTTTTTGGAATCTGCATCTAAGCAGAACTGGAGACCCAGATTGGATCAGATTGGGCCCAACAATGTTGGCTGGATGGACTGGATAAAGGGGCAGCAAGGAGAGGCCTTAAAAAACCTAATACTATAGTGTGAAAGATCTGAGCTAAGAGTAAACAAATCCACTGTGTATACTCCCCAAGGTGGTGGAGACAAGGAGTATGGACTCCATCATCAAATCCCCTCCACTCACACCAGGAATGCAACTTGCATTATGGTGACTCTGTGACAAGTTCTGACAAAGTATCCCCATAAAATTCATCAACTCAATACTGAATCATTTTACTATCAAACAATGGAGTTTATTCTACAAATTTGAGGAGCAATGATAGGGGACTATAATGTATTGAGTGTAACTCTTCTGTGCCAAGCATTCTGCTAGAGCTAAATACAGGTGATATCACTGTTTTCTCTACAAGGTTCCATGAGATACCCTTAGCCCAATTTTATGGACCAGGAAACCAAGCCTCACAGACGTTACATTATTTTCTCATCCAAGGCAGAACCAGAGGCATGGAGCTTTGACACGCACCAGTGCATAGTGACCTGGTATTTAATAAGCCTCGTCATTGGTTAGGGGTATGGAGAGTCACAGAGATATAGTTTCATCAGAGCCACTGTCAGAGATCATTCTGAAGGCATCCCACAACATTTTCCTGTCACCCTGCAGGCTTTGTCAGGGAAATCCTGAGCTACTCAGCCAGTGAGCCCCATTAGTGAGGCAGACATTAACTTTTACAAAGACCACACACCAAGATGACTGGTCCTGATGTACTGTCCTCAGAAGAAAGACATGTTCTTCTTTTGTTTTGTTTTCTGTACTGATTCATTTCAAACTCAGGAAATTCTTTCATATAGACACCCTAAGGCTGATTCTCAAGTCAACTGCCTCATCTTCTGTCCAAAGTAGAGATGAGTAACAGCTGGTGGCCACCGTCTTGAAAAATCACTCATAAACCTGAAGCCTCATTACATAACTAGCCTTCTCCAAATGAAAGCACCCTAACACTTCTCACTTTTTTCTCAGAAATTATTTGTTCTTCATTTTCTTTTGCAAATTAGTTGGTCACTTTGGAAGATCTTTCTGTCCTTTGTAAGGTATAAGGATATTATGGTTTGGATCTGGAGCGTCCTCCCCAGTGCCCCTCCAAAGCCTCATGTACTTGGAAGGCGACTGGATCTTAGGGGTTAATAGCTTTGGTCCCTGATTTGTTGTGCTGTTAAAAAGTGGGACCTGACTGGGAAGGGGAGATTACTGAGGATGTGAAATAAGGGATTCAAAGCAACATTTTTCATGTGGAAAATCTGGTTGGACTTTTTCATGAGAAATGGATTAGAGTGAGACTCTGAGTTGATCGTGGTTCTAAGTAAAGTCTTGAACTGAAATGGATTTTAAGAGACTTTAAAACTTGTCACTGAAGATGTGACCTGGAAGAATGTATTTTTGCCTTGGCTTCCTCCCAGCCTGCACACATGCTTCTTCCTCTTGCAATGCAGTAAAGCAGCTGTCCTCCACTAGACTGTTGCACCATGCCACCACTGCCAGCAAACCAGGAACAAACTGAAACCTCTGAAATACAAGCTAAAATAAACTGCTCCTCCCTGAAGCTGTGGGTGCTGGGTATTGTGCCCAACCAACAAGAAAGTGCTGGAGATATGAAACCACAATTGGACATAACGCAGAGCCCATTGCTTGCAGGACAAACGTCTTCTCACAAGTGTTCTCAGTGAGTGACTTCTGAGTAAAGCCAACCAGGAGGATATGGTGATGGGGTGGAAGCCTCAAAGAGGTCTGAGTTCAAATCCTGGCTTCTTTTCCTCCTCAGATGTGCTGTATAAACTTGGACAAATTGGCTGAGCTTGTAAGACTTCGGTTTCTTCATCTCCAAAGCAGGAAGAATGACCTTCCCGTGAGGCACTAATGGGATAAGGTAAGTGTCTGACATCCAGTAAAAACACTGTACCTGGGAGTGGTTGTCACATCACTATTGTGCCTCTTCTCTTTCCATAGCAAATGTGACTGGTTCACTATCTGCATCTCAAGCAAGCAAGCCACATCCCTGAAGTGCTCCGAGGCCCTGTCTACATCCTACGGAAGTGAGCCCCGCATTCCAGACACATGAATAAGAGAGTAGCAGGGAAGGAACCCTTACTTTGGGTGGGGTTGGCCTGGGAGGCCTCTTAAAATTCATTTCAATTCAAGACTCTACTTAGGTCAACTCAGACGCTCACTCTAATCCATTTCTTATGAAAAAGTCCAACCCGATTTTGCATGTGGAAAAAATCGCTTTGAATCCCTCATGGTACAATTCCTCTATTCCTCATCACACATGCCAGTCAACCAGGTTCCCCTCTTTTGTGCTTTCACTGACAGTCTTCCTCATTCGAACCCACAAAGGCTCCTCCTTTCCATCACGCAACATATATTTGCTCCCAAATATGTCCATCCCACTCGGGTCAACTGTAATCAGATAATGGGATCCATCCTCCTATGTAGGCTGCTCAGAGACTCCCTACTCATCCAGCAGCATACCTCTGGGCTTTCGATCTGACTTCACAACCAAGAGATTTGTGAATTCATATTCTCCATACAGTTTTTCCTGAAATTTTTCTGTAAGACAACTCCTCTCTTCAATTTCAAGAGCTTCTATTTCCTTCCTGTAAATTAACAGATGTTTATAATCATAAAATATTTGAAGCCCCTTTGCATATTTTATCTACAGGCTCTGCAGTGCTGTTGCAGCACCTAGTAGAGCTAGGCTGCAGCATCACAACTGACCCATAGGTGGCACCAATCCATGCACTGATCAATCAGCATGAAATGTTTTCAGATTGAGATTTCAGGTTAGGTGGAATAAATTCAGCTGCATACTTTCCTGAAAAATTACAAATTAACCTTCCAGGAGGAGGGAATAACTGAAAGAGGCTCTCTCTTTCCCAGGCTCTGGTTGACAAAGCACTTTCCTAGTTGGTTTGCCTTGTGAATTTCGCAGAGATGCCTTCCCACACACAATTTAGCCCCCTGATTCAGACATTCCTGCCAGGTCGTGGTCAGGAAGTGTTTCCAACTCCTCCTGGGTCACACGTGAGGGAAACCTCCAAAGGCAGTGAGACCCCAAAATCCTGTGAATTTGATCCCAAGATGCAGAAGTGGCCCTCTCTCGAAAGGAGCTGGCCTCCCGCCTTCTGCATTCAATGGAATTCTTTTTCAGCCAGGACTAAACTGGACTTTCACACCCCAGCTGCCCACATAGGCAATGCTGTCCTGGCTCTTTTCAAATCCTCCTGCACAAGATTCTTAACTGCAGCGGCAAAGCAGCGTGAGGCAAATAAAAGGTAGATGGCATTGACCAGCACTTGAAAACCAGCTTGGCTGACAAGCTGCTTCCATCTGAGACTGGCGTTGAAATGCAGGTGGACTTCACCAGAAGCAGCTTCTTCCCAACCCTCAGCAGCCGGGTGCACAGGAGGGGCTGGGACAAATCAGACAGCAAAGTCAGCCGGTCGCCTTGTTCGTACATTTATAAGAATGGCTTCTTAAAGGTGCTATGCGGGGCCTTGTTCTAGTAGAAAATGACACACTACAATATAGCTTAATGAATGGCAAAACGCCTCTCCTACATAGTCCATCTTGCACAATGCTTCCTTTCCCCACGTGCATTGGTATTCTATCTTCTTATTCCTACCAGATTTGCCAATCAACTCAGCATATTCTGTCAGACAGGAAGTAACGTCAGAGTTCCCAAAAAAGTGATAAGGTTTCCTACTTTTGGAGCATCCGTTCACGCCCAAAGCTTGGTGCTGTATCTTTGGGCACTGCTATCCCGACAGCATATGACACACAGTAACATGATGGCAAGGCTCCTGAGGGAGCCACATGTACATGGGAGCTGGAAGGTGCATGCTGACTTGCTCAGTTAGCTCCTTTCTACTCCACTATCTAGCCCTTCTTGGGGTCAGTCCTGCTGCTGTGAGCTGGGGACTCAAAGATAGGAACACTCAAGGACTGTGTTTTAGTCACTGATGGCTGTGTAGAAAGCCATCCCAGTGCTTAGTGGCTTAAAACAGCCATGATTATCTCCTGTAGTCTTTGCATCAGGAATTTAGACAAGATCCTGCAGTTGTGGCTTCTAGATGCTTGGGACCTCACCTGGGGAGACTTAAAGCCCATGGGTTTCTTGACAGCTAGAGAACAGAATCATTGAAAGGTTTGCATTCGGAGGACGAGATTAAGCCCACAGACCAGAGCACCTACACATGGCCACCCCATGTGGTTTGGCTTACTCAAAGGATGGCAGCCTCAGACAGGCTGTATCCTTTACATGTGTTCTTAGTTTGTTTTCTGTTGCAATAACAAAATGCCCAAGACTGAGTGATTTCCAAGAAAAGAAATTTATCCTAGCCCACAGTTCTAGAGACTGAGAAGTCCAAGAGTATAGCATGGAAGAGAACCATGTGCTGTTTCAAGTCTCTGTGGGAAAAGGAGGGGCAAGTGGGGCCAGTGTGCAGGTGTGGGAGAGACAAAATAGGAGGAGCTACCTTCTTTATAAAAACCTGCTCTTTCAGGAACCAAGACCACAAGAACAAGATCTCACTCTCCCAGGTATGGGGTTAGTCTCTTTTAATGACTTAAGTGCCTGTTAAAAGTCCCACTTCCCACTACAGCCACGTCAGCAATCCAATTTCAACGGGAGCTTCAAAGGGGACAAACCATATGCAAATCAAAGCAGTATGGTAGACCAGACCTCAAAGAGAAATTGTCCCAGAAAACAGGAGTAAGCTGCATTTCCCTTTAGGAGTTAGCCTTGGAGGTGACATGGGATTACTTTACTATATGCTGTTAGTCAAAGCCTTACAGTATGAATATATGTAAGAGGAGAGGGTAGAGACACCACTTGACTATAGAAGAAGTCAAAGTCACACCAGAAGAGTATTGTAATGGAATGTCTTAGTACAGCTGTCTTTGGGGAAAAGAAGATTTGGTGCCGACTGTTCGTGGAAACAATCAGAAGTGACCTCGGATGCCATCCCGCTATGAGCATTAGTCATCACTTATTCATCACTTCACTCATTCATGTGTAATCGACTCATGTGTAACCCATGAAGTAGATGCAGCCTCATCAGTTCCTGCAACTCCAGCAAACGACTCACCCACAGGTCTAGGCCTGCAAGCACAAGCCTCCCCAAATTCCCAGTCTCCCCTTCTTCCTTCCTAAGCCAGAGTTGAACAGCACAAATGTAGTAGTGGGCAGAGAGCATGGAATACATTTCACACCTCACACAGAATCCCACACCCCTCCCCACCCAGCATGCATGAAGCATGCACACGTGTGTGCGTGCACCACCCCCAGCATGCACGTGTGCACATTGGGGACTCTGGCCAGCATCCCCAGTTCTTCCCTTTCCCTGGTTTCCACTGGAAGAGCCCTCTCGGTGCTCAGCCTCCATCTGCAGACCTAGAAGGTTCTCTGCCCACCTCCCAAGGTGCGCTTGCTGACATTGATCATCGTGTTGGAACAGAGCTTGCATTTTTCCAAGATGGTGCCTATCCACCTAGGGGAGCATGCATGTCTTACCAAGTGTACAGACTGATCACACATTCGGCTGATACTAAGTGGGCTCCACTGTGCACCAGGAATTGGATGGTAGAGAGGATATACAACTATATTCTGTGCCTCTCTGCATTATGCTTTGTGCCTGCTGCTTTTATCCTATTGTTAAAGTACCTGAAGATATTATTAATGTTGTGCTATGGCTGTTGGCTTGCCCCTCCCTTCTGCAATAGATGGAAGCACACACTATAAGTCTATTCCTCCACCTTCAGTGTCCTGAACACGCTTTGAATTTTTGCTGTAAGTATGTAGCACCTGTGTTTTGTTGGCTTTATACAAGTTTTTAAAATGTCTTATTTTATCTACAATTCGTGAAACTTCGTTATGAGAATAAATGAAAATCTATAAGCCTTTGCCACACATAGAAGGCAACTCTAAAATTAAATTCAATTTTAAAATTATCCCATGAAATTTTAGCTAACTACAGAAATGAGCTCTGCACACTCAGCGTGGAACCTCCTGGATGGGTGGTGAGTGCAATCTAGCTTTGCACTGACACCCATTCCTTGCTGTAATCCAGATTATTAAAATGGAAACAATGTTCTTCCTATGAGATTTTGTATAATTAAATGCCATTCTTATTTACTACATATAAATACCTTTAATACCACTTGTGATTTCCATCTAAATTAATCAGCATAGCCAGGTTCGTTGTAGTAACAAACAAACCACAAAACTCAGTAGTTTAAAGCACAAAAACTGTATTTTGGACATATCTGTCTTGGAGTCCCAGTGCCTTCTTGCAGCGCAGGGTCCCAGGATGGTAAAATGGCCACCACCTTGCAAGTTGAGAGTCGCTATGTCAGAAGGAAGGGACAAAATTCTACGAACACACCTTGGCTCTTAATGCTTTCAATAGGCAATGACTGCTGACTACTGGTGTTCACCATTATTCCATGGGCAGAAGGAGTCATGTGACCAACTCTGACTTTCCCTGGGCAAGAAGTACAATCCTATCTTGTTCTGTAAGAAGACAGAGTTGGAAGTACTTATGAGCAACCTCATTCACTCCTGCTTACCCTTAAATTGCGAGCACTGCTGCCAGACAGCCGGGCCCGGCCTCGCCATTCTTCTCACTCTCAGAACAACATCACTTGCCATTTCATGACCACGACCAGACTCTGCACTTGTCTCTGTTTCCTTGGGCTGCACCATCTCCTCTCTGCTCCTCATTCAACGCAGGCCAACACGAGGTGAGACAGAACATCCAATCTCAGTCTCTCCTCTTCTTAGGAAGCTGTCATTCTGTTAGATCCGGACCCCACCCTGTGGCTTATTTAACTGGAATCACTTTCCAAAAGCTTTACCTCCGAATACAACAGCTGGATTAAGTTTCTACCCCTTACTACTGCAAAACAGAGATAAATTTTAGAAATATAGCAGAGACATTTAAACCATACCAATGATGAAATCTCGATTTTAATAAGATCTCTCTTGGTTTTCAAAAGTTGAAAAATCTAATTTCTAACATGCAAGCCCAACCAATGAACTACACAAAATGCCAACTTCAACCCCAGCAATGCAGGTTTGCCTCTTCTGTATTACACAACCAACCATGCTATATGCTAGGATAGACACCTATTGTAGGTACAGCCTGAGGTCAACCTATTTAAGGAGCTTTTAATCCTCTAAAATCTTGAATTTACTGCAGACTTGTTGAACTGAAAGATCTCAAAGTGGGCCTGGGGACCTGTGGTTCTGGAAAACCTCCCAGATCGTTGTGATGCTGTGGGTCCCTTGACAGGCTTGAAAGCCACCATATCAGGACCCCATTTTCCTCCCACCTCCATCAGAATGTGAACCTGGGGTGGGGGCAGCATCTCCTTAATCGTGTTTCCCTGAGCCAGAATGAGCCTATCATCAGGTAACACTCGCTCAAATCACCAGGAAGGTTGAAATAGCAATTGCTTCCAGGCTGTCCTCTTGGACCGCAGAAGAAGAAGAAGGAGGAGGAGGAGGAAGAGGAGGAAGAGGAGTAGGGGGAAGAAGAAGAAGAAGAAGAAGAAGAAGAAGAAGAAGAAGAAGAAGCAGCAGCAGCAACAGCAGCAGCAGAGGAGGGGGGAAGGAAGGAAGGAAGGAAAGAAGGAAGGAAGGGAAAACCTTTCCAGTATTTGGTTGCAACATTCTTCTATTAACTCTAGGGTTCCTTAGAAGAAACGTGGTTATAGTGGGCAGGGAAGATGATGGTGGGCCAGTCCCATTGTTGTCACTTTGTATAAAATGAACAAGTCTGTGGTGAGGCTTTGGTTCCAGGAAGGTCGGGTGGAGCCCTCACTCTCAAACAAGCCTCCCTCGACTCCTTAGAAGGCAAAATGGCAGGGGCTGCTGCATGGGCTGGCTTCCCTGGAATAGTCACTCCTGCAGTACTGTTCACTGGACCATACAAACTCCAAATCCACTCATACTTTCTTCTAGCAGTTCCACATTCAGAACTTTCTCTGCAAGGACAAAGGGACAAAGATGGAGGTCTAAGAACAGCCCTTTCTGCATTGTTTAATTTAGTAAAGTTGGGGACAAGATTTAACTGTTCATCAGTGGGACACAGTTATAATTTAGATACAGCCCACCCACACAAGGGGGGCGTGGCCAGCCTTTTCAAGGACAAGAGGGACTCCCCACTCCGGGGGAAAGGTGGCTCTTTTCCCAGCAGCTCATTCATGCCTTCCCCAGCATTTGCCACCACTGCCTTCACCAACACATTTATCTCTTGAATTTTTCTTTTCAGTTTTAAAATTAATCGTGATTTTTCTAGAGAGGAGCACAACACATGCTTTGGGAACAGACTGATGCCTATCACCACTGAAAGATGCCCATGACATAGCAGTAACAGACACACAAGTTCCAGAATGATATATGTGTCACAGAGCTCCATACGCAAGCAGAAGCATCCTCAAAAGCATAAATAGAGTGAAAATTGTATTAGGAAGGGTCCAGGTGTGGCGAGATATGGTGCTGGGGTGGGGGTGAGGGCACCAAAAGAGGCTTCAAAGCACCCAGGGGGACATGACAGCTGGAAAATACTGTCACACCTTAGCCTCAAGAGGGGACAAGGTGTTGGATTTAAGCAAGCACTGGAGCTGGAAGAGTCCAATAGCAGGGAAGCTGGGTCACTTAGAGGATAACAGGAAGTAGGGCCGAAGCTGGCAGGAGGAGCAGTTAAGCAGCTTGGCCTCTTTCCCCGCCTGCCTTTCTACCCCCTGACAGTGCTGCCACTGGTCAGCTCACCCAAGGCCATGGGGTGTTACCATCGGTGGGAGTCAGCTCCTGGACCTAAAACGGGGCAGGGAAAACAGAAAGTTCTAGGACAAGGAAAAGGAAGGCAGACAAAGGCCACAAGAATTGTGCTTTGACCTTGTTTGTGAAAAAACTGCACGCG
Source organism: Ctenodactylus gundi (assembly GCA_004027205.1). Lineage (NCBI taxonomy): Eukaryota > Metazoa > Chordata > Mammalia > Rodentia > Ctenodactylidae > Ctenodactylus > Ctenodactylus gundi. The sequence continues at coordinate 526,327 of PVKB01000654.1, forward strand.
GGTAGGTGTTTTGTGTACATACATAAAACCATCTGAAGACGTGGCCAACTGCACCTGTAACAGCATCCTCTGGGGTGGGCTGGGATGCGGGGAAGAGACAAGAAGGACGGCTCCACTTGGTGCACTTTGGACGTCTGCAAATCTTCTTTTCCCCATTTTTATTAGTCTATGTATGCAATACACAATGGTTGCATTGAGCTAGAGAATTTTGGGCATATGTATAGAGTCAACATTTCAGTCCCTTCCTCTCCTCCTTTATAGTCTTTCCATATTCTCCCTCATTCCTCCCTGACTCCCAGTATCTCACCTGTTGGGTTCTACAACGTGCCCTATGGGAATCTTTAACAATGAGCAAGTATTTTTAGAATAAAAATTGCCTGGCACCACGGGGCCCTGAGTTTGGTCCCCAACACCACTAAAAAGAAAAAAAAACAATTAAAAATGTTACTCATAGTGAACTTAAAGAAATGAAGACACAGAAAAACTATTTATCTTGACTGTTCTTTATAGTGGCGCTGATGAAGAGTGAAGACTCACGGAGAAGCATGATAGGGCAAGATCATGACTGAAGGTGAACAAGATGGGGGAAATTACAAAAAAAAAAAAAACAAAAAAAAAAACTGTCGTCGTCAACTCTGCAGCACTGGGCAAACGGGGAGAGTTTCACAGATTCCACAAACCACATGATGTCCCAGTGAGAAGCTTCCAGAGTTGGGTGAAAATAAAGGCCTGGAAGTTCAAGCAGAGCTGAGAATGGCCCACTGGCCACAGTGGCTGTGCTAGAGTGTGAGGGTAGCAGGGCCTGGAGCCAGAGATGGAGATCAGCCCGCAGCGCCGAAGGGCTTGGATTTGGGAACAGGGAATTCCTTCCTGCTGAGAGGATTCTGTGCTTCTGGAGTCAGACAAAGAGGGCCTAATTCCCTGCTCTGACACTTGGCTGTAGCTATTGGCCAACTTATAACACTTTTCTGATCCTCAGCTTCCTCATCAGTTACAGCAGAGAAATAGCTCCACCCAGTAGGGTTGACAGAAGGATTAAATAAGATGTCAACACACCCCTTGGTACCTAAGAGGTCCTTAATGAATCAAGAACATTACTGTCATCATTGCTGTCTCCATAGGCCAAACTCATGGTTGACACTGACCTGAGGTTCATCTGCTTGACTGGATCTCAGGGCAAGTGAGGTGAAGGCCCCAGGGGTCCCTCTTATTGGAAACAGTCAATGTTGTATATTCTACGGTCACACAGTGTCCCCCTCACCCCAGCCAGCTGTCTGACAGCCTATAAACAGATGGTGGGCGGGGTGGCCAGTGAGATTGTGCAGATGGCACTGAGCAAATCCAGCCGCACTTTGGGGGAAACAAGTCAGAGGAAGGCCATGAGAATGGGGACCCCATGGACATCCTTTTCTGTGACAGACAGAACAACTAGGGAGGCTTCTGAGGGGAATGATGAGATGTACCAGACCATGGTATACCATGCCAAGAACTATCTCCACCCTTGATTTCTGTGGCGCAGTGCCATGGAGACATTGCAGACTGAGGGAGGTCACCCTGGCAGGGCTCACAGTATCAACTATGCAGGCCCTCAAGGGTCTGGGATCTCCACGAACACTGCTTGTCCTCTTGACTCCCTCCCATGAGCTCTTGCCTCGATTCTGGGCTCCTTCCCACTTCCTTCACCTGTGCACTCCCCTTCTACAATTCTCAGGGCAGGCACAGCCCAGAACATGTGGAGATACAGTCATGGAGCCTCTGTCCATGTGGTATGGCTGAAAGGATAAAGGTTGAAGCCAATCATGATGGATAGCCTAGGGGGCCCAGACTCTGCCTTGGGTCACCTTGTCAGCTTCCAACTGACCTGCCATTGTCTCCAAGCTCCGAGATTTCAATTTCTCACAACTTGTCTTTTAAATAAGTCAAGCTCCATGAACCAAGATGTCTCTCTTCTTTACCTGGATGGATACTTTTCTTCTACCTAGAGCTAAGGCAGATGTTTTATCCTCTGAAAGCTTTTTTTTTTTTTTCCAAACAGTTAATAATTCCCTTCTTTGGGCTGCAGAGTGCTTGGTATAGACCTGCTGTCTACTACTTACTATTTTCTTCTGCCATGCTTGAAACTACCTGGAACTCTGCAACCCACACGTGCACACACATATGCACACACCAACATTCTTTGCCCTCCATTCTAAAATATATAAGAAAAAATGACTACTAAAGGTTGGGAAGAGGGTGGGGCACCTAAAGGTGGGGATTATATTTGATTAGTGCATGCTATGTACATTTATTGAACTATCATATGGAATCCCAGTAAGATGCATAATTAATATTTATTAATCAAAAAAAATAAGTTTATTCCAAGACTTTAACTAAAAGCGGACACTTTTGCCTTTCACCATGAGTTGTCAAGACCATGCAAAAAAACCCTATGTTCACACTGATCTAGTGCTAACATTGATATTCATATTAATGTCACTCATTACTTCTAATAACAATGAGAACAGACTTCATATCCATGGGGGAATCACTGAGGCACACATTTGCTCCAATCCTGGAAATAATACCAGTATGTAGTGACTATTACTATCCAGACTTTACAGAAAAGAGATCTGCAGTTCCTAGTGGAAACGTACCTTCTCAGTCACTCAGCTAGTCTTGGCTGCTCTGGCTCTCACATCCAGAAAATGGTTCCAAGCGATTATATCACCTCCAAAGCTGTCTGCTCTCGTGCTTTCTTTCTAAGTATAAGCATCCTTCCTGCTCACTCTCATGTCCCCACATTGCTTGCTGAGCTTGCACAAAGCCAACAAGAAACAGCTTCTCTAAGGGGACTGTTTCCAATGCAGGAAATTCTCCTAGTGTTTCTACTCCGTTGCTCACACTTGCTGCTGTTAATGTTGGTTGCTGTCTGTTGCAACTGGAAAGCTTTTTGTTCCTATGTCTCTTGTGGTCATCCAGGTCTTCAGTGAAAATAAGCCCAGCAAAGTCCCAGTGTCTTTTGGGAGCCTTTCCCAGTAGCCAGTCAAGCCCATACTCACTGCAATTCCCCACACACTGGCCCAAGTAATTGAGAGTGCTGAAGTAATAATAAATTAGCCATAGGATTCTTTATCCACCCTCTCAACATCTCCCAATCCCCCCTCGTGAGCTCTGGAAACCACCACTCTACTCTCCACTTCCGAGCTTGACATTTGTAGATTCCACATGTAAGTAAGACCATGCCATATTTATGTTTTGGTACCTGGCATACCTCACTAAGCATAATGCCCTCCACATTCGTCCACATTATCATAAAAGACAGAATGCCCTTCTTGTTTTTAAGGCTGGATAGTATCCTCTGATGTACCAGCTCCTTTATCCATTCATGCATCACCAATGATCGCTCAGGTTGATCTCCAATCCTGGCCCTGCAAGTAGTGCTGCAGTGAACCTGGGGGTGCAGCTGTCTCTTCAGTGTGCTGACTTCATTTCCTTTGAATATATACCTGAGAGATGAATAGTTGGATCATAAGGTGATTCAACTTTTACTTTTCTGAGGAATTTCCATATTGTTTTCCATAATGGCTCTACTAATTTACATTTCCACAAAAAAAAAAAACCAAGCAGGGTATGTTTCTCTCCATACCCTTTCTGACATTGTTTATCTTTTGTTTTGTCCTTCATGAAAGCCATGTTATTAGAATGAAGTGGCATTGCTTTATGGTTTTAACTTGCTTTTTCCCAACAATTAGGGGGACTGAGTGGTTTTTTTATATAACTGTTAGCCATTTCTATGTCTTCCTTTGAGTAATGTGTATGCTAGTTCTTTCCCCATTTTTATTTTTTGTTTTATTTTATATACATATATGAATTCCGAATGTTGTAGCATATTAGAGACATGGGATGTCCATTTTTAAACAGATTGTTTTCCTGCTCCTGAGGGTTTTTGTTTTAGTTTCTTATATATTTTGAATATAATCCCTTATCAGATGTATGGTTTGTTAGGATACGAGATTCTCAGTAGTGATTCTGAAGTCTGGCTGCCTGGGTCAAAGCTTTGACCTTTTACTCTTGAAACGTTGGGCAACTATGTTCTATTTTTTCTTTCCTCTACATTCTAGGGACACTGATACAATCTAACCTCACAGGCCACTTTAATGAAAGTAGGGAATTTCAATACAAAGAACTTAGGACAAGCCATTTCAATAGTAAGAAACTATCAGATGCTAACTTGTGGTATTAAACAAAGTGTTCCTATATGGCCAGTTTTCATAGTAGATTGGCAGAGGGAAGACCCTGCCCAGACATAGATCTGTTTAATGTGACCCTTCAGTGTCAAGATGGGGCACATGAATGAAATGGTGTTTCCTGTCACAGGCATCACATGAGGCTCTCCAGGAGACACAGCATCCATGACTCCCAGGATGGCACACGATACTCCACATTTGCTGTACACTGCTTCAGCTTATACTGGAATTGTTCCTTACTAGGAGTAATTTGTTTCTTCTAACATGAAGTCTTGAATTCTTCTCAGCTACAAGAACTTCATTGTGTTTTTTCCCTTTGCTTTTTTTACTGCAACCTACTACCAGGACTAATGCTGCATCCTGCTGGGTATGCTGCACTGTGGGCCACTACAGATCTAGCTCTTCCTCCACATTCCAGAGAGGAGAAAGGAAGAAAAAGAACAATTTTTCAGCCAGCACATGCCTGTAACCCCAGAACTGAGGGAAGCTGAGGTAAGATAATCACAAATTAAAGTCCTACAACTTGGCAAGACTGTCTCAAAATTGTTAGTGGTAGAGCATTTCTGGATTCACTTCCCAATGTTGCAAACGAAGAGACAAAAGCTGTTACAGAGCTCCTTCAAATGCCAGACATCTCACCTGTTCTGTGAGTTAAGCTTCCATCATTCCCATGTTACCAATGAGAAAACCAAGAGTCAGAGGAATGTCACCCCCATTCCCAGAGATTACACAGCTGGGACTTAATCCAGGTTCACTGCAGCCCCAAGCCTCCCCAAAATGCCAGAGCTACCACATTCACATTGTTGTGAGATTTAAAAAAAGACCATCTTGCTGTATTTCAGGAGGAAAACAGATTAGTCTGAAGTGATTTCTACAGCCAACTTTATCTAACTCAATCTCCTCCACTTGTCTCTTTGATCATCATTGGTGTCAATAACTGATCTGTACATTAACAGAGCCCCTTGCATGAGGTAAACAGCCATCATACTTGCTTCCATGAATTCCATCCAAGAAGCTGAAATCCACAGGCATTTCTTTCCCTGTCCCACTCAATTTGCCTCTGCCGGACCCCGTGACTGAGTGCTGGTGGTCACACCACTCGCACCACGTTTCTTGGCAGCTTCTTCACATCGGCCTTTACAAGGCTCTTCTCACCCACTACCTGCCCAACCAGGGACATGCCTCCAAGGGGAAGAACTGGCCGGTCAGCCCCACCAGATCAGGTCAATAGAATTCACAGCCTGAGACTTTATTTAGAACACACCCCACCTCTGCCGCCATGTACCTTGGCGCTTACGTTTGTGGCTATCTTCTTGGCAGGGCATCACTGCCAAGGTTATTTTAATACTGACTGACACCTCTGTCTATTCTGGGAGAGTATCTCTGAGAGAAGAAGCTCATGCCCAGGTCCCAAGACCTCTGGGATGTAATATTGAACTGGGTGGGAGCCTCTCTATTGTGTACTCTGTGGAGACCGGTAGAGATTTTTTTGTCCACCTTTGACAAGTCAGAGAAACCTGGATGTTCTTAGTTTCTGCTGACCTACATTTTGATTGGTCAGTCCATCAAAAAAAAAAAACATAAAGGCTGATACATGTTGCAACGTGAATAAACCTTAAAACATGTGAAATAAAAAAGCAATGCACCAAAGATCACATGATATATAACTCTATCCAGGCAAATATTCAGAAAAGGCAAGTGTAAAAGACAAATATGCAGAAAAAAAGCAAAGACTCCTGGGTGCAACTAATCCTCAAAGTTGGAGTCTTTAGTCTTCAGAGAGTAGGATGGGGCTGAGGAGAGAACAGTTGTGAGCAACTGCTTGTGTATATTTTTGCTATGACAAGAACACATAAGACTGCATAATTTACAAAGGAAAGTTCATTTAACTCAGAGCTCTGGAGGCTGGAATTCCAAGGTCAGGTGGCCACATCTGATGAGGGTCTCAAGTTGATCACTACATGGTAGAAAAATGGGAGGGAAAATGGAAGGGTGTGCCTAGAAGAAGCAAAACACAGGCATAGACATGCTTGGTAATAAGCTACTCTCATGAAAATGAATCCATCCCATAAGAAAGACATGAATCCCTCTCAATAAGATAATACCACCCAACACCATCAATTTCAACACGGGGTTTGGAGCCAAAATATCATTCAAACCATATGCAATACTGCTTAAAATATTTTCCTTAGTAGTCATTAAAGTGTTTTGAAACTAGGTAGAGACGGGAGTTTTATACTGGTGTGAGTGTACCAAATGCCACTGAACTATTTACTTTAACAATTCATTTTATGTTATGTGAATTTCACTTCAGTTTTTTAAAAAAGTAATTAAGTCACTGCAGAAAGGATTTGATGTGGGTGACAGTGTTGTATGCATGCACCATAATAAGTACACTAAGAAATCCAGTGTAAAGGTAGATGGGCGAAGAATAAAGCAAAGACTAATTCCCGAAATAGGAATCTTTAGTCTTTGTTTTTTGTAAGAGGTAGCTGCAAATTCAACTCGAGACATTCAGCAGCTGAATCAAAATCAAAAGATCAAAATCAAAGATCTGTTCTTCCAAAATTTGCAGTGTGCAAAAAAAAAAAAGGGTTGAATGTTCAGAAAACGCTCTGTTAAAAGTTGAAAGAATTTTCTCTCAGAGTTTTCTAAAGTGTTTGCTATGAAGTGTCAGAAATGTAGGTTTTTGTTGATGATGAGATCTCCTGCAGCGCCCCCTTTGCCTGCCCATCCACACACAAGGTACAGACACCAACCCTCTCCAGAAGGAAGCAGCTTGGTACATCTCTCAGGCCCTCCCTTCTAGACCTACAAAAGAAATAATCCCATTCAGAAAGGTGTGGAATCTATGGACTCTCCAAAAAGCAAAAATTCTGTCTAGATAGTGCATCACGCAGTAATCCAGTCACCTAATGCCTGATTAGTGTCTACTGCTCCATTTAGGCCCCAGAGACACAATGTCAGCAAGCCTCATGAAATTTGTCTCCTGGAATGGGAGCTAGATGCTGTATTTTTAATCCCCAAATATCAAATTGCTAATAGTGTTTACTGTGAGGAAAAAAGCAGAGGAAGTTATGTGAGTAGATAACAGTAGAGTGATTGGTCATGGTGGTATTTAGAGGAAGGCTTCCCTTAAAGTCTTGACATTTGAGATGAGACAAAGGCAGAGTTAGACCATCAAAAAGAAAAGAAGATATCCGGATGGAAGGCAGGAGCCTCAGAGGGTGCCAGGAAGTGAATAAGGGCCAGTGTTCACAGAGGCAGCGAGTTACTGAGACAGTGCAGGGAGAAGAGACAGAGACAAAAGAGGCCCGGTCACAGCAAGTGGAGGAGGAAGAGAGGAATTGGGGGCCCAGCCACAACTTTCCTCACCCTGGAATAAGAAGAATCACAAACAGATGGCCACCATGATGGGGAAGGAAGGCAGCTTTGAGGAGCAGGGGTGCTGGGATACTGGTTCATGCATCCATCTCCAGGCACGGGAAGAAATATTCCAGAATAAACCAGGCTCTTGTCTTACTGGAAATACTGTCCTGGAGAGTTCCCACTACCATGTGGGGAGGTTTTCCTGGCTGTATCTCTATGCGTCATAGATCTGTATACCCAAAGTGATACTAATGTTTCTTCAATGTTTACTCTGAAAGATATCTGCAAAATATTTCCTCACATTCCAGAAATCCCTGGGAATGTTGTTCCTGTCTATCACCACTATATATTAAGCTTTGATACATGTGGTGTATTTCAGATATTACCAGCACCATGTGGAATAGATGTTATTGGCCACATTTTAAAGATAAGCCTTAAGCTAGAGAGGTTAGAATATTATAATATTATTATACAATAATTTACATATAATATATTATATATATATATCATTATATAATATTATTTTCAGTTAGTGAAAAGTCTAGATTTGAATTCAAGTCTTCTTGAATCCTCAGACTTCTGCCTTTTCAGCCATCTGTGGTCACTCCAGAGGTCACCCATGATTACGCCTTCAAATGCTCTCAATCTTAGGTCTCATCTATATCTCCAACCATCTATGTAATCTGAAAAAAGACATTGGATTGTCTTTTTGTTTTAAAATAAAGAATTTGTCTGATTTAGAATTTTCAAAGTGCATTTCTTAACACTTTGGTCCCTCAAGATTGTCCATGAGAAAGAAACTTCATGATCCAGTCCACTGGGAAATCATATTCAGCTTTCCTGGTGGTGATTGACAAGGCAGTTGAGCCTTTGGGAACACTAGCAATAGGGTTCTATTTAACTTCACCCAGTCCGACATTCCCCATACCTACTGGACCACGGAACCATGTGGGTGTGCAGTTCCCAAAGTCCCCCAGATCACAGGAAACTGATGTTCCAAGACACGTACTTTGAACAGCAAAAGTTTCTCGGCACTCTGCTTTTTAAGTTAGGAATCCCTAACTTAATAGAAAAAATTCAATGAAAGTGACTTAAACAATTTTCCCCCTCTGAAACAGAAAGAGTCCAGGATCAAAAATGAATGTCAATATTGGAATTACCTTGCTCTCCAAGCCCTCATCACATGTACCTGCTCCAGAGCAATTTAGTCACCTGGTGAACCCAAATCCCACCATGACCTTGTCAGGAAGGAGAGGTTTTTTTTTTTCATATTATCATATAGTTTATGTATAAGTACTGGCTACATAGGGCAACAATTTAATGATGTCAAGACTATATCTCTGATTCTCTTTACCTTTCCTTCTTATTTTCAAGATGGCAGCTATAGTTCCAAGTATCATGTCTGTGCTCAAAGTAGGGGGAAAAAAAGGAAGAAGAGAGAAAGTGTACATTTTCCAAAACTCTCCCCAAACTCTTTCAGGGGTGTGCCTGATTGTCTAAAATATGTTATATGACCACCTCTAGCGGCAAAGGTGTCTGGGAAAATGGGTACATTACTGGGAACTGAAGTCATGGCTGCAATGAACAAAATCAGGGTACTGTGAGCAAGGAAGGGGGATGTGAGTACAATGTCAGTCATAAACGATACAGGCAATATAATTCTGCTGCCTTCAAGGGGAAGATTATTGATGGTGTGGCCCAAAGACAGAGTTCAGTCCTTATGGAATGATTGCTTACTGAACGTTGCTTAAGCCACTCCATTCCTTAAAGGTCAACTCAAAAAGAATTTTACTGTTCAAATAATTTAAATGGAGCCTGTGGGAATTTAAGGATTTTTTAAGACCTCAAGAAAAAAAAGGCACAACTAATTATGTGCTTCAAACATAAAAAGCAGCAAACTGTGACCAAGGCACTTAAGAGTACAGGACAGCCTGTGCTATTCGGGATGTAGTGCCCCACCTTTCTCAGCAGAATCCAGACAGTGACAGCATCTTTAGAATCTCTCATTTCCCTTGGGGAGGGCTGGAGAGGGACTTCTTGTTTCGTTTGAGAAAAGGTTAAAAATATTTAGAAGGAAGGTTCAAAATAGAGAATAAAGGATACAAAAGTGAAGAGAGCCTTCTGGGTACAAAATTATAGGTGTGTCTTCAATGTTTTTGCCTTTCTGTTTCCTAAAATATTTTCACAATGAAAGCCTGGTTCCCCACCCTTGTTCTGACCTCTCTGTGTAGTGTTCAGCCTAGGACCATGATGGCTACCCTCTGCTGATTTCTTCTTATACACAAGGTAAAATGCTATGTGCCTTCTTCCCTCCATCAGACTGGGCCTCCACAACCTCTCTGACTGCTGAGAGCCATCATCAGCCCTTTCTGTAGATGAGGAATCTGAGATTCACAGGGGTAAATTAAATAGTCCAAAAAGATCTCATCAGCTGTTTCACCATCATACCACTTGGCTTCTACCGCTTCATTTAAACTTTAAAAAGTGACAATTGCTCAGAACAATGTTGAAAATCTAGGAATAGCCCACGTATTGAAGTAACCTTACCCAATACTGCCACAGGTGCATGCTGGGAGCTACGCTCACTGAGCTCCTGCCAGCTATGACCTGTAGTGCCTGAACAATACCTATTTATTTATCTACTTTATTCAGAAAATGTATATATGGCAATAAAACTCACAAGAATGGAACTATAGCCCAAGGAAAGCCTTTTACTTGGCTTCTTTAAAAGTCTCATTGATACAACAGTTGAACAGAAAATCTAGAGGACTGTTAGTACAATGGTCAGCCCTGTTTTCCAGCAGGTTTGAATTTCATCAGCTGTGTGAACTTGGGCTAGCTTTCTGACTTCTTTGTGCTTCATTTCTTCTTATGTAAAATGACACCTATATTAAGAACCTTGTGAAAACTTAATGAAATAATCCACAGGAATGGTTTAGCACAATGCCTGCTAGAACTTAAGCTCTTGATCAACAAGAAGTACTACATGATTGCTACTCTAGGGGGTGTCTCTGTAGGATGTAGTCAAAGGATGAAGAAACCAAGGTGGGTTGATCAGGTCAAAGGCCTTGAAAATGTCAGAGCCAGCTCAGTAACCAGCTCTGCTCTGGTTGGGCTCATGGTCGTCCACATGGTTCTTCAATTGGAAGTGACCATAGAGTGTCTCTATCAGCCACAGCAACATCAGAAAGAAGCAGCAGCATGTGCTGCCAGGAGAGGATTTGCTCTTTCCTTTGAAGGCCAAAACCTCGAGGAATGGGGTCTGGGCGTGGCAAGGCCCCAGGCCAAGGTGACCCTTCACAGATTCCCCTTTTGCCCTCCACAGTAAGCACATGAGGCGCCCACATTCCTGGGCCCGCAGAGAGGAAAGTCATAAACCTGCATCCTCCGGAGATGGCACCCGACGCTCCCTGTAACATCTCCTGGAGGTGTCAGCACATCATAAAGCATCCCTGCTTGGCCCAGAGCAGCTGCTCCTAATTTTGTCAAAGGTTCAGAAACAACAAGACACGTGGGCCTGCCACTAACTATTCCTGTGCAACTCTATGGAATTTCGGCCTCTGAGGCCCCCATCGGAAAATATTCAGAGCTATTTTCCCAGGCCAGTGCAAACACGCTTTCAGCTTTCTTCCAAGGGCTCCTGCCTACTTCAATGGGCCAAGAGCTTTCCCCCACTTTGGGCACCAGAAAAGTACAGCATGTATTGCACATAAATGCAAACAGTAGGTGGAGGAGGTCAGATGGTTTAGTGGGGGAATTTCTCTTGAGAACATTGAAATAGAGGAGCAGGGCCCTGCCTTGTAAGCGGCTGCCAGGAGGCTTGGGGGCCGGACGTGGTCAGCGAAGCTCTTTGGCGATCCGGATACCAACACTCCAGCAGAAAGACAGCGTGTGTTTAGCCAGGGTTTGTGGTGAGTTTTATAAATCCCCATTTGTGTGCACAAAGCAGAGCATTTTCTGCCACAGGGCCTGTCAGCTAGGTCACACATCATGAGCATGAAGTGGCCCCTTCCTGGACATCAGGTGCCCAAAGAGCCAGTCAAGGATCCAAGGGAGCCATTGTGGTTCCATGCAGGATGTGGAGGGAAAGCGAGGGGATGTGAGGAAAAGAAGTCCAAGTTGGGCAGAAAAGAACTGGATCCAAATCCTAGTTTTCTCTCTCCAGCTCTGTAACCTCACCCAAGATTTCTGTCTGCCTGAAGCTGATGTCCTAGAATGAGGTTGGTCTAATGAGGAAATATACAGACAGACTCTTCATATCTCGAATGGTTCATATCAAGAACCATTTTGTCAGCACACAGAAAATGCTTATTTAGAGTCTTTGAAGGAATGCCTGGATTAATAACTTGATATGTTTGTAAGGAAAACTGAGTTCTGACAGAGACACTTAGGATATTCTTATTCTACGATTTTCTGAGCAAGCAGAAGAAGCCATGGCATCATGCTGCTTGAAATCCTCCAAGTCTATGCCATACTCAGATGAAGTACCAACACCCAGCACAGAGTTCTAATTCTGGCTAGAAATCAACATCAGTTCCCATTGGGCCTGAGTAGACTTGTGACTGCTTCAATCAAGGACACTGAGAGACACTATGTGACTCCCAAGGCTGGGTCATCATGGCCAGGCAGCTTCTGTCTGGTAGGCTGGGGCACCGGTTATTGGGGTCAAGCTGCCAGGTAAGAAGACTGTCGAGCCTAATCCTAGCATGCTGGAGAGGCCATGAAGAGGGGTTCTGGGTGTCAGTCTCCCTGAGCACACTTGTTCCCAGCTAAGTCATCCAAGTCTCAGCCGTGGCGATGAAAACTTGAGAGTGAATCTGCCCCTTCCCAAACCACGTATGTCATCCCACCTGAGCCTCTAGAGGTGGAGGTGCACAGCTATGCCCTTTCCAATTTATGACCCACAGAATCTGTAAATGTAATGGCTGTGTTTGACACACTAAGGTTCAGGAGTATATTTATTAAGCAGCAGATAACCAGCAGCTATCCCCATTTTCATTTGGGCCACGTCCTCTTTCTCCCCAAACTCTAGTAACTCTAGGCGTCTGAACTTTGAGCGCATGTGGCTCTTCTCCACCCCAGGGCCTTTATTCTTCTTGTTTCTTCTTCTTGGGCCATTCTTCCTTCAGTTTTGGGCGTGGATCATCGTCAGCCGATTTATTACTGGCTCAGAGGAGTTCCTATGACCTTCTGTATATGGTAGCTCTCTGGTGTTTCTTTCACAGGTTTTATTATACCTTAGTTGATTCACTTAACTGTTCACTTGCTCCTTTTCTATTCACTAGCCTATGAGCTCTATGATGGCAGAATAATAACTACACGGGCTCACTGTTGATTTTCCCACCTTGTACAGTTACCAGAATGCAGCAGGTGCTCAGTAACTGTCAATAGTTCTCTTTCTCTTTCCTTCCCTCTGCACCAGCCCGCACTGCTGCTGGGAGACACTGAACATAAGTGTAGTCCCTGTTGAATGCTAAGGAGTCCCAACCAGGTGAGGGAGGGATGAAGGGAAAAAAAGCTGTTGGGTGTAGGGTTACTCTAATGAATAAGTGCTCTTAGGAAATTGATTCTCCCTGGGTAGTCCCTGAATCTGCAGCATCAGGATGACCTGGGAAATTGTTAGAAATGCAAATGAACTCGTTAAAATGCAAATTACTGGCCTATCAGAACCTCTGCCAGTGATATGCAATAATTTATTTCTAACAAGCCCTCTAAGAGAATCTGACAGACAGTTGAAAATCATTTTCTAGGCCACAGTGGCTGTTCCTTGTAGCCAGCGTAACAAATACCTTTGTGGACTTTTATGTTCTTTTAAAAGCACTTATTGTGACTTTATTAGCTGCAGGCTCCAGCTAAAAGAATCTCCATTCAAGTCACACATGCTGAGAAGTTAGGACACAGGTTACGCTGGTTTGTAGAGAATCAGGATGGCCACAAACCTTGGATAAAGGAAAGGATGTCTGAGGTCTTTCTGCAGAAAGAGAACTTTGCTAGAATATAGTGGATTTTAAAGAGGTGAAGGCATATGGAAGTTTATACTACCCTGAATACCTATATATTAGTGAAATGCTTTCAGCTGCAGATAGCGAATTACCAGGTAGCTAAAACAGTACAATCACTTTTGCAAGAAGCCCAGAGGGAAGCAAGATTAGTAGTACAGTGGTGTATCTATGATACCAAGGTCGCTGGTCTTCCTGGCAGGTGGCAGGTCATCCTTCAGGGTCAAAAGATGCCTGTTGCAACCACCATGCTATGTGCCCCCTTGTTAGCACCTGAAGTATGCAGGAAATAAGTGAAGCTGACAGCCCTCCCTTAATAAGACCCTGACTGTTCATTAAAGAAGTCTTCTAGGACAGCACTCCCCAACTTTAGGTATCACGAACCAGTTTCTTGGAAGACAATTTTTCCACAGACAAGGGTGAGGGTGGAGTGGGGAGCTGGCGAGGGAAGTTGGAGAGGGGAGAGAACAGCAACAGCATCACCGCCTCACTCCATCTCAGATCCCTAGGCATGAGGTCCTCACGAGACGCGCACGACCTTGGTCCCTCACGTGCACGGTTCTCACAGGATGCATGCTATGAGAATCTAGTGCCGCCGCTGACCTGAGAGGAGGTGAAGCTCAGCCAGGGATGTGTGGCGAGCTCTGCTGGCTTGCCTGCCTCTCACCTTCTACAATGCAGCCACAGACAGGCACTGGTCTGTGGCCCAGGGCCTGGGGACACTGTCCTCAGGCTCAGGGAATACGCCTACCTCCTGGACAAAAGAAAATGGGATTGCCACAATTACCTGCAACCCATCATGAATGAAACTGGGGTTCTTAGTGGAGGGGAAGGAAGGCAGTAAGTAGCTAGCAACTATGAGGATGTCTCGTTAGAAAGGCATGAGCTCAAAGCCTGAGGAACCAGGCAAGGGCCACCACTGGGGGGCTCCCGTAGATATCCCTCATACCCCTTGTAGATAACAGAGGAATCTATAGGGAGATAATGCGATGGCCTTAAAGTTTGTCCCTGGAAAGATTATGTTGAAATTTAATTGCCATTGTAACAAATGAAAAAGTAAGATATTTAAGGAGGGATCAGGCTATGAGGACTGCACCCTCATGAGTGGACTGGGCTTATTTATTTATTTATTCACTGTGGTACTAGAGACCCAATCCAGGATCTTCACACAGAGTTACACTCCTAACCCGTTTTTGGTTTTTGATTTTGAGACGGAACCTCCATAAGCCACTAAGTTTCCCAGGCTGGGCTTGAACTTATGATCCTCTTGCCTCAGCCTCCAAGTGTGCAGGCCTGTGCCACCAAGCCTGCCTCACACTATTTTTAAAGCACGATTTTGCCCCCCACCCCTCTTGTTTTTGTGGTCACCACCTGCAGGCCCTTGGCAGGTGCTCTGGAACTTACCTGCCTCCACAACTGTGATCCCCTATATTTCTGCTTATTATAAATTATCTAGCCACAGGTAGTCTGTGAAAACAGTTGAAAATAAACTAAGATGGGTGGAAAATGTCAGAAGGCAAAATACTAGGGCTGGAGTTAAAGCCATGTGAGAAAATAAACTTCACAGAGAAGCAAAGACTGAGGGCAGGTCTGGATGTAAAAGACTTCCTTTTTATATAGGAACCATTAGAGGGTTACAAGCAAGCACAGTGTCAGGGACCCAGAGGCTGTGCATGGCGGTGGGGAGTCCCTCCCCTACCTGACGGCCTTCAGGGAACTGAAGTTAGGGGGTGGAGTCAGGGGGAGGTAGCTCACTCCTTCAGGAGTTCTCAAATGTTCAACTGGCCATGTGTTTGTGACCATGTAGTTTGGGGGAGCCCCATATTGTGGCCCTCTGGTTCTGATTGAATGTTTTATCTTTATGTGCCAAGAGAAACCTCAGCAGGCAGGGCATTTGTGTGCATAGTCTGGGGAAAACCAAGACTCTAGGCTCTGTGATAGTTTTCTGTCATTGTCCATTTGGGTAAAATATAATAAAAATACCATAGACTGGGGACTTAAAAAATAGAAATTTTAGTCCTAGAGACTAGGGAGTCCAAGATCAAGGCACTTGTTAACTTGGTTCTTGGGAAGGGCTCTTTGTCATGGTTTGCAGACAATTATTTTCTTGCTATATGGCCAAGAAAGCTTACCTCTTTGGCACTTCTTGTAAGAACATTAATCCCATTCCTAATTACTTCTTGAAGGCTGCACCTCCAAGGACCATCCTACTGAGGAGGGATGGGAAGCAAATGCTCAGTCCACAGCACTTCTCCTCATGTGATTCTGTGGCTATGAACACACTGTCCTCCATACTGCGGCAGGATGGGTTTTCACTCTTACCTCCTAGGATGTACACACATCAAAGTAAGGATTTTAGAGCAAGTGGTACACAAGTACTCAGGGAATAAGGCAGTGAGAATCCCAACAGGAAGTGGGCCAGATGGAAGGCAGGCTCATAGATGTCCTTCATCCCTCGCCCTGACTACTTTATCTCCGGATCCATCCAAAAGAATGTGAGATCCAAAAGATGCTGGAGGAGAGCCAAGGGCTACTGGGGCTTTTATGGTTTGGATCTGGAATGTCCCCCAAAAGACTCTTATATTTGCAAAGGGGTGGGATCATGGGCTCTAAGTGTATCAATGAACTAATCCATTAATAGCTTGATGTGCTGTAAAGAGGTGAGTCCTGGACAAGAATGGATCACTGGGCCAGGACCTAGAAGGGCATGTCTCCTTTGCTAGCTCTGCCTTTCCTTCTCTTTCGCTCCTGGCCATGATGAGATGAAAAGCTTTTGTCCCGGTAGGCCCTCCACCCCTCCCTTTGCCCTTGTCATCTACCTAGGAATGGGCTGGGACCTCCTGAAACTGTGAGCTAAGATAAACCTGTCCCCCTTAAGTTATAGGTGTTGGGGATTGTGTCTGAGTGACAAAGTAACTAAGACAGAGGCCATGGCGGTGAAGAGGGTCACAAGCAGAAGGTTTGGATTGGTCCATGATTACGACGGGAGTGATCCGAGGCCAGGTTCCAGCCCTGATCTCTGTGAGCCAGATGGGAGAACAGAGATCACAGGGAAGCCTCTGGGCCTCATGTACCTGCCCTAGCATTCTGCGGGCTTGGACCACACCAGTAAGTTTGGTGGTGAGAGGGCTAAAGGAGACTGCTCTGTCAAGCAGGAAATCTTCCCCTTTGCAATTCACAGACTAGTAAAAGGGTTACAAAACATCTGCCAGAGAGAGGAGAGTTCAGCAAGCTCAAAACAACTAGTTCCGTGCAGCTTTCTACAAATTAGAGGTCACCTCTTTGGCACCTACCTCCCCAATCCCCCTCCAACTGGAGGATTTCCAAGGCCCTGCAGTGGCTCTGGTCAAAGCTGTGGGCTGCAGTCCCCCATGCCCTCCCCAGTGTATCCTCCTTACAGAAGGAAGCCCTGAGGATGGGCAGCTGGCCCACCCTTTGAGCACCCTGACAGTGCTTCTGCCTTTCTGCTGCTCTACCTGGACCCCCCAAGGCTCCACCATGCGTATGGCCCTGCTACTGCACAGCCACCTCCAGCCGGCTGTTGACTCTTCCTGGCCTGATGTCAGGTCAAAGGCCTCAAGCTCTTCCCAGTGTGCACAGTCTCCCACTTAGAAATCTAAGCCTAAACTGTCACCACAGAAACCAGACCTGCTTCCTCGGGCAGGTCACCCAGTCCATTCATCACTAAGAGCAGGAAAGGGGGTCACTTGCCTCAGTCCCAATGACATTTTTGGTGTTTTTGAGGTACTCCAGATTAAATCCAGGACCTTCGCACTGAATTATAATTTCAGCCCTTGCTTTTTATTTTTGATTTGGAGACAGGGTCTCCCTAAGTCCCCAAATTGTCCCGGCTAGGCTCAAAATTTCACTCTCCTGCCTCAGCCTCCCAGAGACTTGGGATTATGAGCATGTACTACCACACCCACCCCCTAGTGTTATTTTGACCACAATTCATGCCTCTACTCATGTTTACCCTTCATGCTGGGCAAACGTCTCTCTCCTTCAGTAAATTTCTCTTCAAACTTTGCAAAAGTAACACACCACATATCAAATAATACATGTGAGAACGCAATGACAAGTGGAAAGAAAAGGCTCCTAGCCAACTCCCGTGCCCTTCCCAACTGTCCCTTCATGCCTGAAACAGATTGGAGTAGATCCTCCTCCCATGCTCATGAAATATGTGCATATATATGCACAAGTAGCCTTTGGCTTAGAACTTGCCACTTGTGCAAAACTGAGAGCCTGTAGCCTTTACAGTGGCCTGCCTTTCCCTCTTAACAAGGGATCATAGACAGATGAAAGCAAACACATTTTTGTATGTAGTTGTGTAATATTTATACAGTTTTGATTTGCCCCAGTTTGTTTTTTTCATTTTCCCTTGCAGGTGGACATGGATTTTGCCAGCATGAAACAACAAACACAATAAACATTCCCCGTCCTTCCCACAGGCTACGTCTGTCTTGGGGTCATCACAAGTGTCCTTTCTCCCATCTTCTTGGTTTATTTTCTCTCTCTCTTCTTATGAGACCTTGCTGTCCATTTCTCTCTCTCCCTTTCATCTGTAATTTCTATCATCATACTGTATTATCAGTCCTGATCATCTTTTTTATTTATCGATATTTATCTCTCCGCAGAGAAACAGCAGCTACTCAGAGCAAGATGAGCCTTGTGATTGTCTTTGTTATATGCAGAGTACCAGGTACGTAAATGGGTGTCAATAGCTAAGTGCCACATAATAACTACAGTAGCTGTCCCTATGGGAAGTTTTGTGCCTCTAGGTGACAGATAAGAAGCTGGTTTTTAGAATCAGACAGATGTTGGTTTAAAGTACTAGCAGATGGTTTATTACCTATATGTACTCAGACAAACTGCTTAAGGTTACCAGGAATTCTTTCATTGCTTGTAAAATGAGAAAGACAACAGTCAACTCAGGCTTCTCCTAGCCCAGCTCTGTGTCTGAAGCCTCCAGTCTTACAAGGCCTTCTAGAAGTGGTAAGAGTGACAATGAGAATAATAAAGTTTCATTAAATTAAAAATCTAAATCCACATGTATCTTCAGAATGAGAAAGAAGCTGTGCTATTCTCTTGTAACGTCCATGGTGTGAAAGAGAAGCTCTAGAGGAACTGAGGGAACTGTGGGCCCAGGGACAGAGAAAGGCAGCAAGCAATGGCAAGTCCTGGGAACCGAAACCCAACCTTTCCCAGCCCTGCCCCCTTTTTAACAACCAGACAGCAGGTAGCACAGTTAGCACACAGCATCCTAGGCCCTCCCCTTGGAAGCTCTGACCCCCTGGATCCTGAATGTGTTTGAGGAATTTACATTTGAATAAACCTGTCAAACTCTGATGAAAGAACCAGGTCTAAGAGAGCATGCATGGAGATGGGTGAGTTCGGACGAGTTGACGTCCCATGTTTTCCTCAAGAAGTTACACACTTTTAGATCTTGCAGTTAAGTATATGGTCGATATTAATGGCCTTTTGCGCAGGATGCAAAGCATGAATTACAGATGATTTTTTGCATATTTATATCCAACAGTTATAGCACCTCTGATTAAACAGACCATTCTTTCTCAGCTCACCTTGAAACTTTTACAATGTAACCTGTGTGTTCTCTATTTACGGATGTGATCTTGTTTCATTGGCCTATTCGTTTATCTTCATTGCCAGTATTACACTCCACTGTCATGACTATTGTAGTTTTATAAGAAATCTTGAAATCAGATAATGTAACTCTTCCAAATTTATTCTGGTTTTTCAAAAATGTGTACTCCATGTAAACTTTAGAATCAACTTGACAATTTCTATAAAATGGCCTTCGGATTTTTGACTTGGATTATGTTAAATCAGTACATCAACTGGAGATAACAGACATCTTATTAGTATCAAGTCTTCATAAACATACCATATCTTCATATTTGGCAATTCAGCAGTATTGTTAAGTTTACAGTATACAGGTTTTTATATACCTTTTGTCATATTTATCCATAAATTTATATTATTAAAGCTCTTGTAAATGGTACTAATATTTAAATTTCAATTTCCTGTTGATGATGATTTTCATATATTGGTTTTATAGTTTCATAAAGCATGCTAAACATATTTAGTGGTTCTAAGTTTGTACTGGTTTTGTTTTGAGTATTTTTGATAGATGCCAGATGATGTCCTGTTTAGATAATACATTTGGAAATTAAAGACAATTTTACTTCTTCCGTTCTAATATGAATGCCTTTTATTTCTTTGCCTTGCCTTACCACATTGGTGGATTCTTTGATACTATCCAAAATAAGCAGGAAAATGAATGTCCTGCCTTGTTCCTGATCGTAGCGGTAGAGTGTAAAGTCTCTCATCAGTAAGTATGATGTTAGCTGGGGGGTTTTGTGCATTTCCTCACCAAGTTAAGAAATTTTCTTTTCTAAGACTTCTAAATGAGAACAAATATTGGATTTTATCAGATACGTTTTTGTCTTCATTGAGATGAACACATGGTTTTCCGTTTTTAGCCTGTTAATATGGTAAGTTCCATCGATTGACTTTCAAATGTTAAACCAAGTTTACATGCCTGAGATGACCCTACGTTCTTGATTTCATAGCATCAGAACTGTTAAATTTTTAGTAATTTGTGCATGTAGGCTCATAAGGAGTATTGCTTTGAAGTTGCTATTTCCCCTCTAATATCTTTGTCTACTTTTGGTATCACAGTAATGTTTGCATCTCAGAATAAACTGAAAAGTATTTTCTTATTTTTAGTTTTCTCAATTATTTGTGTATAACTGGTATAACTTCTAAAAATCTGATAAAATCGGAGTGAGGGGCCTAGCTCTGTGGTCAGAGTGCTTGCCCGGCAAGTGAAAGGCCCTGGGCTTGATTCCCAGTACCACACAAACCAGACATGGTGATACACAACTGTTATCTCAGCACTTTGGAGGCTGACACAGGAAGACGGCTGTGAGTTCAAGGCCAGCTTGAGCTACATAGTGGGTTCAGGTCCAGACTGGACTACAGAGCAAGACCTTGCCTCAAAAAATATTTTTTAACAAAATTCACCAGTGGAGACATCTGACATAACGATTTTTTGGGGGTAGAAAAGTTTTAAAACACAAATTTCTTCAATACGAAGAGGGCAACTCAGGTTATGTATTTCACTTTGAGTGAACATCTTGGTGTCCTTCAGGAGTTGCTTGTACTTTAACTTTTTGAACTTACTGGCATAAGACTTTTCACGATGTCTCCTGTTACCCTCCTAGAATCTGTAGAATCATGAGTGCCATCAGTTCTCTCATTCTTGACAGTGGTCATTTGAATATTTTCCCTCTTCCTCCTGAACTTTGACTGCTCTTCTCCACTATTTTTCTGCCCTGGTCATCATTATTTCCTCAATTCTGCTTAATGTTTGGTTTTATTTGCTTGCTTATTCGTTTATTGGTTTATTAGTTTCTTAATTTAGAAACACAAATCTTTTGTGTACAAATTTACCTCCTTTTATAGAGAAGTATTTCAATACTCTAAATTTCCATTTAAAAATGCCATCAGCTGCTTCCCATAAAGTTTCAGTTGTTGTCTTTACGTTTTCCTTCACATCAAAATACCTTTAATTTTCTATTTGGTTTCGTCTTTGCTTTCCGAGTTATTTTAAAGTTCAACTTCATTTCTAAGTAGTTATGATTTTCTCAGATATTTTTCCAATATGAATTTCTAATTCAATCTCATCATTAGCAGAAATGTACTCTATATCATTTGAAATTCTTAAATTAAAAAAATGTATTGGAAGATGTTTCATGCTCCAGAATGTGGTCTATCTTGGTAAATGTCCCATGTGAATGTAAGAAGAACATGTAATCCACTGTCATTGGATGATATATCATACAAGTGGCAGTGAGGCCAACTTGGTCAGCAGTGGTGTCCACTACCATCTATACGTCTCCTATTTCAGTACTAATTTTATTTCTACTTGACCATCATTTATAAAGAGAGGCATGCTGACATATCTGACCTGAATGACTTTCTACTTCTTTCAGTTTTGTGGGCTTTTGCTTCATGTATTTTTCAGCTCTTTTATTACATCTATAAATATTCAGGATTGTTGTGTTCTTTTGAGAAACTGACACTTATATTGATATGAAATGACCCACTTTATTGTTCGTTGAAGTATTTTCTCTGAAGTCTACTTTGACGGCCGTAACACAGCCATTCAAGTTTCTTTCAATTGGTGTTAACATGGTATATCTTCTATCATTTTTTTTCTTTTAAACTATTTATGTCTATATTAATAGCAAATTTCTCATGGTCAGGATAAAGTTGACTTTGAATGTAGCTATGTAGACTGTTTACACTTAACTGATGTGGTTGGGTTTAAATTAATCGATGTTTCTGGGCTTAAATTAATGGATGTGGTTGGGTTATTGATGTGGCTGGGTTCAAATCTATCATTCGTCATTTGTTTTATATTTGGCCCAGCTGTTCTTTCTTTTGATTTTTTGCCTTTTCCTGCCTTTTTCTGAACTCATTATTTTTATGATTCTCTTTTATGTTTGTTTATCGGCTATTCTGTTTTTTAAAATATTTTTGCTTTAGTGCTTACAGTAAACTCACCCTCGTTTGCCTTCTCGTGATGTTGCACTCTGCCCCATTCAGTACAGCCTATGCTTCCATCTCTTCCTTTCTGGCCTCTGTACTGCTGCACACCTTTTACTACTCTACATGTTGTAAACCAAGTAACTTGTCATTATTATTTGCCTTGAGCACTCAATTATCTTCTAAAAGAAGACTTAAATAATAAAAAGCCTCTATTTTTACATATATAGTTACCACACTTGGTGCTTTTCAAGCTTTTGTGTTAATTTGTGTTGTCATCTTTATTGTTTTACTGCTTGAAGAACTTTCTTTAGCATGTGCTATAGTATTGACAAGCTCTTGGGTTGTTCTTTTACTTTCTGAATGTCTGGAAAATTCCTTAGTCTAGGTTTTTTGTTTTTAATCAGGAATCTTTGGTACTCTGTACATAATAGCTGCCTTTTAATATTTGCTCTTTTTAACTGACTTCAGGCAACTTGATTAAGAGGCTTGGCAGAGTTTTGTTCATGTCTCTTGTGCTGGGTTCACTGAGGTTCAGATTTTTGGGTTTTCTGCAAACCTGGAAAAAGAACATTATTTCTTCAAATGTTATTTTGTCTCGCCTTCTCTTTCAGAGTCCATCTCCAAGAATCGCTTGAAGCTGCACTGATATTATGTTGATTTTCTTTCCAGTTTTATTTTGCGGTGTGTCTCATTTTGGACTGTCCCATTCCTGTGGCTTCATATTCGTCAGTCTTTTCTTCTGCCCCATTTCACCTGCCAATAATCCCATTTGGCGATGTTTCTTCTCATGGTGTGATTGAGGTTTTGAAAGTCTCATGCAGGCTGCTGGGAGGAGGATGAGCTACAAGATTAGTTAGAAATCACTTATATCAGAATATATTGCTGAGTAACAAATGTCTCCAAAATTAAGCTGCTTAAAACAATAGTAAATATTTATATTTCAATTTCTATATATCAAGAATTTGAAATGTTTATATTTCAATTTCTATATATCAAGAATTTGGGAATGACTGAGCTGAGTGGACTTGGCTTGAGTCTTTCATGAAGTTGCCATCAAGATTCCAGCCAGTCCTCCAGCAGGAAGGGTTTCCGGATTGGACAATTTGTTTCCAACGTGTCTCACTCGTGGGCTGACAAGTTGGAGCCAGCAAGATGTCTCAGTTTCTCATCATGCCTCCTGCACAGCTTCTTAAATAACCTCTCAAAATGA
The DNA here is from genome assembly GCA_004027205.1 of Ctenodactylus gundi. NCBI lineage: Eukaryota > Metazoa > Chordata > Mammalia > Rodentia > Ctenodactylidae > Ctenodactylus > Ctenodactylus gundi. The sequence goes on from PVKB01000654.1 coordinate 549,705, forward strand.
TGGCATGACCAGAAGAGGTTATGTCACGCACCTCACCTCTGAGCTCTAGCAGTCCCACAGCCCGGTGCAGCTTAACAAGGGAAGAGATTACACAAAAACATGAATTCCGAGGAGTAAGGTTCTTTGGCAGCCATCTAGGCTTCTGTAGCAGGTGACCTAGACAGGAGTGGTGAAAAGTGGTCATATTTGACATATTAGGAAAGTATAGCTAACAGAATTTTGTGTTAGTGTATCAGGGAGTTGGAGAGAAAAAGTGGAATCAAAATGACACCAGAATCTTAAATCTGAACATGTGAAAGGATGAAGGTACACTTATTCCTGAGACGGTGATGACCGAGGGAAGAGGGCTCGGGGGACACAAGAAACTCAGTGTGGGACATAGACATGAGAGATACCACGCGGGCAGTTGGACATAGAAGCCCTGAGTCTAGACAACAGGCCATCAATAGTATTAAAGCTGTGGTGTTAAATGAGAAACTCAGATTATGATGTAAAAAGGAGAAAAGACTAGGCATTGGGTCATGGGACATTTTTCAGAGACCAAAAAAGAATAAGAAAGATGAGGGCAGAAGCCTGGAGGTCGAAGCCTTTCAGGGTGAAAGGAGCAGTCGAGTGAGCCAAATACCATTCACGAGCTCACAGATGGGGACTGAGCATCGACCAATGGAGTTGGCAGCATGGAACCGGCTACGGGCCTGACAAGCAATGTGATGGCATAGTTAGGGACAAAGCCTGTTGGCAGGGACTCAAAAGGAGATAGGAGAAGAGAAAGTTGAGATGGGTATTGGAATTTCATTTTTAGACAATCAAAGGAATGGGATATAATCTAAAAGGGGAGTGAGAGGTTAATTTGCTTTAAGATGGAAGAAGGACAACATGCTTACCTGTCTGTGGGAGTCATTTTTGCTGTTTACTCATCACTTTTATTGCTCCAGAATATGTGCTTAGCTTTCTTCTCACTTTATCAATCATCACTATGTGATATCTAACTCCCACATAAAAGATGAGTTATGACTGAGTCCTACGTCCCTTTTGCCATCCCTCTACCCCTGCCAAAATTTAGTTTTGTGCAGGGGGCGGTGTTTTATATACTTTATCAATTGATCACCCTTACAACTTTGAATAGTCAGTCACATTTTTTATTGTTGTTGTTGTCCCATTACTTTATACTAACGCCTCAACTAGATACTTTATTGGTTGGAGTTATGAATACACTTCCTTTTTCCCAATTTTTGCTTTCCTTCTTTCTCTTCCAATATTATCCTATTCTACTTGTTTATAAGTACAATAAAGTTGATTGAAATGTAACATTTACATTAACATGACTGTATTACCATTATTTACGTTGGGTTGAACAGTATACTAAAGTTATCTTTTCTGAAAGTCACTTATCTAGTTTGTATTTATTTGTATTTGTTTCCCAGATCATGTACTAAGCACCTGCTATCTTTAGGTACTGTTCTAGCCACTAGAGACACAGCATGATAGGGGCTGGGGGAATAACATAGTGGTTACAGTACTTGCCTAGCAAGCACAGGCCCTGAGTTCAATTACCCAGCACCACATAAACTGCATAAACTGGGTGTGGTGGCGCATCCCAGCATTCAGGAAGCAGAGGCAGGAAGACTGCTGTGAGCTCTAGGCCAGCCTGGGCTATGTACTGAGTTTAGGACCAATCTGAACTACGGAATGACATCCTGATTCAAAGGGGGCTGGAGGAATGGCACAGCAACAGCAAGGCCCTGACTTTGATTCCCCAGCACCACATAAACCAAGCATGGTGGCATATGTCTATAATCTCAGCACTGGGTAGGCTGAGGCAGGAGGATTGCCATGTGTTCAAGGCTAGCCTAGGCTACACAGAGAGTTCAGGACCAGCCTGGATTACCTCTAAGTAAGACCCTCACTCAAAGAGAGAGAGAGAGAGAAAGACAGAGAGACTTACAGCATGCAGCATGATGAAGGAAACAGATGAAATCGACTTATAAAGCTGGCCTCCAGGACGGTGGCAGGAAATAAACAGTATAATTCTAATTCTAAGTTGGGATAAGTGTGACAAAAGAAAATAAAGTGGGCTGCAGTTTAGATGGTAACGAACAAAAGATATTTCAGATTAAGTGGTCAGGATTCCAAGCAGAAACCAGAACAGAGTGAGGGAGGGGGCCAGTCATGAGGGTGTTGAACTGACCAACTTTCACCACAGTCAAATTGCCTCAGGAAGCCCACTCAAATGGGACTTGTCCTCACAATTACCTTTCTTTCTCCTGCTTTTTCTTTCTTTCTTTCTTTCTTTCTTTCTTTCTTTCTTTCTTCTGCTACACATTCTCATGTCATGACATTTTAGGTGTTCCTATGTTCCCCAAACCCAGAATCATGACGCCCTTAACAAAAAGTGCTGTGAAGATACATTGCCAATGGCAAAACCACAAGCACAAACGTCGAGAGGCTTAATTGCCACTTGCTGAATTTGACAAACATTTAAGTGGTAATGATAATAAGATCTCATAACAAAATCTAACCAAACATTAACCAAAATATTTTCTAAGTGGCTAAGATATAAATGTGGGGTTAAGGGCTCATATGCCCTTTCAACACATGAAAGAAACAGAAATATGTCCCCATTGGAAAGAAAAGTTCAGGGTGACCCACCCCTCTAAAGGACACATCTTCTTTACTTTGACAAGTTCAGTTCAGTTCTGGTTGTTCGTGATCACATCCTGGATGTAGCAGTGCCCTCGGTGACAGCAAAGGAGCCTCGATGAACCAAGACCCCCGCAGCTTGGTAATGGAACCAGAGTGCAGCAATGAGGCAGGACTGCTGGGCTTCTGATAGGCTCATTGCCTCTGCCGACTGTCATGGAGAGACAGACACCAGGTCTTCTGGAACATTTTTCACACACACACACACACACACACACACACACACACACACACACACACACAAAACACTTCTTGGGGGTTTTCAAGGAAACTTATGACGTGTCTACAAGGGATGAAGAGGTACCAAACCACCCAGCATTCCATCTATGAGATTTGCCTTTCAGATTGGCGTATGCCAGAGGGTGCCCTTCCCTGGTTGAAGAGCCTGGTCCCCGAGCAGTCATGGCTCCAGAGGTCCTGAGGTTCATTCAATGAAGTGGACAGCATGGAAGTAAGGGGGACAGAAGGCACAGTCTTGTACACACCAGTTTGATTATCTAGCCAATGGCATTAAGTAAGAGAGTATACCTGTAAATTCTCACCTCAACAATTCAATGATGATGGGGAAAGCTTTCAAATATGACACAATAATTAGTTTAGGGCAGTAAGATTTGGAGAGCCATAGAGGAAAGAGTTTTCATTTTTAATTGGATATTCCTCACTACTTTTTTAAAGGTCTTTAAAATTAGTTTGGCTTGGGGTTGGGGTGTAGCTCAGCAGTTAAAGTACTGGCTGGCAAGCAAAAGGCCCTGGGTTCAATTTTCCAGCACCACATAAGCCAAAAGTGGCAGTGCATACCTGTAATTCTAACACGTGGCAGGCTGAGGAAAGGGGATGGGTATGTGTGTGAGGCCAGCTGGACTACAAAGTGAGAAATTATCTCAAAAAAAGATTAGTTTGGCTTTTGTTATTAAAGCAAGTTCTAAGATCATAAGGAAATGTCTCTCATGATACAATTCCATTAACAGGCCCGGGACCATATCTTCCTCAGGACCTTAGGCAATAATTGTTCTTGGAAAATGCTTTTTTAAATGGTAGAAATTATTTCAACAAGTAGTTAACAGAAATGGCAGAGTCCTGGTATATCCTCTTTGCTCAATTTCTATTCCTGTTGCTATAACAAAACACCTATCACCATGCACCAAAATCAAATCAGAGTGGATCAAAGACCTAGACATTAAAAGTGAAAAACTGAACCTCCTAGAAGACAAATTAGGCAAGTATCTAAGACATAGGGGTAGGCAAAGACTTCCTTGACAAGACACCAAGAGCAAAAGAAATTATCCCCATTATTAACAAATGGGATCTTGTCAAATTAAAAAGCTTCTGCACAGTAAAGGAAACTATCAACATTGTAAAAAGAGAACCAACAGGTTGGGGAAAAAATACTCACCACCAACATCTCAGATAGGAAGCTCATAACTAGAATATACAGGGAGCTGAAGAAAAGTAAGCCTACCAAAATAAAGGATCCTATTGAAAAGTGGACAAATGAAATGAAGAGGCAGTTCACTCATGAAGAAGTTCAAGTGGCCAATAGATATAGGAAAAGATGCTCAACATCCCTAGCCATAAGGGAGATGCAAATCAAAACAATGCTAAGATACCGTCTCACTCCAGAGAGAATGGCCTATATCAACAAGTCAAATAGTAATCAGTGCTGGCGTGGCTGCGGGGAGAAAGGAACCCTCCTGCACTGCTGATGGGAATGTAAATTCGTGCAACCACTCTGGAAAGCAGTATGGAGAGCTCTCAAAAGACTAGAAATAAATATCCTCTTCGATCCAGCCACACCCCTCCTAGGAATATTTCCAAAAGAGGTCAAAACAACACATAACAGAGATACATGTATACCCATGTTCATAGCAGCACAACTAACAATAGCTAAAATATAGAAGTCACCAAAATACCCATCAACAGACCAATGGACACACAAACTGTGGTGTTTATACACAATGAAATACTATGCATCAATAAAGTCCAACAACGTGGAGGCTTTTGCAGGCAAATGGAAGAAACCTGAGAACATCATGCTTAGTGAAATGAGTCAGAAGCAGAAGGTGAAACATCAAATGGTCTCTCTGATATGAGAAACCCAGATCACAACTATCTCATGGAACTTAAAACAAAAAACAAAGTGAACCAGGTGGATAGGGTGGGGAGGAATGGAGGGGTAGGTAGGGGAGGGACAAAAGAATAGTGGGAAAGTCCTGGTCACCTTGACAAAATACGTATGTGCACAAAATGCTCAACTTCATTGTAAACCTTAAATTTTGCGCTTATACATATCAATAAAATGGGGGGAAAAGATTCTTGAGACTGAGTATTTTTAATGATAGAAATTTGTTACTAATAGTTCTAGAGACTGGAAAGATCGAGGTTTCAGTAGATCTCGTGTCTGATGAGGGCTTATTGGGCCTCTTTTTGCACCTTCAGAATGTAGAATGGACAAATGTTGTGTCTTCAGGTAGCAGAATGCGATGTAAGGTAAGCAGGCTGTCTCAAGCCCATTTATTTGTTTGGTTTCTTTATTATTTTTTATTTTTGTGGTACTGGGTTTGGAATCTGAGGCTTTCTCACTGAGCTATATCCCCAGTCCACTTTTTATTTTATTTTTGGTTTTGAGACAAAATCTTACTAAGTCACAAACTGCTTGGCATGGGCTAAAACTCGTAATCCTCCTATCTCAGCTTCCTAGCGTGCTGGGATTATAGGACTGTGCCTCCAGGCCTGAATAAACCCTTTTATAATTGCATTGGTCCTATTTATGAAAGTAGAGGCCTCACAACTCAATCACCTCCTATAAACCTCACTTCTTATCATTACTGCACTAGAGCTTAAGTTCCAAAATGAATGTGGAGGGGTTCAAGAATTCCCACCATAGCAGGCATTGTGTTAAAAAAGGACAAGGTGACTCCTGTGACTCCCCTTAAAAGCATATGCAGGGTATGAGACACTGAGGGGAAGCCTGAAAGAGCTTAAAAGCTCCCTGAATTGAAGAAGTAAAGCTAAGAAACCAGGAATACGAAAAGAACTAAAGTTGGCAAACACAAGACAGTATGAAGGAAGGAAAGACGCCCAGAGTGGACTTCATGATCTGCATTGATCCCTTGGGGTATTCTGCAGGCACTGACCAGTGCATGTGTATGAAGAAACTGAACGGGCTGATGAAATGACCACCCAAAAAGATTACAGGTGACTGTGCCCATAATAACCAGGCAGACTGGAAAACATCATCTTCACAGGGCACTGGTGACAGTACCATCTAAACAGTAGGGGATAATTAGCCTGGATAAAACAACATTCTGGTCTAATCCGAAGTAAATTTAAAGAATTAAACTATGTCCAAATGACTTCATCCCAGAATAAAACTCAATATATTTATAAGCATACAAACTATCCAACAACCTAGAAGGCAAAATTTATACCACCTGGCAACCAAGAAAGTTTTTAGGTATGCAAAAGAGCAGGAAAACATGACCCATGGGAGTATAGAACCCTATTAATGTGACCCGGAAATGACCCATGTATTAAAATTAGTGGATAAGCCCACGTCAACAGTTATCCTAGCTCTACTCAAAATATTCAAAAACTAGAGAAAACAGAAAACAGGCTAAGTAGAAACATGGACAACAGGAAAAAGGACACAAACCAAACATCTAGCAGGTGTAGGAAAATCTTTTTCTGCCAAGGGCCATTTGGATATTTATGACATTGTTCACAGGCCACAAAAAAAACTATCAACTTAAAAATTAGCCTGCTATATTTGGTAAAATATTTTATTAACACATCCTTAATGTGACAGTTGCCTTGGCCAGACCAGATAATATGGCCTGTGGGCCAGACATCCCCCATCCCTGATAGAGACAAAAACTACAAAGCCTGAAATGAAAAATACACTAGAAAAGATTTTTTTTGAGACAGGGTCTCACTCTGGAGACCAGGCTGGTCCTGAACTCACTATGTAGTTCAGGCTAGTCTTGGACTCACAGCAATCTTCCTTCCTCAGCTTCCCTAGTGCTGGGATTACAGATGTGTGCCTCCACAACCAACTTATGTAGTGCTGGGGAATCGAACTCAGGACTGTGCGCTTGCTAAGCAAGTGCTTAACCACACGGCCATTCCTTCAGCCCCACTAAAGAAGATTAATGGCAGATTAAAAGTTGCAGATAAGATTAGTGAATATGAAGATAAAACAATATAAACCATGTCAAGTGAAATGTATAGTGAAAAACACTTTTAAAAATCAGAGGAATGTTTATTTGGACAACTTGAAGCATCCTAATAGCTGTATAATTTGGATCTCAAAGAAGAGTAATGAAAACAGAAAAAGAAAACACATGAGAAAATAATTTTGAAATTTTTCTGAATTTGATAAAAACTCTATATATCTAAAGGAATACGAAAAGTCAGGCTGGAGAACCATGAGGCACATCACAGCCAAATTGCAAAACAACCAGAGTGAAAAGGGCGCATTATACACAGAGCAACAGAGATAAGGATGACAGCACATTTTTCATAAAATAGCAAATGCTAGAATATAAAGACATTTTTTAAATACCAAGGATAACACTGTCTACTTAAAATTCTGTATCTAGTGAAAATATCTTTCAAATATCAAGATAAAGACAGGCAAAAGCTGATCAGAAGACCTGCACTGCAAGCCAAGTGGAGGAAACTCTTCTTCCAGCCAGAAGGAAGTTTGTGCCCAATGGAAACATGGCTTTATTCAGAGAAACAAGAAATCTTGAAAATGGCAAATATGGGGATAAATACGTGAGGTTTTTTAAATAAACTTTTTCTTTTTTTTACAAATAGAAAGAAGAACATTGTGTTGGTGAGTTTATAATATATGTACTAGCAAAACGTGTGCCAACAATCGCAAAATGGCCAGACGGGAGAAGAGCAAAAAATACTGTGCTGGGATTCTTTTTTTTTTTTTACCACAATAATTATTTTTATTTGTATATTTTTCCAGTATACAATAATTACATGACTCAAGAGACTTTGGTATGTATACATATTACATCTTAACTTTAAGCCAATCATCAGTGTTGTATAATTATTGCTTTGTACAGCTAATTTTTAAATCAGATAATAGTTACTTATAAAAATAAGCTTGCTGTTTATAATCACTTAGATAGTTACCTTTACTGATATTCTTTTTGTCTTCATACAGTTGTGGTAGGATTCTTATACTATGGATGGAGCCATGGAACACCGCCTGAGGAAGGACAGTGAGGAGGTTTTTCACTACATGAATGACCACTGCCATAGCAAAATAAGTATAGCTAATAGACAAAAAGGGTGGAATGGGTAATTAAACACAATCCGAAACATCAGAAAAGGGGGGATAAAATGAAAAGCACAAAAGAAAAGAAAACAAGCGGCAAGGTGGTAAGCTTCCAACTTACCATACTGATAATCACACTAAATGGGAATGATCAAAATATCTCCACCAGAAGGGGGGAATTGCTAGATAGTGTCTAGACGTCAACAGCATGATTCAAACACATGCTGCTCCCAACCTACCTAGCTTACGTGGAAAGACAAAAATTAGTTAAAAGTCAAAGGATGGAAAAACTTATACCATGTTAAAATCACTCAGAACAAAGCTGGAGTAGCTACAAGAATGTCAGACAAAGTGGATTTCGGAGCAGGGAATAGTAATTTCATAATGCTGACACGGGCAGTTCATTAAAATAAGCTAAGTGGACCTTAGCAGCACTCGTGTATGAACGCGTTTCATTAATCCAAAGCAGTACTACGCTTCCGTAAAAGGGCAGTACAAATAATCTCTCTTGTCTTTTTCCTCTTGCCCTGTGATTTCTGTTTAGACAACAGAATTGCAAATATTCTTTGCACCCAGGTAGTGCTGACAAACGATGGAGAAATTAATTCTTAGTTTATGAGTTTCAAGGAAAATTCAGGGACTTGAAATAAAAGGGCCACAGAAAGGACAAAGGACACACCAGCACATAAAGGAACTTGTGTAATGGGAGTGCACAGCAGAACACGCCATGTCCGTGTGGCTCCAGAACACAAGCAGCCTGCACCGACTGACGCAAACAGACAGGGAAAGAGGAGAAAGGGAGCTTGGGAAGGGTGAGTCCAGATGCAGAGATTAGCGAGATTTGAAGGGTCAGATCTGTCACAGCCCATTGGTAGGACTCAGTCATATGACCACATCTGACCGCAAAGGAAGGTAGGAAATGTAGTCTCCATGCCAAGGTCAGCGGAAGCCTTGAGTCCTCTAGCTAGCTAGAAGATTGTAATTATATCTGCCAAGCGCCAAGTTACTCTCCTTGTCTCTCCCACCGATCCCTTTTCTTAATCTCCTCCTTGTGTGGCTTGGCACGTGCATACCTAGCTGTGCCCCCAACTTGACACGGCATATGGTTTTCTAATTCTTAAGTACAAGTCTTTTTTTTTTTTTTCAACAAGGAAGTCATATGAGAAATTACTGAACGTACTCCCTACAGCAAACCCAAGGTTCTTTTGAAACTCACTCATTTGGTGATAACTCACTGAGACTTTATTTTTCTGCAATGGAGTAGGACAGGGCAGTCTGTTTTGTTCAGTACTTTATTCCAGTGTCTATAACAGCGTGTCTTGTATCTTTAAGTAACTCAACATTCTCTGAATGGATAGATGAGTTTTCTTTGGGGCTTAGAATATTTCCCAATGGTGGGGAGAAAAAAAAATCTTCCCTAGTGACTCATTATTTATGACCCCGTCTTCCAGTCCCCTGGGAAGGTGTCCTTGTCCTCTTCCTAATTCATTCGCTCAGCTCTCACCTCTTACCCACTCGCGGTACCTTTGAAGAAACTGCACACACCGTAAGGTCTTTCTCGTGTCTGGTGTTGCTGGTGCACACTGAAGCTGGGAGCAGAGGAGGTTCCCGCTTCGCTTTCCAATCTCTGTCACCACTGGCTGTCAGTGCGGAATCCCTCGAGGCTGAGCTATGAGTTGCTGCGGAATGAGCCCTTAACTAAGCAGAGAGAGATTTGCTTGGGTTTCAGCTAACTCACTTAACATCTGTGTGGTTTGTATAAATCACGGGGAATGCTCAGAGCCTCAGCTTTCCCTTCAGCTAGCACTGCGCTGTCGGCTCCACAGGATTGTCACAAAAATACATTTCATTCACTCATTTAGTAAATATTTATAGATGGCCTATTATGTGCTGGATATTGACCTTTGTTCTCAACACCATCAGTGAATATACAAAGTTCCTGTGCCTCAGAGATTATGTGGACAAAACCAGGTTATAAATGAATGAATGGATACAGAACATATCAGATCGTAGTCTAAGGTGACACAGAGCAAAAGAGACGAGGAACTGTGGAAGAAAGGAACTTTAATATTTCAAATAGCATGATACAGAAGGGGATATTAATATTTTAAATAGCATGATTCTGAAGGGGACATTTCTAAAGGAAATGAATGAATTATGCATGTAGATATAAGAGGAAGATGACATGCAAAAGCCCTGAGGTGAGAGTACACTTACAATTTACGAGGAAGAGCAGGGAAGACCATTTGGCAGTGGCAGAATTTACTGGAGAGGAGTAATTGTGTGGTCAAAAAGGTAACATGGAGCTAACATGAGCCAGGACTCCACAACTTAAGTCAAAAATTTAGCTTTTACTCTGATGCAGACAGAAAACCACTTTTTTTTCTGAGCATAGAAATGGTGTGATGTAGCCTAGTTTTTTTTTTTTTTAAATGTTCCAGCAGCTATGTGAAAAACAGGCCGTGCCACAGTCTGATTGGAAGTAAGGCCACTAGGAGGCTTCTGCAGGTGACAGAGACCAGACTCAGCTGATGGCAAAGCAGAGGGTGAAAGGTGGTCAGACTGGGGACCTACTCTGAAGGAAGTATAGGCAAGCTTTCAGGGAGCACACAGTTTGGCCTACGAGGGGCAGAATGGAGCTGCTATGTATTGGGATGGGAAAGATTACAGACAGCCCAACATCGGGCTTGGCACGTTACTGCAACCTCGGTGCTGCAAACACTGGTTTTGAGATGCCTGTTGTCATACAAATGAAAATATACAATGTTAAGTTACGTGTATCTGGAGTTCAGGGAAGATGCCCAGGGTGGGGCTGTGCAGCTAAGAGTGGGCACCTATCCCAAGACGTCAGAATGGCCACGACCCCCTGAGGGATGAGTGGACAGAAAAATGAAAGCAAGAACTGAGTAAGAGGAAATGCCAATATTTAGCAGTCTGGGGAGAAAGAGCGGCACAGCAAAGACAGAGTGAGATAAGAAGTAGCCAAGGAAGTAAGAAGAAAAGCCACATCAAGGCGAGAGAAGGCAGCGTGTCGGACACAGGGGCCTCACGTTCCATTACGGTGAGGCAACTTAGCCAAATAGCCTCAGGGTAGTTAGATCCCCAAATACATCAGGAATCACATTAAATGTAAGCAGATTAAGAAGTTCATTTAAAAGTCTATTATTAGCTGGATGTGATGATACATGCCTATAATCTTAGCAGTCTGGGAGGTTGAGGATTGCAAGTTTTAGCCCAGCCTGGGAAACTGAGTAAGATATTGTCTCAAAACCAAATGTAAAAATAAAAAAGAGTTCAAAGTGTAGCTCTATGCAAAGGCCCAGAGCTTAATCTCCAACACCAGTGGAATGCTGGATGTCCTCCCAGAAGCCTCATGTATTTAGCAGGTGATTGGATTCCGGGGGTTAATTGGATCAAGTGTGTTAATCCAAGGTGATTTCATATGCTGTTAGGAGGTGGGCCTGGCCGGAGGGCTGTGTCACTGGAAGCATAACGAGGAAAGGGTATATATTCCTCCACCACTCCCTGCCCCCACCCCTCCACTTTTTCTCGCTCTCTGCTTCCTGTATTATCATGTTGTGAACAGCTACTCTCTGGCAAAGCGCTATGCTGAGCCCTTCCACAGTTGCCAACCAATCACGAATAGACCAAGAGCACTGAACATGAGCCAAAATAACCCTTTCTTAAGTTGTGGGTGTTAGGTATTGTATCCAACAAGAAAGTGGCAAAGACAACCAGGAAAAAAAAAATAACTGCTATTATTACAACAGGTTAAAACACAAAATGCTAGTCAGCTTTCCACTATTGTGACAAAATATTTTTTAAAACTAACTTAAGAAGAGAACAAATATATGTTGGCTCTTGGTTTCAGAGGTTTTAGTCCATGGTCACTTGGCTCCATTGCTTCTTATTTCAGAGTAACATAGAACATCATGGCCAAGAGCTTGAGGGACAGCGGTGTGGCTCACATTGTGGTAGGAAAGGAGCAGAGAGAGGAGGAAATCGGCAAGAGGAAGTGGCTGGAACAACATCTAGTCTCCAAGGTCACATCCCATTATGACTCTGCTCAACTAGTCTCCACCTGCTAATCACCCACTCAGCAATGATTTCATCAATACATTAAGTCATTGGTGAGAGTTGGTACCTTCATGACTTGGTCACTTCCCAAAAGCTCATCAGCTGGCCTCTGGGGACCATTTTAGTGCCAAATCATAATATACGCTGATTACTAAAGATATCCCTTAAATACAAGGATACAGAGTAATTAAAGAGTAAAAGTTGATTTAAAAAAAAGGTAACACGCTAATTCTTATCCAGAAAAGAAAAGCTGCTTCTGCTACACTGATAGTAATGTACAATTAAGGCATGGAGCATAATCAAGATAAAATAAAAAGTTCATCATTATGAAAGTGGTAATCCTCCAGAGAGACTATGAATTCTAATGTGCATGTACATAAAGCTTATTCTCAAAATATACCAAAAAATGACAGAACTATAAAGAAGTATAAGTGAATTCACATTCATAATAGGAGACTTTAATACACTTTTCTCAGTGAGAGATATGAGCAAGAAAAATTAAGAAGGATGTATAATATTAAACAACACAGCAAATTCATTACAGCAACATTATCAAACAACGTGCTTAAAAGTATAGGCATTCTTTTCAAGTGTACATGAATGTTTATTCTGGCTGTGAATGAAGTTCCAACAAATTTCAAAGGTTGACATCAACTCAGAATATGTTCTCTGATCACAAAAGAGTTAAGATAGAAATCAATAACAAAATAAGTAGAAATTCCCCAAATAGTTTAAAATTAAGCAATATGCTTTTAAGTAGGTCAAAGAGAAAAGTTCCAGTGGAAATTGAAAAATATGTTTAACTAAATGATAATAAAAATTTGATATATCATAATAAAGGAATGTCGTTAAACTTCTGCTTGGAAAAAATTAAAGCCTTAAATACATATACTTTAAAAGAATAAAAGATAATAATCTAGTTCTCTATCTCAAAAAGAAGGAAAATAACATATTATATCCAAAAAACTAGAAGGGAGAAAATAATAAAAACTAATAGCAGAAATAAATGAAATATAAATCATGCTTTTAAGAAAGAAAATCAACATGCCCAAAAGTTGGCACTTATAAAAGAATAATAAAAATGTTAGGCTGCCAGGAAATTTAATAAAAAATAAAGAAGGAATAAATTGCCAATTTTAATGAAAAAAGAAAAATCACTTGATATTCTACTTATGTTAAAAGATACATTATGAAATTTTTAATGTTAATAAATTTGAAATTTTAGATAAAATGAAACATCTTCAGAAAAACAAAACTAAGAAAGCTGACATAAGAAAAAAATAGGAAACCTGGAATAGTCTTATATCTATTAAAGATATTGAACCTGTAGTTAATACTATTTATACAAAGCAATCCTTAGACACAGACGAAAGGTTGTCCTCCAAAGCTAATTCCTCCAAACATTGTGGGGGTAAAAAATGACACTGATCTTATATAAACATTTGCATGGACTGGGAAAAAGAAAATATTTCCTAATCTGTTTAATGAGGTCATTGTAACCTTGACACCATAAACTGATCAGACTATGAAGAAAAATTATAGACTAATCAGTCTTATGAACAGAGATACAAAATTCCAAACAGCAAATTATACTCAATGAAAGTAAAAATAAATAAATAAATTATTAGCAAGATGGATGTTTCCAGGAATGAAATCTGGGTTTCATAATCAAAGAATTATTATAAATCACCATAGTATCAGAACAAAGGGGAAAATTTATCTGATCACCTAAGTAGATGCAGAGAGAGCTTACGACAAAATGCAACATGCATTCATTATTTTTAATTTTAAAAGCCCTCTTCATAAATAGGAACAGAAAGGAGCCTCCTTTATCTGATACAGAGAATGCAAAGAACCTACAGCAGGCGTTGTACTTAGTGTTAAAATACCGAACTCTTCCTGCCTGAAAGGTAACGAGCAAAGATGACTGCCGTTACTACTTCGTTAAAAATCAAACTAAGGTTTTAACCAGCCCAAAAAGTAAAAGAAGAAAGTATACAGGTTTCAAAAGAAAAATAAAATTATTATTTTCAAAGAATGACTGTATTTATAGTAAATATAAAAGAATTTATGAACCATTATTCATTATAAATAAATCTCAGGTGATCATAAGAGGCAAATTGTACATAAAACCCAATTATATTTCTACATAACAGTAAAAATCATACAGCAAAAAATATACAGAAAAAAACTATTTTTATAAGCCAGACCCTGTAATGCAGGCCTGTAACCCCAGCACTCTGGAATGCTGAGGCAGGAGCATCACAAGTTGCCAAGTGGGCAACGTAGGAGCCTACCAAGGCCCTGCCACAAAAATCAAAACTAAAAATGGGCTCAGTGCAAGAGTCTATGGTTAGGTCCCAGTACCACAAAATAGACTACTTGGATAACAGCATAAAAATGATAAATATTTATGAGAGAAATGAAGACCTAATAAATGAAGCAACATACCATATTCCTTGATTAGAAGACTCAACATTGAAAAAAATCACTATAATCACCAGCTCAACTATAGATTCAACAAATTTCAAATCAAATTCTTCAATTTTTTTGTAGAAGTTGATGGGTCAGTTGTTAAACTTACAAGAAAACACAAAAGGCAGAAAAGAACCTTAAACAAGAAAAAGGACAAAGCTAGGAGTCATCGATTATCAAATAAAATAACATGTTATAAAAAGACAGTATGTTAGTAGCTGATGAATATAAAAATAGAGTCATGAAATACATCACAGAAGACTTAGTAGTACCCACACTACTAGTCACCTGACATAGGACGAAGGCTACAATGGGGCACAGTGTAACTAATATTGTTTTTTCTAAATAAACAATAGTGGGTCAATTAAATGTGCATATGGGAAGAAAACAAATTTTGATTCTTGTTTCATACTGCACGTTCCATATAAATTGTAGATCTAGATGTGAAAAGTAAAGTAAAATTCTAAAACTTCTAGTAGAAAATCTTCATGACTTTGAAGTGCTCAGATTTCTCAAAAAAATGCCACCTGACATATGCATACAAAATGATTAGCCATACAAAAAGTAATAGATAAATTAAAAACTCCTACTTATTAAAAATAAGATTCAGAGAGGACAGAAGTGTAGTTCGGCAGTTATAGTACTTAACTAACAAGTGCAAGGCCCTGGGTTGAATTTCCCAGCACCACATAAGCTAGGTGTGGTGGTTGAAGCCTGTAATCCCAGCACTGAGAAGGCTGAGACAGAAGGATTGCCTTGAGTTCAAGGCTGTCCTGGGCTAAATAGTGAGTTCAGGACCAGCCTGACCCTGTCAAAAAAATAATACTCAGAGACTGAAAAGACAAATCATAGAGTGAGAAAAAATACTTTAATACCTATATTTATTAACTGAAGGTCTAACATATGAAAAATGCAATGATTCTTGTAAGCCAGTAACAAAAATACAAATGAACCAGTGGAAAAATAAAGACTTGAATAGTTATTTATCAAGAAAATACACAAATAGCCAATATGAAGAGGGGCCAGGCCCACTAGTCATCAGAGAAAAGGAAATTAAAATCTCACCTAAAACATCAATGCAGCATCCCCAAAACTGGCCACAACTGGAAATCTCTGCCATAGTTTTAGGGAACTATGGGAATACAGTGCACCTAGAACTCTTAGCCATTACAACGGGCATATTACCACCTTAGGAAGCTGACTGCATCTACCAAAGATAAATATACACTAACTCTATAAGACAGAATACCATTCCAGGGTACTTTTATCTATATATACACATACATATCCCCCAAAGCCACATACAAAAATATTCCTAAAGAGCACTGTTCATAATAACTAAAAACTATTGGCACAGAAGTCATATTAAGCACAAAATATAAAATACCTAGAAATAAACTGAATAAATAATATGCATGATCTCTACGCTTATAAACACTAACAAGTGACCTAAATCAAAGGATACATGTAGGAATAAATCGAATTAATGATATCCATTCGGAAGACAGAGCAGGAACTATGTCTCAGTGTTAGAGCAAGTGCTTAGCATGTACAAAACCCTAAGCTCAATAACCAGAACTAGGAAAATAAAAATAAAATAGAATAAATAAGTAAATCTTGATATATTCAAGTATTTTAATAATATGCAGAAACAAGAATACATAATTACAAACTCACGCAGCATTATGAATGAATTTCACAAACTAAAGTTGAGCCAAAGAATTCATACACAAATACACATATTATTTGATTGAATATATATATATATATATATATATATATATATATATATATATATATAATTTAAAAGCAAAACTAGACAGAATTAACTTTTGGTAGTTAGCACCTATGAGTGATGAGGGTAGTGATGAGTAGTGATGAGGGTATTAACTGAGAACAGCATAAAAGACTTCTCATGTGCCTCGACGATCTTTTATTTTTAATCTTGATGCTACCTACTATAGTGTGCTCAGTTGTGAAAAATTCATTGGAACATGCACTTTGGTGTGTATACTTTCATGTATATATGCTACATTCCCATATAAAGTTTGCTAGAAATATAAAAAGTACACATTAACTCTGTCACCTAGGACTCCTGTCATTTAGGATTTCAAAGTCTTAAGGTCTTTGAACATACTCAATTGTCTTGGTTATTTCCCATTGCTACAACAAAATATTTGAGGCCAGATACTTTACAAAGGCAAGAGATTTATTTAGCTTGCAATTTTGGAGACTTGAAGTTTAAGATCAAGTGATTTCTTTGGTTAGGCGTCTGGTGAGAGTATTCTTAGCTGCATCACAACTTGGTAGATGACATCTTGGTGAGGGGAGTGAAGAGAGCGAAAGAGAGAGAGAGAGAGAGAGAGAGAGAGAGAGAGAGAGAGAGAGAGAGAGAGAGAGACAGAGAGCCAGACAGTGGGGGAAAGGGAGTCTTGCTCTTTTGTATCTTTTAAAACAACCCCTCTACAACAATAAACCAGTTCCTATGAGAATTATGTGATTCTCCTTCAGGGGTAGAGCTCCCAATAACCAAACCGATTATCCCTAGGCTCTGCCTCTTAAAGATCCTCCTCCTCCTAACATGGCCCACTGAAGACCATGCTTCCAGCACATGAATTACGGGCAGACATAGCCAAATCATACCCAAACCATGGCAGTAACGAGTTATTATCTCACTCTCTTATTTATCCAGCAAATATGCGTTAAGCACCTACAGGGAGAGCAAATCCACATACTCCTGCTGTTTCAGTGGCAGGAGACTGACAGTGGACCAAGATGAATTATCTCAATAAATCCCTTTCCCTCCAACTTCTGGGGGAATTGGGGAAGTGGAAGGACTGACATGAGATCGGGAACTGAGAAGCAGGGAGGTTAGTGTATTAATTCTCCCCAGGCCTCTTTCTTGCAGGCTGGCTGTGTTCCTTGACCAGAGTCTGGTCCCTTTCAGGCAGCCCCCTCTAGCCAGCTTCCCTTTCCGAGCACAGATGATTTCCCCATGCACTTACCCCTTCAAGCCAAAGGGCAGTGTTGGCTTCCAGCTAAAGCCGGCACCAGGTTCCTACAGATCCCTATTGCTTTCCTTAACCCTGTCCCCACCATTATAAACAGTCCCTCGTTAAACACTTCAAATCAGCCTTTTCAGACCTGCCTGTTTCCTGCCAAGATCCTCATAGATATACAAGATTAACTTCCACCAGAAAGAAAGGATGCAAAGGAAAATAAAACAAAATGACATGATAGGGAGCCTTTGACTCTTAAGAGGGTGATGAAAGAAGACCTCATTGAGCAAGGAAGCACTTGTACAGGAGAGGAACAAGTCATGAGAAGAGCCAATGAAGTGTTTCTGATCCCCCTTCCCTATCTTGAGCATGCCCCAGGGTCGAACAGACTCCTTTCCTGCAGTACCTCTCAGAGCCTTGACTGCGCTCCTGTGCCTTATAACTAAACAGCATTTCCCAGGCTACATATTTGGCCCAGTTCCCTTTCCTCTGGATTCCCATAGGAATTCCACAGGATTCCAATGAAAGCCACATGCAGTCAGCCGTGCCTTATCCACAGATGACATATCCATGGATTCAACAAAGCCCAGATGGAAAATATTTTAAATTTGCATGTATACCTAACATGTACAGTCTTAGTAGCTGCATTTAAAAAAAAAAGAAATAGGTGAAATTAACTTTGATTATATACTTTATTTTTTTTAAGTACTGCTAATTCGATGCATAATCGAAATTATTAATGAGATATTCTACATTCTTTTGTGAGGACTAGTACTAAGGCTTTAAATTCTGCTGTGTTTTGTGAACCCCTGTCCCCTCTCAGCCGGTCACTCAGGGTTACCACAAGGGACAGCACAGCCCTCAAGCATCACAAAGGTCTTCTCCTCTGCAGGATGCTGCTGTTCAAGGGCCCCTGGCCCTGAAAGGACTCATGGCTACAAGCTCCACTCAGAGCAAAAATCTGGAACTGCAGAGACTACGAAACAACTGGAAAAGGTAACATCCCGGAGCACTTGTGAAGCATTGTGGGAAAAGATCTCAACTTCAGGGAGAATGGGTGGAGCCATTACTCTTTTATGCATTCATGCAATCACATAACTTTTCAGCCAATGACAGGCCACATATACAATGGCAGGTGCCATACAACGTAGGTGCGGTAGGCTGACCACCTAGGTTTGGTGTACATACACTGTGTAATGTACAGCAGCAAAATTGTCTAAAGATGCACTGCATGCTTTCGAGTGGAGAGTTATGCTGCACCTGCTGAACAGTGAGTGGCTACATACATTATTTGGAATTATTCTGCATATGAAATTTGTCTCTTTTTCATCATTTATCACTTAACATTTGTCTTTGTCAGTCTGTACTCACAGACATTTGCTGTATAGTTTGAGTTATGTGCATTATTAATTTATTTGTTTTGTTGTTCAGACTGCTTCAGCTTAAACTACAGAGTGCTCTTTCATTCATTTGATGACATTTTGATGTGGACACCACTGTTACCATGAAAAACATAAAAAGGGTGATTCATTCAAGTGATTTGACAAACCCAAAACCTGACAGTTCATCTCTGGCTGCTGAAGCTCCCCTGTGTCATACTTAGGCCACCATGGGTCCTTTATTGTTACCCATGTATAGTCCCAGAGGACTGGCTAAGGTCACCAAGCCACTCCTTTAAGAAATCAGAAGGATACTACTGGATGTAGGAGGTCTTCATGCGTGTGGCCTCCATATGCTGAAAGTTTGTTGCAAAGGGAACAGTAATTATATACCTTTACAGCATCCCCCAAAAAAAATCTGAACAGCACTGGCTCATAATGAAGGGGTACAATCTGCTCCTCAACCATCTTGGAAACAAATTAGAGCTTGCCTGAGTTGCTGGACATGAGCTCTCTGCCTTGACTCGCCCTTAATGCCCATGGAATATCACAAAACCGCTGGAGATCCCTGGGACCAAGATCTGAGAACAATTACACAACCCCAATATACAGGAGCTAAGCATGCACTGGCCTCTTGTGCTACACATTGTTCTGGAACATGTATAACAACCTCCATATTGGCTAAAGCCATCAGGGCGCTGGGAAGGAGAGTCCTTGCTATGGGTAATGATTGCACATACACTTCTCTTTTTATGCAGTGGGGAACAATCTTAAGAAGTAAACTCACTCTAGAGGGAAGAAATTAAAAATATTACATCAAGCAAGGTTCTCAGTAGAATCACAGAATGAAGATCCTTTCACACAGGGCTGCAAGCCCCAAGGATCTGCACTGTGCCCACGGGTTAGCTCACGACTCCTTTTGGGAGGAAAAACAATTGCAGTCTTTCATCTCAATAAGGTGCTCCAGTGGCCACTCAATTCAGGATGTATTGCAATACCCAAGGTTTCATTTACACTGGGCAAATCTCAAGTGCTATTAAAGAGTTACTTGCCATAGAAAATTTTGCCTCCTTTCATTTTTTTCTAAGTCCAACATCTCTCTTTCCAAGCATGTTTTCAAGACAAATGTTTACTATATTTCAAACTCATAAGCAAGCCTAGAGGACATTAGCACATACCTTGTAATCTCTAACTTGATTGTCTTATCATTATGCCACAGGTGGTTTTTTAAATAAAGAAGATACCTCAGAATCTCTTGCAGCTGCTGCAAACATCTGAGTGTCTTGTCCCTCCCCTGCACATACACCTCACTGTGCCTAGCTACAGCTGGCGTTTTAATTAATTTCCACTATCTTTCTACCCAGCCTGGGGCACCTAACTGGGCCGATGGATGTGCCAGGAAGTGTGTGCCCATGAGAACCCTTCAGCACTACTTCCCTGCACAGAAGCTTGCTGAGTGGACCATCAGGAAGGTGCGTGGGCACTGGAGGAGAGGAAACAAAAAGTAGGTTGAGGTACAAAGAGCCTCAAACAGTATTATGTGTTTTGCCTCATTTTTCTCTGTTCTTCCTGAGTCCTGTGCCCATCATGAGCATGATCCCACACTTTGAGAAATCTTATCTTTTCCTCCTAAGGGATTGAATGAAGAGGAAGGGTGAGGAACACAAATTTGTGGAGAATGGCCCAGCAGTGGGGAACAATGCCGAGAGGCCAGTGCTAATTTGGCTGCCCGGAGCTACGAAGGACCAGTGATGGATTAAGTGTTATCAGGCTCGTAAAACATTTTTGATAAGTTAGGGAACATTTTGACCCGCCAGTGAGTTTCAAAACTCCACTCAAACTTAACTGATTCTATATGGATGCGTTCTTTGAGGACCATTAATTGAATCAAGCCATAAACAGGAAAAAAAGAGGGAGACTTAAACCGTACCTATTTGCTAAGTTTGCATCCAAAATAAACTTAAATTTCATTGCAAGATCCTGAACTGAACCCAACCAAAGCATTTGCAAAATGCCACTTGCCAGACTGGTTCAGACTGGAAGCACATGCCTGTAGTCAACATCACAAAACCAAATCCAAATTTTGCCTCGGAACTGCTTTTACCCACCTGAAGGAGAAGAAACCATGGGCCCAGTTTGCGCCAGGCATTGCACAGATATCTTATTTTCTATAGCTTAATGTATTTCTCACACAACCTTCAGACGGACAGCATTAGCTCTGCCTGACAGAGGAAAACACCCAGGCTCAGAGAGGTTAAGCAACCTGCAGAGTAACACAGCCAGGAAACAACCTAGGCAGGCTGCCCTTGGATTAGACACAGCTCTCTGTAGACACTTGTTTTTCTGTGGTGGCCCCCTGGGGTTGTGCATGGGGTAGGCTGTTTCAGACTGCAGAGAAGAGGGTGGTGCCCACACCACCCAGAGCCCTGGGGTGGACTGTAAGAACGCAGAGTTGTGAAGGAGACCGAAGTAAATGCAGGCACAGTGTCCTCACTTGGGCTTCATGTGGAATCCAGCAGTCTGGCAAGTGGATCTGTCCCCTCAGAGCAGGCGATGCGCCCACTGAGACTCTGACGCTGCTGTTCCTCCCAGCACCTTCCGATGGTCCACTCAGCGTCCTCCCCGTCTGTCTCTGCCGCGGCCTCTCTGAGGCCTCAGCCCTCCCTGTCAGCAGCTTTTTACTGCTCCCCGACATTTGCCTGTCTTGTGGCTCCAATCTCAGTTCCCATCAACCAGTGTTCCTGGGCCGTGTGTCCTTCCCTCAATAAGGAGGGCTACAAGAGGTCCCCACATCCAGAGTGGCCAGGCACCTCATGAGTGGACATCTACCGTGTTCCACTGTGTGTGAGCAGGGCAGCGAGGTCACATGACACAACGGTAGAAAATTACACAGCAGATGGCAACCTCGGAAAAAGGCCGTGCCTGTGGCAAGCCCCTCCCGCACCCCTCGGGAGCTTCTGTACTCCTTTCCCAGAGCAGGGTCAAAAGAGCCATTTATTTCCACACCCTCCGGCCAGGGCGCCAGGAGCCCGCAGCTGGAGCACGCTGCAGGCCTCCGCAGCCTCTCAGGGAAGTCCATCTCTCTGCCTCTTCCAGCACCCCAGTGCCCCAGGCGTTCTTTGGCTCCTGGGTGCATCACTCCAATCCCTGCCTCCATCTCCGCATGGCTTCTTGTCCCCGTGTGTCTGTGTCCTCGCCTTATAAGGACACAAGTCACAAGTCATCAGGTTTAAAGCCTGCCCTACATCCAGGCAGGCTGTGTCTTGAGATCTTTAACTCATTACATCAGCACACAGGGTCACATTCCGAGGTTCCAGGGCGGGAGGCGGTGGGGGGCACGATTTCTGGAGAGTATATTTCTGGAAGAAAATGACGACAGTTTCTCTCCAGGCACTGTCATGTCGCCCCACGAAGTGCTCCGTTGGCCGTGCCTGAGTGGAATGTCAGGTACTAAACTGTTGACTGAACGGTGTTGTCCTCTCCAACTTTCCGAACAATTCTTTGATTTCATTAAGCTCCTACCTCCCGTGCATTACTGCGCTCACCTTCAGCATTTGCAGTCCTTGCTGCTGCCCAGCGGTAATGCGCAGGGCCTCCATGTTGTGCGGCACTACCCACAGAGAGCTGCACCCAAAGCTCAGCCCTCCCCTGGGACAGCAGCCAGCCCGCAGCCGACCTTGCGCAATCGCTGCAGACCCAGCTTTGCACCTCAGTGCCTTCCTTCCTAGAGCTGATGAGTCCCTGGCCACTCAGTGCTCCTCTTCCTGCGCCCTTAGTCACTTAAGGAATAGACCAGTCCTGGCCCAGATCAGCCTTGCTCCCTGTTTGTTCTCCAACAGAAAACAAACTAAACCCAACCTCAGAACTCTGGTTTGGGTCTTAGTGACACTTAAAAAAAAAAAAAGTTGGATTTAGTTCAAGGTTGAGCAAACTGGTGCAGCTTGTTCCGGTTTTTGGGTTCAAGGTTCAGGCCAAGTCCCTGCTCCAGACAGAAGGAATGTCCCTGGAATGCCTCTTCCAACCAGGACTCACAACAGCTGAAAGGCTGGGTGTCCAGACAGAGGCCGCCTGCTCAGCAGACACCTAGGGACTTCCCTGCAGCTCCAATGCAAGCTTCCAAGCTTGGGGACAGGGCTAGGCAGCATACATGTCACTGTATTCCTGCACCATGCTACCTTCCAGAGACCAGAAGTAGCATGTCACCACCTTGGGTTGGGCAGCCATGCAGCTGAGCACACCTTTGGCCCATGGGACTACAGAGAGTCATGGGGACAAACAGCAAGGGGGTGTTGCTGCATAAATCTGCTACAATCTCCAAATATGAGCACAGCACCTGTGACCTCTGTCACATGAGATTGGGGGGGGGGGCGTGTCAAAACTCAAATAGTAATGGGTAGAGAACTTTTAACAACTAAATAAAATATTTGGCAAAGCAGGAGAGAGTAGGGAGTGGTAAGTATTATGGAAATGACACAGAGACACTGTAATTCCAACCATACTTTGCCCAGTACTCAGTAAACCAAGAATCCAGCTGCAGACTGCTGGTCAGAGGGGGCTGGCGGATGTGCACACTGGCCATCCCAGACTCAGAGCACAGTGTTTGGGGGCCTCTCTGCTCTTTCCTCCCCAGCCTGGGAGCCAAGGACCAAGCGTTATCAGGAGGGCTTATCCCCTGGGGATGACCAAAGAAGATGGAGCAGCTGGTGTCCTGGGACACCTGGCTGTGAATCATCAGTAAGGAATTTTTAGAGAAAAACACATTTTCCCCCTAGTCTCCCTCCTACTCAGATCCACGCTTCAATGGGGGCCCACATGGAAGGATCTAAGGAGCAGCACTGATGGGGCTTCGGCTGAATGCTAGCGAACTGGGCCAAAAGGCACATAGTGGCATGTCCCTGAAGGACTGCTCCAGTACTAAGAGAGGGTGGGAGGAAATGCCGCTTCAGTCCCTATGCAGTCAGCCGAGAAACACTGGCAGAGAAACGGAATGAAAGCCCCAAACATCTCTATTTCCCAGGGTGATTTTTCCTATCCCTGCCCTTTAAATAAGCAACCAATGGGCAGCCGTATCAAAGGCAGCGGGTGCTCCCTGATGGAGCCGACTCATTGCTCAAGCAAAAGGCCATTCTTACGCCGTTTTGGCCATGTGGCTAGAAAAGGCTGCCTGAGACACAATCCAGAAATATTTCCTTGTGCTGGCTGCCCCAGAGGATTAGCCCACTAGCACATGCAATTTCAGCTGGGTGTGTTTTGTGTTCAACTATGCCTGCTACGTGCTGGATTCAATTATAGGCTTTCTCACACTTATATCTTCATTAGTTCTACACTGCCGAGTGGATGGAATGTGCTGTCAGCTTTAAAAAAAAAAAAAGTGTTGATTTTTTTTCAAGGATTCAACATTGTCCAGTCCTATTTTAAAAAGAAGGGAAAAATATGTTGGCTCAAGCATACATTGCTAATGGGTATGGAATTGATTCACGAGTCTCCAGTTCTAGTTATATAAAAGTAATTACTGCAACCTAGAGTAATTGGTTCCATATCCAATATTCACAGAAGGTTGGGGGGGTGGGAATTAGAGATGAAAAAATCCAAGAACATTTAAACTGTCCACATACATACACCCCCTAAAAAAGTCTTTAGCTATGGTTTTTTAAAAATCTCAAAATAAACAAGCAAAAAAGGCAGAGCTCACAGACAGCAAAGCCCTGAAGCACCAACATTCCAAGACTGGGAAGCAGACAGTCCAACACCGGAAGCCATGAGGACAAGGGCCCATGGAAGTCTCAAAGTCTCATTCCATGGCCAGTCACTTCATGCAGTAGCCACTTCCTGCCCAGAAGCACAGCCTACCCCGTAGCCCAATGGAGCCTCTACTTGGCCCTCAGTCCACAGAGTTTCAAATTCTATTGATAGTTTCTGAAACCATAGTTCCTACTCTGCTTGTCAAATGAGTCCCGGATGGCTGGAAGGCACTGTTACAAGAGGACACAGCTCAGGGTAGCATGGAACAATCCCACACAGCTACAGAAACCAGTCCAGGGAGGAAAGAGATCCACAGGGAAGGTCTGCAGACCTGAGGAGGGAACTTTATTGGAGAAAAGGAAGATGCTAAGCATTTGGAGACACCAAGAAGAAGGAAGCAAAAGTCGTATGTTCCACAGTAATGTAGAGTGATCAAAACATGAGACTTGACTTGGGTCTCTGTTACAGTTCAGGGCTGACTGAAACCAAGATCTTCTGAAACTCTCTGTCCTCTACAGAATTACCTTTCTTTCCTGGCTTTGTTTTATCTGCAAATGTGATAAGCTCACCTTCGGTATCTTTATCAAGGCCTTTAATGAAAATGCTATGTAAGGCAAAGTTTTTACCTGCTTTAGCAACTCTCCAGAGATGAGCCCCTACCTGTTCACCAAAAAGGATGACTTCACCATGTGCACTTCCACCTGTCCTGCTGCCCATCACACAGCTGGCCCCCTGCCATCAAGAAGGATGACACTGGATCCTAGGGATCAAAAAGGAAGAATGACTTAGACATCAGGAACCAATGGTGTCCTCTTGGTGTTTGGGCTCACAAAGAATAAGGATGGATGGCACACTACAGTGATTCAGTGAAGCCTGCGTGTGAGCCTGCGGCTCCAGCCCAGGCTACTGTGGCAAGCTCCACAGGCCCACTGGAAGAACTCCAGATTTCCCCTTGTGTTATCTCTGGCAGCCTCCGTGGACTCTCACCTTGGCACAGGGGCTTGTTCCAAGGGCTCTGCCAGCTCAGGGGTCTGCCACACACTGCCTCCGATGCTGGGGTTTCTAGAAGCTCTGAGAAGCCTAGTGTTGTTGAGCCCTTCTCAGGCTTCTTCAGTTCCAATCTGGATCACCAGGGTCACTTTTCAGAAGCCTGCCCGGTGTGACAGAGTCCTCCGGGCTGTTTCCCTAGTCCTCAGTCTATACAGATAAGAGGAAGAATGGCAACACCCTATTCCTCAATCAAGAAGTTCAACCCAAGGACAGAACGCATGTTTAAATAAGAGAATGAAACCATCTTAATACTTGAAATAATAACTGGAAATCTAGTCAACTTACCATCAAGGTACATTTAGTCATATAAGAAAAGGCACTGTGAGTTTTGGAAACAGATGCCCCATGGCACCGACAGTTGAAATTCAGAACAGCTGGAGCTGGATGAGCCCACCAGTATTCCAGACACCTTGCTTGGGGCAGACCTGGGGGTGATCTCAGTGACTCCTCCATGGTGGCATAGAGCGTGTGGCTCTCCCGGTGGAGCGGTCAAGCTGCCACATGTTCCCTTCCCACAAACCTACAGCAGTTTGGATTTGAAAGAGTTGTACGGCCAACTTGAGAATACAAAGGCCAGCCGGACAAGGGAGGGAAATTCTTCCTTGTCCAGCTGGCTGGGAGGCAGCTGCTTATGTGGAATGTAAACGGAAGGTACCGGCTAGGGAGTATGAGGAGAAATGTATCTGCCAGGGGCCTCTCCTGGGGAAATGAAGGAATTCACTCTGTTGCGCAAGAGTTCCAGCCTCAGTTTCTTCCCCTTTTAAAAAGCTCATTGGGAGAGATTTTGCTAAATTGTAATACAAGTATATGCCCTATTGAGAGAAGAAGAGAGATAAAGCAAAGGAGAAAAGAGAAAAAGAAAAAGATGTCACCTCATCGTTCACTGCTGGGTACTGCCTGAGAACGGGGCACCCACAGGAAAAGGCAGGGTTGAAATTATTATGTGCATTTGAAAAATTCTTGTTCTCGATACTGCTCAAAAGTGCCTAGGCTTTGTCAGTGAGTAAAGGAGATGCCCTCGGGGAGAGAGGGGAGATCTGGGACTGAAACCTGGTCACACTGTGCCTGAAGCCTTACCATCCCTAGACATTTAAGTTACATGAGGCAATAAATTCTTGCAACATCTAAGACAGTTTGAGTTGCATTTCTGCTTAGTGTTTAGTGAGGTTTTGTTTATTTGTTTGTTTGATTTTGGTTTATTACTAACAAAGTATCCTGATGGGTATTTCCAGCCTCTACACATGGTAGCCCTTTGCCACCTCTGGATCTAGTCACATTTCACTCTCCATTCAGTAAGGAAGGAAGAGCACAGAAGACAACATACTCCTGTCTTTGAAAAACTCAGTCACCTCTGGGTGGCACACAGTTCTTGTAAATAGCCAGAAAACATATTCAGCCTGAAAATAAAAGGCATTTTAAATTTTTCAAAGGAGATAAAAGGAAAGGAGAAAAAGGAAGAATTCCACAGGAAATTGAAGAGGAATTTGAGAGAGAGAATGTAGCAAGCATCTCTGGATGGTGGCCAGAACAGCTGGCCAGAACAAGCCTCCTCTGCTGAAAAAGCTCAGGAAGCCCCGGGCCCAGGAGCAGAAGGACCTTCCTGCAGTCTCTCATTCCAGGGATTGGCAATGGTAGTGTTTCTGGGCATAACTTATATAGGTAGATAAGCATTTTCTGTTCCTTGCATTCCTTGAAAATCACTATGGAAAGATAATGTTCTGAACTTTGAGAATTTCCAAGTACATTTATTTTTGACAATATCAGAATCTTGTTTTCCATTTTATGAGGTTCAACAACAACAGAAGCCTTCCATTGACTTAGTGAAATATGGTTTCCTATACTGAAAAAAAGTTTTATAAAAGCAACACACACATCCATTCCTTTCTCCTAGGAAGCAATCTGTTCTCCTACAACTGAAGAAAAGTTTATAAAAGCAGTACCAACTGGGCCCGATGGCTGTAATAGTAACATTCTGGGATGCTAATGCAACAGAGTCACAAGCTCAAGTTCAGCCTGGGCATCTTAGTAAGACGCTCTCTAAAAATTAAAATTAACCCCCCAAAAAGAAAGTAAAAGGCTAGGGATGTAGTTCAGTGCAGAGGCAATCCCCAGTACCACAAAAACTTTTATTTAAAAAATTTAAAATTTAAAATAATAAACACACACATACTTGTCACACACCTGTCACACACATGCACACGCGTACACACACACACACACACACACACACACACAATCTGTCCCCTTCTAGTAGGAATCAATTGAACATCTAAAGTGCTGCTTTTAAATAAGCCCTTTGGAAGCTGAAAGTCAGCCTCAAACATTCTGTGATTTCTGCCTTGCCAGCATTTCTCCATCACTGCTAACAACGTTCAGCTTTTCATGAGAAGCCAATCTTCCTCTTCTCTCAGGATTTGTGGTTTGGTATAACTGACCTCAGGCCTTGACTGCAGGGATGTATGTGGGACAAAGATCCAGCCGATCAGAGCACCCCACCCTCCTGGCCACATGGCAACTATGGACACATCGCCCAAACCAAGCAAACGGGAATCACCCGAACAACTTCTGTTGAATTTCCTGAGAAAAGCACTGAGCCTGCTTAACTTACTGGATGCAAGCCCAGAGTCATCAAAATGCGGATGGAGAGGTAGAAGTGTCAAGAGACAAGAAGAAGGAAAGTTTTGATATTATATCCAGGCCTTCGGATCTAGCTATGCTCAAGAGAGGCAGCCTCTATGTATAAGCTCTGTAAGTTTTAAGACAATTGAGCCAGAATTATTTTTCAATTTGCTACAGCTTGAAGTGTTCTCTCTAAAATTCATGTTGAAACTTAATCCCTGGTGTGGTAGTATTAAAAGGAGACTTTCAGAAAGTAATTAGGAAATGACAGAAGTTGACTCATGAATCAGTTAGTGCCTTATCATAAAGGAGGAACTAGCGTAGGCCCTTCGTGCCCCTCCATACTTCTGTCATATGAAAACACAGCAGTACCCACCACCATGAGGCACAGAATAGCTTCCAATGCAGCACCTTGACCTTGGTCTTTCTAGCCTCCGGAACTGTGAGAAATAAATATCCGTTCCTTCTAAATTACCCAGTCTGTAGGATTTTGTGATACCAGTGCTAAGGGATTCTGAAATGGTTTAAACTAGTGTAAATTATACTTCTCTGATTTTCAACCAAACTTCCAGGCTGTTTCATGAGAGACTGCCTGGATATTCCCTACCTAACTTTTCACTGCACATAACACTCAATTATGCTTTAGTTTAGAGATAGCTTGGGTCCCCTCTCCACTCCTTAGGCATTTCCCAAATGTTCCTTCTTGTTAGAAAGTTGCAATGTTTATGATACTGGTCCCCTTCATGGGCCTGCTTTCCATGAATTCCATTTGGTCTACAAGCTGTGTTTGGAGACCCTATGCACTTTCAGTTATCCTTCCCATTGACCTTTAAATCGGGTGCAATTGCTGAGACTTGAGCTCTTTTTTAAAGGAATCCAAACTCTACTAGTTGTATGTAATGATATTGTGGAAATACACAGAGGAGCATTAACCAAGGTACTACTGGCCAACCAGGACTTACCTGGGCTCTAATGTTCAACTCAGCTTCAGAGAAGTTAGAAGCCCTCTCATGGAAAATCAACAGGCCTTCTGTTATGAATGTCTTTGATTCCTCTAAGACAAATTTCTGAAAGTCAGCTCCATGAGCTCAATGCAAGCACTGAGTGCTTTTCACAAAATCTCATGATCACATTTACTCCGATGTGTACACAATCACATTTCTATGTTCTTTTTAGGAAAGTCTATGAAAGATTCCTTTGGGAACAAATGCATTGAATAATGACCAGGAGGTCTTCCAGTCAAGATGGCAGCCAAATAACAGAGCTGCACATAGACCCACTTAAAAAGTTGAGAATATAGTCAAAAACTGCCCCCAACAATTGAAAGAAGGCCACAGGAAGGTTTGAAACCCTGCAAACACATCAAAAGTGGAGGTAAACAGCAACCAAGGAAGCCATCCCAGGCCAACAGCAAATGGCTGGAAGCTGCCAGCATCCACAGGCAGAGGAAAGCCCAACCAGAACCTGGAACTTCTGACCAAGATATCAGAGGAAGGAGTTCCCCATCAACTGAAAGGAGGCCATGGGAAGGTCAGAAATCTCAAAGACATATTGAAAATGGAGAAAGGCAGCAGCCCAGGAAGCAGACCCAGGACAACTGAGCACAGCCCTGAACTGCCGACATCCACAGACAGAGAAAAGGTTTGGAACCTCAAACAGGGCAAGCACAGATCCAGGAAAAATGGTAATTGACAGAGCTAATAGCTCCAGCCTCCAAAAATGAGCCCGTGGGTAATATATACTACAAATGCAATGAAAGTTCACCCTAGAAAAGGCCTCTTGGAGCCCAGATCAGAAGCAGTACTCAGCAGCCATAACAGGTAATGAAGTAATCAGGAGCCATTTTTTAAAAAGAGCCCAAGACTGAACTGTTTAGAGAAAAGAAAGCTCAGAATAGCACATCACAGCTTTCAGGGTCAGTCTTAAATAAGAGTGCCTAGAAAGAAACTGGCAGAAGACATAGTTGCAGAGAGAAGAGAAAGGCCACTGACCCAGGGTGAAGAGCTCTGCACTTGGGGGAAGGAAGCCAGGAGAGGCAGGAGAGCTTTGATGAGGAGGCTTGGGGTGAACAAGACACCTCAGACTGGACTGTTAGGTCCTCCCTCACTGCCTACTGCCAGCACAGAACTCAGAGGAATTTTGGGTCCCCCTCACACACACCCTCATAGCCATTCAAAGAAACCTCTCAGCTAGGCCTTTAAAGTGAAGTCCCTCAACAACAGAAACATGGGAAGAAGACAAGGTAACAGGACACCCACAGAAATGCCTGAGACCCCAAAAATCAACGTCACAGGCCTTGAAATAGTGGGACTCATAGGAAAGGATGTTAAAAAGCAAATAAATGAGTCAACCAGCCATTTCCAACAAGATATCCTCAAAGAAATGCAAGTAATGACCATCAGGTTTAAACAGAAACTTGCCAAACAAATAGTGGTCCTGGGTGGTGTGGTTTGGCAAAAAAATAGTGGTTCTAATGGATACAAAGCTTACTGAGCATATAGAAGCCACAAATAAAAAGTTGGCTGAGATAAATAAGTACACACAATATATGAAGGAACATTTTGATAGAGAAGTGGAAATTCTGAAAAGAAATCTAACTGAAATTCAGAATATGAAAAGTACATTTGAAAGCAGAGGAAGTCGACTCAAATATTGTGAGGACAGAATTTCAGACCTTGAAGGCAAGCTGAGGAAACAAATGCTATAACTGGGTAGAACTCCAAAACTAGAAATGAGCAAAGTAGTTGGATACAATAGATTATGGATTATTCAAAGAGAGACAATGTCAAAATTATGGGTGTGAGAGAAAGAGCAGAAGACAGCACCAAAGGTACAAAGCACTTATTCACCGAAATCATGCCAAAAAATCCCAAATCTAGGAAAAGAAATTAATTTTTAGGTACAAGAAGTTTGCAGAAGGCCATGGGCAAGGAGTTGATATGTGAAAAAGGAACAGAAGAGAAGACAACACAATGAAAGAGGGAGAGGTTAACGTGACATATTTGGAAGATGAAATACCAGGCAACAAACCAAGAAAGGAAGCTAGTGGTTAGAAGACGTGAGAAGCAAGGGAGTAAGCTCATCTCTAAGGCCTCTAGAAGGCCAACACCTTGACTGGTATCAGTTTGGTGGCCTCTGGAACTACAGAAGACTAAACCTATGTTGTTAGAAGCCACCAAGCCTGTGGCAATAGGAAATTTATACAGGTCATCTGATTCAAGACGATGCCAGAAGCCCCTGTACTGAGCTCAGCTGATCTCAGGTTATTACCATAGGTTAGATGCTACCACCCCACCCTACTGCTCCCAAGGCACCAAGATCCTGCTCCTGCCCTTGGAAGGGGCTCTCAGTCCAGACTCAAAGTCCGACTGGCCAAACAGAGCTGCCCAAGTAGCAGGGAGTTCAGATTTATAACAACAGTTCCCTGCTCAGCTCTAATAGTGTCTCCTGCTGCCCCCTGCCCCACAGAGGCACAAGGTGTGAGAACAGATGGCTGGTACTTTGTGAAAGATGCACATTAAACACATGTTCACTGAGTAAGGGGAAACCACGTGCATTAACTTCCTGTGGCCACTGTAGAAAGTTACTCATATGGAGAAAAGGGCATGATTCTCCCCAGGAATTACTTTTATGCTCCAGCTATTCCAAACATTTATGGCTACAAGAGATGCCCACAACTGCTGGAGGAGATATTTACCTCAGCTGCAGAAAGCCTCAATCATCCACCTACCAAAGATAACTCCACCCTCTGCCCCTTCACAGCCCTCCTCAGTCTGGTCTTTGGGGAGCACTGCAGCCTAAGTTCCAAAAAAGCCTCTTCCAGATAGTGTAGTAATACCTACTTGTGATCTCTGTCTTAGTAGCACTTGCTGATGTGATTATATCAAAAGCTGCTGATGCTGAGGCAGCGCCAGCAGCCAGAGCTGGTAATGCTGAAGACATCTAGCAGCACTGAACAATGAGAAGGAGGAAGAATTGTAAGTCGCCGTCATCTTCAGCGCCCAGAAGAGTTTCCACAGCCTGAAAGTAGGTACCTGCTTCAAGAAGCTCTTTTAACTGTAGAAGAGTTACACTTTGCCAATTTGTAATTTTTGTATGAGTTTAGCAAAATAACTCTCAAGTGATTGGGCCATCTTAGAGACCTACACAGGGAGATAGTTCCGTCTTTGCTCAGGGAGATACTGCGTTGGGAATTACCTCCAGTGCTCTCCTTCCCTACCTGCCACAAGGAATAAATCTTTCTTCACTCTTTTTTAATTATGCTTAAACTACAGATTTAATAACACCTTGAAAACATATGACATGGGGGAGAGAATGATGATCCACACCACTTTTGGCCTCTTTGCCCCTTTCTCTTACCCCTGCTCTATGCCTTCCCTACATTCTGTTCTGAGATTTGTCCCTTTCCTAGTAGTCCATTGCCCCTCTTCGTATGTTCACTCCCTTGTTGGGGTCCTTTTATGCAATTATTTTTATGAATTTCATAAGCAGGACACCCCTTGATGGTCAGTCTTTTGTGCTTGGTCCACTTCGTTGAGCATTATTGACTCACGGTGGCCCCATTTTCTTTCAAATGCTTCATATCTCTCTTTCTTTATGGCTGTATAGTATCCTATTGTGTATAGATATCACATTTTCTCTATCCGTTCCCCTACTGATCCGCAAGTAGGTTGTTTCCGTGGATATACATGTGTCTTTATGGTATGCTGACTTTATTTCTTTTGGGTACATGCCTAGTAGAGCTGTAGCTGAATCAAATAGAATTTCTATTCTCAGCTTCCTGAAGAATTGTCAGACTGCCTTCCATAATGGTTGGACCAGATCGCAGTCCCACCAACTGTGTAGAAGTTACCTTTGTTTCCACAGTCTCACCAACAATTGTGTTTTAAGATTTTAATGTAGGCCATTCTCACTGGGGTAAGATCTGCATCTCTCTGATAGCCAGCGATGTATAAATTCAGCGAAATTTCTTCACCCTTTTATCTCCTTGGTGTGCTTATCCGCTTTTCCTCACCAAGGAATAAACCCATTGTTACATTACAAAGGTGTAGGAGAGGCATATTCTTTCTCAAGACACTAAGGGAATAAATTACTTACTTGATAATTTATGCTTCCAGGGGCTACCCACATTCATTGGCTGGTGACTTACTCTGCATGTCACTCCCACTTTCTGCTTCTACCATCGGATTTTCTTTTACTCATGCTGATTCTGAGAACCTCTTATAAAACCGTTATAATCACATTTAGCCATAGGTTCTAGGAAGTAGGATAGGAATATGTTTTGAGGCCATTACTCTGACGACCACATCCCCCAGTCTCCCCCTTCTCTGCCCTGCTCTGTGCCCTCAGAGACCAACTTTTGAGCACTGTATTACCTGACTTCTGCCCTAGGGATCTCAGCTGGATTTGTCCAAGGGGAATCAATATCCCACTCCCCACCTGCACAGTGACTGGTGACTGCGCCTACAGCTTCTGGAATGCAGATCCTTTTGTGGATCCTTCTGGCTGGGTTCTAGTAGCACTCTTCCCTCTTCGCACCACTAACCCAAAAGCTAAGAATGTGCTTAGAGAACATCTGAGGCCTATAGTAAAAACTTCCCCTTTCTAGGGTGACCTGCCTAACTGATGCTTCCATCAGTGGTTTTTTAAAAAGTACTCTGATTTATGAATTTCTTCCATTATGTAACCATAAATGGTTCACATACCTACTACTTGTTGAAACATGCTATTTAGGGAAACATAAATTCATGTTCCCAGGCCTAGGTCACTCATATTCAGCTTTAGGATAAATTATCTCTTATTTCTTTCAGGCAAAAATAATGTTTTTGCATCAACAGTTTGATCTAGGAAAATCTTTAGTAGCAACTAGTTACCATTATTAAATGCGCTAGCTGTAACTTTAACTTAAGACTACACTGGTGATAGTCATTAACCAGGAAGTGTTTACCCTGTGCCGTGTTCTTTGGTGTTTAAGAACCGCATGACCTCTTGCAGACTCCATATTACAAAATGCAGCATCTGTTGTTCTTTTTGATACCACGCCAAGATCTGGAATTCACAGTGTTACTTTGACGATCATTCAAATTAATCTCAATTTCAAATTCTTACTACTAAATCACAAACCCAATCAAAAATTTCCAAAATTTATCTCGAAGGCATAAAGAGCCATTTTATAACAAAGATACACAAATAGCAAATAAACACATGAAAAGGTATTGAACATCACTAGCTACTAGGGAAAGGCAAATTAAGATCATTTTGAGATATCGTTAAGCACCTATTAGAACAGAAAAATTTTCTGAAAAGTAACCAGGTGTGGTGACACATGCCTGCACTCACAGCACTGAGGGAGACTGAAGCAGGAGAATTTGAGCCCTACCTGGCTAACTTATCAAGACTTCACCTCAAAATAAAATAAAATAAATGGAAAGGGCTCGGTACATATCTTAGTGATAGAGTAACTTCAAGTTCTATCCCCACTACCACAAAAGTAAAACACCCACAGTGACAACACCAAGAACCAAATGCTGACGCAGACATGGAAGAGCTGGATTCACACATCGCCCATGGGAATGTAAAATGGTGAAGCCATGCTGGAACACAATATAGCAGTTTCTCAAAACTAAGCATATACCTGGAATGTGACTCAGTAATCACATTCTGGACATTTATCCCAGAGACATAAAAGTTTACATCCTCAAGAAAAAAAAAATTCACACGGATGTTTTATTTTTAAAAGCCCCAAAATAGAAACAACAAGATGTTGCTCAACATGTGGCTGGTTAAATAAACTACAACTTGTCCATATCGTAGAGTACTATTGAACAATGAAAATGAGCAGTTAAGTGCAATAGCTTGGATGGATTTCAGAGGCATTCGATGAGTTAAATAAGAGAATTCCAAAAGATCATACAGTGTGTGATTTCATTTAGATGACATCCTCAAAATAAAATTATAGAGATGGTAAGTAAATCAGAAGTCGCCAAGAGCTAAAGACAAGAATCAACGTGATTATCAAGGGAAAGCCCCAGGAAGAGCTTGGCGGTGACAGAGCAGCTCTGTGTCTTGACTGAGGTGGTACTTAACACACTTCTACATGTGTGAAAAAATAAGCTAGACAGTCTTCATGTTAGTATGGCTTGACTTAGGAATCTTTGTCTTAAGAATGATTTAAAATCCATACATATTCAGAAGAAACCTTACTTTACATTTTAAATTTGGATCTTTTCCTGGGATAGCGTGAATATGGGTCCAATATTCTCTCTCTGGTGCTGGGGAACAGCAGTAGCAGCAGCTCCCAATCAGCCCTGTGAACACCAGGAAAATCACCCTCTACAGCTCACTGTGCTGCTGAGCCAGGGTGTTTGGTAGGTCAGGCATATTTAATGCATTTTCAACTTACAATATTTTCAACTTCAAATGAATTTTTGGATGTAACTACATCATAAGTTGAGGAGCATCTCTGTGTACATCTGCTGTATCAGTGTGGATTGTTTGGTTTTTATATTTTACTGTCATCACTAAAGATGTAATGGTTGGAGGAAACAGGGTAAAGGGTATAAGAAAATTCTGTAATATGTTTGCAGTTTCCTGTGGATCTATAATTATTTTAAAATAAAAATTCCTAAAGCAAGCACTAGAAAAAATTATTCCTAATCTTTAAATTCCTAAAATTAAGCCAAGTGGAATCTGAAGCAATTCGTGTACTTTCTGAGCTCACTGCCCTGAATCGAAGCAGACTCTGACCCAGCCTCAGGCTTGGCTTAGACTGACATGTTACCAACCTGTAGTCAAGGGTCTCCTCCCGCCAACTAAATGCTAAAGAGTAGTTGTCACAACTTCCCTTGCTGCAAATGCCTCAGGGAAAGGCCCTAACTAGATCAGAAAGAGACTGTAACTTCTCTGACACCATCTCTGGTGCCTGTATTAGTCAGCTTTCTGCTGCTATAACACAGTATCTAGATAGTTAATTTATAAGGAAGAAATGTTTATCTTGAATCACATTTTCAGAGGCTTCATTCTGTAGCTATTGGGCTCTGTCACTGTTGGTCAGTGGCTAGGTGAACATCATGGTGGGGATCATGTAATAAGCAAAGCTACTCACCTCACAGCTGCCAAGAACAAAGAGGGAGAAAGGGACCAGGGTC
Source organism: Ctenodactylus gundi (assembly GCA_004027205.1). Classification (NCBI taxonomy): domain Eukaryota; kingdom Metazoa; phylum Chordata; class Mammalia; order Rodentia; family Ctenodactylidae; genus Ctenodactylus; species Ctenodactylus gundi. The sequence goes on from PVKB01000654.1 coordinate 586,186, forward strand.
CCAATGTCTCCTTCAAGGATATGCCCCCCATAACCAGGAGGCTCCAACTCCTAGGAGCACCACAGGGTGGTGACCAAGCCTTTGACATAGAGTCTTTGGGCGAGGTTCCTATAGCCAAAGCTACCTATTTGGGATTCAGCAATGTGCTCCTTTTCCCAAATATCTCTGCTTGGGTGCAAGGTATGTCTGGTTACTCACTTCTTTTCCTGCTTTGGGATTTTGGGAAGTGGGCTGAGGATAATTTTTATGTTTTAACAAATGAATAGAAGAAACAGAAGAGGAATTAGAAACTGACAAACAGTCAAGAAGTGGTCTTCTCTGACCAGAGAACATCTTGTCACTGGAACGGCTGATTTTCTCACTCCTGAAATATGACTTCCAACTGGAACAATTAGTTACTCACTTTTTCCATTGAAGGAATTATGTCCACACCTACATTAGGGTTAGGATTGTCAACCACCCCAGAATGGGGATCAAGAACTTGTCTGAATTAGAGTGTGAGCCATTTGTGGGCTGGCCAATGACAGAAGAGCACCCACCCAGATGTGGAAGGGTCAACTGGAACTCCAACAGTATAAAAGGAAGGAAGAGGGAAGATTGTCTTAGCTTCTTCCTCTGGGTAAGCTCCCGCCTTTGCAATTGTCTACGGACGCGCTGACTTGCTACACATCGCAGATCGTCAGCACAGATTCACTCCAGTCTCGACTTGTGCCTGTCTGCCTGTTGCTGCTCTTCAGTCAACGATCTTCCGACTTCGGTCTTCACCCAAGATCTACAGCAGACTCTCACCTGACCAGCTGTTCTGCAGTCTGGACAGGAGATCTACTGCTTGGCTGAGCGGCCATCTTGTAACGCCTTTATCCTTGGACTTGTAAGCCTTCCTAATAGACCTTTTTGTGATAAAATCTGTAAATTCTGTCTTTTGAAAAAACCCAAACTAATTCACTCACTTAGCATTCTAGCCTCCCATTCCCTCCAGGGACAAGTGCTATTGACCTCTAACCCTTGAAAATAGTTCTAGGTTACTTAATCCTTCATGATAAGCACAGGATAGAAGGCTTCTTCTCCCTATACTACTGAATAAGAATCTGAGTTCTTCCTGCAAAGCCAGGCTTAAGATCTGATGTATCTGATTCTCAAGAAAGACAACATTCTACCTCTGGATAAGTAGTACTAGTTCCCTGAAGACTGCAGAAGCACTACGGTTAGTCAGTCAATACCTGCATCTGACTTATTAGAATGCTTACTAGCTCAAGAATGCCAAAGTTGTAAGAGTACCTGAGATTTGTTTTGATCAAGTGTGATAAGACACACAGACACAGAAATTGCTGTCATGAAGGACATGAAGTAAGAAGTCTTTACTCATAGATCCTTAGAAGTGGGAGACACCACGTCCATGCTACATGGACCATGTGGGCCCAGGTAGCGTGAACAAGGGGAATATCGTGAGGAATTTTTGTTGCATTTTCAATGCAAAGGAAAGTACAATCATTGCAGTGTAAACAGGTTTAGGATTTGATTTGTGTTATAGTTAATTATTCTTTGCTGGGACAGATATCCAACATTCACAACGTATGAGAGGAATGACTTATTTAGCTCACAGTTTCAGACAGTCTCGTATAGTCCATTCACAGGCAGCTGGCAATGGTGGAAGCACATGGCAGAGGCTGGAGAGCTGCTCACAGCATGGCAGACAGAAGCCCAGCAAAATGAGGAGCCAAGTGAGGAGTGGGTTCAAGTCTGGAGACTCAGTCAAAGGCCAGAGCACTTCCAGAAAGAAGCTGTAACAATGTTTCTTCTTCCTTTCTGTCTTAGTTCAAGCTGTCAGTTGGGCCCCCCACATCCTCCTCACTTCATGGCCCACAAGCCAATAACATAAATTTGAAAGAAAGCTCTACCCTGGGCATGCCCCAGTCTCAACAAATCCACGGGATCCCTCAAGGTCAAACATCAAGCATCTGCCCCTACAGGCCACACCCCATCTCCCACAAGCACATGGTTCCAGACCAAGCAGCAAGCATCCACCTCTTCCAGCCAGGCCCTCCCTTCCAATAGCACATGGTTCCACAGTTATACCACTACATCCAAATACATAAGGCTTTGAGGGGACACTCTAGATCTAAACCATAGAAGTTGGTTTGAATAATTTTACTAAGCTCTGAACTACAGGTGTTGTCCCTCCCTTGTTTTGTGGTAGTCTGTAGTTGCCCAGTAAAAGAGATAGAGGGGGGGGGGGGGGTTGCTTTGGTTGATTTGCCTATGAAACACACCCTTGCAGGTAAGTCCTGTGCTGTCTGTAGGAGCTGGCCAGCCTCAGGAGGGGCAGTTTCTTCAGTCTTCGTTCAGTCCTAGGTGTCAGAGAAGCAAGTACAGAAACTAGAAAATGTGATCATTACAAAAATCAATGAAAATACCAGCAAGTTAAATCACAATGCAGCAAAGGCAAGAATCCATTTTCAACAGGGAGTTCTCCCTGGGAGAAGCCAAACTAGTTTCTTCTGCTTATTTCTGTCCTTTGTGCTAATATTATGTTGGCAAGAATTCTAGTAGACTCCATTCAAAACAATGTGTTCACAAGGCTCCTCCCCCACTTCACCTTAGGCAGAGCCCCCAGCAAGACCTACCTGTGCATGGGAACCAGGTAGGGGAGTGGCATCTACTGCATGTGACCTGATCAGCTGTGACTGGTTTTCCTTGGCTTACGTGCTATCTGAAAAACAGCCAAGTGCCCAGAGCTGCCCTCCACTCCTACCATCTTAACTTATGACCATCAGAACAGAATGTTCCCTGTCCCCATAGAACAAATAAAGAAATAGAAAAATGGTGGCCTTAGGGTATGGCTGTTAATAATATGCCAGCAAAATAGCCCTGTGTCAAGATGTTCTCAAAGACAAAATTTCAACACAAAACCTCAAGATATAACTCCTCTTTCTCCCTAAGACAGCGTCAATACCTCACACATAAAGAAGGCTCTGCCTCCCAGCTCTGTCTCCAACACTATTACCAAGGCCTGGGCTGCCATCTATTCAGTCTGAATACATGCCACTGTGTACTATATCTCTTCACTCCATTCAACAGCTTTCAAGTTAAGTATTTGTAGTTCCATCACACAGATAAAAAAAAAAAAAACTTGAAGCTTAAGAAATAAGGAAATTGGGCTCAGGCCATTTACTCACTTTAAAATATGTCCTTACATTCTTTCCAAGCTCTGCCACCCATATTTACACAGTTATGTGTCACCTAAGGACTTTGCTGTCTATCGTAAGCCACATATACAGTGGTGATCAGAGGAAATTGAAACTGAAAAATTCCTATCAACTAGGCACATCACAGCCATCATAATATTCTTTTGATAGTGATACTAGTGTAAACCAACCTACTTTGCTGCTGTTGTGCATTCCAGAGCACATACCATGTTGTATAATACATAATACTTGTTAATGCCATAAAAGACTACATTGCTGGTTATGAATTTACTATCCTGTGCTTCTTATTCTTGTTTTAGAGTATACTCTTTATACTAGTGAAAAATATTTACTGTAAAGTGTAAGCAGTCGGTCCCCACCAACCTCGTATATCTGTGTTCACCACATCCCTGGTTTGCGCAAGAGGCTGTGTGGAGTGGCTGGCCTGGTTTACCTAAGTGCATTCTACAGTGTCCAACTGGATGACATCTCCTAACTACATTTCCTTTGCATGGATTCTTGACACTAAGTGACACATGGCTAGTTGCTACATACATGGTTAGTAGGCTAATTCTTTTTCAACAAGTAGTAAGGGTTTTAATTGTTTAGTTCATTTTGTTCCTGCTATTTCCTATTCCCTGCAATGGCTGTCTCATTCATTAGCAGCAAAGTTATTCTCTGTCCTCTACCTTAGAGATCTCCAGCCTCCAGCCTACGATCAGTACCAGCCCAAAGCCTTGGAAGGGCCAGGCTGTTGAGACAGATGAACGGCAAGCAGGAAGTGAGCAGCAAGTGAAGCTCTGCCTCCTGTCAATGCACTCCTATTAGGCTCCAATGCCGCTGCTGATCTGACGGGAGGCGGAGCTTTGCTCCCGGCTCCCCTCCTGCTGCTGCTCACCATTTCAAAGTGACCCTCCAATACACACTGCAGAACAAGTACCGCCGCATGCACCTCCCTGACCTCCCAGTCCTCCGGAGAATGGACTTCAACTAAAGCAGTCACCGGTGTCAAAAATGTTGAAGACCACTGCTCTACCTCAACACTATCCAAAGCATATTTCTCTGGCTTCAGTTCCAAGAATCTAGTTCTTTTGGGGCCACTAAAGGGGCCATTTGCAAGGACAGCACAATCGACATAGAGGAAGCCATGATAAAGAAGAAAGTCCCACCCTCTCCACCCCATGCCACATCCAGGTCAAGGTGCCCTTGATTTAAGAGAGAGAAAACAGAGGTGTAGCTAGAGATGAGAAAGGAAGACCCTGACTCCTGCCCCTGAACTTGGTCAGCAAGGATTGTGACGCGTCAAAGAGGCCCATCCAGTATTCACAAACCCAAGCCATCTATGTACCACTAGCATGAAAGTGGACTGTGAATTTTCACCCATAGGAGCATTTACTAACTACTTCTTTTTGAACTGACTTTTCAAAACTCTTTTTAAAAACTCAGCTTCCTACTAACCAATAATTTTCTTGAAAACGTAAATTTGATATGCTAGTTATATTTATATAGGACTCAGAAAAATAAACATACAAGAACATTTTTCAAATGCTTAGATATCACTTCACTGCTAGCCTTGCTCACAGACATGTCGTGTTAGTGTTTTGTCTCACAGGTAATATGACTACAATGTCAGATCTGAAATGAAATTAAATGCAATGTACAAGGTGCAGGACTAGATGGGGGAGGAGAGTTTGGAATGCCCTTGACAACCACGAGGGGCCTGCACAGGTTATGTGCCAAACATTTCAAGAAGACAAAGCTGGACACGTATAATGCAAAAAACAGGAGGCTGAGGACCAGTGTGCAACCCTAGCCCTCACCTAAACATCATGCTCTGTAAAACCACTAGTTTGTGACACACTGAAAAAGAAATATGCCTTTAACATATGTCTATGCACATAGGTGAGTTGACTCTCTCAAGAGCACCCTGATCCTTAAATCTCATAGATAGAAAATGACCTGACTTGTGGTTTCCTTCAGGAAATGATACACATTTGGTTTCACTCTGTGTACAGAGCTCCTGCCATGCTCACAGGAGCCAGGCAAGCAGAGAACAGAGTGAAGCAGGTATCAGAAGCACCACAACATGAGCAGAACGAAAAACGGTGGGAAGAGAAAAGCAAGGAAACAGTGGAGGCTGTGGGAAACTGACTGCCAGCCAGTGATTTCAGGCTGATGTAGTGACCTGCTTTGGCCAGATGTTCAGATTATTTTTAATTAAGATGGAAAAAGAAACTATTATGTGTATGCTCTTAAAATGTTGCCAATCTAAATGAAAATGAAAAAAAAAAACTTCTAGAGTAAAGAGCATGTGGACAAATTTGGCTCTGAGGCTTCCAGTTGGTGTGGACCTTGGTCCATAGCTCGTTTCTCTCAAGAGATAAAACTTTGTGTATCTTACTCCACAGTCCTAGTAGCACTTACAGGAGAAGCTTGGTTCTCCCCATGTCAGACATACAGAAAGTAGCACTGTGATAAGGAAATCAGGCCCCAGAACCTGAGTGCCTGAGTTTATCAGCTGTGTGACCTTGAGCGGGTTATTTCATCTCTCTGGGTCTCAGCTTCCTCATCTGTAAAACAAGGTTGGGAACAATAGTAGGGTATTGGAAGGGGAAGTCTTCATGAGCATATGGGTATACATTTATTAAGCATATCAAAATATTAATTTCTGATAAGTGATTTTCTCATATATGACAAAGCTCCAAACTGCCATCTGCAAAAACCTACCACATTTTTCTCTGTCACACTAATAGCACATTATATCTTATGTATACTCACGACCAAGCTTAACATTGTGCCCAAGTCAAGTTTCCAAGAAAGTTATCCTGACATATACATGGTGGTGTACATAGTCATTATACCACAGCCTAGGTGTCCAGCTCAGGCGAGATGTGACCACTCAGGAGCTGTGGGAAATGGGGTTGGGGAAAGGGGAGAACTCTTTTTCTAAACATGGTCTCCTAGTGGTTACATCAGAACACAGCATACCTTGTCAGACAGAAAAACTGAGGCCCAAAGCTGTTAAGAGATCTGTCTCAGATGGCAAAATGCCCTTCAGACCTCATCACTATCATCCTCAGTATCATCCGCACTCCCTGCCGTGGGGTTTGCTTTACCCTGTGCATCTGCCCTAGAGAGCAGCAAGGGCAGCCGGGAGCACGTGTGCACAGATGTGAGGCAGAGGATGGCACAGGTGCATGCTCCTGGCTGCCATTCATCCCACCTTCTCCAGCGGGTAAGTCTTTTTGGGTCCTCCATCACTGCCATCCAGGGAAGGATCCCTGCTTCTGAGATGGGGTAAGGGTGGGGGTGGGAAAAGGCCAAAGCACTGCATACTCCATACATCTGTGATTTTGCTAATGCAGAAATCCACAGGGGCAGGCTCATAGGACAGCAGAGGGACCGACCATCTCCACCACTCAGTGAGGTCACCAGAGCTCCTTTGCTTGACTTAATAAAGACACTCAGATGGCAAATCAGCATGGAGCCCATGGTCCTTGAAATGCTAGTCCAACAGCCTCTTCTTACTTGGTTGCCCCTCATACATAGAATTACTCAGAACATCTTTGCCCATTCAACAGCGCCTCCTTTTTTCTTTACAAAAGCTGACTCTTCTACCCAAAATGTTGTGCCTGGGAATGTTTAAAGCATCTTGTACATATTGACATGCCATTCTTTGAACAAAGAAAATTTCAACCAACAAGTCACCCTGAGAGCTTTCCTGCTATACTCTCTACGGTTAAGCAAGGATCTGGAATCAGATAGCCGCTGATCATCAAGCTGTAATTACAGGAACTACAGGTAAGGCCTAAGAGATGAAGCAGGTATGTCACTTACTGCTAACCAATGGAAACGGTCCCCCAAGATTGGATCTAAGCCAGGAAAAGAAACACTGAGGCAGAAGAAGTAAAATAGATGAAAGTATACCAGATGGTGGCTCAGACTGATCAAGGGACAGATACTTATTAAGCACCACACACCACAGATACAAAGGTGAGCTGCCTTGTAGGTCACAGGCTGCAGTTCACTCATGCACTCAGAATCTGGAGATTGAAATATCCAAGCTACTCTCCCAGCCCTTAATGAAGTCGCATGCCTACTGGGGTCCCTCTGACAGTACAATGTGTGTGTGATGAGAGCTGTGACAGGCTTTAAAGGCCGTAAACATGTGGAAGCAGGAGCCTACTAGGTGTCTTGGAAAAACTCAGGGAGAAAGCAGAAAAGAGATCACCTTGGGCTGCAACTTAATGACCAAGACAAACACTGCTTGCAGTTCAGTTCCCAAACCTTCTCTCCTAGGTTTTGGGATCTCATGGTGGCTATCTGACAATGTCATAGAAAAAGGGGTACTTGGGCTATTTAGGAGTATCTGATTACTCAAAAAGCTGGAAGGATTTAGCAGCACATCCAGAGACCCATTTCACTGACTTGAGGGCATCACCCCAAGATACCTCCTATCCTAACCACACCAGGACTCTCAGCATCCACACCCTTCATTCAGTAAACACCACTTTGGGTCCTTCCAAAGAATACTGCCAGTGAGGGGTCTGCACTGACTTTATGGGACCCTCCTAAAAAGATGCTCCCAAACCTACTGATCATGAAACTAGGTATCAGACTACTGAGGACCAGCGAGAAAGCCAGGTTGCAATAGGTAGTTCTTCTTATTCCTGCCTCTCTGTCCCCTAGGATTGGAGCTTGGCCCTCTGGAGTCCGGGAAGGACATATTTGGATCTCTTGGACCACAGCAGGCTCCCCAGGTTCTTGAACTTAATAAGGAGTGAGGCGCTCTGCTTTGATCTTTGCCCCAAGCCATGGATGATCAAATTACTCTGGCTTGGTACTTGCGTAGGTAACTCCATTTTTAGGCAAAATTGCACAGAGCAGCTTAACTAGTGTTGGCACCTCCCAGGTGTAGCATCCCTTGGCTGCCCATGCCAAGCCTTGTAAGTCTGTGCTTTGGATCGTCAGCCCCAGAGCAGGACATGAAAGACTTATTGAGTTCCATATTTAATAATATTTTTAAAATGTTTAGGAACCACTATTAAAAAAATACATTGGATGATTTTTTTTCCACTCTGGCAAAACTGGAGTCATAGTCTATGTTATTACAAACCTAACCACAAAAAGAAGAAAGTTAGCCAATCACAATTTAGAAAATCGCATTCCAATAGCCCTGGAAGCACATAATAGCCAAGCAGCAATGTGTCCAGTCACATCTGTCTTTTTCCACAGACGCTGCTCCCTTAGGCCACTGTTGAGCAACCTGTATCCTTTTTCCAAACAGCTTCTGTATGCTGGATGTTGACTTGAAGTGATTTGATTCTGTTCCTCACGCCTACAGATAAAAGGGTCTCAATAGAGTTTGAGGAGTCCAGAAGATTCCTTGACCTCTCCACATATCCCATCATAGCAGATTAGAGACAACTGAAGGAAATATTAACTCTGAAAGTCTCCTTATGAGTATGAGGTTCTCCATAAAGGGTTAATGTGATAAACCACATCACCATCCACACTTCAGCATGAAGTAGTCTGGCAATAGCTACTATTTATTAAGCTTCTAATCCTGGACTTGCACTGAAGTAGGCACTGCAGGCAGTTACTTAATCAAACCTTGAAGGAATTAAACAATTGCAAATTTTTGATGAAGTAAAGATAGGACATGACCTAAATAGCAAGATGTTAATAAGCTGGCACCATGAAGAGAAGTAGCAGGTAAAGGCAAGAGTGATTAACCCTTGGGAAACAGAAGTGACATTTCAGCAGAAATATGAAAGATGAGAAAAAGATATCAAGGGAATTTTTGGGAGAGGAAATATGGGAGTAGGCTCACATGCGGAAGAAGGCACAATGCATCTCTAATTGAGTTTCAGCAAAACTGCTCAAGAAAGCTTTAGCAAACAGGTTAAAGGTATAGACAACATATAAGGAAATCATAAGAAATAGCACAGCATGGGCGCAGGGGGGTGTTGAAACGTGCCGTATGTATCACGCATATACTCAAGGGACAGAGGGACACCCCAGTTACCTGAATACAGAAAAAGAATCATGTAGAGAAGGTCACCTTGACAGGACCTGATACTTCCAAGGTACTTGTCTTAGTCCTCAGACCTCCCGTAAGGCTCTTCACTCGCCAAAAGCAGCCAGCAGCTGGGAAGCCAGGAAGCCAGTAGCCAGAAGGAAGCTGGAGTGCTGGAAATCCAGGGTGATATATCATCAGAGGTCAGACTGTTGGGACACCAAACTGGGCAGAGAAAGTGGAGGGTAGGTTTGAACTGGGCCAATAGGGAAACACCCAATAGAAGGCATAGGGAAGCTGGACCATGGATCAGAAAGGTGGCAGAAGGACACAGGACAGAGGTTGACTGTGAAGGACTTGGTGTGTGAGGCTGAGAGTGAGTAGGAACCACTAACAACCTATATAATCCTGGGGATACTGGTCACTACTAGCTTCTGCTGTAGGCCATGGGAACAAAGCACCCAAGCAAAGACCCCAGGTGGCTGCCCGTCTCCTTCGTTTCTATTCCATTCCACCTTTTCCTCCTGCGGCGGAGGACAGTTCTGAAGAGTTCTGAGATGTGAGATCCACAGGAGCAGGTTTCCCAGTAAGAAGAAAAATGTCTGTCTTCCCCCGGGGCCACTCCAGGCACATGGCCAGCTAGGAAGCCAAGTCAGCTCTGCCCTGTATGGCTTCAGAGAAAAAGCCCAGCGCCAGCCCCCTCCCATCTGGGGAACATTAAATGCAATCTCTGAAGTGATTCATTAAAAGTCCTCGGGTGGCAGAAGACCATCACCCAGATGTGAAAATAAACACATAGGGAAATTCCAGCCTGTGAACAGTGTCAAGTCTTTAAACAAATGCACAGCTATTTTAGGGAAAGGAAGAATCTTTTGCCCATTTTCCCAATCTCTCTGAATCCAAGGCAGACGCTCACTATAAAGCGGGCCAGGCAAATTCCCACAATGCCAGACTCAGGGGGAAAAAATGTGAAAACACTCATCTGAATCTAGCTGCCCAGGAACTTTCTGGTGCCCTTCTCACCTGTACTTCTCAGTCGTCGGTCAATGCCAGCCACCCCAAATACCCTCACCTGCACCTTCAGCTCAGACTTGGCACAACATTGGAAATTAAAGCAGAACCATAGAGTTTTTGCTTGGAAAATAAAGAAAATAAATAAACCATAAACCAGTATCAGACAACACAAAGAATGCTCCTATACCGATAAAAATAGTTAAATGGGGGGAAACTGAGTGTTTGGGCACAGATCCCATAACAGAGGAAGTGATATAACTTACTCCCAGTGTCTGGCAGAGTGAAGGGTACATGGCAGACACCTGATAAATAAGCAGGGGAAAAGGGGAAGGAGGGAGAAAAATTCTCAGCACAAAATCCAGAAGCCCAGGAATTGCTGAAGCACTGACTATATTAGGGGCTCCCATCAGAACCTCAGCTGACCTTTCCTATCCACCCATTAACTGGTAAAGAAGTTTAAATTCCTTGAAGCCAAATTCAGATCCTTCCCATCAGAAAAAAAAAAAGGCAGCAAGAAGGATGTCTCTCTCTCTCTCTCCCCCCCCCCCCCCCCCCCCCCCCCCCCCCCCCCCCGCCCGTCTCTCTCTCTTTCTCTGTCTCCCTGGCAGGACACACACAAACCCATTTTTACATACACAGTTCAGTGGCCCAGTGGTGTTTATTAAGTATATTGTTATGCTATCATCACCACCATTGATTCACGGAGCTTTTTCATGTTGCAAAGCTGAAACTCCACATCCATTCAAGTACAATTCTCTGTACTCTTCTCTCAGGCCCTCACAACCACATTCCTACTCCTGTGGCAATGAACTTGTTGACTTTAAAGTATCTCATGTAAGTGGATTCATAAAGCATTGTCCTTTTGTGTCTGAATTGTTCCATTTAGTATAATGTCTTCAAGGTTAACCCATGTTGCAGCTTGTGTCAGAATTTCCTTTTTTTCTAATAAGGCTGAGTAATATTCCATTGTGTATTGAGGCTTCATTTTTTTTATCCACTCCTCCATCAGTGGACACCTGGATTGCTTCTACCTGTTGCTATTCCAAAACGCTGCTATAAACACGCATGGACAAATATATTTTGAAATCCCTGCTCTCATTTCTCTTGAGTACACATGATTGAAGTATATTTTTAGAAAAGAAAATTCACCTGGTTGAGCGAATCATCTGCCAAACAACTCAAAAACATGAACTTTTATTTATAGTAACTATGCCTTGTTCACACAGATGTATACTGTGAGGACCTCACTTCAAGTCACAGCCAACTGCATTATCCCAAGAAGGACAATGCAAAGCATGGAGCTCTGAAGCCTGAGAGACTTGGGTTCAAGTGTCTAGTGGAGCTTTTATTAGCTACCCAGCTCACTTAAGCTCATGCAAGGACACAGATGTTCTTCGGCTTACAGTGGGGTTATGTCCTGGTAAGCCAACAATACAATGAAAATATTGTAAACTGAGAATGCACTTAATGTACCCAAGCTACTAAACATCACAGTGTATTGCTTCTTGGCCTTTTGGCTAAGATCAAGTGCAGTGTCTGAACATCACAGTGTAGAAACTCAGCACACTAAGTGCTGAATACTTACTTTCATGATAGGGAGGTTGCCTGGAAGCTGCTCATCACTGTCCAGCATCATGACAGAGCATCAAGGGACTTCCAGTCAAGACGGTGGCTGAGTAGCAGAGCTACACAATGTCTTCTTAGGAACTCACCTAAAAAGTTAAGATTGTAATTAAAACCTGCTTGTTCAACTTAGCTATGAAAGGAAAGAACATCCTAACAATTGAAAGGAGGAAGTTCAGAAATCCCAAACACACATCAGAAGCAGAAGAAAATAGCAGCCCATAAACCCACCCTGGGCCAACTGACAGTGGCCCAAGCCAACAGCATCTTCAGACAGAGAAAAGCCCAGAGCCTGGAATCTCTGACCAAGGTAAGCATGGATCCTGGAGAAGGAGTAATTGGAAGCAGCTGGTAGCCCCAGCCTCCAAAAACAAGCCGCAAGTAGTGCCAACTGCAAACACAATGCAAGCTTTCCCTAGAAAAGGCCTCCTGGAGCCCAGACCAGAAGCAGCACTCAGCAGCCATAACAGACAGTGATATAAATGAGAGCCATTAACAACAGAAGAAGAAGAAAAAGGAAGAAGAAGAAGAAGAAGAACAACAACAACAACAACAACCACCCAAGACTGAACTGTTTAGAGTAAAATCAGGCTCAGAAGAGCACATCAGGGCTTTGGAGGGTGAAAGCCATGGCCAGGAAGAAACCGGCACAGAGACAGTTTTGGAGAGGAGAGAAAGGCTGCTGACCCTCTGAATTGCTCCAGTGGTAGTGGAAGCACCTTTGCTGGGGTGGATAGCCCCACCCCAGGGGAGGAAGGCAAGACAGATGGAAGAGCTTTGCTGAAGGGTCTGGGTGTGATCAAGACACTTCAGAGGCCATCAGGCTGTCAGATCCTTAATGCCTACTCTCAGCACAGAATTCAGAGGAATTTTGGCTCCCCCCAAATACCCTCATACCCATTCAAAGAAACCTCTTAGCTAGGCCTTTGAAGTCCCCAGACAACAGAAACACGGGAAGAAGACAAGATAACAGGATACCCACAGAAATGCCTGAGACCCTGAAATAGTGGAACTTATAGGACAGGAAGTCAAAACGCAAATAAACAAGTCAAACAACCACTTCAAATATCATATTCTCAAAGAAATGCAAGCGATGATCAGCAGGCTTAAAGAGGAACTTACTAAACAAATAGTGGTCCTAATGGATACAAAGCTTACCGGGCATATAGAAGCCACAAATAAAAAGTTGGCTTAAGTAAATAAGGAAATGCAAAATATGAAGAAACATTTTGATAGAGAAGTGGAAATTTTGAAAAGAAATCTAGCTGAAATTCAGGATATAAAAAATACATCTGAAAGCAGAGGTAGTCAACCCAAACACAATGAGAACAGAATCTCATAACTAGAAGACAAGGCTGAGGAAACAAATGCTATGATTGGGCAGGACTCCAAAATTAGAAATGAGCAAACTAGTTGAATACAACAGATTATAGATGATTCAAAGAGAAGCAATCTCAGAATTATGGGTGTGGAAGATAGAGTAGAAGACAGTGCCAAAGGTATAAAGAATGTATTCACTGAAACCATGCAAGAAAATTTCTTAAATCTGGGAAAAAAACATTAATTTTCAGGCACAAAAAACTTACAGAATACCAAATAACCTTCAACCGACAACAAGACTCACCATGACATATCATAATCAAAACCTCAGAAATACAACTTAAAGAGAGAATATTAAAAGCAGCCAGAGAAAAAATGACATTATTTTCTTAAAGTGAATCCATTCAAATTACAACAGTCCATTGGCTAAGAACTCAGTCAGCTATTAGTTCAATCTGTGAGTCTTGAATACAAACTTTAAAGGTCAGGAGAGCTTGGAGCAAAATCTTCCAAGCCTTAAAAGACAACAATTGTCAACCAAGGTTTCTGTACCCAGCAAAATTATCCCTAAAAATCAAAAGGGAAGTAAAAAATTTTCAAGACCAAGAATCCCTAAAGAAATTTGCTACCACTAGCCCAGCATTGCAGAAAAATACTTGAAGGAATCTTTGAGAGTGAAGACAGAAAGAAAAGCAGCATCAAAGAACATGGAGGAAAGAAAACATCTCAAGAGAAGGTATAACTAAAAAAAAAAAAAAGACAACAATCATTTGATTGGTATCCCAATAAAACAATGCCAGATTTCTCATAAAATCTGTGAAACCTCCCCTCATAATTATTTGTTTATTTGTATATTAGTTTGTAAAACTTAATAATTACATTCAACATAGGGAACTGATATAAATCTTAATCTGTGAAGCTTTTTGATGTGTATGATATATATAGATTTTAGCTGGGGTTGGAATGGCAGAGGCAGTGATTTTGATTTGGTATATTGTTAGTTCTAAAAAGAGTAAGAGTTAGTAAATAAGTGGCTCTTGGGGTCTTTTCCCTGAAGCTGTCATTGATTCATAAAAGTAAAAGATCACATAGCCTTAGTCCACTGGCTAAGAACTCAGTCAGCTATTAGTTCACTCTGTGAGTCTTGAATTTTATGTCTCAATTTCATGCTCTGTAACTAAATTTGTAATAATGACCTTAATCGTTTCTTCCTACCCCTCTTTGGAACTCTTAAAAAATTCTGAAATAACTAAGTATGCCATTATATCTATTGCTTTATGTGTGATATACTTTTGAGATGTAGACTTAAAGTACATTTAATGTAGCAACTCATTTACTTGGTCTTTGATATAAGTTTAGCCTAAGAAATCTGATTGATGTAATGATAGCTTGAATGCCTTTTGTATAACAGCACAATTGACAAGAACCAATTCACGGAAGAAGCCAATAGGCCTGAGTACAGACAGTTGGATAATGAAAATATGGTATATATATACACAATAGAGTATTACCCTGCTATTAAGAATGACACATTTGAGTCATTTTTAGGAAAACAGATGTGCCTTGAAACCATGATGCTCAGAGAAATGAATCAGACCCAGAAAGCTGAGTATTATATGGTTTCTCTCATGTGGGAAAGCCAAAGCATAAAAATGTAAGAGAAACAGGAAAAAGTAAGATGGAATTTGTAGAGAGTAAAAGGGAAAGTGGGGTGAGAGGGTGGGAAGAAGAAAGAGATGATACGGGAAGAAGAAGAAGAAGAAGAAGAAGCAGCAGCAGCAGCAGCACAAAGATGTGTGATAGTGGGAGTTGCGGGAAAGGAGGGGAGTTGTCGGAGGGTTAAAAAGAACAAATGGAAGGGATTGTAATTTTAACTTAATATATGTATGCACAAAATACTCAAGTTTAGTGTGAACATTATGTATCACTATAATGGAGGAAATGATAGGGCATCACAATGCACACTACTAGCCAGGAAAAACCCTAAAGTTACAAATTTGAAGTGTCATTTCTACTGAATGCATATAGCTTTATGCATGAGAATAAAGTCAAAACTCTTAAATTAAGCCATTGTAAGCTGCGAACATCTACACATACTCAGTCTCCCTCCTTGCAAACTCGAGGTAATAAATTGCTCTTCACCAAGCTGCAGATTTATTGTAAAAGTATATGAGGCACTTGGAGGGTTGAAAGCCCTCAACAAAAACTGTGTTTCTCCTATTCTCCCCTTACCATTTTGTTCAAAACCTCACACTTTTATAATTACAATTTCTAATTCAGGAGTGCTTTGCTAGATACCAGATTTCCTTCTCTCTGTAAATTGATTGATATAAGTCAAGTCTCTCTGAGGAGATAAAATTTTTCCAAGAAGAAGCTGTTGTAAAAGACTTCAAGATGTGATTTCGCACCTAGCACTCCAGACAGGCAAACCCACCCGTCAGAGGTCCTTGTCCAGCTGGGAAGGAATAAGGGCTTCCAGAGAATGAGTCCTTGACAGGGGAAATGCAGCAAAACTGTTAATAATACGGCAGATGGAACAGACCCAGAATAGAACACAAGCTGGGGATGAAGTTTCTGGAATTAACACTCCTGTGTATGACCTGAAAATAACTACTCATCTATAAAATGAAACCTATAACAGTCCTAATGTCCCAGGGTGGTGTGAGGAGTAACAGGGGGATGTGGTGGTAAGGAATTTGCACTCAATCCGTGGACGGTTGAGGTCAGATATGGAACCTGGTTAAGACGTTCCAGGCCCCTCTCCCCTCAGGTCTCAGGCGTTTCTGCAGACAGGGGAATTTGACAGGAAAGTTGTGCCACCTTCTGATCCCTTTCTTAACTGTGCCATTAGTCCCCTCCACCAGAGTGTCCTTCTTCACAGAGATTAACAGCAAGGACAATAAAATACTGAATGATCCATTGTCTTAGTTACCCAATATCCACAAATTTAGGAGAGGAAAGGTTTATTTTAGCTCTCAGTTTCAGAGGATCACAGTCCACTCGGGGGCGGCCAGCAGCAATGGAAGTACAGGGCAGAGGTAGAGGCAACTTCTCACGACATCACAAACAAGAAGCCAAATCCCATCAAGTCCAGTCTCTCCCCAGAGGAAAAGCTATTACCATCTTCCTTTTTCCTTCCTTTTATACAGTTTGAGTTCCCAGTTGGACCTCCCACATCCGCGTGGGTGTCCTTCCCTCATTTGCTGGCTCATGAATCATTCACACTCTAATTCAGGTTGGTTCCTAACTGCCTAATGCAGGCTGGTTTCTAATTGCCTCCAGTTGACATAACTCTCCAATGGTCACATCCGTGCACTGATTTACTCACCCATCTCTCTAACATTTATTGAGTGCCTACCCCATCCCAAAGCTCACAAGGAACAAGGACATGAATTGAACAGGAGTCTTCACCACAGGATATCACAGAGGCAGTAAAGGGGGAACATGGGTAGTAAGAATAGCAAACACTTAACACAGGTCATGTGCCAGGCACTGCTTCCAGTGCCTTTGCTTAATTCATCTGGGTCTCCCAGAAGGCCTGTGAGACAGTTCTGTTAACATCCCCATTTCAGATGTGGAAATAGCATGGAGGGTAACTTACCTAAGGTCACAGCTTGATCAACAGCCACTAATCAGAACAAACACCAGTGACTTCACAATGTTTTTATATACCAGCTGAAAAGCCACCAGCTGTGTCCTAACCAGTCAACCTGTGAACTATAGGGACCTAAGGAAGAAGGGACAGCTTCCCAGAATCAGCTGCTCATCAGTCCCCCACACTCAGCCATCAACTGCTGGGGGAATCCCACTCTTACAGGCCAGTGACACTGCAAATCATTTCTCAAGAGGGGTCTTTTAAATCTTCAAGTGCTGGTCTCATACACAGGGGCTCATTTAACCCTCAAGAGAGCCCATGAGGGAGGTCAGAGTGATGTCGTCACTTGATAAATGAATAACCCGAGCCTCAGTGGCAGAAGGGATGTAACTAACTCGCAGCCATGAATGCTCAGCACAACCTATCTGTTGACACCCTGGTTCTACTCAAATGAGACAAATGCAGTTGCGTGTAGCCTAATGAGGAGGACACAGGATTACTGTGTGAACGCTGCAAGATATATGTAGGCAAAGCCAGCTGCTAAATTTAGTCTGCTTCACAACAGGACTATGCAGTATGTATGTGCTATGGCCTGTTGCTTCTAGGGCCATGATGAGCAAAGCAACACATGTGAAATCAAACCTGAGACAGTGATGTGACCAAGCTGGTAAGCACAAGATGGCTGAGGCTGCCCTTGCCTAACAAGGCACCGACCTTGACAGCAAACTTTCTTTTAAATAAATGATACTGCACTTCAAAAATGAGAAAATACTGTAACATGGTAATTTTCATCAGTGTCAAGTATTTTGTCTTGTGCATCCAATGCATGTGCTGTACTTTTCTACAACCGGCAGGGCAGTAGTTTTACATGCACCAGTCCCACCACAAACCTGCTAAGACATTGCCATCATACAGTATTTCAAGGTGATAGGAAATTTTCTTCTCCCTTATAATTTCATGAGACCATTGAGTATCATGTATGTGGGCCACATTATGTGATACAAGCCTGTATTTCCAAAGACATTGTCTTTGGTCCAAGGATATATCCTTGGCCAATGCAATGAAACTGGGCTAGAATTCTGTTTGTGTGTACCCCACCAGTGAGAAAGCTAGATGTCAGGGTCCCTTCCTCTATTCTCTGCTCTCCTGTTCCCTCGTCAGTGGTCCCCCGATCACATTAACAAAAACAACACATCCATTATTTGCTCTTCGCTGCTTTTCCCTACCCCAATTTAATACAGGGCATTGATCATTACCAGACAAACTATAGTACACTTATATGCTCAGTGTCTATTTGTCTCTTTAACTAGGTTATAAGCTGCATGAGAGCAAGAAATAGCTCTGTGTTGTTGCTAGGTCCTGGTATGTTACAGATAGTTGACTTGTATCAGTGAATGAACACATAAGTAATTTAGATATAGGTTAATACATTGTCCCTGATCTAAGAAAATAGCAACAAAACCTAAAAACTCACCTGGGATCCCATAATTCTAAGGTATCCTGAGTTGTTGCTGGAAATATTCCTTCCTTTCCTGGACCCCTTTTTCTTTCAAGGGCATCCTCATGTCAGAGACCCTTTTGGATGGCACCTCGCCATCTCAGATCCTTCTCGTCCACTGCCCCTCACATGTGTGCACTCCCTTACTTCCACCCCAAAACAGTACCAGGCCCAATCTGTTTCCTGTGAAGTCATTCAATGCAAAGTCAATGAGAAATGACAACAGGAAACAGGTATGACTTTAAAGGGGCACTTCTACTGGTAATATCATGACCTATATACATAACACTCATCATAGCGTTTCAGACACCCTGGAAATTTAATATACCTCACATGCACAGAAAATTGCCTGTAGATATTGTTCATTCACTCATTTTCTCTTTAAGCGAACATTTCCTGGGTGTTTCTCTCTGTGAGCTGAGGATGCCCTACTGTGATTGCTGTTCTCAAAAACCCATTGTCTAATTGAGAAGACAGAGCAATAATCAAAATCCCTGCCGAGGAGTTTTAATTCTCACTCTCACTACTACAACACAGGTGGTAAGACCAGCAGCAGAAACCTGTGCAGAGACCACTGGCAGCAGCCCAAGCTAAGGGCAGCCCAGAAGGCCTATGGGAAAAACTTCAATCTCTACTGGCTATGGCAGTTGGCATGAAGCAGCTGTACAAGGGAGCCAACCACGCAGGCATTCCAGCATCTACAGTGATACAGAGGTCTGAAGTAGCCCAGCAAGGCTGCCTTTGAGCCCACTCTGCTCACTGAGACCCTCCAATGCTGTTGCAGCTCAGTCCAGCCAGGCATCTGCCAAGCAAGAGGAAAAAGTAATCAGCAGCCGTCCTTGGGACTGGTCCATTACCAGCAGTCCTCCCCATTCTAGAATGTCAGAAACTGAGTCTGTGTTCCTAGGACTCTACTTCCCTACAAAATTACCCAAATTCATTATAATAGCATAAGAGGCCAATCAACTGCTGCTGCCCACAGTTTGCAGCCCTTCTTAGATCTTGCCACATATCTGCAACCCATTCCACCATATGTCAAAGAAAATCTATGGAAGAAAAATCACTCACAACCCGAAAGTCTTCCTTGGTCTGCCATCTGAGCTAAGTGTCTTTTTGCAAAGATGTAGAAGACTTTACTTGTAATGCAGCTTGAACCCCTTACCACCCATGCACTGTCTCCAATGCGCTCAGTCGCCTACTGGGAAGAATCACAGGCCTTTCCCTTCTGGATTTCTCTTGTGTGAGAAGTTAGCGTCCTACAACTGTCATAAAATAAAGTGAGCAACATTCGTGGTGGAGACAAAACTAAGAAAATTAATTCAAACATTCCGCAAGGCACTGTCTTCACTGCAGAGAGACATAAGCTGTTTCATGGACATGGGCCCATTCATGAGTCATCATGCATAATGGGGCATTGTTGAAAGTGTTGGGAACATGAGAAATTCCTCATTGCCCAGTTTGACTAATGTTGGAGCTATATTTGCCTCAAAAAAAAAAAAAAAAAGTTAAACACTGTTGGTTCAACTTCCAGTTGCTGAGCCCAAAGACCATGAGGATACCATGTTTAGTATGTTGACTTATGTTAACAGAGTCCTTAGGTTCTATTTAAAATTTGACTTTTCACTTGCATCATAAGGAAAGTGGTTACTTTGACAAAGGACATGCACAAAACTCCCTCAAAAGGTCACAGATCATATGAAGGACTATGTCAAAGATCTCCACAACTTGGCTCCACAATATCAACTACATTGGTGGAAAGAGAAAAAACTTGCTCCTGATTTGGTGTGGGCAGGGATGTGGCAGGCATGTAAGCAACAATCTGTCTAGAATCATACACAACAGCTCTCATTTCTTAAATATCAATTATGGGACAAAAACTGTGTTCAGCGCTTATAAGCATAACTGTATTATCTTCTCACATCCCTAAAACACAAGCAGTTCAAGTCTTCTCCATCTTAAAGACAAGAAACTAGAGTCTGAGAGGTGGCACAATATACCTATATCACCAAGCAAATGACTGGCACAGCTAGGATTTGAACTCAAGCCTAAGGGTTAGAGGTTAGAGGATTAGAGGTAGTCTCTTTTATTAATGATTGTGCCTTGTAACAGGATTGTAGAGCAGGAAACTGGGCAGTACAGTAGTATTTATCTCTGGAAGAGTGATATCTCTTTAGCCCTAGATAATAGGCATGAGAGTCCAAAAGCCCAGATCCCAGGCCTTCACTTCTCTCTCCCATAGTCCTCTCCACCTGTTTCTGTCACAGTTCTTCCCACATAACTTAATTCAGAAATGACTGTTAGACATCTGTCTTAGTTACTTTCTCATTACCAGGGCAAAATACCCGACACCCACAATTTAAGGGAGCAAAGATTTATTTAGCTCAGTTTCAGAAAGTCTCACACATTCCAGTCATAGGCATCCAGCAGCACTAGAAGCCCATGGTAGAGGCTGGAGATCTGCTTGTAGCATTGAGGACAAAAGCCAAGTGAGTTAGGAGCAAGCCCGTGTCTGCAGACTCAGGCAAAGGCCAGAGCTTTTTCCCAGGAAAAAGCTGTAACAGTGTCTCTTCTTCCTTCCTTTATTCAGTTCAAGCTGCTGGTTGAGCCTTTCACAAGTAGAGTGGGTGCCCCTCTCTTACTTCCTGAGCCACAAGTCAATATCAAACACCTGAAAACTCTGCCCCTATCCCATTCTTCCAAGTCAAACCCCAAGCATCTGTCCCTTCCAGCCAGGCTCACCTCCCAATAGCACACATTTGCAGTTATACTACTATATCCAATCAGATGAGGCTTTTGGTGGACACTCTATATTTAAACCATAGTAACACCATGGCCAGAGTCCAGCAGAATAGGTGCTTTATCTTCATGCTCTGCATCACTGCAGGACCTGGAGTTGGGTTTGCACTCCAAACTGAACGATATTGAATGAATGGATGGACACATGGTTACATAAATAGACTAATAAGCCTGGCTTCATATCCAAGGTGTAGGATTGCCTCGGCAGTGGCCACATAGGAATTCAGCCAGGGGACTGAAATTAGTAAAGGAAATTCTTTTCCTGTTTGGCTTAACAGAACAGAGAAATGGATGCATCTGGGCAGTGACTGGAGGACCAGCAGAGAAGTGGAAGCGATAACTGGTGGTTCCCTTCCCAGACAAGGAAGAGGCCTTGGTCCATGCCAAGCAGGCAGGCCCAGCTGTTTGGCCCTTGGATCGTGGGCTGCAAGCACAGTGGGAGATCTGCAGCCAGGACAGCAGCCTCAACATGGCCCGGGAGGCTTGTGGCAGTGTGTGACAGACAAAAAGGGCCTTCAGCTGCAGTGTGTGGAAAGCCCAATCATTAGGTAGCAGTAGCAGGGGAGGCTGTGCAGCTTCATGGCCTCAGAGCTTACGGTCTGCAGAGCAGGTGTTGCAGCCAGGCGGCCTTGTAGGCAGTCCCAGAGAGGCCACTTGGCAGCACAGTTTGAGCTGTCTCAGGAAATAGTCCATTGACAGGTCACACTCCAGGAATTCAGGGTCCCTTCTTGCTAGAAATGACAAGGAAAGAATGCTGATGGCAAAAGGGGGGGGGGGGGGGAATTGTGGACCTCCTCAAAGATCTGAACCCAATGAGAAAGCAGAGTTATCATCCCACCACCCCTGTATCACAGGGGAGACACAGGACCTGGGAGGGGTTTGCCCGTGGAGCTAGGCGTGTAAGCACCTGTGAACTACAGGGCCATTATTGCTTGCTAACTGAGTGGGTTTTTTGCCAATTCCAACCTCATAGGCCCTGTGAGAGACACTTCAGTGGAGGCCGTCTTTGCAGACTGAGACACAAGAAGACAAGAGAACGTTTCCACTCCGTTAGCAAGATCAAAGTTCTTGGATTTGGAGAGTTCTCATTCAAATAACACACTTGGTCTCACTTCACTGGTTTTTTTTTGTACGTATTTTGAGCTCATATTTTTTTCTAGCATTGATTTGTGGAAGAAATTTCTGTAGTAGAGACAGAGTTCATCAACACTACTTGATCTACAACCTACAGCAATAGGACTATGAGAAAATGAGGCAATAAGTCACCTGCAAAAAGGCCTAACCCCCCAAAAGCTGATATCATGGGCCCTGAAGTAGTGGAACTTATAGGAAAGGAATTCAAAAAAATAAGTAGACCTAGTAGCCAATCAGCTAAAATAAGACATGCTTAAGTCAAAGCAAGAGATGTTCAATGAGTTCCAAGAGGATTTAATTTAAAAAAACACAATAATTATATAGAAGATACAAATAAAAGGATAAATAAGGCAATGCAAGAAATAAAAAGAACATTTCAGTACAGAGGTAGAAAGATTGAAAAGATTCCAAGCTGAGTTCCAGAATATGAAAAATTCACTTGAAAACCTTGGAAACCAATTCAAGCTTTAGTAGTACAGAGTATATAACCTTGAAGATAAGCTAATGAATTGACCCATATGGTCAGTGATGACTATAAATAAAAAGATAAGAAAACGACTGAATGTAACAGCTGATGGATGACTCAAGGAGAAACAAACTCAGAAATATAGAAGTGCAAGAGAAAATGGAAAACAGCACAAGAGATATAAAGAATATGCTTAATGAAATCATAGCAGAAAATTTCACAATTCTAGAAAAATAAATTAACATTGAGCTACTGCTGGCACACAGAACACTAAGTAAGTAACCTTGACCAAAAAAAGTCTCTCCACAATACATCACAATCAAAATCCTAGACATTCAACACAAAGAATACTAAAATTTCAAAGAGAAAAACAGAAAGTAACCTACAGAGACAATGCCATCAGAGTAGATGCAGACTGCTCAACACAATCCTAAAGGCCAGGAGGTTACAGAGCAAAATCATTCAAGCTCTAAAAAAAAAACGGTAAGTACCAACCCAGACCATTATAGGCAGAAAATTAGAAATAGAGAAGTTGGAAGCCCCAGAGAAGACAGGGAAGCTAAAAAGTTTTCCATGACAAAGAAAACCTTAAAAATTTTTGTGACTACTAGATCAGCGATATAGAAAGAACTTAAAGGAATCTAGCTAGAGATAGAGAGACTAACAGCACAAAAGAACCCAGAGAAAAGGAAACAACGTAAAAGAGGATGATCTCACCATAGTAAAGAACAGTTGATCAACACTGAAGCAACATAATCATGACAGGATGCAATAAGTCTAATTCTATGATGATAAAGTTAATGGTCTCTATTATCCTATCAAAAGACACAGGCTGGCAGATTGGATCAAAAAACAAAGACCAACAATTTGTTGCTTGCAAGAAACACACTTTGCATGCATACAGAAACACATACCGAAAATAAAAGAATGGGAATTAATGCTTTATGCAACTGGACCCAGAAATCAAGCAAGGGCAGCTATCTATTCTCAGACACAGCAGATTTCAAGCCAAAATGGATTAGAAGAGAGAAAGACGGACATTATGAACTATTGGCTAAGGGAACAATCCAACAGGTGAAAATCATAATTATCAATATATATGAACCAAACATCAGGGCACCCAATCTTGTAAAACAAAAACTACTGGATATGAAGGGCAAGTAGAGTTGGAGGAATAGAACAGTGGCTAAAGCGCTTGCCTTGCAAGAACAAGGCCCTGAGTTCAACTGCCCAGCACCACATAAACAGGGCACAGTGGTGCACACCTGTACTCCCAGCACTCAGGAGGCTGATGGGTGGATTGCCATGAGCCCAAGGCTAGCCTGGGCTACATAGTGAGTGCAGAAGCAGCTTAGACTATAGAGTGAGACCCTGACTCCAAAAAAAAAAAGGCCAAATAGGCCCCAATAAAATCAACATCAATGCACCACTATAAAAAAAATAAACAGTTCAACTAGAAAAAAGTTAACAAAAATATTAGCGTTGACTTCTGGTTAAAATGGTGGTAGGGTAACAACCCTTCAAAAACAGCTTGGAAGAAACTCAATTCCAGGGGCGATTTTACTGGAAACCCAGTATCTAAGGCCAGGTGCTGCAGTCATAGCCACCACCAGGCATCACAGATGATATCACTATGGGATGCCACCTCCGCATGCACAAAGCCACTGCTACCACTGCTGCAGTCACCCACACAAGTACAGCCACCACCACTGCACTCTCTGGCACAAACAATCACCATTACCACCACAACAGTCTCCGGGCTGCTGCCACTTCAGCGTCACACCCACATCACTGCAGACACATCAAGAATAGGGTACCTGCATGTACAAGCAGGATCACTGCTGGACCCCTGAGCCCCTGGTTCGACTAAACTCTAAGCCTCCAGGAACAGTGTAGAAACAGGGAGAGGCCCATCTTCCAGAGGCACAAGTGGAAGGACCCACAGCTTCATTGCCATTCGATGATAGGATCCAAGGCTTTGGAAGTGGAGACCTACCATACAAATAACGCAGGGAAGTAAATTCTTCTTCTTCTTCTTCTTCTTCTTCTTCTTCTTCTTCTTCTTCTTCTTCTTCTTCCTCTTCTCCTTCTTCTTATTTTTTTAATTTATTTTTCCTCTTCTTTTTGGATTCAGGCATCACCTCAGTGGTTTTATATGGATATAATGAATGTCCATTGTTTCTACAGTTGAGTTGGTTTTTTTCTTTTGTCCTTTTTCTCCTCACTCTGTCATTTGTTAATTTCTGAATTACTGCTTCTCTTGACCAGCTCTTTACACCTTTTTTTTTTGAAAAACCTCTCTATAGATCCTAAAGACATACTATTTCCCTTCCACTCTTAACTCCCCCTGATCCATATCTCTCTTTCTTATAGTGCTTTTGTTTACCCACTTTTT
The DNA here is from genome assembly GCA_004027205.1 of Ctenodactylus gundi. NCBI lineage: Eukaryota > Metazoa > Chordata > Mammalia > Rodentia > Ctenodactylidae > Ctenodactylus > Ctenodactylus gundi. The sequence goes on from PVKB01000654.1 coordinate 611,231, forward strand.
TCTGACTGGGGTTGGAATTCTGTCAGGCCTTTCTCTACCCTATAAATACTTTTCTGTTTTCTATTGTATTCCCAAATCTAACCTTCGTCTTAGTCTGCTCTCTACCTACTCCAATCACCCTTACTAATAGTATTGTTAAGTATCAATAATACATAGCCATATAGATGAACAAGTAGGAAAGCAACAATTGTATATCATTTAGCTAGAAATAGATCAGTAAGGTAAATTTCTTTTTATATTATCAATAATACTTTAGTGCTGTCATGAACAAACTCCACTAATAAATTACCAAACAATCTGTATAGAAAACTCCATTAGTAGTATAGCACACATCTAGAAAGCTGAGAGGGTATTGGGTATATATATTGATATCTGCTTATCACAAATGTATAGCTAGTAGGATTAAGTTTAAACACAGATTCAAATATCCTTCATGTTGTTAAAGAATTTATAGTGGGTTGAACCTAATAAGGCTGTATAACTTCTGATTGTTTAGACTAGGTAAGCAATATACAGGTCTATTATCTTAGTGGCTGAGATAAAATATTGATGTCAATGAAACATTTTGATAAGTCAAATTTTAGGTTTATTTAGATAGGTACATGAAGAGTATAGACTGCACCTACAATGTTAGGGGCAAAATAGTTATATCAAATTGACTACCAGATTCTGTCAATATTTGGTTAATCTTAGATAGTAATTTAAATGTAAATCTTTCTTCAAAGTGTGGAGGTTGACAGAGGAATTGACCTTTATGTGCAATATAGAACAACAAATATTTAATCCAAAGATGATATACATTTCCATTACCTATTACTCTCTTACCAAAAAGTGGAGGAGACCAGCAGAAGGTTATGGAGAAGACCTTCAAAACTAATAGCTGAATAAGTTAAAAATAACAAAAATTCTGAAACTTGAATGAGCTCAAAGAAACACCAAATGGTAGAAATAAACTAACAAAAGACTGTATAGTAAAGGCAGAGTCCACCAACACCACCAGAGCTACAAATAATAACAACAGAACCATGGGAAAATGAGGCAACAAATCATCTGCAAAAAGGCCCAACACTCTAGAAGCTGATACCATGGGTCCTGAAGCAGCAGAACCTACAGGAGATAAAGCCAAAAAAACAAGTAGACATAATGGCCAAAAAGTTCATACAAGGCACAAAAGAGATGTTTACAGAGCTCAAAGTGAATATAGTCAAAGAAACCATAGCCTTAATAAATACTTAAAGATTATAAAAAGCACAAATAAAGAAATAAAGACGGCAATGCAAGAAATGAAGGAATATTTCAGTAGAGATGGAAAAAGAATAAAAGCTGAGGTCCAGGATATAAAAAATTCACATGAAAAAAATAGGAAACCAGCTTGAACACTTCAAGGATAGATTATAGGATCCTGAAGGTAAGACATATAAACCAGATCATGCAGTCAGTGAGGACAGAAAAACAAAAAGACAAGAAAGAGGCTGGTTTCAACAGCTAATGGATGACTCAAAGGCAAACAACCTCAGAATCATGGTAGTGCATGAGAAATTGAAAGACAGAACAAAAGCTTTAAAGGGCACATTCAATGAAATTGTAGAAAAAAAAAATCCAAATCCAGGAAAAGAAAAGAACACTGTTCTACTGCAGACATATAAACATGATTCAGATCAAATCAAAGATAATACTCCCAGTAAGGAAATTTGAAAAAAGGACATCTTCAGACAATGTTTATTTTATTATATCAATCTTTAACTTAAAAGTTTGAAAATGCAGCTTAAAATATAAACGCAATATAGTTCTCAATAGTCTACATGACTCAGATCAAATAAAAAACAATACTTTCAATGCACAAGTAGAGTAGTTATACTGTGCTCAGATGCAGCAGAGTTTAAAACAAAACAGATTAGAGGGGCCAAAGGTGAACATTATTTACTGATTAAGATAACAATTCAATGGGAAGAAGTCATAATTACCAAAAAATCAATATAGGTGCTCCCAACATCAGGGTACTCGATTTTGTAAAACAAAAATTACTGGACTTGAAAGGTCAAATAGGCCTCAATACAATTATACTAGGCAACATCATTACCCCACTATCACAGATATACAGATCAACTAGACAGAAAATCAACAAAGAAATAATACAGTAAAGTCATACTATGGAAAAATGGGACTTAACATATCTACAGAGTGTTCCATCCAACATCATCAGAATACACTTTATTTTCAGCAGCATATAGGATATTTTCCAAAATATACCATATTATAGGCTATAACACATGTTTAAATAAGTACAAAAGAGTGAAAGTAATTCTTTGCTTACTTTCATATCAGAGCAGAATAAAACTGGAAATCAACAACAAAAGAAGCAACTAAAACTACCCAAATACATGAAGGCTAAGCAACTTACTACTGAACAAATAATGGTTCACAGAAGAAATAAGGAAAGAAATCAAAAACTTCCTTCAGTCAAATGGTGAAGGAAGCACATCATACCAGAACCTGTGGGACACAACGAAAGAGATGCAAAGAGGAAAATTCATAGATAGGAATGTACACATTTCACAAAAGACAGCAATTCTAAGTAAACAATTTAATGAAGCACCTAAAGGTCCTAGAGAATCACGAACATAGTGAGTCAAACAGTAGCAGAAGAAAAATATTGTAAAGATCAGGACAGAAATTAATAAAATTGAAAATTTTAAAAAATCAACGAATCAAAGAGTGTGTTCTTCAAAAGAATAAAGATTGACAAATCTCTAGATAAACTCATCAAAAGAATGAAAATCCCACATCAATGTAATTAAAACAAAAAGGGTGAAGTCATATGGACAATGATGAAATTCCAGGTCCTATAAAGAACTACTTTAGAACTTAAACTCCGACAAATTGGAGAACTCAGAAAAAAATGAATAAATTTATAGACACATACAAAATATCAAAACTGAATCAAGAAGACATAAAAACTCTGAATAGATCCATAACAAAGATGGAAATAGAGATAGTAATAAAAAGGCTAAAGAAAAGTCCAGGACTGAATGAATTTACAGCACTATCCTTTCAGTGAAAAGCTGGCACCAGTGTTTCTTAAATTGTTCTAAGACACTGAAAGAAGTAACAATGCCAGACTCACTTTTGGAAACTAGCATTGCCCTGATATCAAAACCAGATAAAGACTTAACCAGGAAAGTAAATCATAGACCAATCTCCTTCATAAACTTACATGCAAAAATTATTAATAAAATACTGGCAAATAGAATTCAGATAATCATTAAAAAGGTCATACACTATAATCAATTTAGCTTCATTCCTGGAATGCAAGAATGGTTCAACATACCTAAATCAATGTAATAAGCCAAATAAGTATAAACAAGAACTAAAATCACATGATCATCTCAATAGATATAGAAAGGGCCCCTGACAAAATCAAACATCCATTCATGATTTTAAAAAACTGAAGAAAATAGGTATAGAAGGATCTTACATCAAAATGATAGAAGCCATATATGCCAAACTTTCTGCAAATATTATAGTAAATGGAGAGGAACTAAAAGCATTTTCCTTTAAATCAGTAACACAAGGCTGCCCATTTTCACCACTTCTATTCAACATAGTTTTCAAAATCCTAAGAGCAATCAGAAAAGAGAATGGAATAAATGGAATACCTATTGGAAAGGAAGAAGTTGGGCTGGAAGAATGGCTCAGTCATTAAATTATTTGCCTAGCAAGCACTTAGGCAGGCATAAAGTACCTGAGTTTGATTCCCCAGCACCATATAAGCCAAGAGTGGTAGTGCACACCTTTCATCCCAACACTCAGGAGGCTGAGACAGGAGGATTGCTGTGAGTCTAAGACTAGCCTGGGGTACATAGTGAGTTCGGGACCAGCCTGGGCTATAGAGTGCGATAGAGTGAGACCCTGTTTCAAAAAAAAAAGAAGTTAAACTATGCTTATTTGCAGATGACATGATTCTCTACAGAGAAGACCCCAAAAAAAATACCACCACAAAATTCTTAGAACTAATTAACAAATTTAATGAAGTTTCAGAATACAAAATTAACACAAAAAACCCCTCTACACTAACAATGAACTCACTGAGAAAGAGCTCAGAAGAATAGTCCCCTTCTTAATGCTCTTCAAAAAGTTTAAATACCTAGGAAAAACCTAAGTAAGGAAGTAAACGACCTCTACGAAGAAAACCATACTATGCTGGAAAAAGAAGAGGATATTAGAAAATAGAGAGGAGCTGGAGGAATGGCTCGGCAGTTAAAGTGTTTGCCTAGCAAGCGCTAAGTCAAGCGCTAAGTACCTGAGCTCAATTTCCCAGCACCACATATGCTGGGCATGGTGGTGCACGCCTGTACTCCCAGCACTCATGAAGGCTGAGACAGGAGCATTGCCATGAGTCCAAAGCCAGTCTTGCCTCCATAGTGAGTTCAGGACCAGCCTGGACTACAGAGCAAGACTCTGTTTCAAAAAAAAAGAAAAAGAAAAAGAAAGAAAAGAAAGGAAATGAAAAGAAACACAGAATGGAAGAAGAAAGAAACAAAAAAACAAAGAAAGAAATAAAGAAAGAAACAAAGAAAATGGAAAGTGGAGAGATAACCCCTCTTCCTGGATAGGCAGAATTAATACTGTCAAAATAGCCATACTGCCAAAGCTGATGTACAGATTCAACACAAGTTCTATCATAATACTAACAACTATCTTCACAGAACTTGAAAAAAGAATCCTAAAATTTAAATGGAACTAAAAAAGACCCAGGGTAGCCAGAGAAATCCTAAGCAATGAGATAAAAGAAGGTGGTATCATGTTTCCAGACATCAAGTTATGTTACAAAGAAATAGTGACAAAAATAAATTACATGATACTGGCACAAAAGCAGACAGGTTTACAAAGGGAGTAGAACTGAGAAGACAGAAAAAACCTCAAGTTCCCTTAGCTACCTGGTCTTCAATAAAGGGGCCAAAAACACACACTGTAAAAAAATAAAATAAAAAAAATAAAAAAAAGATAGCCTCTTCAATAAATGGAGAACTGGTTGTCCACATGCAGAAGAATAAAATCTAGACATACCTATCTCTATGTACCAAAACCAAGTTAAATTGCATCAAAGATCTAAATATCAAAACTGAAACACTGAACTTTCCCGAGGAAAAAATAGGCAAAACCTTTTAATATTCAGGTGTGGGCAAGAACTTTTTTAATAGATCATCTGAGGCAAAAGAAATAGTCCTCAGAATCAAAGCATGAGATTATATCAAATTAAAAAGTTTCTGCAGAACAAAGAAAACTATCAACAGGGTGAAGAGAATATGAAGTGAATGGGAAAAAAATTTTACCACCTCACCTTAGACAGGAGACTAATAACTAGATTATATAAGAAATTTAATAAAAATAAAACTCTAAAAATGAAAGACCCAATTTAAAAATGGGCCACTGAAATGAATAGACAGTTCTCAGATGAAGAATTACATGTGGCCAGCAAATACATGAAAAGATGTTCAACATCCATAGCCACAAGAGAAATGTAAATCAAAACATCACTAAGATACATCTTAACCCCAGTGAGAATGGCATATACCAACAACTTGAACTGCAATAGGTGCTGATGAAGTTGTGGGAAAAAGGAATCCTTTCACATTACTGGTGGGAACGTAAGCTGGGACAACCACAGTGGAAAGCAGTATGAAGATTCATAAAAAGGCTGAAAATAAATATTCCGTTCGATCCAGTAACACCTTTTCTGGGTATCTTTCCAAAAGAACTGAAAGCAACATATAACGGAGATACATTAAATATCACAGTGTTTCTCTAATATGAGAAACCCAGAATACGGGCAATTTATAGAATCAACTGGGTGGGATACTGTGAGTCAGGTGAGGAGGGGTAACGGAGAAGATAGGAGGGCCAAAAATGTAACCATTTCGTGGCATATAAATGTACACCAATAAATTTTTTTAAAAAGAAATATTAGCATTAAACCACATTATGGATTAATTGGACTTAACTACTATCTATATAGCATTCCATCCAACATCAACAGAATACATTTTTTTTCTCAGAAGCACATGAGTCATTTTCCAAAACAGATTATATCTTAGGCTGTTGTGGTTTGAATCTAGATTGTCCCCCAAAAGCCTCGTGTATCTATGGGTATTGTGTACTTCCGGAAAGTGGGACCTGTCTGGAGCCTGACCTGGAGGGGTGTGTACTGCCTTTTCTCCCAGACATGGCTCTGTTTTGCCATGCTGGGAGGAGATCTTTATTTGGCTCTGGCCCCTTCATGTGTTTCTACCACTGCCAGTCACCCATAAATGAACTGAGACCCTATAAACCTGTGAGCTAAAATAAAACTTTCTTCTCTTAATTTGTTCATGTTGGGTATTCTGTCCCAGCAATGAAAAAGTAACTAAGGCATAGGCCATAAGGCATGTTTAAATAAATACAAAGGAATTGAAATAATTCTTCGCATATTTTTAGACTATACCTAAATAAAACTAGAAATCAATAGCAAAAGAAACTACAGAAACTGTACAAACACATGGAGACTAAATAATATATTACTGAATAAACAATGGGTCAAAGAAACCAGGAAAGAAATTTCAAAGTTTAAGAGTCAAGCAACAATAAAAGCACATCATACCAGAACTGACAGTGAAAGCAGTAGTAAGAGGAAAATTGATAGTTATGAATGTATACATCAAGAAAAAAATGGAACAATCCCAAATAAACAATTCAATTATGTACCACAAGGTCCCAGAGAAATAAAAAGAAGTCCAAATCCAAAAGTCATAGAAGAAATAAGGATCAGAGCGGAAATTAATGAAATCGAAACTAAAAAGGCAATGAATCAGTTGATTTTTTGAAATAATAAATAAAATTGGTAAATATCTAGCCAAACTAACCAAAAGAAGTAAAGAAAAAACCCATATTATAACAATTAGAAATTAAAAAGGTGAAAATACAACAGATACTACTGTAACTCAGAATGTTATGAGACTATTTTGAAAACTTATACTCCAATAAATTGGAAAATTTAGAAGAAAAGGGTAAATTCTTAGACACCTAGAAGATACCAAAATTGAGCCAAGAAGTATAAAAACCCTGAATAGGCTAATAAGAACCATTAAAATTGAAACATTAATAAAGTGTCTACCTACAAAGAAAAATTCAGGACCAGACAGACTCATTGCAAAATTTTACCAGTACTTCAGAGAAGAGCTAACACTAGTATCTCTCAAACTATCAGCTGAGGAAGGATTATTACAAGTTTGAGCCCAACCTGGGCAACTTAGCAAGATCCTATCTCAAAATCAAATGCAATTTTTAACCACTTACTCCTCAGACCAGGGGCCAATAACTAGAATATACAAAGAACTGAAGAAAATTAGACTCCACAAAAAAAGACTCAATTAAAAACAGGCAATTGAAATGAACAGGCAGTTCTGAGAAATACAAATGGCCAACAAATGCATGAAAAACTGTTTAATATCTTTAGCCATTGGACAAATGCAAATCAAAACAACACTGAGATATTACCTTATCTAAGTGAGAAGGGCTTTTATCAGTAACTCAAAAAAGAGTTGATGCTGGCAAGACTGGGAGGGTGCAGGGGGGCGGGAAGTAGCCATGTTAAATTTCTGGTGGGGCTGTACACCGGTACAGCTGTTATGAAGAGCAGTATGGAGACTCCTCAAAAAAAATGAAAATAGACATTCCATTTGATCTGGCAGTACCTATTCCAGGTATCTTTCCAAAAGAGTTAAGAGCACCACATAACAGAGATACATGCATCCCCGTGTCTACAGCAGCACTACTAAGAATAGCTAAATCAAGGAAGATGACAGAATATTCATCAACAGACCAATGAATAAAGAAATGTATATAGACACACAATGGAGTACTGGTCTGTCATCAAGACAGACAAATTTGAGTCATTTATGGGCAAATGGATGCAAGTTGATACCAGTAGGCTTTATGAAGTGAATCAGACTCACAAGATCAAATATCTCATGGTCTCTCCAATATGAGAAATCCAAAGTATAAATAAATAACAGAGTTAAATGGGAGAGATTTGGGGAGTAAAAGGGGATAAGGGAAGGAGTTGAAGTGTGAGAAAGTGGGAGGAGAAGTATTGTGGTTTGGATCTCGAATGTCCCCCAAAATGTTCATATATTTGGATGTTAGGGATTACCTATGGAACCATGTGCTGTTAGGAGATTGGGGCCTGGAGGGGTAAATTAGATTACAGGCATGTGGCAAGTTGTAGATTGCAGGCATGTGAATTGGATTCCAGGTGTGTAGTGGGGGCTTAAGTGTTGAAGAGACAGAACACTGAGGCAGGAACCAGAAGAAGCAGATTACTGGGATTGGATCTGGTAGGATGTGTGCCGTTTCCTGTCCTCCTTTGGTAACTAAACTGGAGTTGACTCGTTTGGATTTGACCTGACTTCCTGTTTGTAACGTCGTAAGGCGCTGCCTCCACCTCTGCCTCCAACATGTGCTGCCAGCCACCTAAGGAGTGAACCGTGACATTCTGAAACTGTGAGCGAAATAAACTTTTCCTTCCCTAGTTTTTTGCATGTCCGGCATTTAGGCACAGCAATGAAAAAGTAACTAAGACAGGAGGATTACTGAAATGGGACCTGGAAGGATACACGCTGCTTCCTGCTTTCCTTCAGGCACTTGCCTTGGCTTGGCTCCCTGTCTGCAATGCTGTGAGCAGCCATCTCCACCTCCTCCTCTGTCATGTGCTTCCACTGCTGTCAGCCGTTCATGAACGGACTGTGACCTTCTGAAACTGTGAGCTAACATAAATCTTTCCTCCCCAAATTTGTACATGTCAGGTACTGAGTCATAGCAATGAGAAAGTAACTAAGACAGGAAGCGAATGTGAAATTAATGTGATATGTATATACACAAATTTCTCAAGTTTAATGTAACCATTGTATATCACAAATGCAAACTAATAAAAATGTGAAAAATAAAATGAATGTAAATTATTCTTTATTTGTTTTGAGAATGCATTCAATAATGTCCAGCAATATTAAAAATAGCCCCCAAAATGAAGGTGATGCATATATAAGTGAAGTTTAGAAATCATGTTGCTTGACCTTGAACACTGGTGACAGCCTGAATTCTGTGTCTCTTATAGAAGGACCTGAGAAGAGGCTGCAAAGGCTGCAGACTCACATGAAAAAAGAATCAGTAATAAACAAGACTTTTTGAAACAGCCTTCAACAGTCAGCAACCGCGTGTGCACCAACTGCATGCCTGACATGAATGGCATCCATCAAATGTGACAGAAGAGATGAATAGAATCGGGTAGGACAAGAAAACTGGAGCTCAGTTTTGTCTTCTAAAGTTGCAAATTCCATCTGTAGAAAAGAATGTAGACAGACTTGTTTGGTTTACTTTGAATAAAAAATGAACCTGAGAATCTTCCTAGAAAATAGAAGACCTTTGTATTTATACTTCATTGAGGGGAGACAAGAGGAAGCTTGAAACAAATGAATTCTGAGTTTCCATCTAATTTTGCCTTGTTAGATGTTTAGTGAATTCTGACATGTTTGAATATTTATTACTTTAAGAAGGCCATGAATTAAACAACCTGGCCCCTGGTTAGGGGGCCTTGAGAGAATGGGGTATATTGTGGTTTGGACCTGGAATGTACCCAAAAGTCTCATGTATTTGAATGTTATAGATTGTCTATGGAATCATTTGCTATTGGAAGATTGGAGCCTAGTCTGGAGGAGTGGATTATACGCATGTAAGTTGGGTTACAGGCATGTAAACTGATTACAGACATGTAGTAGGGGCTTACCACATCTTCCACACCTGGATCCAGGAGGGGCTGATCACTGGGATGAGACCTAGAAGGATATATATATAAGCTGCTTCCTGCCTTCCTTGGAGGAGTAAACTCAACTTGCCTTGGCTGGGCTTCCTGTTCGTACTGTGGAAGAGCTGCCTCCACCTCTGCCTCTGCCCTGTACTTCCACTGTTGCTGGCCACCCCTGAATGGACCATGACCTTCTGAAACTGTGAGCTAAAATAAACCTTTTCTTCCTTAAATTTATGGATGTCAGGTATTGAGTCACTGCAATGAAAAAGTAACTGAGACAGGGTATGTCCATACAGGGAAGTATGTATGGAACTTGGTACTTTAGCCTGGATCTCAAATACCTCGCAAAGACCCAAGAGTTAAAGGCTTGATCCCCAGTGTGGTAATATTGAAACGTTGTGAAAACTTTGAAAAGAGGCCTAGTAAGAAGTCTTCCGGTCCCTGGGGGATCTGAGACTCTGGCCCTTTCTTTTTTCTCTTTTATATCTAGCCTCAAAAACATGCTTGTATCATAATGTACCGTGTTGACACACAACCAAAGCAATGGTAACAATCAGTGGTGGACTAAAACCTCCAATACTGTGAATCAAAATAAACCTTCTCTTTTTAAATTTATTATCTCAGGTATTTTGTTACAATAATGGAATGCTTACTAACATACCTGGTAAAGTCTCTAGGCCCATTGCAGTGCCATTCTGACAGATGATCCACAAGTGGCCATGAGTCCGTAATCTACAGTAACTGTACAGACAACTTGGAGCTCCTCCAGCTGTCAAGGGGACATTCCTCAATCTCAGAAATTTAAGGGGACATTCCTTAATCTCAGAAATTTTCTGTAGCTCTCTCATTTTTCTCAATCACTGGTTCCTCCAGTTTCCTCTCAGAACTACTGAGGAAAAGTAGTGGCGCTCACTGTGAAGGATCAAAGGTGAGAGTCAGTAACACAGGTTTTCATCAACCTTTATTCTCCAGTCCGATGCTGGGAAAAGAGAAAGTGGAGCAGAGGAGGCAAAGTCCACCTCCACCTTCAAACCAAATCTCTCTCTCTGAACAATGATATGCCCATGAAATGGAGCCAGATATATTGATATATTACTTTGTGTGAAGGAATGAACATACACATTCCTAATACTTGTTAGGCAAATTACTCAATATATATCATAACATATATATTTATATAGAGTATTTTTAAATATCATATTTATATATATACATATATAAATGGGGGAAAAAACTTCATATACTTTCCCAAAAAAAAAAAAACAACAAATGAAAGGTAAATCTAATAGTGGGATCAAATCTCAACTCTTTATAGCCAATACGTAATTTTTCCAACACTTTCTTGAAGCCTAGTGCGTAACTTTCCTGTAGCTGGGCATCCACTAGGATTTTGCAATTTCTTTTAGCCACAAGGCTACCACGTGCTTTCATTTCTATTTAGAGATACTCCACAAAGACGTCCAAATGGAAGTAGGAGTGTATGGAGGTGAACATTACCATGGAATGGACTTCCCTGTTGAACAAAAATAAGGAATACCATTTTTTAAGCAAGTGTTGTGCATGCACCAGATATAGAAATCACACTGTATGCTTATCTCCCGTGTTCTATCTGTGGTTTCCTGATGTAGGTGTCATGATTTCCATTTCACAAATTAAGAAACTGAGGCTGTGGTGAGGAGTAGGAGTACATGACTTGTCAGAAATCACATAACAAGGATTTGACCCCAACAGCTTCTATTTCTCCTTCCCCTAATCACATCCTCATTCCAGACATTATGAGGCAGAATCTGGGAACCATCCTCACCTTGGCTTCTGGAGGGTTCTTTCAATTCAAGTGCCTGGACTTCTGAAGAGCTTCCCTCACTCCCACCTTCTCCTCTACCTGGTGAGTGTTCCTGCTGCCTTCCTTCTCAAGATGAACCCATTTCTATCCTTCTAGACTCAGGTTGTATCTTTCTACAGAAAGTCTTCCCAGCCTTCATTCGCATGACCACCACTTTTTCTGATCTCCCATGATCCCATGATTGATGACATACAATTTGACCCTTGACTATCGGATAAGGAAATGGGTTTTACCATTGTCTGTTCCTACTCAAGCTCAGGAACTGGATGTCAAGACCCACACCCCAGTCTCCAGGGGCAACTGGATATAGTGGGTCTTGAGAGAATGGGGTGTGTTCACACAGAACAAGTTGAATATGAAACTTGCAAAAGTCTCTAGGCTCAGGTAAATGCTGTCTGATGGATAATGCTCATGTAACCATTAGCCATGACAGAGTGACTAAACAAGACTTTCAGGGCTTTTCTGGCCAGAGGACATTCCTAGAGTGTCAACAGCATCCTGCAGGCATTTGCTCAGTACCTAGGGTGTATTCTAATGGTCTCCAGACACTGAACGTCCTCAATCTACCTGGACACTCAGCCAGACCTCCCTGCCCCACACCAGCAAACCTTTTCCCAACTGGGGAAGCTGCCTATGCTTGCGGAAGGTGTATAGAGGGCGTGAAGCTCTATGGTCCTCATTCTAGCCCCATCTCAGAGGCAAGTCCTTGCTTCCCTCCAGCCCTCACTTTTGGTTGGTTGTCTCATCACGAGCCATAGATTCAAGCAGAAGAGCTTGTAATTAAAATTGGGCATTGGAACTAGTACATCTGATCTGGAATCTCATCAGCTTCAGCTGTGTAAACTCAGTCTCTCTGTGTTTAAGTCGCTTTCATTATGATCTGAGGATCCCAGCAAAAGCTGTGGTGTGAGGAATAAATGAGTCCATATGTACACAACCCTTAGAATGGAGCTTTGCCTAGGGTAAACACTGCATAAACACTAGCTGTGATTATTACTTCTTGCTCCTTTTGCTTCCATGATTAAAACTTAACTTCTCAAATAAAATACAGGTGGTATCTGAAGTTACAACTTCCTGGCATCATCCAACAGAAAGGGTAAAAGGCCCTGGGAGGCCAACCTCACATAGCCATCCTGACCCAGCTGCTCCTCAGGGGTTGTAGGGCCAGCTGATACCTGGGATACGTCTGTACTGCCACCTGAAACATCACCATCATTTCCTTGAAGTAAAATGAGATTGCAGTAATGCTGCCCTTGAGGGATCATATGAATACAAGCCGGATGAATACATGTGAAAGGTCTGCCAGCCGGCAGTGAGCCGCCAAATGCATTCTCGAGTCACAGTTAGATCTAGAATGTCCCCCAAAATCTCATCTGTTCACTGGTGGGTTCCGTACTGAATCTGTTTTCAGAAAGTGGGACAGAGCTGGAGGTTGGTCCCTGGGGGCATGACTGGGAAGACTATGGTGTCCTTGACTCCTCTCCTCTCCCTCTGCTTTCTGGATACCGCATGGATGGCAGTTTTCCCCCGTCGTGCTGTTCTGCCACCCCATTCCTGCCCAGCACCAGCTGACCACAAACTGAGCCCACTGAAACTGTGAGGCAAAATAAGCCTCTTCCTCAAGTTACAGATATCATGTATTATGTCCTAGGGATGGGAAAGCGACTAATTCCGGAGGGTTTGGTCCCCATTGTAAAAGAGTTCTCACTCTGGTGGGACTGGGTTGGTTACCATGAAAGCGGGTTATTTTGAAGAAAGCCTGTCACCTCCCCTCACGCTCACTCAGAAATGCCCTCCTTCCGTGAATACTTACTTCTTTTTCTGTTTCTGTTGCTGTTTCTTTGCCATAATATCATGCAGCATGAGGCCCTCACCAGAAATCAAGCCTCCAGAACCAGGAGCCAAAGTAATTATTTTCCTTTATAAATTATAAATTATCCAGCCTCAGCTATTTTGTTAGAGCAACAGAAAACAAATTAAAGCACTGAGTACTTTTACTTTCTCCTTTGTTTATTTCTTCCTGCATTTTACATCTTTCTGTCAATTTTTCCATTTCTGTTTATGTTACTTTTCAGACTAGAAAAATATGAGAGAGACCAGGTAACATATTTTAAAGAAAAAAAACAATGATTGTCAGTGCTGACGGTTTTAAAGGGCAAAGAGGGTATGAGCAGTTGGGAATGACTCGAAGCGGGCCTGTGTAGGCAGCAGCATTTGATACAAGCCTCCAATCATGGACAGAATCTGTCTTGAGTGGGAAGGCGATGCTGGGGTGTTGAGGTTCCGAGGTGCAATGTTGTATGACAGAAAATGTGTGAGAAATAAAAACCAGCAATGGCAGGGGACGAAACAGGGGAAAAGTGCAGTCAGAGGCATGTTTCCAAAACACCCACTTTCTGGGCGATAAGGAGAGTAGAGATGGAAAGTAGGTGAGGTCTCTAAAAGACCTTGTTACTGATATAGCCTTCAGAATAATGCCAGAAGGCATGAACTGACCATTTACATTAGAAGAAAGTTAAACTGACCACTAAAACCATGGGGGAAAGGGTGAAAATGATAAAGCAAAACCAGCCAATATACACAATGACGAGACAGAAGAAAAAGAAGGCCATCAAGATTATTCCAAGCATCAACAGAATTAAACTCAACCAGACAACGTATTTTCTCAGTCTCACTGATTCAGGTTCTACAATAACTATGATGATGCAGCGATGGCAAACCTCTCGCCTCCCCATGGAAGGCTTCACTTCCTGGGCCCAGGAAGCCCACTGCGCCCTGCTCTGCCCACAGTGCCTTGATTAAAAGGAAGCAAGGCATGTGTCCTATCTGTATGAAGCATCAAAGCCTGCAGGAATGACCAGGCCACACCAGGTGGCTTGGCAAGAACAACCACGAGGAAGCTTAAAGCAAACACATTTCTACTTTCATCAATATTGTCAATATTTCCAAGGATGGCCTAAAGCCAGAAGTAGGAATTGGCATTTAGGACTGCTTCTCTTGCTCACCAGCACTCAGTTCATCCTGCTGGTTTTCTAGACTTTCAGACTGGGTAAGTCTGGATAGGGGGAAGTCTGCCTTTCTGACAGTCCTTGGTGACACTGTTGGGGCTGGGCCTGGCAGCCCAGGACGGAAAAGGCAGAATACAACCAGAAAGCACCCAGCATCTGTCTCTTTCTGCCCACTTCCATCCTCCCGCTCACAAAACAGGTACAAGAGCCTTATGTCTTAGGTCTAGTCATGTGATTTGGAATTTAAAGCGCTGTTTAGCAGCCTATATGGCCACAAATACACGAACGGATTTTTTAAAAGTCTGCAACATATACACAATGAAGCACAACTGTGCCATAAGGAAGGATAAATTCCAATCCACTGTAGGAAAATGGGTGCTGCCGGAGACCATATGTTAAGTGACACAAATCAGACACAGAAGCTTAAGTGTCATGTGGTTCTCTTATACGAGAACCCCAAAATATAAATAATTTAAAGAGCAGAACTTTGAAAAGCCATTTATACTGTGACTTTGCTCTGATACCCAATAGAGAAGAGTAAATAAGGCACTTAAACAAGCCAGAGTGGCTCGCATTCAATGAGAAGTGGAACACCAACAGCTACCAGCCGCCACGGATTGTGCTTGTAATACCCGAAGGACTAGTCCAAGGAGAGGGTGCTGAAAGCTCTGGAAATTCAGAAAATGCACATTTAGGATAAACGAAGAAAGAACGGCTTCTCAGATCATATATGTGGCATATGCTGGAAACCTCAGTGCTTTTCTAGATGCTCAAATAAATTCATGGGTGTCAGACCCAGAAGACATTGTGAAAGGAGTCTAGACCAGCAATGTGTTCACAAAATGCAGCAGGATAATGAAGATGAGTTGGCTTCCCTCTCTCCCAGAAGAACAATATTGCCCTGCAATATCTGGGCACATTCCTGGCCCTAGATTTGGCAGTAATTAAATCGCTACTACTCTTGACACATCAGGAAAGCAAAGACATCTTAGCCATTAACCATTGTGATCATCTATAATGCTAAGAATTGATATGTGTCTGATAAAATGAATATTGCCTTTCCAAACACATTAGTTTCGTGAAAGTTCACATTTTACTAGAAAACATACAAAAGTAACTAAAGAATAAAAGCAACCTCATCACAACGTGATGTAAAGCAGACACGGTAGCTATAATGAGCCTTAAGTTAGCACCCAGTTGACTTGCCTTCTTAAAACGTGGGAGATTTAAGAAAAAAAAGGATTTCACCAATCTTGGGTCTGGGTTGCTTTTTTGAAGATATTGCAAGAGCTAAGTAGATTGCCTCATTTTCCTTTTTATCAGTTGTCCTGCGGCACAAAGGGGCATTCACCACTCCCTCTTCATAGGCCGGCTCCTGCACATAAGTGGCCTGTGAGTCCTCACTCATGACATGTAATAGACATCTCACTCGGTCATGTGGACACCAGCAAGTGTCTCTTTTTCTTCCCAGAAATCCCTACAGATTCCCCTCCTTAGCTTGGATGCTTCAAGTTCTGGACACTGACTACAGAGAGCTCCTGTGGAGGAGGCAGATATCTAGTGTTTCTTAATTCTGCCTTCCAAGGGACCAAGAAATAAACTTAACCTTTCTGCCCAGGTTATGCTAGTTCACATACACTTAGAGTCACGAAAAGCTAATTCACAGGAACTTAAACAATAAGGGACTTTATAGATGCACCTAAGAGGAAGCTTTAAGAGTGAGCTTGGGATGAGGATTGGTATAGTAATTCCACAATGTTCCTAAGAGATGCAGTCTTTCCTTCTCCTGAAGCTGGTTGTTATTGAGATCACATAATGGCTGCAAGTAGTCAAAGAAGCTACTTGCTTTCTTGTTTATTCTTGGAGCAGATGTACATAGAGACAGAATCCTTTCTTGAAATCCTCTTATTAAAGTACAGATTAACTTTTCCAGAAACCAGAAACCTGTACCCAATATTTCCTTATATTCTATTGACCAGAACTGTCTTCAGAGCTACCCATCTCTGAAACAATTACAGAAGTGAGAGGGATAAACCTTCCCTGATTGACATAACTGCACACAAATGTATATCCAACCTGGTGGTCAATCGGCCATACTATTGCTATTATCCAATAGGAGAAAGGGAGGGTTGTTGTTGATAAAGCAACCATCTATCCACTCTATGGTCTGGTCTTCCACTTTCCTGACTGGAGATCCCAGGTGCCTGTCCTGCTCATCTTATAGGCAGGATTCCTAGGCCTTTTCTGGTCTGGCTGCTTTTCCCAGCATTCAACACTTTGTAGTGAAATCTACTTATAAGAATAGCTACTCTTTTAATAGCCCCTTCCCCAATATTTTGCCCTAAAGACAGAAATAAAAAAGCAAAATCTTAGATAATGGCCAGCTACTCCCTGCCTTCCCATGCTCCATGTAGCAAGCATTGCAGCCCTCTTCCTCTGGTACCAGCTCCCAGTTCCCTGGGAGCCACCCCATCCTGTCAGCCTCCATGTTGCTGGAAGGTTCTCTCCGTTCTCTGGGTCTATGTATGAGCTTATGGTCCTGGCCTGGCCACTTAGCACACTCCATTCCTTTGACCACATCAAGTGGTTTAGAGATGGACAAGTGATTCAGGCCAGACCCTAAGCTCCACACATGGGATGATCACAGGAACCACTGACAAAGAGAAGAATTCTTTTTGGTGAGATACAGATTTGGAACTGTGGGTCCACCATAAAAACACAGACTTCCCAGGAATGAGACAAACACAGAGGGAAGCCGAGACTGAACATGGAAACAGAAGCCTAAAACCTCTGTGTGATATTTGCATCCTGCTGTGCTTGCAGTCAGTACAGTCTTGAATAGCTGATGTATGTGAGCCTATACATTCCTTTTTGTTTTTCAGCAAGGTGAGTTTATGTTCTGTTATTGTTTAACTATGGTTTGTCCTTACCAAAACCCATGTTGAATCTTGATCCCCAGTGTAACAGTGTCGAAAGGTTTGGTGGGGAGGGTTAAGAGGTGATTAAGTCTTTTTCACAGAAATGAATTCTAACCCTTGTGGTTCAGGATTAGTTACTGCCAAGAGTGAGATGTCCTAAAAATATTTTGGAGTCCTCAGCTAGCTCTCCTGCTGCATCTCTCTCCATGTGCTGTCTGCATACACCTGCCTCCCCTTGTTCACCATGCATGGAGTGGCACGCGGTCCTCATCAGAAGCCGAGCAGACACTAGAGCCATGATTGTATCTCCAGAACCATGATCTAAGTAAATCTCTTTTCTTTATAAAATTACTCAACCTCAGATATTGTTTTATAACAATATCATAGAGTTAGAAAAGTTTATTTTTTTCCCTCACTGAAAGAGCCTTGATTGAGTAGTTCCTTAGCCTTAAAAGTTACTTCTCTCCCTGCTTTCACTCTGAGGTTTAAACTCGATGTCAAGAAAGACATAACATTCTCATACTTCTTTGTTGTAATCTCTGTTGCTGGCATCTACCATGTTGTTGGGCCAGGGATTCCAAACACTTAGAGTGCCAAAGCCCATCACTGTTGGTCAAGAAGGTTGCATAGCGTGTATTTCTTTACACATACATTCATTATACTCTCAGCATGTGGCTAGTCTTTCATTTTTCTTGAGAAAAAAATGCGTGTCACCCCTCTCAGGACTTGGGGATATGACAACATTGAATTGAGAATTTCTGAGATTTAGAGAGTTGGAAACAAACCAACCCATTCTCCTTACAAAATAAATAAATAATAAAATCTTGTCCCTGCAGGTCCTCTTCCCTCAAATGCATTCCGAAGTAATGGAATGAACGTCTGTAGCAGGCCACATGCCATCAATGGCTGCTGCTTGGACACCATCTGCAGAAGGGCTTCCTCTTCTGGCCACCCCCACTCCCAGCTGTCAAAGCTCCCCACTTGGGAGTCTTCATGTTCCTGAGATGATATGTGCAGGGCAGATGTCACAGGGCTCACATAAGGCATGAGGACAGCCTTGACACTGGAGCGCTTCCCTCCTCAGCTGTCACAGCTGACTGGGCCACAGGCCCAACCTGATTCTCATTCAGAGGGCCACCGAGACGACTCACTTTCCTCTACACAGCAAAGTTCCTATTGCTCCACAGCAGCCTTGTGACTTTCTGCACCAGCAGTGTTAATCCCAAGGAAGTCACGACCTTCACTAGTTCTCTTTTTTTTTTCTTTTTTTTTATTAGTATGTATTTGTGATACACAGTGGTCATACTCAACTCGAGAATTTTGCACACACAAGTATCGCATCAGCTTCACACTCCCTCCCCCTCCCACTTTCATCCCCCCCATCCCCCTTCCTCCCAGTGCCATGCTCACTTGACTCAATTACTTATTTATACTCTGGGTTTCTCATATTAGGGAAGCCATGTGGTATTTAACTTCTGAGTGTGATTGGTTTACTGGTACTCTTTTTTTGAGCCCTTTTTTCCCCCCACTATTTTTATTAATATATAGATGTAATACATAGTATTTACAATGAATTTGGGTGTTTCGTACATCTATGTATCACATCGACTTTACAATGCCTTCTCATGTTCTACCCTCCCCCGCTCCCTGTCCCTTCCCTTGTTTGAGCCCTTAAAAAAAAAAAAAAAAAAAAACTATGGTCAAACGCACATAATGCAAGTTACCATCATAACCATGTTAAGTGTAGAATTCAGTAAGCACACTTACATTGCTGTGCAGCCAGCACCACCCCCATCCCTAAAATGCTTCACCTTGCAAAGCTCGAACTCCATACCCACTAAATGATAATGCCTGCGTTCTCCTCCCCCGGGCCTGGAGCAGCCACCGTTCCACCTGCTGGCTCCATGAATTTGACCTCTCTGGGTGTCTGGGTATCTTATTTAATATGAATGGAATCATACAGTATTTGTCCTTTTATGATTGGCTTATTTCACTTGAAATAATTTTCTCAACATTGATCTCTGTTGTAACAAGTGTCTAAATTTCCTTTCTTTTTAAAATTTTATTCATTTTTTGAGGCAGGTTTTGCTCTGTAATTTAAGCTGGACCTAAACTCACTACACAACTCAAACATTACAACAATCCTCCTGCCTCGGCCTCCCAAGTGCTGGGATGACAGGCATGCACCACCACACCCACCTTACATGGTGCTGGGGAATTGAACCCAGGCCTGTGCGAGTTGGCAAGTTCTTTAACCACAGAGCTAAACGCCCAGCCCCAAATTTTCTTTCTTCTTATGGCTAAAATAATATTCTACTGCATGTATAGGCTACATTTTGCTTATCGACTCATCAATTGACGAATACTTGCACGGCTACTTGGCTACTGTGAATAATGCTGCTGTGAATATGAGTGCACAAACATCTCCTCAAGAACCTACTTTCAATTATTTTGGACATATAGAAAGCAGTATATTTGGATTATATAGCTGTTTGTCATTTTTTAAAGTATCATCATCTTTTCTTACGTTTATGTGGTATTGGGGACTGAGCCCCGCGCCTTTGTACTGAGCTATAGCTCATCTTGCTTTTATTTTCTATCTTGAGACAGGGTCTCACTAAATCACTAAATTACTCAAGATGGGCTCAGATTTGCAGCTCTCCTGCCTCGGCTGCCCAGAGTGCTGAGATTACAGGCCTGTACCAATGAGTCAGGCTTGAAGAGCCACCATCTTATTTGCCATGTGCCATCTTACATTCCCACCCACAGTACCCAAGGGTTTCAACCGCCGCATCCTCACCAACACTTGCTATCTGCTGGGTTTTGATAGAAACATCTTAGTGGGTATGGAGCTGTTCTGATTTTTACTGTTACTCTTCCAGCTATCACACTATAATTTTCTCAGGTTGTTCCAAGGTTTTGTTTTGGGTTTTTTTCAATGTGTAAGAGGTGGACATAATTCACTTTCAAGATACATGACCCAACTTACTGCAAACGGCCCATCTTCTTCCAAGACAGAGATTCTAATTCAAAATTAGAGGGCCCTAGAGTCTAAGCAATCAGTGCTGTTCCTCCCCTTTTCAGAAAAGGAGATAGAGGTCCCAAGAGGCGCCATGCAGTGGGAAGAAATCCAAACTGAGCACATGTAAGTTGAAAACCTGTCCCTGCCACTCACCCGCTACATGACTGTGGAGCTGTCTCTTGGCCTCTCTAAGCCTGGTTTCTTTTCACGGGCAACATGGATACAAGGGTAGTATTTATCTTACAGGATTGCTGTGAGTTGAGCTGCTCAGCACAGGCCAAATGCAATGCCTGGCACAGAGTAAGTGCTCAATAAATGCTAGCAGCTGTTACGGTTACCGTTTCTATTAAATCATTTGCCCACATCTCGTGACTAGAGAATGTCCCAGTATCCAGATAGAGACTTGAGGTGAGGGCTCTTGAGCCCACTCTTCTCCATCTATTGCCCATCACAAATCAGCACTTGATTGTAACCAATTGCCAACATTCTAAAATATACACTACACACTTTTCCTCAATGGTACCTCCCATTCAATCCCAGGTCGGAGGACAGAGAACAAATCAGCTGTGGGAAGAGGCTCTTAGTTGTTACTGCAAATTCTGAGCCACCCAACATATCAGAAGGCAAGGGAAAGGAAAGGAGGATGTCTTGTGAGTCCTCTACCTCAAGGAAAGTGACAAGCTTCTCCTCTGTCATTGAGGACAATTAAAACAAATGCTGGGTATTTGTCTAATGATTTACAGTTTACAAAGATTCCTTCACTGAATAAACAGTTCTTGAGAGCCTGCTCTGATCAAAAAGACGATGTGTGAGGTGCCAGGAGCACAGCCAAAATGAGTGCCAGAGGGGCTGCGGAGGGAACAGACGCAATCTGGAAAGCAAAGTGAAAAATGCAAGCGGGCCGAGAGCAGCAACGAGAGAAGCAGGTTCTCTAAGAACCACAGGAAGGGCTCACTGCTCTGTGCCACAGGACGAGTCGTCAGAAGTGTTAGCCAAGGAGCAAACAGAACAAACATCTGCGCGGCTCTGCTCTCCTGTCTGCGTGTAGATCTCAGACATTTGCTGGACTTGGATCCTTCACCCGACCTGCCATACTCAAGGCTCAGGAAATACAGGAGCTCAGGGGATAATCAAACCTACGCAAATAATAGGAAATTAGGTCAATAAAGTATACCTTTCCCCAGCACGGCATACAATGCAGCTGTAGGAAGAATCAGGTAGACCTACTAAGAAGATTACCACAATCGAGTAAGTAGAAAGCGAAGAAATCCTAGTAGAGAAAAAATATTACAAAGTGATTCATTATGTAGGAAAAAAGTGACAGATTTGCACATAGAAGTACATATACACAGATTTTGTGGCATTGTGGGGGGGGGGGGGGGGACTCGTGAGCAACTACTTAGTACTCAGTGATGTAACTTTCTACCACTAGGCCTCATCTTCTAAAGTTCCACGGCCTCCGACTATCCCTGCAGGTGAGTGATCAAGCTTCCCAACACATGGGCCTTTGGGGGACATTTGAGTTTCAAACGATAGCACTAGAACAGATCCAAAATACCACAAACGCAATGTCTCAGAAAACAGAAATTTGTTCTCATAGTTCTGGAGACCAGAAGTCTGAGATCAAGATGTTAGCAGGGTTGGCTTTTTCTGAGAACAAGAGGAGAATTTCTCTGGCTTGTAGACAGTGCCATCTTCTCAGTGTCTCCTCACATCACTTTCCGTATGTGTGTGTATGGGCATGAGCCCGCAGACACACACGTGCACATCTGTGTCTGTGTCCAAATGTCCTCTTTTTATAAGAACATCAATCATACTGGATTAGGGCACACCCTAATGACCTCACACTCTGACCTCACTGGATTGCCTCCATGAAGATTCTGCTCCAAATAAGATCACACTCTGTGAAAATGAGGTTAGGACTTCAACATATAAATATAAAGAGGCCAAATTTACCCCATAACACTGTTGAAAGAAGGAACACTTACTTTTCACTTCATATTTTGCAGTTTGAACATTCACATTAAACATGAATTTCTATTACAGGAAAAAAACTTTTAATCAGAAAGTCAGTTGAAAGTCTAAACCCATCCCCACTCCACTAAAATCAACAGCCTGGAGAAAGCATTGAGGATTTACATCATAGGGAAAAATTATCTGTCTCCATATCCGTGTCCTTGTTTTTGGTTGTCAGATGTCTACTGATCTGAAGGCTTGACTGAGTGCTCAGCCATGGGTATAGATCTACACATGGTCTCTGCAGCATGGCAGTCTTTGGGTACTGAAGTAAGTTAAATCGTAGCTGACTTCTCTCAGAGTAAGGTTACTGAAAGCACTAAGCAGAAGCTATATGCTGTTATCTGAGTCACCTCAGAAATTAAGGCATCATGATGGTTATGGTGAGTATAAACCAATCCTTAAGACTCAAGGATCCAGATTTGGCCCAGATTCAAGAGGACAGAAGTTAGGCCTTTTCAGACCTATCTTTAGAAGATAGAAAGTATGAGTTATCCACTGTAGTATGACAAACTTTCAAACAGTTAAGAACTTAAAACAATCAAACTACAAGATCTTACAGTGTCTATGGGCCAAGACTTCAAGAGTAGCTTATTAGATCGCTATTGTCCAAGGCTCTCACAGACCTGCAGCCAAGGCCTCCACAAGGTTCCCAGTCCCCTGAAGACATGGCAGTTGCTAAAAGATTTGATTCCAGGGTAGCTCACTCACACGACTATTGACAGAAGGCCTCAGTTTTTCACCTTACTGGCCTCCACATGGTGTTGCCTGAGTATTTGAAAAGCATGGCAGCCAGTTTCTCCCAGAGGAATACAGGGAGAAGGAGAATGGGACGAGGGACAGAAGCTACAGTGCCTTTTGTGATCTAATCTTTCCACATAGTGACAAAATATCAGAGATAATCAACTTATACTGAGAAAAAAAGTATTTTGGCTCACAGTTGCAAAGCCTTCAGTCCATGGTCACTTGGGCCTATTTCTTTGGGCCTGTGGTAAGGCAGAACATTATGTCAGGAGCATGCAGTGGAAAAGATATTGTTTACCTGATAGAGGCTGGAAAGCAGAGAAAGAGAGAGGAGAAGCCAGAGTCACAACATCTGCTTCAGGAACACACCCTCAGTGACCTAATTTCTTCTCATGAGATCCAACTCCTAAAGGTTCCACAACCTCCCAATGCAATATACCATAGGTTAGCAACTGAGCCCTCAACCTACAGGCCTCAGGGGACATTCACAATCAATAATGTCGCACCTCTGAAGCCATACTCAATGGCTTTCCACATACTTCTGTTTGTTAGGAATGAGTCACAAGTTTAACCCACACACAAGGGTAAGGGACATCAGGCTGCACTTTCTGTAGGGAGGGTCAGAAAATTTGGGGGCCTTTTGGAACACCACCCACAGGACCATTTCTGATGCACCTTATTGATTACAAGCATTATGGAATGTCCCCCAAAAGTCTCATATATTTGAATGTTAAAGATTGTCTATGCAACCATGAGCTGTTCGGAGATTGGGGACTAGTCTGGCGGGGTGGATTACAGGCATGTAAGTTGGATACAGGCGTGCAGTGGGAGTTTACCACACCTTCCACACCTGGCTCCAGGAGGTGCTGGTCACTGGGGTGAGACCAAGAAGGATATATAAGCTGCTTCCTGCCTTCCCTAGAGGACTAGTCTCAACTTGTCTTGACTTGGCTTCCTGTTTGTGATGTCGTGAGAAGCTGCCTCCACCTCTGCCTCTGCCGTGTACTTGCATTGCTGTCGGCTGCCCCTGAATGGACTGTGACCTTCTGAAACTGTGAGCTAAAATAAACCTTTCCTCCCCTAATTTGTGGATGTCGGCTATTGAGTCACAGCAATTAACAAGTAACTGAGACAACAAGTGAACCTCAGATTCAAGAGGCAATGACACAGACCACACCTTGAGCAGAAGGAATGTTGCAGAATTTTCAGACAAGAATTTAAATGAGTGTCTTCATCAACCTGCGATTACAGAACGAAATATCATATCTGGGTGGCTTACACACTAGAAAAATATTTCTCACAGTTCTGGAAACTGGGCAGTCCAAGATTAAAGTGCCTACAGATTCCATTCTTGATTTACAAATGACTACTTTCAAAGAGAGGGAGAGAGAATGCACTCTGATGCCTCTTCTTTTTCTTATAAAAACATTAATGTCATCATGAGAACTCCACATTGATAATGTCACCTAAATCTGATCACCTCTCAAAAGTCTCTCCTCCAAGTGCCATAAAAATTAAAGGTTAGGGCATAAATATGAATTTAGGAAGGACCTCGGCCACTCAAAACTCATGCCCTTTTAACATGCAAAATACATTCACTGCATTCCAATAGTCACAAAATACTTAACTGGCTTTAGCATCAAAATGTCTAAACTCCAGGGAGCTGGGGCTCACCAAACACCAGGCACGGCCGCTTAGGAGGAGGCTGATAGGATTCACGGACATTTTCCTTGCCACCCCTCACCTCAGAGACCCGTGGCAGAGCCTGGGCTCAGCAAGCACCAGGCAGGGCTCCTTCAGAGGAGGCAGGTAGGCCTCTTGGACATCTACCCACCCCCCTTGCCTCAGGGGCCTGCAGCGGAGCCTGGGCTTGGGTAGCACCAGGCAGGGCCGCTCCAGAGGAGACTGGCAGGCCTCCCGGATATCTTCCCCACCACCCCTTGCCTCAGGGGCCTACAGTGCAACCTGGGCTTGGCTAGCGCTGAGCAGGACCTCTCCGCAGGGGGCTGGTAGGACTTCCGGACATCTTCCCAGCTGCCCCTTGCAGCAGAGACCTATGGTGAATCCTGGGCTTTGCAGCAGTTCTCCTTGCCATCTTCCCCGCTGCCCCTCACAGCAGAGGCTGGCGTGGACACTGGGCTGTGTGAACACGGGCAGAGCCTCTAGGGAATAGACTGGTGGGACTCCCCGCCACCTTCCCTGCCACCCCTCACAGCAGAGACCCGCACAGAGACTGGGCTTTGCCAGTACCGGGTACAGCTGCATCGGACTAGACTGAGGGGGATACGCTGCCATCTCCCCTGCTCTTCTCAGAGGTGGTCAGCGCAGAGGCTGTGATCTCCCAGCCTCGGACAGAGCCACGCTGCAGTGAGTCCCTAGGGAAAACCCAAGGACAGACAACCAAAGACCACAGAACCATGAGGAAACATGGAAATAAATCTCCCTCAAAAAGTCTTGACATACCAGAAGAGCAGACTAGAAATCCTGAAAATGCAGAATCTAAAGATGAAAATGACAAAAATTATGGTAACTTCAGGGCCCAGAAATGCATCAAATTAAAGCAGGAAATAAAACAGGAATTAATCCAGGAAATGAAATAGGAAATAAAAGTCATAGAGCCACAAGTACATCAAGACCTAGCTAAGCTGAAAGCAAGCTATGAGAATCAAGTAGAGGAGATCAAAGAAGAAATGAACCAGAAGATGAAGAAGGCAATACAAGAAATGAGAGAAGAACACAACAGAGACATAAAAAAAAAAAAAAATGCAGACATCCAGGAAGTGAAAAACACACAGGTCACAATAAGCAATGATATCGAACAATTTCAAAATAGATTATCAGACCTAGAAGACAAAATGATGGAGCGGGAACAGAAAGACCATAACGAACACAAAGTAAAAACAGAAGAAAGTGAATCATGACAATGACTGATAGATGATTCAAAGAGAAACAACCTGAGAATTATAGGAGTCCAAGAGAAGACCGAGGACAAAACAAAAGGCTTAAAAGTCATATTCAAGAAGAAAATTATGGAAGGAAATTTCCCAAATCTAAGAAGAGAAATGAACAATGAGCTACTGCAGGCATATAGAACACCGAACAATATGGATCAGAAGAGAGCCTCATCACGACACATCATAATTAAATTACTAGAAGCCCAACACAAAGAGAGAATACTGAAAGCGTTAAGAGAAAAGCAGAAGGTGACCTACAAAGGTAAACCCATCAGGATAACTTCAGAGTTCTCAACCCAGACTCTAAAAGCCAGGAGATTGTGGAGCAATGTCATTCAAACACTAAAAGAACACAAATTTCAACCAAGACTACTATATCCAGCAAAACTATTTATTAAATTAGAGGGGGAAATTAAAATCCTCCATGATATAGAAAGCTTAAAGAAACTTGCAGCCACTAAGCCATCACTG